>OY982528.1:1205000-1910570 GCA_963859965.1 Ceramica pisi
TGTGTTAAATTTCAAGAAGACCCTTTCACATTCTCACGTCAGAACACCTTTCGCATTCATAATATTATTAATAGGATGATATTTAATAATCGTCATTGAAGTATTGACTTCTTTCTGTGCTATATCATCTTAACCATCATCTATAACATCTCCTAATTCCTCGATTTTTTTCTTTTCAGAGCCCAACGCGAACATACTACAAGCATTCGGCTTCACTCGCAGCACAGGACTGTACATGTTGTACGACAAGATGCCAGAGTTTATGGGGGTACTGCTGAATTCGTACTGGGACTACGGGTTTATGAGCCAGGTAATATAGATAATAACTGGAACTGGACTAGTGAGGTTATTTTGGTAAGGGAACGGTACACCACATGTCAATGTCATAAGAACTACAAAAACCGCCCTTACTGCTACGACATAAAAGTGATGTCGTAGCAGTAAGGTGTTACTGTATTTTTTGCTGTTGTCTTGTGTCTGTGTCGAATAAATGTTTTCTATTGTATTCTAAGTCCTAGTAAAAAATACGCCACAGAAGAAAATTTTAATCCTCCTTTAACCAGGTTAATTATAATTTTAGCTCACACAAAATAAAACACTTTTTTCTTCAAACAAAGCCTAAGTCAAATCAAAACTGATTTATTTCTGCATATTTTTAAACTTCCGCCTATGTACAGGTCCGTCGCGCATCTCTTTCTGATTTCTGGGACTGTGAAGCCGTGCTGACTTCCATGGTGATCCCCCCGGGCAGCATCATCGATACCACCTTCATGAAGAAGGTGCAGCCTTTCGTGTGCCCCTCTCTGCTGCACTGGCTGTCTCTGCCCAGGGGAGAGAACACCTTGCTTGATGTGTTCTCTAAGCCTGTGAGTATTGGAGCTATACTTATTACAGGTGTAGGCGGTTTTCACTGACAAGGGAAAATCAGTCTTGCAACTGTTAAAATATAGTGGAAAATAAATAACATGTGCAAGCTTTAATGTGGACAGAGGAAAAGGTTATGCATTTTAAACTTTACTTTTAAGTAAGTAATGTCAAAATTCTTGTGGCAGAAAAACCTACGCCTATATGGCTGATCTAAAATTAATTATATTCGGTACATATTTTTTATACTAATAATAAAGCTGTAGAATTTTCCTTTAAGTTAGATTCTTTTTATATCCTGGTAGAAGATTGCTTATTGATATGTCATCATTTGCCTAGCCTTTTCCCAACTACATTGGGGTCGGCTTCCAGTCAAACCGCATTCAGCTGAATACCAGTATTTCACGTGGAGCGGCTGCTTACCAGACCTCCACAACCCATCAACTGGGTAACACAGTACTTCTTGGCAACTGGAGTCAGATTTTCTGGCTTCTGACAATCCTTAAAGACTGCCATCTAGAAATGTCAGCCGGGACCAACGGCTTAACGTGCTTTCCGAGGCACGGAGGAATCTCGATATTTAAGATGGTCACTCATCCACAGACCAACCTTGGCAAGCGTTGCTTAACCTTGAAGATCGACCCGTGCAGCTGTTACTATTTAGCTTATTAATATGTAATTAATCATATTATTTTTGTTTCCAGCAATATTACTTCTTCACAATCCACGTGAAAAATCTGACAAGTCGATTTGAAGTCGCTTACACCAAAGCTGTAGAATTAGCTGATTATTTGACTGTAGTGTCTAAGAAGAATCAAACTCTTCTCACAGAAGAAGACATAAAAATGAACAGCATCGAAGGAAAACTGGAAAAAATGGTCGACGCAGTACTGACTTTCAAATTTAATGAAAGTAGCCCGTCATATAGGCTATTCAACGAAATCAATATGAAACAATTTGTAGCACATACGTACTTAACTAGAGTAGTTAGTATTATTAATAAACTTTCTAATGAAATCAATACATTAGACGTTAACAATATTTACCAAGGAGATGACGAACAAGTGAAAAAAGTCGAAAGTGATTTGCACATCATCAAGTATCTATTCAAAAGAAAACCCGCGGATGCTGTGAACATACACTTTGATATACTAACAGATGTCATTTGGACCAATAATGATAATTATACTATTGTTGATGCTATAAACAAAATGTGTGGTGATTTGAAAGCAAATATTAGTAGAACGATACTTGTTACTGAAGAGAAAGCAAGGGGTCAGATTTGTATGAAGGAGTATGGTCTGGTGTATGGTGCTGCTCAAGGTGTTACTGTAAAGGATTATGAGAGTGCAAGAAAGAGTTTGATTACTCTAGTTGACACCTTGAAGAATGGTGGAGATAATGTCAGTGATGTGTTTGAACTTTTAAGTAATAGGTAAGCTTTCATTTTGTTTCACTCATTATCTTACATACAATCCCAAGACCATGCAAAGACGATGAAGATCCTGAAAATTAGAAAGTTGTCATAAACAAAACCTGATACAGTTTATTTTAAGTATACGTAATTTATGCATGCTTATAAAGTGTTATCAAGAAATCAATTTAGTTACTGAACTGGTCATTATAACTGTCAGAATATTTTAAGTCTTGAACAGGTTTTGAAATGTCCTACCGGAGTTGCGGGACTATTCGAAAGAGATACGATACGATAAGATAACACAAAGGGCAATGAAGGCACATGGATGGGTTTTATTCAGTAAAACTCTGACACTCCCTCCCGCTCCGCCCAAAGCGGGAGAAGCCATTTGATGATTTCCCATCCCTAAAAATAAAATGTTTTGAAATGTCTGCATTAATTTCTGAGAAAGTAACGCAACAGTATATTCCTATTCCTCTATGCTAAAGCGCATCATCTTAAAAATATCCTACAACAATGTTTCTCCACCCCACAGGAAACAACTCATAAGCTCGCTGCGGACCTCAACCAAGCACTCCTACGATCTTAGCATCCCCATCTATCTGAAGTACTTGCAGTCAAACATGCAGAGCTATGACGTCATCCTGAGCTTCCTGGCCGGCGAGGACTGGTGGAAGCCCCTCAGGGATCTCTATAACGGACCCTATGCTGACAAGTTCTTGGGCTATCTGGAGAACAGCTTCGAAGTTGCTGAAAATATTCTCACTAACTTTGATGAGATACATGTAAGTTGATCAGTTCATGTATTCCCAACATCAGGAGCTGTCGTCTAGGGTTTAATTTCCATAAGTGAAATTCCTCTATTGTTTAGATCTTCCTATATACTGTTACTGGGTATTGATTCTTCTCATTAGATTTCTATAATCATTAACTGCTTCTACATCACACTTACCAACGAGTTGAGTTGAATGTGCCATTTAGATTTCTGGTAATCCCAGCATTGCAGTTTAGCTTTGTGAACACTGGTACAGATACCGGCACGGATCTTAAGCGCTCGGCGGAAGAGTGGGGATCGCTCTGCGCATCGTACACCTTAAGATAAATAAAACGTCGTCGTGAGGTACGTGCAGCAAGAGTGAAGAACGAATCCCGAGTGACGACTATGACGTGCGATGCGCTACGGGCCAATCACTGCACTTTCCCCGCCCCCGCGCCTCCGCGACTCACTTCATACCACCAAAGAGACCCAATAACTCACTTCTGCGCAGGTGAAGGTCAGCGCTCAAGATCCGTGCCGGTGATTGTACTCAAACGAATAAATTAATCAATTACTGAATGTCTCCTCAGATAGTCCGTCTCCTCCACGACATCGACGTGAACCGGACGGAATCGTTCTGCCAGCCCAACATCACGCTGTCCGACTACATCCCGGACCGGACCGGTCTGTGGTCCGACCTCAAGCGACAGATCTGTAACGAGGATAAGACTGAGTTGTTCAAAGAACTGCCACCATTGCTGTTTGCTTCTCAGGTAAGGACTTGACAGGCTAGGATATTTTAGGTTCTCTCTAGATTTATTAAGTAGGAAACTCTCAGAGAAATTTTGATCTATGAGACTACCACGAAGACTGCCTCTTGACAGCAAAGGAAAAGAGTCTGAAGGATATGGGGAAAGTTTTTGCGCGGCGGTGGGACATAATAGGCTGACCAATAGAAAAATGTGGTAAATTCAACAGTGCAAAAAGACTCTCTTGAATTACAAAAACCTCTCTTGGTGCCCTAGCAACTCTATCTCCTAAGATAAAGAAACTATTAAACATCTGCTAACAAAACCGTGCGGCTGCTTATACATTTAAATCTTCTCTCTCTTAAACCAAAAACCTACAAAATAGTTATATACCTTTTGCGCGGATAAATTACAAAAAAATCCAAGATCACATTTATGTTCAAAAGACAATTACTCTAGCAAATGGATCATCAGGATATTCAGAACTTCAATGAAACAGAACTTACAACAAAGATTTCAAAAATATATCTCCTCAATTTCCAGGGCTACGAAGGATCCTTAACCCTTCCTAAGGAGGTCGACTACACCGCAATCGACACCGACGTATCCAGAATCGAGACAAGACTGGGCCTCATCAGGGATGGACCCAAAGCGCCTCAGAACCCGTCCTGGGTGACAGACGAGAAGGTTCAGCATCTGAGGAAGGTGGCACTCCAGCTGCTTTCCAAGGAAACTCTGACAAAGATTTCGTTTGCGTTGTTGAGCAATGTTGTCGATGCTGGGACGTTGTTTTTGAATAACAGGTAATAATCAAACTTTCGCTTTTGCTATCTACGTGACAACAAGTGCGAACCACTTTGGTGTCCCCTGTTTGAATCTTGTGTCAATGAATCATTCTTATTTTTTGGACCATTCTTCTCCCTAGGAATATGTTAACTTAGGATAGGGCAACTGGCCTCACTTTTCTGACGAATGGTGGATGGATGGTGAATAAGGCGCTTAACTCTTAGACAACTTAGAGCCTAATGATGGTCTTTATTTTTTCACAAGACTGGTGTCGCAGTATATACCTCTAATACAGGAATGATAATTTTATTCTACCTTTCCTGTTACAGCCAATGCACAGTCTGCTCTCAATTCACGACTTGGTTCAAGCAGCTGAACTTGCAACTCTTTAAGAAGCAAGAGTACGACAACTTGCTGTGCCATCTGCAGGCCATGAGCTTGGACGATGTGTACCAGTCGCTGAAGAACGAGTTCCACTGGGACATGGCTATCAGAGAGGTGAGTGTCTTGTTCAGTACGACAGCCTGCTGTGTTACCTACAGGCCATTAGCCTGGACGATGTGTACCACTCGCTGAAAAACTAGTTTCTCTGGGACATGTCTGTCAGAGAGATGAGTGTCTTGTTCAGTACGACAAATTGCTGTGTCACCTGCAGGCCATAAGCCTGGGCAATGTGTACCGGTTGTTGAAGAACGAGTTTCACTGGAACATGGCTATCATAGAGGTGAGTATCTTATTCAGTACGACAGCCTGCTGAGTCACCAGCATGTCTAGGTTCATGACTTGCAGTCATGAACCTAGACTAAATTAAATTACATTACTAGATTAAATTACAATCTTTGGGGAGCTCTTTCATGTCTACATCTTCTTGATGGTCGAACGTTTTTTTTATGTTTTTTATTTTATTTATTAATAAGATGTTATCAAAACTTTTTAGCTTAGGGCTCTTTTTTTTTTAAGGACCTATGAGGATCTTTTGAAAACGCAACTCTCTTGAACCTGTAAGCACTGTTATTCACTTCTAAACCTTACCACCCGCAGTTGATATCAACCCGCAACTACACGAAGTACGAGATGAACAAGTCCATCAACGAGTTCCTGGGGCAGGTGAAGCTGCATCTGCTGGAGGACATCAGCGCCTCCAGCACCAAGCTGTCCGACTGCCTCGCCCGGAACGTGTCCCGGAACGAGTTTGGGAATGCTACTCTGTGAGTGTTCGTTGTTAATCTCTAAAATATGTGCCGAATGAGGAAAAATCATGACATCAATAATTCATCTAAGCAGTGTATCGAAAAATAAAAAAAAATACATACATTACAGTCTACACACGAGGAGCTCGTGGCTTTGTAATAAAAAGCCGCACGGGTCGATCTTTAAGGTTAAGCAACGCTTGCCAAGGTTGGTCTGTGGATGGGTGACCATCTTAACATATCGAGTTTCCTCCGTGCCTCAGAAAGCACATTAAGCCGTTGGTCCCGGCTGTCATTTGTAAATCTTTAGAAGTCGTTACGGATAGTCAGAAGCCAGTTAATCTGACTCCAGTCTTTCCATGAAGTACCGTGTTACCCAGTTAATGGGTTGTGGATGTCTGGTAGGCAGCCGCTCCGCGTAAAATACTGGTACTCAGCTAAATCCGGTTTGATTTGAAGCCGATCCCAATATAATTGGGAAATGGTTAGGCAGATGATGATATCAGTCTGCACACGCCTACAGCTGGAGGTACGCGTCGTTACAACAACCGGTCCTGTGTGTCTCGCATGTATCGGCGACCCGAGCAGCTCATCGGTCCACCTCGTGGGATGCCTTCCAAGGCTTAATAAAAACAGTTTTCTCGAACATGCTTGAAAATTGAGCATTATTTTGTCAACCTTTTTCGAGATAAATCAAAACTTGTTTGAAAATCCATATCTACCGTGTTTTGCTGCCAAATAAAATACATACTACACTCATTTTTTTTTCCTCATAGGAGTTTGGCTTCGCACATCTTGTGCATTTGCCAGAGTCAAGTTATTTACTAAACTCATATCTATCTATCGTGTAATTTAAAAATGGAACGATCTTAAATTGCGAAACATGGCAACCAAGGAGGTAACTTATCAAAAGTTTTATTTAAATTTCGAACTGGCTTGCAAATAGAAAGTTGTTTATTGAAATAAAAAATGAACACTTTTACGTGGGCATTATTATTGTTGTTGGTTGTTCGACAAATCGACATCGATTTTGAAAAGTAATTGTATTTTAATTTCGTCGCATTTTTTGAGAAAAGTAATATACAAGCCTTGGCCACAAATAGGCATTGATGGACTTACGTATGTTTGCCTCGGCTACGCCTCGGCCCACAGCTTTGCTGGACGTTGCAGTAATGTACTATTATTATATACTTCCAGCTTTGCCTCCGTCCTCGCCCACACAACGAAGCTGATCCGCGCGCAACTCCCCCACATCCATGAGGTTGAAGGAGTCAAGGAGCTCCCGTACCTCATGGAACTGTCCTCGGAAGTGGCCCACAACCTCGATATCGTGGAGCCTCTGAAGAAATACCTGGTGGAGAAGAATAAGCTTCATGAAGAACTGAAGAAAGCTGTCGGTGATGATGGTGTGGTGGGGGATATCGAGAGTGCGCAAGTTAATTTACGAACGGTAAGTTATCGTTGCTACGTATGACCAATGATGTATAAAACTATAGATACGTTGTCCGCACTCTAAAATGACAACATGAAATGTAGCCAATTGGCCACATCGCGCTTAGTTACGCACCAACCTGTCGCGCGACACTACAAAAAAACGTTACGCTACGTTTGTTTTGATGTCAATTTGACTATTACTTATCCTGTGACGTAACTGAAGATTTTATATCTATCTCCCTCTAGCAACAGGCATCCCGCCGTACGGTGACATATTTTCTTTCCATTTCTTCATGCGTATTAGTAGCTATCTAGTATTTTCGCCGTTTTTAAGCGCCGCGATGTTGATTTATGACGTGTCTATATATAAAACGTCATTGCGTATGACTGATAAAAAAATCAAGCAATTATTTTACCATTTATTTCGGTGTGCAAATTCATGTTTGACGTTATAACTGCGTATAGGTGTATTTTTTTTTCTTGTGAAAGTAACAAAAATGTAATTGCAGCGCAAAATGAACTTTGTGTGTATTTTGTGAATTACGAGATTTTTTTTCCCTAGACACATTTTTGCTAACATATTTACTTGGAAGGTAATAGTAGCGCAGGTTGGCTCTAGACTAGTTGATAGGGCCTGCAAGGACCAGTACCTCCCAGGTTTCCGGAATTATTCGAGAGAGTTCGGCCTTAGAACGCAAAAGACATCTGAGGAACACGGGTGTGTTCAAGTAAAGGTCAGGGAGAGACTGCTACCAGTTTAAAAAAAAAATCTTGATACTTTGGTTGGTGTGCGGTACAGAGAGTAAAGTCCAACAAACCCCCTTAGAAAAGGGAGGATCCTCCGCCCAATCGGTTGTTGTGCCTGGATATACCCAATATGGACTATTTGGGCAGTAGCCCCACTGCCCGATAGTTCATATTCGGACGGATGTATATGTTCAAATCGCATGGTAAACTCTGCTTGCGCGATTTAGGATTTTAGTTCGCCGCCAGTTGGATAGATGGCGACGCGGTTCTTTTTGTTGCGATGCAGATTTATTTCGTTAGTTTTCTGGTGGTGTTTTATTGATATCGATACAAAACTTTCATTATTTCTACAATGAACTCGAATAATTCCCAGATCCGCAGTATCTCCGAGCCTTCAGACCAGGACATCATGGTGAGCCGCGGATGGGCCGCCATCTGTGAGAGATACAACTGCACTGAAATCGTCTCCATCATCAAGAACAATCTCAATCAGACTCTCATTGAGAAAGCTGTAAGTAGCATCTTCGCTTTAAATAATTTGCAGTTTCACTTTAGAATGGACTCCTAGCGCTCCTAAAACTGACGGTCAGCCGCGGGGGCGGCCAACCGCGCGGTTTCAGTTAATCTAACCAGTCTTACAATCACTAGGTAGCCGTTGCATATTAAACTGGAAAAATGGCCAGCTGGGCGGTCAGCCGCTCCTCCAGTATAATATGCAAAAGCTTATTTATTTATTTATTTATGCACACACAATATACTTAAAAACAAAAAAAATGTACAGTGAAAAGAGCACAAAGGTACTGCTTATTTCAAAAGCGTGTTATTTTATCGCGGTTAAGTGCGTACAATCACTAGCAGTTGCATATTAAACTGGAAAAGCGCGGTCAGCCGCCTCTGCGGCCAACCGCTGTAGGAGTGCTTAGTCATGATTTTATAAAATGTTAGCCTACTGAGTAATCTTATAGAAAGGCTCTCATTTGTTTTCCTTGGGAAATTGAAGGATGAAAGAGTGATATGATAGGCCTCCACAGGCCGTAGGAATTAGTCGGACGCAAGGCGCACAGGATCAGTCTATGTGGTGACACTTGGAGGAAGCCTATATCCAGCATTGTAGGACTATCGGCTTACGTAATGATGATGGTTTTTTAAGTAATTGTATTAGAGTTCTGATGTCAAATAACAGTGGCTATTTCTTTTGGGACAAGCCCGCCAGACATTCCCACCCACTGCAACTCCAGAAAGCCAGAATCTTGGATCCCGCATCGAAATTAATCAGAAGAGTACAGCGGAGGAGTAGGGAAAAATAAATATAATTTCCACTTCCCTCCATATCAAGCAGGAGACAGATTAGAGCTAGGCCAATAGGCACCAAGGGACATATACAACTGGGTCAAGCCCAGTTGCCAAGCACCACGGATTATATATTAACACTGAAATTAATGGGTCCTAAATTTTGAGCAACTTTTAATTCCAGTAATAGGTATGGCAAAATCGCTTGAACGCACAGAAATTTGTATCAACAGTGGGTATAACATTGGCTATCTAATACATACCCCAACAATGTTTTGTACTATAGCCAAATCAGCATTAACCTCAATTGCTGTCTATGCGTGCTCCATCTTAGACCGTATCATCGCTTACCATAGATATCTTTGTCGCTTACCATCAGGTGAGATAGTGGTAAAACGTATACCTAACAGTAGTAAAAAAAAATATTCTCCTTGGTCGAAGTTTTACGCCTTGCCGTGTCTATGGACTTTTTGATCTGATTTTTTTTTATTTTTTTATTTATTTATTTACGGTTTAGCGGGGTTAAGCTCGCTTTTAAACTATAGTGTGCAATAAAAAAATACAGTAAGGCTATTTTACCAAGCCATAAAATTCTTTCCAGCTCCCAAAATACCAAATGGAAGAGTTCTGGCGCTTCAACTTCGTGTCGTCGCTCCTCCAGCACGTCGGAGAGTTCATGTCGCATGGAGCGCGACTCCTGGGGCTGGCCAGCAAAGTGGACGTGGCCGGCGTCATGGAGGGCCGTCTGGAGCCCATGCTGGACGCCATGCTGCTGCTCATCAGCGAGGACGCTTTAGACAATGTTATGTTTAGGTGAGGTTGTGGTGATTCACAGGACTAGTGAAATAGGACGGGTAGGTTTTGATGCATAGTTAGTTGAAATACTTTCGAGGAATCTTCTTCTTTATTTTTTCGGTAAGAGCGTTGTTTAAGGGCGGGTTGCTTCAAACGGTTGGTTAACGTAACATACGAACGTCAAAAATTACCGATTATGGAAGATTTTTAAATAAGAAGCGTTGTTTCAAAACATTTTGGTATAAATTCCTGCTCATTCCAATAGCTCAAATTATTTACACGTGTGCTACATAAATACCTCTTTTTGCACACACACACCAAAAAAGGGTAGACTTTTTTTGTGTCATCAGGAGAACTGCTATTTTTTTTTACAAGATTATTTGACGCAACTAAAGTAACATTTACCAGTACTCTAACCATCTGTTAACGTAATCGTTTTTTTTTTTTGCGTGCGTTAACGCTGACATATTGTGAAACAACTCAATTTTTTTTATTTAACAATAGTTAGCATCATTTTTAACGTTTACGCGTGCGTTAAGTGAACGTGAAACAACCCGCCCTAAGTCATCTATGGCGCAGGTGGGCATGGGCTCTCCTGTAAATGACGTCTTTTGGAATGAATTTGGTCTCCAACTCTCGATTCGACTCTGCTTGAGGAGAAACGATGACGACAAAGACTTTGATTGCCACACTTGGATTTTTTTCAATTTCTGGGACAAGCCCGCCACACATTCCCAACCACCGCAACTCCTGAGAATCAACAGTGGTGACCACCAGGAAAACGCAGAGCTAATGAAACCCGACGAGTCCCGGAGAAACGATTCAACTTTCTTGGATCCAGCAACGAAAATTATCAGAAGAGTACAGCGGAGGAGTAGGAAAAAATAAACATTATTTCCACTTCCCTCCATATCAAGCAGGAGACAGATTAGAGCTACGGCATAGTATAGGTACAGTTTGATGGCAATAAAACCTGAGGCATTTGCTTTAGGTTTTAAGAGGAGTTTGCATATGCAACGCAGTGACACACTGACAAACACTTCTGATTTCCATACATTTTAAAAAGTGTTTAATGTAGATTATCGTTGTGGTGTTATTGCGACAAGACTTTGAACGTTTGTAAGTATGAAAATTGGTCTAAGGCACTTGGCTCACTGCCGGCGATCAGCGATAAGCGAGTAAAGCTTCAAACTCGAAAAGAGTTGGCGAGCAGCGAGTGAAAAGTTTCTATAGTTATGACACTTGGCATTAAGCGAGTTTTGTGCGACGGGCTTTTACTCGCGATACTCGGTCCGGCCCGCACTATAGTAGTAATTACGGCTGGTTGGTGAGTTCTGACCGCCAAGCGAGTGTCGCTGAGCGAGTACAATCTTTGATAGCTCTTGTCGCTGCAATCAACTTGAGGTAACAGCCGCTCGCTGGCAGGGCGAACAGCCAGCTATCGACTATGGATATATGACGTGTCTTTTTTACCCACACGAGATATATATCTTTTGTCCCTTTCCTCAGCGAGCAAATAATCGAAAGCTAATCACTTCCTCGGTGAGACCTACTAGTTTTTAACCTACTTCAAGAAAAGGAGGAGGTTCTCAATAGGGAATATGCATGAAAAAAGTATTTATGATCTGAACAGTTTATCTAAAAGTATTCGAAAATATAATACTTACTAACAGTGAAATTAGAATCTAAATTGCTCGACAAACGAACGAGATACAATTATTTTAAACAAATATATCTGTCCCTCTCACGAAAACGCTGTTTTCTATGGCAGCTGTATAGTCGTCGTGTAATTTGACGACACAGTTCGTATCGGACTTCTCTTTCTGACTGTAGTCTTTGAAGCTTTACAGCTTCATAAATGATGAAGGTATTTAAAAAATAATTTCATGATTGTTTACTGGAGCTAATAAGTATTTTATTTTGCAAATAAAAAAATTGCATGCATATTCCCTATTCGTTAGTTTTGTTTGTTCAGCGATATCTCCGCCAAACGTCAACCGATTTCGATGATTGTATTGTTGTTCTCCATCGTTCCTCATCAGCAAGCCATACTCACCCCTCATGACCTCTCAGCCTGCAGGGCACAGTGAGGGAGCTGCGCCCTCTGCTGCGCGACGCGCCGCTGGAGCGCGACCTGGACGCGCTGTCCGCCGGCCTGGACGTCGTCAGCCAGCTCAAGAGCTACATGCTGGAGGAGGTCGATCTTAAAGGTACGTTACAAACAGCCTTTTTTTAATTTTATTTTGTACATACAATTATTTTATTGCAAGTAACCAATAATTATATTAATTAAATAACAGTAAAATACAAAAGCATGGTACGGCGGTACATTTGTTGTTCGACTTGCCGGAGGCACTTCCATGCAAATTCATAGTAGTAACATCGCACTGGCACATTATAGCTGCTAAGGTGTTTTTAACGAAGTATTTAAATAAATATTTATGATTGTATATTATTCTGTCCTCCAGCGAAAGTATCGGAGCTGTTTCCCGACGCGTCGGACGTGGAGGAGGGTCTGAGCGCTCTCGGCATCAACAACACCAACTTCTGGTCGCTCGCCGCGCCCCGCATATTCACCGGACACATACAGCTCAAACCGGTACGTTGAACTCCTTGTAACAACTCACTGTATCATCATTTGCCTTGCCTTTCCCAAATATATTGGGGTCTACTTTCAGTCAAGCTGGATTCAGCTGAGTACCAGTATTTTAAGTGGAGCGGCTGTCTACCAGACCACCACAACCCATTCACTGGGTAAAACGGCACACCTTGGCAAGAATTTTTTTTAAAATAAAAAGAAACCTAAATTCAAAATTCAAGCATTTATTTCAATTAAACCATTTACAGGCACTTTTGAATTGTCAAGGTCGGTCGGTCCAAAAAGATGAAGCTATTTGCACGTTCCAAAGCGTAGATCTCTATGGAGAAGAACGTGCAAGAAACTCCATGAACATTCTTTTAAATCAGTAAATGTGTAAGGACCAACGACTTAACGTGTTTTCCGAGGTACGGAGGAGTCTCGGTATGTTAAGATGATCACCCATCCAAAGACCAACCTCGGCAAGCGTACAGCTCACTGGGAAAACTACTACATACTTAACAAATTGATTATTAGCAAGTAACAGTTTAGCTACGATCTACCTGCAACAAAGCAGGAATGTTGTTCAAAGGACGTTTTAAAAAGCATAGAATCATTGTAGGTAGTATATTCCTCCCCCAAGCCGCCGTTATTTTGTTATTTTTTTAGGGATGGGAAATCATCCAATGACTCCTCCCACTCTGGGTGTAGCGGGAGGGAGTGTCAGACTTCTACTGACTAAAACCCATCCATGTTCCTTCATTGCCCTTTGTGTTCCGGAGCCACGGTGTCTCATGCGAATAATCCCGCGACTCCGGCAGGATGGTGCCCTAAAGTGCGAACTTGCCAAGAAATATCGATTTAAGTTCACAATATACAATCATGACTAGATAATTAAAAACCGCAACTTAGATAAAAAAAAAAATGAAATGAGCCACCATTTTATTTATTATTTATTTATTTAACCATTTATGTACACACATTTAATAAGAACATGAGAAGAAGGAAACAGAAAAATAGGTACAAAGGTGATGCTTATTTGCTTTTTTCTTTTCTTTTTTTTTGATTTTTCCTATGATATGGAAAAAAGTTAAAAAAATATAATAAAAATAAGTTTATTTCGGAACAATAACACAAGATAACAAGTAAAACGATGGTACCTGCAAAAGTATATAAACTGTAGCGCAGAAGTTCAAACCCTCTTTCTCCCATTTTGTTCTCCAGCTCCTCTCCTCAAAGCCAGACGACAGCCACATATTCATATTATAATTTTGTTCCTCAGCTCCTCTCCTCAAAGCCAGACGACAGCCACATAGCCAAGTACGTGTGTCAGATGGAGCCCATGTCCAGGGTGCTGTCTCCCGCAGACCTGGCCGTGGTCTCAGCGGAGGATGTCTTCGGCGCTGTCATCGAGCAGTTCTGCGGCATGTCTGATGATGTCGCCAAGCAGGTGCTGCCGATCCTGTTCCGAAACTTCAACTTTAGCGTGGTTTTTGATGAGGTAAGTTGATCAAGGACTGCGGAAGATGATGTCTGGTCGGGGTGTGAGAGATGATTACCGATTAAGCAAGTATGGCGTTATTCTCGTAGATCTACTTCTAAAGGATTTACTTTTCACGTATCCCATTTTAATAATAGATGAAAAAACTTGCAAACCAAAAGCCCATTTTAGCAGAATCAGAAAGCACATCACGCTACCCGTGACTGTAAAATTTTCCAAACCTTAAACCTAATGCGTTAGCGATAAAATAACGACATGCCGTCCGGTCTCTTGCCATCGTCACGTGCCAGGCCATTGGGTTCTACTACAGCCGGAACGCCGACGGCGACAAGAGCTCGTCGGATGATGTTATTAATGTTCGCGTGCCGCGCTATACGACCCGCGCTACGGCTGCATGACAGGCCGTGGTGTCCGAGGCTGTTGACAACTTCGCCACAGTGGCAGCGATGAGGAGAACAACAAGGAGCGCCAAGAGACAGGGAAGCAGCGAGGCGGAAAGTTGTATCAGTAATAGTAGTAATGTACTTTCCTCCATACGGTTATGGGGAACGTTTCGGTTTCTTTTACAGATAAAAGAGTAAATTTCCCTTTCAATCCCTCAGGTCGCAAGCACCCTCCTCACCAAACTCTACTCGGCCTCAAACCTAACGCAAGAGGAGGGCTCCTCGGTGCTGTCCAAGTACCCTCAGATGGCAGCACTGTTCCCTATGCTACAGGAAAAAATGGCGGCGATAGGACAGACCCTCGCCAACGAGACCATGTTCCAGAGCCTGAGAGACTTCAGCTCTATTGGGGATCTGCTGACGTGTATGTATTGGCAAATTTGTTTTTTTTTTAGCTCATGTTAAGTTTACGTTTGACCATAATCTTACCTCATGGAAAGCGATCATGTTTTTTTTTTACTTTGGCTAGGCATGCGTTTGACCACTATCTCACCTAATGGTAAGCGATTATACGGTCTAAGATGGAGTTCGCTTGCCTTTTTTTTAGGGATGGGAAATCATCCAATGACTCCTCCCGCTCTGGGTGTAGCGGGAGGGAGTTTCAGACTTTTACTGACTAAAACCCATCCATGTTCCTTCATTGCCCTTTGTGTTCCGGAACCACGGTGTCTCTTGCGAATAATCCCGCGACTCCGGCAGGCGTCGGCCCTTTCTGCCCCTCTGTGTGCTGACTCTCTTTGAGGCGCGCGTGGAACACTAACGCGCCGTCGACACGGCCTGTCGTCATGAGACGGACGGACGGCGAGCCACCCATAGCTCGCCGTCCACAGGCCCGCGGAGTTCGCTTGCCTAGAAGTGATATATAGTAACTTCTTGGCTCATTTCTCAATTGACTTAAGGTCATCAAGCTGGTATTTGGCAGATCCGTCCCAAAGATGAGAGCAGTACTCCATACACGATTGAACTTGCGCTTGATACAGTTTGAGCAGTTGTTTCGGCGTGAAGTACCGTCTCACCTTTGCTAGGATCCCCAACTTTTTGGCAGCCACTTGAGCTTTTGCCTCTATGAAAAGCAAAAGTTGTCATTCACTCTTGACTTAAACAAAGTCTAATAAACGCTGCTGATGATTTAGAGCCGTTTACGATTTTTTGGTTGGCACACAATCATACCTCGAACTGACAAAAAGTTACACCACTTAAAAGTGAAAAATAAAAACATTTTTATAAAAAAATAAAACCAACTTCTCCTTTTTTTATTTCTTTTTTTACTTCCAATTATTTTTCACTTTAAAGTGGTGATACTTGGACGACGTCATCGTCTACCCAGAAATTTAAATAAGCAAAAATTTTAATGAAATAAAAACTACTGAGCCTAAACTGAACCAAATTTTTACGGGACCAAATGGCAGGTATGCCATTGAATCTCTGCATCGAACTAAAAAAGAATCACAGGAATCGGATCAGAAACCTCGGAGTAATTGGGTAGATTAAAAAACCTCCTTTTTTGGAAGTTGGTTAAAAGTGTACTAACCACCTTTGCAAACCTTTCGGCGAAGCAGGTGTTAGTTAATTTTTAGGGTTCCGTACGCGATAGTAAACCAACGGAAACCTATCACTAAACCTCCGCTGTCCGTCTGTTCGTCTGTCTGTAAGCGGGCTGTATCTCAAGAATCATAATAGGCAGACAGTTTAAATTTTCAGTGTATTTCTATTGCAGCCTTATCAACAAAATAATAAAACCTAAATTAAAAATGTAAGGGGGCTCCCTTTAATTTCTTCGAATAGTACGGACTCCTTCGTGTGAGCTTGGCCGGTTTTTCCTTTGAAATTTCTCGGAACCCTGAGTTTCCGATTGCTTGGAAGTACTGTACGAGGCCGCGAGGAAGCCGAACCCAACTTGCAGAGGCCCCTTTAGACATTTAATAGAATAGAATAACGTCTAATGTCTTCAGTATTACAGCTTGTAGTATTGGTACATACACAAAACTATAATACCGGAAGCAAAAGGTTCAAGAATCAGCATTATGCTTAAGTTCCCTTGTGGGTTGCTAAGCGCTGGTTTTCGGCTTGAACTCTTGACTGCTGTTTACAAAAGGAAATAAAGAGAAAAATAAAATCATTCAGCAACAACGGTTTAAGTGAAAATTAATTATTTAATGGTCATCAACACTCTTTCATTTGTGGCAATGATATTTTTACAGTTTGTATTATTGTAGTGCATGAAATCTAATTAAATTAAATCTATTCTTCCACGCAGCTCCTGATTTCCTAGCGAGCGCCGGCAAGATGATGTGTGGCAAACCATTCGAGATGGCTCCGAACCGCTTCTACAAGTCGCTCACAGCCGTGGAAGACTTCTCCACTGAACCTGAGCAGGCGCAACTCGACGTACTGCCTAGTAAGTACCTACTCAATAACAGTCAGAAAATAATCCAACTCAAACTCAATCATTTAATTCAATTAAACCATTTACAGGCACTTTTGAATTGTCAAGGTCGGTCGGTCAAAAAAAAAAGATGATGAAGCTATTTGCACGTTCCAAAGCGTCGATCTCTATGGAGAAGAACGTGCAAGAAACTCCACGGACACTCTTTTAAATCACTTGATGTACTTAATACAAAATTCATCAGTCAGAAAGTCAGAATAGGTTCGTACAACGTCTAAAAGAATGACCGCAAATCATGAAAAGAGGTCAGGAGTATAGGCTTCATTACGAATAAATTTTACTTTGGGACCACCCTCGCAATCACGAAAAAAATCAACTGTCCCATGCTTTTATCGTATGCATTACTCGCTCAAATTTTTGATGAACATCTGTTTTTATAGGATATATATAATTTAAAAAATAAATCCTATAAAAAAAGTTAAATTTAATTTTAAAAATAAAATAGGAGATATAATTAATCATCAAAAACCGGTGGTAATTATTCGACCTTCGGCAGCCGCTGATAATTATTCTGAGTTTCAGAAAATAGTAGTAAATATTTTGACTATCAAAAATTTCAAAAAATCGCGTCAAACATAATAAGTACCTACGTTATGATTCACAACAACCGTAAGTAAATATATTGACCTTCAAAACCCGGAAGTAAAATTTTGACTGTCAGAAACTGAGGTCAATTTTGTTGACTTTCAGAAAGTTTAGTAACTCATTCTTGTGTTCCACAGCCGAGTACTGCCGCTCGCTTTACTCCGACGTTGTCAAAGTTAGTGGAGGCAAGATCGTTTGGACCTTCGTGAAGCCGCTGCTCATGGGCAAGATACTGTACACCCCTCCTACCCCCACCGTGCACAGGATCATGCAGAAGGTATTGCCTTTACATACTCATTGCTGGAAATAGGCTTCTATTTATATTTATTTATTTAATAATTATGTACACATATTCAACTAGCTGACCCACTCGCAACTTCGTCTGCGTCACATTTTCCATTAATGCTCGGCTCGTTTTAGCGTGATGATATGTAGCCTATAGCCTTCCTCGATACATGGGCTATCTAATAATGAAATAATGTTTCAAATCGGAACAGTAGTTCCTGAGATTACCCCCTACATACAAACTTATAAACAAATGTTACCTCTTTATAATATTAGTGTAGATAAGGAAGAAGGAAACAGAAAAATAGGTACAAAGGTGATGCTTATTTCTAAAGAAATCTCTTCCAGCATACCTGCGAAAGGAGAGTAGAGTAAAAAGAGATGGAGAGAGAATTATTTTAGCCTGAGAATAAACTTCGACATGTTTCTGCTCTCCTGGTACTTGTGAATCTTTAGAGTTCATTATTTCAGCCTGAAAATCAACTTCGACATGTTACTCTTGTTATTTTTTCAACTTAACCGCTCACACTTCTGACCCCGAAAATAAATCGACATGTTTCTGTTCTTCTGGTTATTTTCGGGAATCTATAGCGTTTACAATTTCCAGCCCAGAAAATACTTCAAGATGTTTCTGCTCTCGTAGTACTTCTGAATCTTTAGCGCTCATAATTCCAGCTCCGGAATGCTTCGACATGTTTCTGCTCTCCTAGTACTTGTGAATCTATAGCGTTCTCAATTTCCAGCACTGAAAAACTTCGGCATATTCCTGGTCTCTTGGTACTTGTGAATCAGTATTGCATTGTGTGCAAAAGTTATAAATAACTGAAATGAAAATAGTAAATTTTAAATATAACGTACAATACATAAATAACAAACAATACATACTAAATAACATTAAAATATAAATACTTCTGTTAGTAAAGTGATTATGATATGATATGATATGATTATGATATGATATGATGACTAAAGTGATTAAATTTCACGGATAGAAAAGTAATCGCCATGTTTGTGAAGTTGGAGCTTGGAGCACTTTATCTCAACTTGCTATTTCCTCGTCGTAGTTTTCTAACAGGAACCGTTAACTATTAAATACAGATATAATTTTACACCTTTTTCTCATGAAAATGGACAGAAATTACAGAACGCCGTAACGAACTACTACATCCAAAGAAACTCATTTTGCATCATTTACTTGATTATCGTGTATTACCAAACTATCATAGGCCACAGGCTTTATCACGGAAAATGGCAGCGGAAGCCACAAAACTAAAATCCGATTTTTTTTTCTAAAACATTTAATTATAATAAAGAGTAGTTAAGGCCAGGTATTCCCAATTTTCCGAATATTCCATCACTTTGAATCTATATTAAATAAACAAATAGTGATTGTTTAAAGCCAAAAATAAAATATGTTAAAGTATACTTTAAGTATGTACTTTGACAATTTGTGGTTCAAAACATAATAGCGAAAACTTCACTCGATCAAAAAAAAAATCCGAATAGGAGGCTAAATTCGACTATTTTTTCATGTTTTTCTTATTATTCTTGATGCTTGTGAAAGTTTTACTTCCAAAAACCATATCTAATAGAAGTCAATTACATAAAGAAGAATAATTTGTGGTTAAGTTTTGCAAAATAGTTCAATTCTTTTAATAATAAATGATTAAGTAATACAGCGGCTTCACGCCGCCGCCGTTCGTTGCGCGTAAAGTATGGAAACGTTAGACACGTTTCCATACTTAACGCGCAATGAACCGTGCACCTACTTCGCTCGGTCTACCTGTCCTTAATAACGGGATTGCTACCATGTACCTTTTTATTTGCGAGTTTCCGATATTTCGGCACTGTTGCAAGCGCCATAATCACGCAGTACATAAGGTAGGAGAAACTTGCAAATAAAACGGTACATGGTAGCAATCCCGTTATTAACTACTAGCTGACCCCCGCAACTTCATCTGCATCACATTTTCCTTTAATGCTCCGCTCCTATTTGTCTTGGCGTGATTATATACCTATACCTAGCCTATAGCTTTCTTCGATAAATCTAAAACTAAAATCGGACCAGTAGTTCATGAGATTAGCGCGTTCAACCAAACAAGCAAACAAACTCTTCTGCATATTAGTATATAGTATAGATTCTATTCGATAGTCTTGCGCCATCCCATCTTCCTAGTTCATCGTGTTGTGCTGCCGCTGCCGCTGCGGCTGCAGAAAACCTCAAGCGGCGTAAATATAGGAACCTTATTGGTAACTATATTTTCGAGCCGTTTGGGGTTGAAGCCCTAGGGCCGTGGGGCCCTTGTGTTCACAGCCTTTTCAAAGAAATTTCTAAACGGCTGGTTGACACTTCCCGTGACCCAAGAGCTGGCTCTTACTTTGGGCAGAGATTAAGCATTGCCATTCAACGTGGCAATGCCGCCAGTCTCTTGGGTACATTACAAGCTGACAGCGCGGAAGACGAATTTTTTGATGCGCTATACTTTTAGTCTTTTGTTAGTTTAGTATATTTGTTACTTTATTGTGAGAACAAATATTCCAATTTTAGTAATCATGAAAGTTTAAAACAATATACATTACTAGCTGACCCGTGCAACGTCGTCTGCGTAACATTTTAATTACTGCTCCGCTCCTATTTGTCTTAGCGTGATGATATATAGCTTATAAACTTCCACGATAAATGGGCTATCTAACACTGAATGATTTTTTCAAATCGGACCAGTAGTTCCTGAGATTAGCGCGTTCAACAAAACAAACAAACAAACTCTTCTGCTTCATAATATTATAGATTCTAATGTTAGTGACCATGAAAGTTTAAAACAATATACATACATTACAATAAAGAGTATTTTATTCTATTTTAATTCCTTCCCCAGGCCAACGAGACGTTCTCCACCATGGTCCGGATGAGCCAGCTCATCCACTCGTTCGCGGCGTCGTTCCCAGCGGTGCGCAAGCTGGGCGCGCACCGCGAGGGGCTCGCCGCGCTGCGCCGCGCGCTGGCCGCGCCGCAGCTCAGCGCCCTGCGCCAGCTGCTCAGCAAAGGGGAGGATGTCGACATGCCTGACATTGACATGGACGGCTTCTTTGAAGAGTTCGGGGATTTGGATGTGAGTACATCTTTCTGTTTCTTGAATATCATTGAGTAATTATTGAGGAGCTTGTGGCTAAATAACAACAGCCTCCCGGTTTAATTTAATTTAATTTTACATCATTATATATATTATTCTTACTTTGACATTTATTCACAATTGTATCTTGACATTATTATTAAACAAATGACATTTTAAACTTCAATTTTTCAAATGACTTTATTAACACTTTCATTTTATGTTTCTTTGTTGTTAGCTATGGTGAAATAAACTAAATTGTACTAATAATTATAAATAATTATTGCAAGAAAATGTATTATAATAATAAAGCTTGTGATTTTCATGCCTCAAGATGTAATATTATATGGTTGGACTGTGCTATATTTTCAATATCTTTATGTAATTACCCATATTAGCAAATAAACGTTAATGATTAAGTACTTATGATTATTATGATTATAAATAACTATGAAAATGGGTCACTTTTTGGGAAAAAAAAGAAAAATTATTTAAGAAATTAGATTTAACGCATTTACAAAAAGGTATTTTGCTACCTAACACTTCAGTAGGTAAAATTTTTTGCCCACAAATTTTACCATGCTATGATTTCCAGGGTTTCGGCGGCACCATTAAAAAGCTATCAGACCTGATGCACTGCATGAACCTGAACCGGTTCATACCCTCGGACAGCGAGCAGCAGTTGACACACGATGCAGCCCAGCTCAGCTTGGTCAACGAATTCTCTGCTGGTAAGAAACTGACTCAAGACTCAAAATTTTATTTAAATTAAACCATTTACAGGCACTTTTGAATTGTCAAGGTCCGTCGGTCCAAAAAGATGAAGCTATTTGCACATTCCAAAGCGTAGATCTCTATGGAGAAGAACGTGCAAGAAACTCCACGGACACTCTTTTAAAAATAATAAATTGTTACAAAGTTTTGTTGACATCGTGTTTAATTATACATACATGTGAGAAAGATGTGACGGCATGATAAAAACGTCCGAACTAAAAAAGGAACAATTCAAAGAAATAATTAAAATAAACCATCGCAGCTGAGAAGTGACCAGTCCCAACCGACGGCGCCATTACATGCGCCGGGCCCATTCGTCTCAACCATTTTGAATGGAGCCAAATAATTTAATGCATACGCCACCATCAGCTAGGCATTTGAGTGAGCATGACACTCCCAACCGCCAGGGTATTTGAGTCTATACAATGCAAACACACATATTTCAATACTCCATTTCCATACTCTTAGTCACTTGCTCCTCTCAATTCCAGTTCGACTCAGCCCTTTCAATCATCATTTGCCTAGCCTATTCCCAACTATATTGGGGTCGGCTTCCAGTCAAACCGTACTTAGCTGAAAACCAGTATTTCACCATATTTCTCAGTCCTTTCAATCATATTAATGGTTATGCCATTCAATAATTATGTATGTGTTAATTTTTTTTTTCTTATTTAATACCATGATTTTTCAAAAAATTTAATAAAATTTTATTTGTAATCCTCAGCTAGATTTGCACACAATATTTGTACGCTTCTTAGCATAACATAGCGCTCTATTAATTAAAAATAAGATTTGTATTTTTCTTTATCTAT
Source organism: Ceramica pisi (assembly GCA_963859965.1). Taxonomy (NCBI): domain Eukaryota; kingdom Metazoa; phylum Arthropoda; class Insecta; order Lepidoptera; family Noctuidae; genus Ceramica; species Ceramica pisi. Next base: position 1,227,564 of record OY982528.1, read on the forward strand.
GTGAACAAAATAAATAAATACTAAATACTAAAATAAACGTCCTCCTCTCGGCAGCATTCCGTAAAGACAATTGAGTCGAGCGGAATAGATGAGTTACCTTTTAAAAAAAAATGAGTATAGAGGTTTTTACCAACTATGTTGGGATCGCCCACCTATACGAAACGTTTTGGGAATACATTCATTGTGCGTACAGCTTAGGAGTGAAATTCCCTGCCTGAGTCTGTGTTTCCCGATAGTATACAGCCTCTGGGAGTCTTTAAGTCAAGAGTGAATAGGTTACTTCTAGGCAAGCGTGCTCCATCTTAGACCGCATCATCGCTTAACATCAGCTGAGATAGCGGTCAAACGTATGCCTATCAATAGTAAAAAATAAAATAAAAAAATCGCCTTCCAGTCCAAACGGATTCAACAAAATAATTATCAGTATTTTACTAGTTGCCTCTACAAACCACTGTGCTACTGAGTAACACAAAAATATATCTACTTACTCTAGATAGAAGAGTGGAACTCTCTGACCTAGACTAGAGTCAAGTGCAAACCCATCACAAATTTAAAAAAAGATCTAGTTTTACAAGTACAGTCGCCAGCACATCAAGCTACAACAATCTGTCAATTTTTTTTGTTATATTTTCAACTTTATCGCCAAAGTGATTGGGTTCAAATTTGATTGGAAAAATTTGACAGTTTCGGATAGCCTGATGTGCTGGCGACTGTATCGTTACCGATCCTACCAATCACTAAATAGTTACCAACACAAGGATATCCTTAATGATGATTGCTTTGAGCAATGAACCCTACAAACAATGCACTTTTGCTTAGGTGTAGCCTATAGTAACGCTCTTGTCTAACCGCCGGCAATCAGCGAGTAGCGAGTAAAGCTTCAAACTCGCAACAGTTGGCGAGTGAAAAGTTTTGACGCTTGACTTTCAGCGAGTGTATTTGTGCGACGGGCAATTACTCGCAATACTCGCTGCGGCCCACAATATAGGTAGAAATTACTACTGGTTGGTGAGTTCTGACCGCCAAGCGAGTACAATCTTTGATAATTACTCTTGTCGCCGGTCAGTAACGCGGTGTCCTGCGTGAGCATAGATGTGCGTGAGCGACGAATACGACGCGACGTGACGCAACACGACGTAATGCGACGCGATGCTATACGCGACAAATGTCCTACGTGATTTTGGTAATTACTTCTCGAATCATGGAGAAGTACGGTACAATTTTGCTTAAAAGTTAAAAATAAACGATTCCTATAATGTTTATGATTTTTGTCCCACAACAATCTTTGCTCACACACTGCGGCGATCAACGCTTCTGAATCAACCATTACGTAGTTCGTGGTGTCGCATCTGGTCGCCCTCAAAACAAGTCCGCGTTACGTCGCAGCTGTCTTAAAGGCCGCATGTAGGGTATGCTGTTGAGTTGATCGCGTTCGTCGCTCACGCAGGACACCGCGTTAGAGCCGGTCGCCGGCGATATGAACAGCCAGCTATCGACAATGAATGTACCTATGCCTCTCTTTTACTAACACATGATCTATATCTTGTGTACCTTCCCTCAGCGAGCAAATAGTCGATAGCTAGTCGCTTCTTTTCGGTTAGACAAGTGCCTAGAACGATCACTGAGCTCCATACAAGTACTAAACCACTCACTCAGCCAAGAAAAATGTGCTGAAAATAAGCGGGGGGGGGGGGGGGTTGTATTCGATTTGATAGTATATTTTACTAGGATATTGTAATTTTGACATTTTTAGTTATATTTATGATTTGGTGAATTTGACATAGATTTGCATACTTTTATTTACTCTTTTTTACATTGATTGTCATTTCTTTTTTAAATATAATTTTAACATTTCTTGTATTGTAACTTTGACATTTAATTAATATTGTCATAAATCGATAAAAAAATAATCGATCTGTAATCGATTCTATAACATGCACTATATTTGCACGCCATAAATGTGGCAAACATGTCAGAACCTTTTTTTTCTTTGTAATCCTGCATGCACGTTTCTTTAGTCTTGTATGTGTACACATGTTTGGGCAAATAAATTTATCTTATCTTATCTTAAACAATTTATACTTTTGTCCGTAGGTGTGGTGTTCCTGAACAGCGAAGAACAGGACGGATCTCTTACCAACGTGGAGTATAAAATCAGGATGGACATCGAAAACGCGCCCACCACTAGCAGACTTAAGGACTAGTATGTATCTTTCTTAAAGTTCCTTTATTGGATGTAAACATTTTGACTTTGACTGAAGGCAATTTCAGGTCTTTGTCAACATTTGGAACTTCTTCCAACCGCCTTCAGCCCTTGTCGCAATTAAATTGAGGTCGGAACAACATTTCTTCCCCTTCCGTAAAAGTACTTCTTTCAGAGGCTTGCCACCAGATAAATAAAAATAAAAATTGATGTTTTTTTTTCTTTATTGTTTTAGGGACATTTATAATCGCAATGCGTATGTCAGCCCCATCGTACCCTAAATACACATTCCTCATATTATCTGGGCCATGAACCTAAACAGACTTTTCGCATCATCGCTATTTGGTTGAGCCAAGATATTATTTGATGTGCCTACTTCAAGTCTGTTCAACCTCAAGACCCTAAAAAAAATTGATGTTGTTTTGAATAATTGTTAACCACAATTCTCCAGCTGAAAGTGATAGTCTGCCTGCTCTTTTAATTCGAAGTCTCACTTTGACAAGTTCACGTAAACTTTCTAAAGCATTGAATATAAAAAATAAAAGATTTTTTATGAGAAATCACGTATTACGAACATCTTGGTTCGTCTTTAATCAAGTTTACCACTAATATGAAATCATTAATAAATTATGAAATATATTCAAGCGCTTATATCAAAATAATTGAGCATAAAAAATCATCTACATCGTCAAAAGGGAAACAGTCCACAACACAGGCAGCAATGATTATTATTATTATTTGCTTTATTTCAGGCAACAGTAGCCTGAAATACAAAAAACTTGCAATTCTTCGTTCTATGGAAAGTTTGGTTTTGACTACCATTGTAATCCCAACAAGTTCCAAAAGGCATAAACCTGGCCTACAGGCTAACCTTTAACTCTTCGTTCTTCCCCCAGCCTCTGGATCCCAGGTCCCGATTCCAGCTTCATCGAGCACATGCGCTACTTCCGCGGCTTCGTGCAGATCCAGGATATCGTGGACAAAGCCATCATCAGACTCTCCCACAACTCCACTCGCCACAAGAGAGAGATCGAGGAGGAGATGTATTGGGCTGTCTACACGCAGCAAGCGCCGTATCCCTGCTATAGGAAGGACTTGTGAGTATTCTGTCACTGAAATCGACATTATTGATGACATAACACTGTAGCGGCATAAATCACAAGCAAAACTAACGATGTGACATTTGTACGGCAGCAAAGAGAACCGAAACGCCATATATCCTTCCTACCAGCAGCGAACTACTCAAAATTCAAAATTCAAAAGTCATTTATTCAAATTAGGCTGAGAGCCAGCACTTTTTGAACGTCAAGTTTTACAAAAGACAGTCCCCCAAAACGCCCGCCCGTCACCACTTCCTAGTGTTTTAGCTGTGGAGAAGAAGTGGCCAACAAACTCCCCAGCAACACAACTGTCTGTTACGTTTTAGGAACTCGAATTTATACACTGAGTAGAATGCAAAGTAATTAGTACATGACACAAAACAAAAAAATAATAATAATTATATAACAGCTAGCACACTATCATTCTATGATACTATAAAACAAAATACACACTCAAGCAAGTGTTGACGTTAAAAAAAAAAATTACCTACGTAGTGACCTACATAAATAATTAATAAAAGACAAAAACGAAATAAAAAAAATAAAATAAAAAAAAAAAACAATATTATATGAACACATATAACCTGTCATAAAAGAACTACTTATAGAAAAAGAACATGATAATATGTCTTGCGTTCAACACAGCGACCAACTATTCTTATCTTCTAAATAATCATTAACAGAATAGTATGCCTTCGAACAAAGGTTCGATTTTACTTTAGCTTTAAATGAGTTAAAAGGCAGATCAAGAAAAGAAAGCTACTAACTCCTGCAACGCGTTATCAGAATTCTCCGTGTCACTTATACATTTACATATACAACAGTCCGAATATCAACCATCGGGCAGTTCCCCGGAGGATCCTCCGCTTTCAATGGAGGTTTGCGGGATTTTACACCCCCAGTACGTCTATAACAATATGAACAACAGTTTTAGAGTATTAAGCTCAGTAACATCTCTAATAGGCTTGTGTCCTGAAAAAATCTAATTAGTCCGTCAGTTAGATTATCAAAAAATATTTGACCCGTGTTTTTTCTTTTGTTACGGGAACCAAAATTGACGAAGTTACGACGCTTTTAAAATTCTCAATACGTCACAACGTCGCATAACTTTTAGTGAGTCGTGACGTCACGAGCCCCCACTCCCGAGTTTTGGGATTGCGTTTGCGATGCGTTTTATCTTTGTCAATATTCATTGATTTACAAAAACAAAAAAAAACGTGTCCATTATTTTTAATCCTCTAACTGACGGACTAAATAGTTTTGCAATTTGTGGATTATGGAATCTAGCCTATTATGGTGTCATACTGGGATTTTTTTGTCTTTCTTTTTTAAATAACTTTGTCTACTACTAAGAATTTCTCCTGTATCGTGGGTGCGTTCACAAACATATAAACTCACATACACAAACAGCCAGACCCGGAACAACTATATGTAGGCCATACAAATATGTTCCGTGTGCTTTATCGCATTAGCGATGATTTGGACCGTCATCATATGAGCCAGTAGCATAAGCACTGTTTTTCTTAACCTACATGGTTCTCATAATAATATGATTTGGTTTGACCAGTACGACTGTATGGACTTTAAAAGAGACTTTGACTTCTGAATTCGTTTCGGTGTTTCTTCTCAGAGCACTCAGCTAGGAAACGCCAGCCTCATCTAGTTTAAAATGACCAAAAAAGATTGACGTGTAAAAGTGTTTTATACAACCTACTTACAAATTAAATATCATTTATCTTCACTTCGTTCTAAACATTTTGGCTTAAGGTGGAAGCGCCAGGGTAGCCCGCGAAATTTAAAATATTTTTATGTTTTTTTCAATTTGCCGGTCAGTGTGAAGCTGTATGTTGAACAAAATACGATTCGCGGCCGTAACGCATATTTATCTAAAGAATTATACCCATTTCAACTATCAATATAACCTTCCAAGTTCATACAACTCGATCGAATGACTTTTTCACGAAATAACATTCAATCGAGTTCTATGAACTTAGAGGGTTATATTTTAGATAAATGCTCTTTACGATCGCTAACCGTATTTTGTTCAACATACAGCTTCACACTGACCGGCAAATTGCAAAAAAAAACATAAAAATATTTGAATTTCGCGGGCTACCCTGGAGCTTCCACCTAAGGATTCAAAGATTCCCTTTCTTTTCTTCTGCGCATCACAAAATTGACACCCTTGTATTGTTCTAGCTTCCAGACGTCCCTGTACGAGTCTCAGTCGCTGATCGTGGCGTTCTTCTTCTCGCTGCTGTTCACAGTGGCATCCGCCGTCAGGTTCATCGTGTCTGACAAGGAGACCGGGAATACTATGGTAAGGAGGCCGAAACGTCTTGGCTTTTGTCACTTTTCTTCAACCCCACTCGCTTATCCAATTCGATAACTCGCAGAGTGGTAGGAAGCACCAACAGTGTCCTGAGGGTGTTTGCTGAAAGGCTGGATGGGCCTACTATGGATAGGTTTATCAAGCTTCATGTATTACAGGGGGCTTCATATAACTACCTGTGGTCGATATATTATAACGTTTTTTTTTTTATTTTTTGTTGTGTTCCAAGTATTTACTAACATCTATACTTCTATACTATAACGGGTGTAAGGGACAGCCCTCCTCAAACTGATAGGGTGATTTCAGTATATCGTACTAAGTTGACCGGTACATGAAATTATTTCAGGAACTTTATGGGAATCCAATAAAACTGATTTGTTTAATTACCTCACTCGCAATGTATCGCTACCTCTGAAAAACGCACGCAGCGAACGGCAGCGCAGCGAGCTTTCGAAAGGATAGCTGCGCCCGCGCTACGTTTTAACAGCTGATTTCATGCGTCGTTCATGAGTTTTTTTTTTATTTTATCTGGGTTATTTACATTAATGGAGTTCTGCATACAGATAATGTAACTTTCATTGAAATAAAGCAAAAAAAAATGAAAAATCGAAAAAAAAAATCCCTGAGGAAATTTCCACTGGAATATGATTCAAAATAAGGAGCTGATTGCACCCTGTTAATTTGTGGAAGGCTGTCCCTTACACCCTGTATACTATAATATTATAAAGCAGAAGAGTTTGTTTGTTTGTTTGTTTGGTTGAACGCGCTAATCTCAGGAACTACTGGTCCGATTTGAAAAAATCTTTCAGTGTTAGATAGCCCATTTATCGAGGAAGGCTATAGGCTATATATCACGCTAAGACTAATAGGAGCGGAGCAGTAATGAAAAATGTTACGCAGACGACGTTGCACGGGTCAGCTAGTAGTTTATAAGATAATTTAGACACTAACACAATGTGGGCCTATCATGTAGTCTGTGAATAAAAGTTTTTTTTTTTTTATCCAATTATTATTGCTTTGCCATTCCATTCCATATGGTTAGCTGGACAAGTGCTACTTTCGCATGATGAGCAACCCGTAATAGGGTATTTTACTGAAAAAAAAAACAATTTCATTATAAAAAAAATTGGACGCGTATTTTGTCTTTTGTCATGTTAACAAAAAAAAAGATACAGAGCGTTGAAATTTCGCGTGACGTCTAACGTAGTTTTACCGACAAGTGACATCACCATTGACTTTGATGAGCTTTTTATTTGTGATTTTTTCTTGCTTTGAAAATTCAAAAAGAAAACTGGTCAAGTGCGAGTCGACGGACGGAAAGATAGACGGACGCTAAGCGGAGGCTTAGTAGTCCCGCCTTTGGCCTTTGGGTAGGGAACACTAAAAATACGTGTCTAATTTTTTTTTTTGAGTGTCTGAGCAGATAGGATCGTTATTTTTTATCCAGTTAACTTATTTGGAGTAATTGAAAAATCCTTGAACCCTACATACCTATAAATTTTTCTTCATTTAAGTATGTCTCCAAAAACTTGTGAATTAATTCGCCGTATCTCTCGCCACAGCTCATGTCAGTGATGGGCGTGGACCTGCGCTGGCACACGCTGTCCTGGTTCATCTCCTGCTTCGCGGAGATGACGCTGACCTGCATCAGCATCACTATCATCCTGTACTTCGGTCATGTGCTGCCTCGCACTGACCCCAGTCTTGTGTTCGTGCTGCTCTTCATATTTGGACTCTCTGTGCTTAGTTTCTGGTAAGTACTCTTAGAACTGCAGAGGGTGATCCCCAAAACATCAAGGCTACTTATTGCCAAGTCCTGAATAAAAAATGAATCAATCAATGACAATGATAACAATTTTAATGCTCAGGTACAGTAATTGTTAGTGGTCAGGCAGGGGCCAATAGTTCTTCTATCTATACTTATAATAAATCTGTAGAGAGGTCAATTCTGTACATGAAATATATTTCCAAAATAACTATCAGGGGGTGATTAGGGATCGATACTAATGCCAAAAATGCAATCAGTAAAATTTTTGTCTGTCTGTCTGTCTGTATAACCGTTATAGAAACAAAAACTACTCGACGGATTTTAACGAAACTTGGTAAAATTATTTTTCATACTCCTGAGCTGGTTATAGTATACTTTTCATCACGCTACAATCAATAGAAAAAATGAAAAACAAAAAAAAGGAAAATGTGAAAGTTTGGTTGTTTGTTACTCAATCACGCCAGAACGGCTAAACGAATCTTAATGAAATTTAGAACAAAGATAGATTATAGTCTGGAATAGCACATAAGCTACTTTTAATCTCGGGAACATGTTCCCTAGGGATCACGCGGGCGAAGCCGCTGGCAGAAGCTAGTCTATAATAAACGATATCAGTCCACTAAACCGCCCAAACCCATAGCGTTTCATCTTTTGTTTCCATATTCTGTAATAGTCTTGCTCCAACCGAGGATTGTCCTTGGGAATACTTTCAGTGCATACAGGGATAATCGCCGGTTGGTGTCCCATTACATTTGAAATGTCTAACGGGGCCCCTGTGAGTTGGTTTCGGCCCCTCGTACGCCTACCAAAGGACCGGGTCTCCAGGGACCCGAGAAAGAAAACATTAATGCATTCGGTGCGATTCCTCGTTTGTTTGAACTCGAAGGAATCGGAAGGAAGTCGATATGCATCTTGTGTCAAAAAAAAAAGCATTAAGCCAACCAGAATGTTCGTTTTCTGCTATTGGACTTAAAAAAGTAAGTTAATGCTACTTGCAAATTGAGATATCTTTTCGTTTGTGCTAGAAAACTCGTTCCTGATGGAGGCACCAAATCTTTGAATGAACTAAAATAAATGCCACCAACTACAGAAGTCTACTTCAGAAGTTTTTTTTTCACTTTTTAGAGGTTTTTTTTGACAAAAACCAAAATTATTTTTAGTTATTTTTATTTTTAACCACGTATCAGGGGATCTAAACAGGCCACTTTAGCAGAATCATAATATATTTTTTTTTATAAACGTTGCCCCACACTAGGAAATTCTTCTGTATCGCGGGTGCGTTTACAAACATACAAAGTCACATACACAAACAGCCAGACCCGGAACAACTATCTGTAGGCCATACAAATATTTGCTCCGTGCGGGAATCGAACTCACGACACGCGACGCAGCAGCCGATCGCTCAACCACTGCGCCAACCGTGCCGTCGTAATATTAACCACCAATCTATCAAATTTAATTTTCATCTTTATCCATTCAAGGTTGATTGGGAAAATTGGACAGATACGGGTAGTGTGATGTGCTTTCTGATTCTGCTAAAGTGGCCTATAGACCCGCTGATACACAAATAAATTACCCTTAAATTTAACCACGCGCTTCTGAAATACCCTGTACAAGAACATTTTGACTAAAGTCCGGCCGCGGAGCAGGAAGAATTTCGTACAATGACCTCTTTACCTACTGACAGTGGTCACAAACATTTTTGTATTGAGTGCGGTTTACATGAAATTAATATTTGAACGAGAAAGAAAATTTACCAACTTAGAAAATAAAAAAGTTGTTTTCATATAAATTATTTATTTAGATTAAATATTATATAAGTTTTATAATCGAGTTACAATTACTAAAATACGGAAGAAATAAAAAAAAAATCATAAATCAGAATCCGATTCCTCTACCCGTATCGGAGTTACTGCTTTCCGAAGACGTCTCGCCTATTACATTTATTTCAAAAGAATCAACAGTTTTGTCAACATTATCACCTAGTCTAATTAATTTCGATTCCTCTTTTTTTTACGGGATTTACACATGCGAACAAGAACAAACCTTACACTATTAGGTACAAGGTTTCCAATCCCTGAGGACGGCGGCCATTGCATCTGTGCGAGCGAGACACAAACTTTTAACGCGGGAGTGACAGAGACAGGTAATAACAGGTCAAAGGACGAAATTCTTCCTGCTCCGCGGCCGGACTTTATGAGTGCAAATCCAAGGAGTGTCCTCCCACCACCCCCCAGTATAACGCTTGCCCCCCCCCCACAGCTACATGGTGTCGCGGCTGTTCAGCTCGGCGAGCCTGGCGGCCGTGTTCAGCGCCATCTTGTACCTCGTCAGCTTCATGCCCTTCATCATCATCTTGTCTCTGGAGGCGGTGCTCTACAGCTCGCTCAAGACTTTCATCGTAAGTTACACCTTGACTAAATAATAATACTTTTGTTTTTTGAGTTTACGAAGTTCACTTATAAATGGTATGACCATATTTAGTATTTTTCAGTTTAGTTGGTATTTTTGGTAAATAATAAAAGTTTGGAGGTGTCTCAGGAATACGATATCTGTAAGTATTTGGCGGAGGCCTTTGTCCAGCAGTGGGAATCACAGGCTGAATCAAAAAAACTTTCCTTAAATAAATACTTAAAGCTGTCCTCTAGAAGTATTTTCCCTCAGGTTTTATGCCACATAATTTTATATAACAGAGATTCAAGAAAACACAGCAAGATGCAACTCTTTCTATAAAATCAAGTGACTAAAGAATAAAATGAGGCATATATGTTCCTCTGAAAGTGGTAGGCTTTTTCGTTGCTAATAATGAAATGCAACGAAACGGATTTCTGTTGAAAATTGTACACCAATATCGCACACCATACATTATTAATGCATGGTGCGCGATATTGTTGTGCTATGAGCTATTTACTCCATGCTATATATTATAGCGTAGTCTGAAAGCAGCTTAACTCTTTATTTTGTTCCAGTGCCTGTCCATGTCATCTTCCCTGTGCTACGCGTTCCTGTTCGTCACACGCTTCGAGGCGCACGGCTCGGGCGCGCACTGGGGCCACGTGTGGGCGGCGCCGGCCGACAGCGACGACATGACCATTGGCCTGGCCGCCGTCATGATGCTTGTGGATGCCGCGCTGTACTTCGCTATAGGGAAGATCATTGACAGATATTTTGGTAAGTTGTATGTACATAGCTGTACTTATATTTATAATGTATCATTCATTCATTCATTCATTCATTCATTCATTCAATGTTAAATTTTACTATTTTTCTGTGTGTACATAAATAATAAAATAAATAAATAAATAGCTGACCTGTGTTGTCACCTGAGGATACGAGCATTAATATACTCACTACTATTATCAGTGTCAGTGCGATGCTGTCGTTTTATTAACCGACTTCCCAAAAAGGAGGAGGTTATCAATTCGGTTGTGAATTTTTTTATGTTTTTTACCTCATAACTCCGACAAATATGGACCGATTTGAAAAATTCTTGTTTTATCTATATAAATCGAAATAGCTGGAATTCGTCTACTTGGATGATAGTTTTATGTCATCCAAGTAATCAAAATTGCGTATTTTGCTTTTCTGCGATTTTGCAGTGGTGTTGTTAGGTGTGGGGTACCACTAAAAAGTGAAAAATAAAAGACTTTTTACAAAAAAATACAACCGACTTCCAAAAAAAAAAACACTACAAAGTAAAAATAACTTTAATTTCGGAAGTCAGTGTCAAAATACGAAGAAACCAACAAAAACACCGACTTCCGAAATTAAAGTTATTTTTTACTTTGTATTTTTTTTTTTGGAAGTCGTATGTATTTTTTTATTTTAGGAAGTACTGTAAATCTGTTACAGCTGCGATGTCGATATTTATTTTTAAATCTTGTGTGATAAGAACTCTCCAGTTTTGCCCGTTTTCATTTTCACCTTTGATGTTTGTGTTTGAATTAAGGAATTCATATGATTATTGAAAACTACAGGGTTTTAATATAAAAGACATTATTATGTCATCGCTTGAGCGAATAGTAGCGAGTCGTCGAAACGCGTCACAGCATTTAAGAAGTTGCAAAATTGCCAATGTCAAATACCATACTATATGCTAGGTTTTATAAATGGCATACATCCTTTGCCATACCTTGCTCTCATTCAAACACAATTTATTTCTTCACAAGTTATTTCATTCACAATTAATTTACAGGTATAAAGACCCTAAAAAGCAACATAACCCACTGCACGACCACGGATGAAAAGGCCGGAGTCAGTATCATCAACGTCACCAAGATCTACGGAGAAGGGTCGAGGCGGCCCAAAGTCGCGCTCGACAATGTGTCCATCGAGCTCCACAAGGGACAGATCACCACGCTGCTGGGACACAACGGGGCTGGAAAGACTACGCTTATGTAAGTGGGACGACAAATGAATACTAAATTGAATGATGTCAATAATTTGCAGAACTTTTATACCTGTAATCGAGCCACATCGTTGCTTAATTACCACGTTTCTGGACTATGCCATATCCAGAAAACGCCCCAACTGACGTCGTAGTGAATCTCCGCGGTAGTCGAACTTCACCGTCATTTCAGTTCGTAGACGAAATACACTGAAGTGAAGCTACGCCGTAGCAAGACTGCGTCGTAGCGAAGCTACGCTGTGTTAAACTTCGCCGTTACGTTGGTTCGTAGACGAACTACACTGAAGTGGAGCTACGCCGTAGCAGGACTGCATCGTAATGAAGCTACGCGGTATTAAACTGCGCCGTAACGTTGATTCTTAGACGAACTACACTGGAGTGTAGCTACGCCGTAGCAGAACTACGTCGTAACGAAGTTACGCGGTGTTAAACTTCGCCGTTATGTTGGTTCTTAGACGAACTACACTGAAGTGGAGCTACGCCGTAGCAGGACTGCGTCGTAGCGAAATTACGCGGTAGTCGAACTTCACCGTCATTTTGGTTCGTAGACGAATTACATTGAAGTGAAGCTACGCCGCAGCAGGACTGCGTCGTAGCGAAACTACGCGGTAGTAAAACTTCGCCGTCATTTCGGTTCGTAGACGAAATACATTGAAGTGGAGCTTCGACGTAACAGGACTGTCTCGTAGCAAAACGCCGTGGTAGTCGAACTTCACCGTCATGTTGCTTCGTAGACGAACTACATTGAACTGGAGCTACGCCATAGCACGACTACGTCATAGCGAAACTATGTAGTAGTAAAACTTCACCGTCATGTCGGTTCGTAGACGACACACACTGAAGTGGAGCTACGCTGTAGCAGGACTGCATCGTAACGAAGCTACGCGATGTTAAACTTCGCCGTAACGTTGGTTCGTAGACGACCTACACTGGAGTGGAGCTACGCCGTAGCAGGACTACGTCGTAACGAAGCTACGCGGTGTTAAACTTCGCCCGTTACTTTGGTTCGTAGACGAACTACACTGGAGTGGAGCTACGCTGTAGCAAGACTGCGACGTAGTTCGGCTACGCTGTGTTAAACTTCGCCGCTACGTTGGTTCGTAGACGAACTACACTGGAGTGGTGCTACGCCGTAGCAGAACAGCGTCGTAGCGAAGCTACGCTGTGTTAAACTTCGCCGTCATGTTGGTTCGTAGACAAAGTACTCCGTAGTGGTATTACGGCATAGCAGAACTACGCTTTAGCCAAATTATGCTGTTGTCAAAAGTTGCCATGATGCTAAATTGCAACGTGGCATTTTAGAGGAATGGAAAAACTGATTTGAAGAATTTTAAGGCCATTTCCTCACAGCCATGAGTATCTAAAATATCCTACCTTTTAACACTAACCACCTTTCCACAGCAACATCCTGACAGGCATGCTGAAACCGTCGAAGGGCCACGTGATCGTGCGGTCGGAGAGCGCGGGCGCGCGGCTGGGCGTGTGTCCGCAGCGCGACGTGCTGCTAGAGTACATGAGCGCGCGCGAGCACGTGCAGCTGTACGCGCAGCTCAAGAGCGGCAAGCAGGCGCACGAGGTCCAGCATGAGGTCGACAGGTGAGGCAACTTTAACTTCATCATCATCACCACCACCACATCGTCATCGTCATCATCATCACCATCACCACCGTCATCATCACCACCATCATCAGCATCATCATCACCACAACAACCACCATCACCACTTTCACCATCATCACCACCATCATCATCACCGTCATCACCACCTTTACCATCATCATAATAATCATCACCATCATCATCATCATAACCATCACCACCACCATCATCACCATTATCGGCACTGTGGTCACCATTATCACCACCACCATCACCATTTTCTTCATCACTATCATCATCATCACCATCATCACAATCATCATCATCACCATCATCATAAATACCATCATCACCATCACCATCATCACCGTCATCATCATCACCATCAACATCATCATCATCGTTTCAGCTGACAGACGTCCACTGGTGGACATAAGCGTCCCCCAAGTGTCGCCACATCGACCGTTCCTGTGCGTCACGCAAAATCTTTATTAATATTTATTTTTGCATTGAATGTGGCACACTACCTTACGGCATACAAAAATAGAAAAATAATTACAATCTAATACACTATTAACCTACCAACAAACTAAAATTAAACAATAAAAACCAAACAAAAAAAAACAACAATTCCGCATTCAGCGGATGAACATGACCTTCATCAGGTCATCAGTCCACATTGAGGGAAGCTGTGCCAATGCTGTGCCAATGCTGCGTCTTCTGAACACGGTCGTCAGTGGAGAACCTTTCGACCCCATCCACTATTTAAACTTGGGGTTCAAGAATGGGGATTGGTGACGTACCTGCTTCATAAAAAGTGTAGTTTTTCAACGTCTTCAATTTTTCGTTAGTGTGATAAAACAAAATCATCATCATATCAGCCGAAAGAAGCTGGACATAGGCCTCCCCCAAAACGTCGCCACAATGACTGGTCCTGTGCGTCTCGCATTCATCGGCTCCCCGCGACCTTCACCAGGGGCCCGAGTCTGCTATTTTTATAAATTTGTCATTCCGACACGATCCCATTGTCATGCCATTGTCATTTTGCTAAAAGTTCGTAATCTGCTAAATTCATAATCGCACGGTCACTGGCACGTCAGTGACCGGTCACTGGGACGTCAGTGGTCTCGTAATAGAATTGCGGTAGGAATGCCGTATTGCCATTACTATAAAACCGAGCTAAATTTGAGCATTTATTCATGTCAGCTAAAAGTGCATGCTAAAAGTGGCCACTTTTAGCAAAAATATCGACTTTGGCAACTATTTATGTTCTAAAGTACAAAACATAACTCTCAAAACATAATAAATACATTTCTTCAGTGCACTACAGAGCGGTTTTTAATCTACGTGTCTTAAATTTACCACAAATAATAAAAAACGATTGGCGGCGCTAGTGGACGGAATACACGCTCTTATGTACGAGATTACCATTCATATGGCTTTCTTTCAATGGCGTGTCAGTGGTTGATCATTGGAATGTCATAATGACGCCATTATGATACCATTATGTTAGTAGATTACCAAACTTGTCAAAATCAAACATTTTGAAATCAGTGATCGACCATTCTGACACTATTGTAATAGCAGACTCGGGCCCCAGGTCTTCAGTCCACCGTGTCCAAAATGTTTTGGTAATCTAACTGACGAACCCTATTATTACACTGACAGTGTGTAGTTCATACTTAGCACGTCTGTTTAAAGTCTTGTAGACTGCTTTAATGAATAGCAAAATATCTAACCAGTACCTGTCTTCCAGAATGCTACAAGTCCTGTCCCTGGGCGCGGTGTGCTCAGAGCCGGTGGCGCGCCTGTCGGGCGGCACCAGGCGGCGCCTGTGTGTGGCGCTCGCCTTCATCGGCAAGCCGCACCTGGTGTCCTTGGATGAACCCACCGCTGGAGTGGACCCTGCTGCCAGGAGGTGAGGTCACTAAAACATGTGTATCAAAGCCGCTGAGGAGGGGAACTCCTTGTCTTCGTCTATATTTTTCGATAGGTACAGCTTAGAACTCTTTAAGCTCCATTGTTTACTATCGTTTATAACGAGAATGCCGAAGATCAACATGGATTTAAAAGCCAACAAAAATGCTTCATCCTTCGCTTTTTAGAACTTTGAGTTGAAAAAAGAAATGCCGTAATAGCTTCTCCTTAGGCCGGTTAGTATGTAGGGTCTAATTATACGCCATTATTCTAGTATAGAGTACTAGGGATACTCCATCCTTACAGAAATTGGTCGCCGTCAACATTGGTAATCTTGGATGGAAAAATGTGTTCTTTCACTCCCGCAATATTTTTAAACGAGCAACTACACCCCTTACCATGCGATAGACGATAAGAAAATCATCGCGACTTTACACCAATTTGTTGGCGTTATTTACATGAATAGCCATAACAAATTCCAACTTTCTAGTGCTAAGCGTCTCTTAGCTAAACCGCCAGACAGACAGACATAGTGAAACTATAAGGGTTCTTTGTTGACTACGGAACCCCTAAAAATGTTGTTGAGCACAGGAATCTAAACTGATTCTTAATTCCAGGGACATCTGGTCTATGATAGTAAAACTGAAGGAAGACCGCACCATCCTGCTGACCACTCATCACCTCGACGAGGCGGAACTGCTCAGTGATCAGATCGTCATTATGCACAAGGTAAGACATTACCTCTCCATGTTGAGGTTAGAAATCTGTACATAAAAGTGAAGCTGAAGGAAGACCGCACCATCCTGCTGACCACCCATCACCTCGACAAGGCGGAACTGCTCAGTGAATCATCATACACACGGTATGAAATCAGCAGTACGGCTAGTTATGCGGAATAGGGTGTATCCGCACCCGTTGAAAAGGGTGGATCCTCCGATCAGTGGTTGGTGTATCAGGTGGGTAAGTGCCCATCTGCCTAGCCTTTTCCCAACCATATTGTGGTCGACTTCCAGTCAAACCAGATTCAGCTGAATACCAGTATTATACGTGGAGCGGCTGCCTACCTAGCCTCTACAACCCAGTAACTGGGTAACACGGTACGTCTTGTCAAGACTGGAGTCAGATTTACTGGCTTCAGACAATCTGTAACAACTGCTATGATCAAGATCTATAAAAGGCTGGGACCACCGGCATAACGACGTGCGGAGGAAACTCTGTATGTTAAGATGGTCACCCATTCACAGACCAACCTTGGCAAGATTGAAGTCAAATTCAGTAGGATTTTGATAGAAGTCTATTAAGATTTTGACATCCAGGTGAAATAATCACACAAGTTAAAAAAAAAAAACGATACTTTATAAAAAATACATTCTACTTGTCAAACCTTGCTGATTTTCGTAACGTTTTCGAACCAACATATTACTTTTCGCACTGTACTTTTTTGTTCAATCTAAAAGTATTAAAAGTGATATGTTATATTTTCAACACTTAAATTTTTCATTATAACACACATCCACTCAAGAAAGCTTAAACATTCTACTGTAGAATCGCTACGGTGTAGCTCACTCCGCACTATGACGTACCTCGCAGCTTGCTTGTATAAATGTGCTTTAATTTTGCGCGTAGTTTTAAAACTCCCTTGCTTGTGTATGCTTTGATAATTATGTTGACAACTTTTCGTATTATTTTTGATTATCGTCTTAAATACATCCTGAATCATAAAAATGATTTCCATTATCATTTTCTTTTTCAACTTTCAAATAAAATTTTAACAATACTTACAAACAAGAAGTTAATCAAAATTGTTGTTCTTTTACGCTTATTACGGTCTCTACAATAGAAAGCGAAAGCTATACACCCCTATAGTAAGAGAGCTACCGAACTATCCGACTCACCTATGTCTCAGAACGCTTGATTTTGTTAAAATTGAATTTTATCATCGGTCAGTTTTAGTTTTCATCCAAATCGGATTCGAGACTCATTGAATTGTTTTTCGTTTTTTTTCAAGTGCATCGATGGCCAAATTCTTAACTATGAGTTTCGAATTTGGCAATCGATGCGCTTGTAATATTCACCCTGCATTCTCGTCAGGCAGACACCTGAAAACGCTGAAATATACTCTGCTACGGCTGTTTACACATGTATGTAGTGTATTGTTAAAGTTATAAGGGAATAAATTAGTTTATTTTTAAAAGCTGAGGAAGTATAGATAATCTTAAAAAAAAAACTTTACAATATTTACCAAAACGCACTATAAAATATCCTTTATTGAACGCATCCGTAACGACTTACGTTACTGGAGATGTCCATACTTTCTTTAAAGTCTATGATGATAATAATTTTTAAATCGATATTAAATCACAGGCTAAATCAACCGTATAAACTCACGTTAAATATTATACCTTAGCTTAGCCTAAAACATAATTTGATGATACTTTGTGGTAAACAGTTTTAATAAAGCCATGATTTAATTAAAAAACTAGTGCTTTATATTAAAAATCGATTGTGTCACAAGTCATAATTCGATCAATTTTGATTATCGATCGTCCCGCCCAATTTTTGACAAGTGAACAAAAAATGACGGTTTCTACATGGACCAACCACCATGTTGATGTACTTTCTGCACCGACTGTTCTGTGCGATTTCCTGTTACTTTCCTGGTTATTTTAATATTTTGCTTTTCTTAGACAGGACAGAGTAGAAAACATAAATACTAGATATTAATATTATTATATCATAAACATAATCTCGAAAACAAATCATAGTTTTTCAAGATTCTCCGGCCACTTAAAAATATATTCAAGTCCGATCTTAGTTTATTTATTAAAAAACTCAGAAATGTATTTAAAGAACAAACTATATACACTTAAAATAGAAAAAAAAAAACTCCTAACTAAAAAATGGCATCAAAAAATTCGTCCCCATCGCTATCGACTGGAAGTGAGCCCAAAAGACTGGCTGCATTGCCACGTTGTATGGCAATGCTTATCCTCTGTCCAAAGTAAAAGCCAGCTCTTGGATCTTAGTTATATTTATCTAGGCGAATGAAACGACATAAATGTTTCATCAAGTTACTTTTTGTTAGATTGTACTAGTCCAAGCATGTTAGCCGAGTGGTTGTTCTTTTAAGTATTGATGACGGAACCGTGAGACGGCTTTCTTAATTAAGCGATTACAAAACATAGCTTTTTGTGAAATGGGGTAATCGAATGGTTTGGTAGCTCTTGGACTATTAAATCAATAAAGGGGCGGAGTAAACTACGCGAGGGTGGTTGGGGTGGACACGTTGGGGCGAAGACATCTATACATCTCACTCACCCTCACAGGACACACCATAAACGAATATTCTGAAACCACTTATATAAATTAATTAAAAAATACTCATTTTAGACCAAAATAAAAATTGCTAGAAGAAACTTAAAAGAGTTTAAATACCTACCGAATCAAAACATAGACAAAATGAAAAGCTATATCCGTGTAGCAGATGAAAATCCTGCATCGCGCAAGCGAAGTTTTCCTGCCTTAATTCTAGTGGAGTCGTATTTCGTCAGGTCATTCGGGGGGTCCGTGGCTACTCCGTTAACCGGTCCAGGCAGGAGCCGGTCCAAGTCCTGCCACAACCATGCTAAGTTAAGCAATCATCCAACGGTAATAGATACAGTAAACTGAGTCAAGAAAATGATGATAGAGACTTTGCTCTCAACCCCACGGCAGTAGCTCTCATGACCTCCTTTTGTTGGTTATCTTAAAGATTTTTTTCTATGAAATTGTTTGAAAACCTCTTTTTGCATTTTCTGGAAGTTTTTTGAACGATTTGGTACTATTTTAGGCTGGTTTTGATAAACGTTTCAAACTTTCAAGAAATGTTCCTCGTGTGCGTAATGAAAGACGTTGAAGTTTAGATAAATAAGAATAAGGATATTTTATTTGTATAAAACAGTGTAAATATTAGGTCTTATTAAATATACATAGGAAGATCTGACATGTTTCACCATTCACTGGAATACAAATATTAAAAGTAAAACTTGTGCATAATATGTTAAAAAAATAAATTTATTTTACAATAAATGAAATATCACATAGATTGAAGTAATGAATATATTTGTCGATTTTTAATCAATTTATTCTAATAAGAAATGAGTTTTGTAGTTTTATGTGAAAATAGTCTACGCATGTATTGAGTCAAAAGAACATTATGCTAAATTCATAGCAAAGTTATTTTTCTGTAATTAAATATTTTTAATAACACTCAAGTTAACAATAATTAATTAACTTCCAAAAATTATGTAGTTCTTTTTTTCCAATAAGATTTTAAAATCTTATTTATAAGTATGCCAAAAGTGAAAAAACGAAACTGAAAATGAAAAGTTCATTTTCGCTTTTTGTACTTTTCTTTGTCTTTGTCATCTCTTACCAAGACTAAAGTCAGGAGCAAATCCATCACAAATTAAAAAAAAAACTCAAAAATATACTATTTTTAACCGACTTCCCAAAAAGGAGGAGGTTATCAATTCGGTTGTATGTTTTTTTTTTTTTTTTTTTTTTTTTTTATGTTTGTTACCTCATATCTCCGACAATTATGAACCGATTTGAAAAAATTTTGTTTTATCTGAAAGGATATACTTGCAGATTGGTCCCATTTAAATCATATCAAAATCGGTTACGAACTTTGGATTTTAAATCGAAATAGCTGGAATTTGACTATTTAGATGATTCTTTGATGATCGAAATTGCGTATTTTGCTTTTCTGCGATTTTGGAGTGGTGTTGTTAGGTGTAGGGAACCACTAAAAAGTGAAAAATAAAAAACTTTTTACAAAAAAATACAACCGACTTCCAAAAAAAAACACTACAAAGTAAAAAATAACTTTAATTTCGGAAGTCGGTGTCAAAATACGAAGAAACTAACAAAAACACCGACTTCCGAAATTAAAGTTATTTTTTACTTTGTAGTGTTTTTTTTTGGAAGTCGGTTGTATTTTTTTGTAAAAAGTTTTAATAAAACTTATCCATTCAGGGCCAAATCCACACAACCGGCTCCCCGATCGAGATCAAAAGAACGCTTGGCAACGGTTACAAGCTGACCGTGATGTACCCCTCGTACGACCCTGACCACGAAGAGACCTGGGAGGAGACCAGCCAAGAGGAGAAGACCAAGCAGCTGCTGACCATCGTTAGGAACGTTGTGAAGAACGCCAATGTAGTAGACGTCAACGGTCTTGAGGTTGAGATCGCGTTGCCGTTCTTCGATGCCAATGGATTGAACAACAAGTGAGTAGATATTCATAACTTACAGAATTTTAGTGAAATATATAGGTTTTTTAACCGACTTCCCAAAAAGGAGGAGGTTCTCAATTCGGTTGTATGTTTTTTTTTCCTTCTTATGTTTGTTACCTCATAACTCCGTCAATTATGAACCGTTTCTGAAAAAATCTTGTTTTATCTGAAAGAAGTACTACTTGCAGATTGGTCCCATTAAAATTTTATCAAAATCGGTTACGAATTTTGGATTTTAAATCGAAATAGCTGGAATTCGTTTACTTGGATGATGGTTTTTTGTTATTATCCAAGTAATCGAAACTGCGTATTTGCTTTTCTGCGATTTTGCAGTGGTGTTGTTAGGTGTGGTCTTTTATTTTTAACTAAAAAGTGAAAAATAAAAAACTTTTTACAAAAAAATACAACCTACTTCCAAATAAAAAAGAAACACTACAAAGTAAAAAATAACTTTAATTTCGGAAGTCGGTGTTTTTGATAGTTTCTTTGTATTTTGACACCGACTTCCAGTCTCAGTTATTTTTTACTTAGTAGTTCTTTTTTATTTGGAAGTCGGTTGTATTTTTTTGTAAAAAGTTTTTTTTTCTAGGTAATCTAATCCCCAATCTTGTCAAAGTTAGAGTGAACGTGAACAGGCTACTTCTGGGTAAGCTCGCTCCATCGTAAACTTTGTCTCTGTCATTTCTGACCTAGACTTCATAGAGTCAATAGCAAACCGATATCAAATAATCCTACATCATTGGATTTTTTAAATAAATGCCAGTTCCGGTTTGGATAGGGTAGCTTTAGTCAGAAAAATTAAAATTAATTTGTTAAAATTCCCTGGATTCCCAAATTTGAGCATTAAAGCACACTTTAAAAATTCACCTGTATATTAACGACCGTATATTTTTCCTCAGCTTCCTACAACTGTGCTCGGTACTGGAAGCCACGCAGTCATCACTGGGCTTCAAGAGCTACGCGCTGGACTGCAGCAGTCTGGAGCAGGTGTTCTTCAACATCTGCCAGCAGGCCGACGCGCCTCAAAACGGAATCGAGTATCGTAAGTCATAGACTATGTGATTTACAGAAAAATAATATCTACTTAGTTATAAGTCCCTATTTACGAAAAAACGAAAATATTTCATCTATACTAGTCTATACTTGACATACTTTGACGACACGGTTGGCGCAGTGGTCGAGCGATTGACTGCTGCGCAGCATGTCGCGGGTTCGATTCCCGCACGGAACAAATATTTGTACGACCTACAAGTATTTGTTCCGAGTCTGGGTGTTTTTCTATGTATAATATGTATGTATTTACAAAAAAAAAAAATGTATATAAGTAGTTTATCAGCCATCTCGTTACCATAACACAAGCATTAGGTTGCTTAGCTTGGGACGATATGGCGTTGTGTGAAATGTCCAAGGATATTATTATAAGGATATTATTATTATTATTATTATTATTATACTTCTATACTAATATTATAAAGAGGTAAAATTTGTTTGTAAGTTTGTATGTAGGGGGTAATCTCAGGTACTACTGGACCGATTTGAAAAATTATTTCAGTATTAGATAGCCCATGTATCGAGAAAGGACATAGGCTACATACATATTATCACGCTAAGACTAAAAGGAGCCGAGCATTAATGGAAAATGTGACGCAGACGAAGTTGCGTGGGTCAGCTAGTACTAACTAAAAACGCTGGTAAAGTATCAAAATGATCAATGCGGTGTATGACGCTATACGGGCTATACGCGCGCCGACACTGACAGCTGTGTGCATGCCAACTGTTAAGCTGTGTGAGTAAATTTTCCTAAAATCGAAGCGTGCCGCTATGGAGTAATGCACTTATTTGTTTCTGTGCCCGACAGGGTCCATTTTTGTTCTTTAACCATTTTAAACCATCTATGTAATACATGTCATATGGAATGCAATAAAGTATTGAGTATCCAAAAATAAAATAGTTATACAGAAATTATTAATGCCACTGAATTAAAAACTTTTTACAAAAAAATACAACCGACTTCCAAAAAAAAACACTAGGTACAAAGTAAAAAATTACTTTAATTTCGGAAGTCGGTGTCAAAATACGAAGAAACTAACAAAAACACCGACTTCCGAAATTAAAGTAATTTTTTACTTTGTACCTAGTGTTTTTTTTTGGAAGTCGGTTGTATTTTTTTGTAAAAAGTTTTTTATTTTTCACTTTTTAGTGGTGCCCCACACCTAACAACACCACTGCAAAATCGCAGAAAAGCAAAATACGCAATTTCGATTATCAAAGAATCATCTAAACAGTCAAATTCCAGGTATTTCGATTTAAAATCCAAAGTTCGTAACCGATTTTGATATGATTTAAATGGGACCAATCTGCAAGTATATCCTTTCAGATAAAACAAGAATTTTTCAAATCGGTTCATAATTGTCGGAGTTATGAGGAAACAAACATAAAAAATAAACAAATAAAAAAAATAAAAACACAACCGAATTGATAACCTCCTCCTTTTTGGGAAGTCGGTTAAAAATGAAATGGATTGTACTTTTAATAAAATTAACAATTTATATTAAACCTCAAGGGATACAGACCAAATAGAATGTTATCTCGGTTCATCTTAGCATAGTATCCATATTCCTAGATCGCGTTTTGACTGTGCAAAATAAAGTTACGTTCGAATATGAACCTTAAAATTAGGCAAAATTATGCACAAATTAGTACAAAGTCAAGTACAAGTGTATGAGTCAGCAAATTTGGTCCTAAGTTCCAATAATCTGTTCCACAGTGCCTGAAGGCTCTCCATCCAAGAGCAACTCCACGTCCAGCATCAGAACAGACCCTGCAGCCCAGGAGTTAGTTCCACCAGAGGGGCCATTGAAGGGCACCGCCTGGCAACAGTTCCTGGCGCTCATGCACGCAAGATATCTGCATCATATTCGGAATAGGTATGTGATCGCTATATTTTAGTACGTGCTGTGTCCGAGTTGTTCATAATTTAACCAAATATTTGCAGAATTTTTTTATTTTTATTTTCCTTTATTGGCCAACCAACAATTGTTTACACTGATAACATTTAAAGTAATTATATAATATCCAAGGTTAGTGTAACAATTAATTACAGGTTAGCACCGCATGCCCCATAAACAAATAAGATGTGCCACAAGCACTGAACTATTATTAAACATTGATATTTGGGTACTTAAAATTAAAATTAATAGGTATAACAAGCATTACGTGATGAGATTTACAGTACGAAAAGCAAACAGAAACACATCGAAACTGTACATAATAGCGAAATTGGAATCCGAATTAAAAATCTATTTAAAATCAAAATTACAATCAAAAATTAAAATCGAAATTAAAGGTCAAATTAAAATCACAATTAATACTAAAAAGGTGAGCTTATTCAACATCATTATATTCTTGCCCTTATCCCATGCTACTTGGGGTCCTATCAGTACTGTTATAACTAACTCCCTTTTCTTTAATATCGCTCCTCATACAATCCATCCATCTTTTCTTTGGCCTTCCTCTCCCCTCAATTCATCCATATTCATAACTGTGTGTTTCGTTTTTTTTAATCGTTGCCCCGCACTAGGAATTTCTCCTGTGTCGTGGGTGCGTTTACAAACATACAAAGTCACATACACAAACAGTCAGACCCGGAACAACTATCTGTAGGCTTGTATGGCAATGCTTATCCTCTGTCCAAGGTAAAAGCCAGCTCTTGGTCCCCTGAAGCGTCAACTAAGCGTGGCAATGCAGCCAGTCACTTCCAGTCGATAGCGATGGGGACGAATTTTTCGACGCCATATTTTAGTTAGGTTTATTTTCTATTTTAAGTGTATATAGTTTGTCCTTTAAATTATAAATAGAGTGAATCGTTTTGAATAAAATATTCTGTAGGCCATACAAATATTTGTTCCAACCGCGCTGTTTCTTAACACACTATGCCGAAGATACGCGACCGAAGTTCGGCATGATTACGCCTGCAATGCTATTTAAATTACTGACGACATATTTTGAAATCACGTTGCGTACAGCGGAACTTCGGTCGGGCGTAAGATCAGCGGCAATCTTATACGCTTATAGCACGTATTATACGCTACCGAAGTTCGGTTCGATTGCATACGACGACGCACCGAGTATCCGCCCGTTGTGTTTATTTCGCCTCTGTCTTAACACGACGCACGTGCAACAACGCACGTGCGGCGTGTTCACCGTGTCGACTTACATCATGTTTAATTCAGAAAAACATAGTATCGCCGTTGAGCTGCGACCAAATACACAATCCGATTTGAAAAATCCATCTTCAACATGCCTATTGGAATAGGTGTAACTTAACTTCTCGTTCACCAGATGGCTCCTGTTCCTGCTGATCGTGCTACCAGCGCTATTCATCACCATGGCCATGGGCTTCTCCATGCTGCGACCACCGGCAGACAACGAGGTCAACCTCAAGCTCGACGGCCACTTGTACAACGGAACTACTGAGTTTTTAGTGTGAGTACAACAAAAGCATTAACGTTTTAACGTCCGCAGGTTCGCAGGTCGAGCAAAAAGGGTCATTGGGTTTTTCGTTTTGGATTTCTCTGCGACATTGTGGAGTTTGAGATGATGGTGTGACGTTCCCGTGCCTTGGAAACTACGTAAAGGCTTGTAAAGCGTGATGTCTCTCCGGGAAGAGAAAGTGCAACTCAGTTTGAGCACCCACTTGTGTACTTGGCTAATGTCCGTTGAGATTGGGCAGCGGGATTGAAATTTGGTTGGAGCATTGTTAATTTTGGTTGCCCTAGTTTATAACTTATGGCATCGAGTTACAGATATATTGTTAGATTTTACCCCTGCACGTGTAGGCGGGCACGCCCTTTATGTCTGGAGGCTTATTAAGTTTGGTTTACATTGTTTTTATGCTTGAGTTGTCTGATTATGATGGCAAGGAGGATTGTGCTAGCTTACAAGTGTCGAATGATTTTAGTTTTTTAGGTTGTTTGTGTTACCCATGTTTTTTTTTTGTAATAATACTTTGCATACTATTGTATAAATGCGAGTTCTTCTTACGCAACGGACAGATGTGTTGCTGGGGAGTTTGTTGGCCACTTCTTCTCCACAGCTAAAACACTATGAAGTGGTGACGGGTGGGCGTTTTTGGGGGACTGTCTACTTGTAAACTTGATGTTCAAAAAGTCCGGGCACTCAACCTCATTTGAGTAAATGACTTTTGAATAAGGAATATTCATGCTATTTTTTTATTAGCATAATGAAATACTTATTAGGTCTAGAAAAAAATCAAAAACCTTCATCAGCGATGAAGTTATAAGGCTTCAAAGATTACAATTAGAAAGAGTAGTCCGATATGGATTTTGACGTCAAAGTCCATGACGTCTATACAGCTGCCATAGAAAACAGCCTTTTCGCGAGAGGGACAGATATATTTGTTTAAATTAATTATATCTCGTTTGTTTTTCGAGTATTTTTGATTCTGTTTTCACTGAGTTAGTATTATTTTTGTATGTTTTAAGATAAAACGTGCAGATAATAAATAGTTTTTGATGCATATTCCCTATTGTTCTTTATCAATTTTTTATCTCTCTTGCATGCAGACCGCAGCCATCAATATATAACTCGGAGGACGTGGAACCAGCGTTTGCGGAGACCGTGATGCAGTACCTCATGATGGACAAACAGACCAGGAACTGGACAGCCGACGTATGTATACCTTGCTTGCCCCTATGACTTTACTTTGGTATACATTTATCTATACTAATATTATAAAGCTGCGAGGTTGTTTGTTTGTTTGCTTGAACGCGCTAATCTCAGACACTACTGGTCCGATTTTAAAAATTATTTCAGTTTTAGATAGCCCATTTATTGATGAAGGCTATTGGCTCATAATATATATTAACGCTAAGACAAATAAGACCGGAGCATTAATGGGAAATGTGACGCAGATAAAGTTGTGCGGGTCAGCTAGTTAGCTAAAAATCAACCCAACCATTCGACCAAATGTCCTAAACCGTTCAGAACGAACAATTGGTCGAGTTATGACCTCTTCTCAGGTTTTTGCGCAATTGCTATTACTTCACGTTTTCAGAAATTTTGATTATAGTAACTAAATAGTTTTTTAACACAAAAAAGACGCTTTCTTTCATTTGAACAGTCGAAGTATGAAATCAATTGCGTTTTCAGAGCCAAGAAAATGGTCAATTTATCAATGTACCGACACGAAGTAGGTTAGTCAGCTTCCAAGGTGATTATTTTGAGATCCAATATGTTCAAAGCAAATGACAATACATCACAAGACTGCGATAAGCATTTCTAATCACACAACCATTCGTTCTTTAGGACAACCCCCACTGCGAATGCACGGAGATCAGCCAGCATTGTGACGTCACGGCTAACCAGACGCTCTTACTCCCGGAGATGCTCGTACTGCCTGATGCAGACACCATGAACCACTGGCTCGTCGACACGCAGGAGATCTACATCGAGAAGAGGTAAGTGACTGCAAGTGTAGATCAGCCAGCATTGTGACATCAGACGCGCTCGCTGCCTGATGCAGACACCATGAACCACTGGCTCGTCGACCCGCAGGAGATCTACATTGAGAAGAGGTAGGTGACTGCAAGTGTAGATCAGCCAGCATTGTGACGTCAGACGCGCTCGCTGCCTGATGCAGACACCATGAACCACAGTTTCGTTGTCACGCAGGAGATTTACATGGAGAAGAGGTAAGTGACACATAGCTCGTATGTTACCTCACAAGACAACCTCCATTGTAAGTGTAGATCAGCCAGCATTGTGACGTCAGACGCGCTCGCTGCCTGATGCAGACACCATGAACCACTGGCTCGTCG
The DNA here is from genome assembly GCA_963859965.1 of Ceramica pisi. Taxonomy (NCBI): domain Eukaryota; kingdom Metazoa; phylum Arthropoda; class Insecta; order Lepidoptera; family Noctuidae; genus Ceramica; species Ceramica pisi. The sequence continues at coordinate 1,255,006 of OY982528.1, forward strand.
ACACGCAGGAGATCTCCATTGAGAAGAGGTAAGTGACACATAGCTCGTATGTTACCTCACAAGACAACCTCCATTGCAAGTGTAGATCAGCCAGCATTGTGACGTCAGACGCGCTCGCCGCCTGATGCAGACATCATGAACCACTGGTTCGTTGTCACGCAGGAGATCTACATCGAGAAGAGGTAAGTGACTGCAATAGATCAGCCAGCATTGTGACGTCAGACGCGCACGCTGCCTAATGCAGACACCATGAACCACTGGCTCGTCGACACGCAGGAGATCTACATCGAGAAGAGGTAAGTGACTGCAATAGATCAGCCAGCATTGTGACGTCAGACGCGCACGCTGCCTAATGCAGACACCATGAACCACTGGCTCGTCGACACGCAGGAGATCTACATCGAGAAGAGGTAAGTGACTGCAATAGATCAGCCAGCATTGTGACGTCAGACGCGCACGCTGCCTAATGCAGACACCATGAACCACTGGCTCGTCGACACGCAGGAGATCTACATCGAGAAGAGGTAAGTGACTGCAATAGATCAGCCAGCATTGTGACGTCAGACGCGCACGCTGCCTAATGCAGACACCATGAACCACTGGCTCGTCGACACGCAGGAGATCTACATCGAGAAGAGGTAAGTGACTGCAATAGATCAGCCAGCATTGTGACGTCAGACGCGCACGCTGCCTAATGCAGACACCATGAACCACTGGCTCGTCGACACGCAGGAGATCTACATCGAGAAGAGGTAAGTGACTGCAATAGATCAGCCAGCATTGTGACGTCAGACGCGCACGCTGCCTAATGCAGACACCATGAACCACTGGCTCGTCGACACGCAGGAGATCTACATCGAGAAGAGGTAAGTGACTGCAATAGATCAGCCAGCATTGTGACGTCAGACGCGCACGCTGCCTAATGCAGACACCATGAACCACTGGCTCGTCGACACGCAGGAGATCTACATCGAGAAGAGGTAAGTGACTGCAATAGATCAGCCAGCATTGTGACGTCAGACGCGCACGCTGCCTAATGCAGACACCATGAACCACTGGCTCGTCGACACGCAGGAGATCTACATCGAGAAGAGGTAAGTGACTGCAATAGATCAGCCAGCATTGTGACGTCAGACGCGCACGCTGCCTAATGCAGACACCATGAACCACTGGCTCGTCGACACGCAGGAGATCTACATCGAGAAGAGGTAAGTGACTGCAATAGATCAGCCAGCATTGTGACGTCAGACGCGCACGCTGCCTAATGCAGACACCATGAACCACTGGCTCGTCGACACGCAGGAGATCTACATCAAGAAGAGGTAAGTGACACATAGCTCGTATTGACTAGCAGATAACTGCCTTTGCCAGTCTCAATAATTTGAAGGCAGGGTCGCGGTCATCATCTGCCTAACTAAGCTCGTATGTTACCTCACAAGACAACCTCCATTGTAAGTGTAGATCAGCCAGCATTGTGACGTCAGACGCGCTCGCTGCCTGTTGCAGACACCATGAACCACAGTTTCGTTGTTACGCAGGAGATTTACATGGAGAAGAGGTAAGTGACACATAGCTCGTATGTTACCTCACAAGACAACCTCCACTGCAAGTGTATCAGCCAGCATTGTGACGTCAGACGCGCTCGCTGCCTGATGCAGACACCATGAACCACTGGCTCGTTGTCACGCAGGATATCTACATTGAGAAGAGGTAAGTGACACATAGCTCGTATGTTACCTCACAAGACAACCTCCACTGCAAGTGTAGATCAGCCAGCATTGTGACGTCAGACGCGCTCGCTGCCTGATGCAGACACTATGAACCACAGTTTCGTTGTCACGCAGGAGATCCACATTGAGAAGAGGTAAGTGACACATAGCTCGTATGTTACCTCACAAGACAACCTCCACTGCAAGTATTGACCAGCCAGCATTGTGACGTCAGACGCGCTCGCTGCCTGTTGCAGACACCATGAACCACAGTTTCGTTGTCACGCAGGAGATTTACATGGAGAAGAGGTAAGTGACACATAGCTCGTATGTTACCTCACAAGACAACCTCCATTGTAAGTGTAGATCAGCCAGCATTGTGACGTCAGATGCGCTCGCTGCCTGATGCAGACACCATGAACCACAGTTTCGTTGTCACGCAGGAGATCTACATCGAGAAGAGATAAGTGACACATAGCTCGTATTGACTAGCAGATAACTGCTTTTGCCAGTCTCAAAAATTTGAAGGCAGGGTCGCGGTCATCATCTGCCTAACCTTTTCCCAACTATGTTGGGGTCGGCTTCCAGTGAAACCAGATTCAGCTGAATACCAGTATTTTACGTGGAGCGGCTGCCTACCAGACTTCCAAAACCCAACTGGGTAACACGGTAATCTTTGGCAAGACTGAAGTCAGATTTTCTGGCTTCTGACTATCCGTACATCTGCCAAAGATCTCCAAATGACAGCCGGGACCAACGGCTTAACGTGCTTTCCGAGGCACGGAGGAAACTCGGTATGTTAAGATGGTCACCCATCCACAGAACAACCTCGGCAAGCGTTGCTTAATCTTGAAGATCGACCTGTGCGGCTGTTATTATTTAGCCACGAGCTCCTTAATTCGAGGCAGGGTCGCGGTTGTTCCAGAATAATACGAAGCAAGTGAAAACTTTTAAAGCGACTGCCTCTCTTATCTCAACAACTCAGTTATTAGTTTAAGCGATTCCTTTATGGTGTGCAGAATTAGCTAACTACTAATGAATAATGTGCTATGGTTTTAAACCATTATCAGTTTTATTTTAATCTATACTAATATAATATTATAAAGCAGAAGAGTTTGTTTGTTTGTTTGGTTGAACGCGCTAATCTCAGGAACTACTGGTCCGATTTGAAAAATTCTCAGTATTAGATAGCCCATTTATTGAGGAAGGTTATAGGTTAAGGTTATCATCACGCTAAGACAAATAGGAGCGGAGCAGTAATGGAAAATGTTACGCAGACGAAGTTGCGCGGGTTAGCTAGTTTTAACATAAAAATATAACCGACTTCCAAAAAATACACTACAAAGTACAAAATAACCTTAATATCAGAAGGCGGTGTTTTCGATTTGTATCTCTGTTTTTTAACACCGACTTTTAATTGGTGATACTTGGACGACGTCTTCGTCTATGCAAAAATTGAAATAAGCAAAAATGATCATAAAATAAAAATTAATGATCCAAACTCTATTAAATTTTTACAGACCAAATGGCAAGTATAAAGCCTCATCGAACTAAAACAGAATCACACAAATCAGATACCGAAACCTCGGAATAATTGGTGTAGTACATACATAAAAAAAAAATACTCACCGAATTGAGAACTTCGTCCTTTTTAGGAAGTTGGTAAAAAACTACATTTACGAAAAGAAATAGTCTTTTTATTTTTCTCACTGCTGGAGATTAAATTCTCCCTAGTCCAGGTCCAGTAACAATGACGTCATACAAAAAAATACAACCGACTTCCAAAAAAAACAACACTAGGTATAAAGAAAAAAACTTTAATTTTGGAAGTCGGTGTTTTTGTTAGTTTCTTCGTAGTTTGACACCGACTTCCGAAATTAATTCGGAAGTCGGTTGTATTTTATTGGTAAAATGTTTTTTTATTTTTTACTTTTTAGTGGTACCCCACACCTAACAACTGCAAAATCGCAGAAAAGCAAAATACGCAATTTCGATTACTTGGATGACATAAAATCATCATCCAAGTACACGAATTCCAGCTATTTCGATTTAAAATCCAAAGTCCGTAACCCATTTTGATAAAATTTAAATGGGACCGAATTAAGAACCTCCTCCTTTTTGGGAAGTCGGTTAAAAAAAAAAATGTTTTAACTTCATCATTGGCTTCCTGTCAGTAACTTAAAAGGCCCATGGATGTTAAAGATAAGTTACTTAATTCATCATCTGCCTAGCCTTTTTCCAACTATATTGGGGTCGGCTTCCAGTCAAACAGGATTCAGCTGAGTACCTACCAGTTCCTATTTTACGTGAAGCGACCCATGTGCCCTCCACAACCCAGGAACTTTGGTAATACAGTACTTCAAGGCATTGTCGAGACTGGTGTTAGATTTTTAAAGAGAAGATACTCAATGAGGGTTTTCAGGAAAATTTACATGGAGAAATTCATTGAAAGAGTTGACATTAACAACATTGAAATTGACATATAGACAAATGTCAGAAAATAATTAGTGATTTGATAGGTTGTTTGGGTCTGACGCCTCAGGTCTGGTGCTCAACATTACAGAAAACCCTCATACCAGATACCAGCTTGATGCCCTCGAGTCATCGGCGATGATTAGCTCGTCCAATCGAAGCTCCAAAGTCTTGAGCATCGACGCCTAGTTGCTGGCCTGTCGGTTTTCTATCGGTTACATTTTTTGGAGTGTGCGACGGAATTGCATAACTTAATTCCGCCAAGCCCGTTCCACCATCCGACCACAAGACGTACGGCGATGTGCCACCGGTACATGGTGGACATCCCACCTATACGCACAAAACGTTTTGGGAATATATTCATTGTGCGGACAGGTAAGGACTGGAATTCCCTGCCGGAGTCTGTGTTTCCTGATAGCTACAACCTGGGAGTCTTTAAGTCAAGAGTGAATAGGATACTTCTAGGCAAGCGTGCTCCACCTTAGACCGCATCATCGATTAACATCAGGTGAGATAGCGGTCAAACGTACGCCTATCAATATTAAAAAAAAAATAACAGTCAATCCAAGTTATAGATTTTCGACACCGATCTTCCGAATAACCAAACACGACGTTCTTCCAGGTACGGCGGCTTCTCGTCAGCGCTAAAGAACAACTTAACGCACCTGGTGGCGTGGTACAACAACAAGGGTCACCACGCACTGCCCGCCTACATCAACAGTGTCAACACGGCCATCTTGCAGACCGTCGCCAGCAATCCCCGCGCCAACATCACAACATACACTCATCCCTTGAAGATCTCTAAGGAGCAGATCAGTAAGGCTACTGTGTGAGTATCTATTTAGTACTCTTTTTGAAGTGATTAAGTTTTCAAGTTTCCTGATAGCTACAACCTGGGAGTCTTTAAGTCTAGAGTGAATAGGTTACTTCTAGGCAAGCGTGCTCCATCTTACACCGCATCATCGCTTAACATCAGGTGTGATAGTGGCCAAACGTATGCCCAACAATATAAATAAAAAATATTAAAAAATCTGGTTCACCTCTACACCAACTGACATTGGTTTTGGTATGGTTAAATCGGTATTACCTACTTGGTCTTTCTGAAGCAAGTTAGACTACATTTTGAAACTCACTGTAAAGTCTTAATTATTTGCTTCAGATGCTTAAGTTGAGGAAGTTATCTGCCATTGGATTACATATACGGTTGTCTTCTACCACATATCTTGAGAAATTGATGACCTATGAAACCTAACCTAACCTATAAATTAGAAAAGATTGGCTGGAAACTCCAGCCAATGCTACAGAACTTGGTTAACTGTGACGCATGGTTTTCATATAATTGGACCAGTACGATTGTATGGACTTTAAAAGATACTTTGACCTCTGAGTTGGTTTCGGTGTTTCTTCTCAGAGCAGTCAGCTACGAAACACCGGCCTCATCTAGTTTAAAATGACCAAAAAAGATTGACGTGTAAAAGTGTTAATAACAATCTACTTGCAAAATAAATATCATTTATCACATGGACAGACATACTAGTTATCCTATAAAGGTTTCTTTTTTTTACGGTCGTACAGAACCTGAAAATAAAAGCTCTCCCCTCCCACTTCTGCTTCCTAGTTGAGTAATAACCTAAGAAACCCCGTCTGCCCCCAGCTACCAGCACATAGCGGACGCCGGCATCACGGGGCTGGTGGTGCTGGCGTACGGGCTGGTGAGCGCGGGCGCCGCCATCTACCTCGTGCGCGCGCGCCGCAGCCAGGAGAAGCGGCTGCAGCTGCTGTGTGGAGTCACTCCGGCGCTGTACTGGGGGACTGCGCTCGTGTGGGACATGATGGTGAGTCCTCTCATACATCACGGGGCTGGTGGTGCTGGCGTACGGGCTGGTGAGCGCGGGCGCCGCCATCTACCTCGTGCGCGCGCGCCGCAGCCAGGAGAAGCGGCTGCAGCTGCTGTGTGGAGTCACTCCGGCGCTGTACTGGGGGACTGCGCTCGTGTGGGACATGATGGTGAGTCCTCTCATACATCACGGGGCTGGTGGTGCTGGCGTACGGGCTGGTGAGCGCGGGCGCCGCCATCTACCTCGTGCGCGCGCGCCGCAGCCAGGAGAAGCGGCTGCAGCTGCTGTGTGGAGTCACTCCGGCGCTGTACTGGGGGACTGCGCTCGTGTGGGACATGATGGTGAGTCCTCTCATACATCACGGGGCTGGTGGTGCTGGCGTACGGGCTGGTGAGCGCGGGCGCCGCCATCTACCTCGTGCGCGCGCGCCGCAGCCAGGAGAAGCGGCTGCAGCTGCTGTGTGGAGTCACTCCGGCGCTGTACTGGGGGACTGCGCTCGTGTGGGACATGATGGTGAGTCCTCTCATACATCACGGGGCTGGTGGTGCTGGCGTACGGGCTGGTGAGCGCGGGCGCCGCCATCTACCTCGTGCGCGCGCGCCGCAGCCAGGAGAAGCGGCTGCAGCTGCTGTGTGGAGTCACTCCGGCGCTGTACTGGGGGACTGCGCTCGTGTGGGACATGATGGTGAGTCCTCTCATACATCACGGGGCTGGTGGTGCTGGCGTACGGGCTGGTGAGCGCGGGCGCCGCCATCTACCTCGTGCGCGCGCGCCGCAGCCAGGAGAAGCGGCTGCAGCTGCTGTGTGGAGTCACTCCGGCGCTGTACTGGGGGACTGCGCTCGTGTGGGACATGATGGTGAGTCCTCTCATACATCACGGGGCTGGTGGTGCTGGCGTACGGGCTGGTGAGCGCGGGCGCCGCCATCTACCTCGTGCGCGCGCGCCGCAGCCAGGAGAAGCGGCTGCAGCTGCTGTGTGGAGTCACTCCGGCGCTGTACTGGGGGACTGCGCTCGTGTGGGACATGATGGTGAGTCCTCTCATACATCACGGGGCTGGTGGTGCTGGCGTACGGGCTGGTGAGCGCGGGCGCCGCCATCTACCTCGTGCGCGCGCGCCGCAGCCAGGAGAAGCGGCTGCAGCTGCTGTGTGGAGTCACTCCGGCGCTGTACTGGGGGACTGCGCTCGTGTGGGACATGATGGTGAGTCCTCTCATACATCACGGGGCTGGTGGTGCTGGCGTACGGGCTGGTGAGCGCGGGCGCCGCCATCTACCTCGTGCGCGCGCGCCGCAGCCAGGAGAAGCGGCTGCAGCTGCTGTGTGGAGTCACTCCGGCGCTGTACTGGGGGACTGCGCTCGTGTGGGACATGATGGTGAGTCCTCTCATACATCACGGGGCTGGTGGTGCTGGCGTACGGGCTGGTGAGCGCGGGCGCCGCCATCTACCTCGTGCGCGCGCGCCGCAGCCAGGAGAAGCGGCTGCAGCTGCTGTGTGGAGTCACTCCGGCGCTGTACTGGGGGACTGCGCTCGTGTGGGACATGATGGTGAGTCCTCTCATACATCACGGGGCTGGTGGTGCTGGCGTACGGGCTGGTGAGCGCGGGCGCCGCCATCTACCTCGTGCGCGCGCGCCGCAGCCAGGAGAAGCGGCTGCAGCTGCTGTGTGGAGTCACTCCGGCGCTGTACTGGGGGACTGCGCTCGTGTGGGACATGATGGTGAGTCCTCTCATACATCACGGGGCTGGTGGTGCTGGCGTACGGGCTGGTGAGCGCGGGCGCCGCCATCTACCTCGTGCGCGCGCGCCGCAGCCAGGAGAAGCGGCTGCAGCTGCTGTGTGGAGTCACTCCGGCGCTGTACTGGGGGACTGCGCTCGTGTGGGACATGATGGTGAGTCCTCTCATACATCACGGGGCTGGTGGTGCTGGCGTACGGGCTGGTGAGCGCGGGCGCCGCCATCTACCTCGTGCGCGCGCGCCGCAGCCAGGAGAAGCGGCTGCAGCTGCTGTGTGGAGTCACTCCGGCGCTGTACTGGGGGACTGCGCTCGTGTGGGACATGATGGTGAGTCCTCTCATACATCTAAATCTGCCTAGCATTTTCTTAAAGATCAGAGAACGCCGCTGCACTGGTAGCGACGGCAGTCCCTTTTGCTAATATGTATCCGGGGTGGTGTTGCTACAAATGTTGGCTGCTATAGACCATATTTGACATAGATATGATTCGTCCCGGGCCGGCAATTCACTAAGTCGCACTTGGTTTGTATGGAAAGTTTTAACAATCCCTTTATCTATATCTATACATATAATAAAACTGTAGAAAAGTGGTTTTTGTACATGAATAAAAAATCCAAAAAAAATAGCTAGGGTGTTAAAGAACAACCAATAGAACCCATTTCCAGAATTTTTAGAATTTGTGTCTGTTTGTCTGTTTATTTGTTCGGGCATCACGTAAAATCTGCGAAAGCAATGTAGATAACTTTTACACACAAGGATTGAGCGTTACTTGGAGTAACATTTAGTTTTTGTTTCATTGCAATCGGTTCAGTCTATCAAAAGATATTTGAATTTAAAGTTTTCCAGAAGTAAAATTAGGGTTATGTGCACTTTGTCTCATTATTACTTCACGTAACTTTTATACATAACAATAAACTGTGCGTTTGTTGTATTAATATTAAGTTTTTTGTTTCATCGTAATCAGTTCATACCTTATAATAAAAAATGTGAATTAATAAAATTATAATTATTATAGTCTTTCCGAAGTAAAATATTGAAATAGCGCCATCTATCAAACTTAGACTGGAATATACCTAGATATCAACTGCGTGCAGTATTTGATAGATGGCGTAGGCGTGTAACGTTAATTTTCTGAATCGCGGTGTTAAGATGTTCCTTGAAAGAATGACCTTTGCCCATGTCTGCATTTGAATCAAGTTGATTTATCTATTTTTCATCTATGCTAATCTATACTAATATTATAAAGTAGAAGAGTTTGTTTGTTTGTTTGGTTTAACGCGCTAATGTCAGGAACTACTGGCCCGATTTGATCAATTCTTTCAGTGTTATATAGCCCATTTATCGAGGAAGGTTATAGGCTATAATATATTATCACGCTAAGACAGACAGGAGCGGAGCAATAATGGAAAATGTGACGCAGACAAAGTTGCACGGGTCAGCTAGTCCTCAATAAAGGTGGTCTGTGCCTTATTCAAACTATCTTGGGGTCGGCTTCCAGTCTATCAGGATAGAGCTGAATAGTATTCTACGTGGCGTGACTGCTTATCTGACCTCTAAAACTCAGTATCTGGCTTACACGATATTCCTGGGCTATTTTTTGGCTTCGGGCTATCCGTAACGCCTGTCGAATCAGCCGGGACCAATGGCTTCACGTGCTTGCCAAGGCACGGAAGAGTCGTCGTATGTAATGGATGGTCACCCATCCACAGACTGACCAAGGCAAGCGTCACTTAACCTCGAAGAAACGGGTATTGTTATTAAGGGTGTGTATTCCGTCCACTAGCGCCGCCAATCGTTTTTTATTAATTGTGGTACGTACATAAAAAACCGCTCTGCAGTGTTCTGAAGAAATGTATCCATTATTTTTTTACAGCTATTTTTAATACATAACTCATGGCTAAATAGCCAAAATGGCAATTATTGCTAAAAGTGGCCACTTTTAGCAAAAATATCGACTTTGGCAACTATTTATGTTCTAATAATAAATACATTTCTTTAAAACACTGCAGAGCGTTTTTTTATCTACGTGTCTTAAATTTACCACGATTAATAAAAAAACAATTGGCGGCGCTAGTGGACGGAATGCGCCCTCTTAAGCCACAAGTTTTTCGTCCAAGTTAAAAGTTTAATGTTTGTTTGTGTGCAGATTATGGCGATCAATATGGGCATCACGTCAGCTGTGATGCTCGCGTTCGGGTTTCCAGTGTTCGTGTCGCGCAACAATCTGCCCGCGATCTGTGTGCTCTTCGTGCTGTATGGGTGAGTTGATTTAGCATCCTTATTTCAAACTAAATGAGCCTAATCGATTGTGGACTTTGTGAAAACTGTTTAAGGTTGAATATTATTTAGTAAAATGGTTGATTCGAACCTTGTGCTCTGCTTAATAGATGAGTCGAACTTGCACCAGATAAATTCAAAGAAGTCTACGAAGATGCTGTGAATAAATCTTCTGTTTCTTGTAATATACTTCTGTATCGAGCTTTTATCGACAACCGTTCGGTCTTCTCTTGAAATGCTCTTTTCACAATCTTTTAATTTTTCCAATATAATTCCTACTCTTACACTAAAACTAAGGGTTATACTCTGACAGATCAGGCACTGTGGGTTTCAATTCAATGTGGGTTTAGTTTTTAGGTGCAACTGAGCTTTATCTATACTAATATTAAAAAGCTGAAAAGTTTGTTTGTTTGTTTGTTTGAACACGCTAATCGCAACTACTGGTCCGATTTGAACAAATTTTTCAGTGTTAGATAGCCCTATTACCTATGTATCATCACGCTAAAACAAATAGGATCCGAGCATTAGTGGAAAATGTGACGCTGGTCAGCTAGTAACTTAGTATCACCGCCAAAACGTAATGTTCTCCCGCCCTCAGGTACGCGTGCGGTAGCTTCATCCACGTGGCGGAGAAGTTCTTCCACGACGCCAGCATGGCCAACATGATCCTGTTCTGCGGGAACGCCTTCCTCGGACTGTCCTTCATCGCGGTGCTCCTCATCTTTGATATCATCTCCGAGTCTGAGGTATGTTGTTATCAGGTACTATTTAGTATCGCCACATCTTAGATCTGGAGATGCTCTTTATCGAAAGCTTCTGGAGAGATGACGCTGTTACGAAAACCGAAGCGTTAACGCCACCAGCCACGCGGTTGTCAATGACCTGGCAAATTTCGCGGGACCCGCCAGGTGCTCGTCATACAGAACTGATTGATTTGGCGAAAATTTATATTACATAATAGACTTTGAACAGGCATTGGGAGTAATACTTTCGCAGATACAAGAAGCTTTAAGAACTTGTTAATATAGCAAAGAAATAGTCTTTAACATATGTAGTTCCAACTTAGGAACCATAATAAAATACAATATTTAACATAATCCCATAGTTCTTTTAACACAGTTCCAACTTAGGAACTATTTTAAAAGACCATATTTAACATAGTTCATTCGCACAGCAAAGGAGTGGAACTCTCTGCCTGCGTCTGTGTTTCCGAACGCTTACAACCCTAATCTCTTCAAAGTTAGAGTGAACAGGGCCCTTCTGGGTAAGCTCACTTCATCGTAGACTTTGTCTCTGACATCTTTGACCTAGCCTAGAGTCAAGAGCAAAACCCATAAAAAAGTTCCATAGTTCTTTTAACATAGTGCCAACTTAGGATCTATGTTAAAAGATCATAATTATTTCTGAAAACACCACCTACAGTACAGTATGCTAATATCAAAATGCTTGTCCCGCAGGCGACGGACAACGCTCGCTGGTGGCTGCACAAGCTGTTCATGCTGGCGCCGCAGTTTGCACTCGGAGACGGCATGCTCGACATCGCCAAGAATACTATTCAGGCTCAGGTACGTTCTACAACTCCACTTTGTACAATCAACATTTGTAACCCAAAGATTATCCTATGGAGGGTATGCAAAGAGTAAAGTCCATTGAAAATAGAGGATCCCCTTAAACTTCCATTGAAAAGGGAGGATCCCCTAAAACTAAAATTGAAAAGGGAGGATCCCCTAAAACTCCATTGAAAAGGGGGGATCCCCTAACACTTCCATTGAAAAGGGGGGATCCCCTAACACTTCCATTGAATAGGGAAGATCCCCTAAAAATTCCATTGAAAAGGGAGATCCCCTAAAACTTCCTTTGAAAGGCAGTATCCTTAGACTAGACGGTTTTTGTGTCCGGTGGGCAAGTGGGCAACTGCCCAATAGTTTATATTCGAACACAACAGTTCGGACTTTTGTATATGTTCAAATCGCACGGAGAATTCGGATACCGCGATGCAGATTTAGTTTGTAGTTCGCTGCTGGTAGGATAGAGACGCAGAACAGTTAATACAGTTGCAGTTCTTTTTGTTGCGATGAAGATTGTGCTACGTTGGTTTTTATTGTGGCGTTATTGATACTATTACAATACCTCGTTAAGAATATTATGTGGTACGGTCAACAGTCAACTACAAGAACCGGCCTTATACTCATGGGCATAAGGACGATATCACATTCAAATTGTGATCATGCGGCTGATGGCACAGAATAGTATCCTTGATCATGACCTTTTTGAGAAGATTCCTCTTTGTAATAGTGACGAAAGCGCAGACGCTAACGTGACTGCTTATGGTCAAAGCGCCAGGGTAGCCCGCGAAATTCAAATATTTTCATGTTTTTTGCAATTTGCCGGTCAGTGTGAAGCTGTATGTTAAACAAAATACGATTCGCGGTCGTAACGCATATTTATCTAAAGAATTATACCCATTTTAATTATCAATATAACCCTCTAAGTTCATACAACTCGATTTAATGACTTTTTCACGAAATAACATTCAATCGAGTTCTATGAACTTAGATTGTAATATTGATGATTTAAATGGTTATAATCTTTTAGATAAATGCTCTTTACAATCGCGAACTGTATTTTGTTCAACATACAGCTTCACACTGACCAGCAAATTCCAAAAAACATAAAAATATTTGAATTTCGCGGGCTACCCTGGAACTTCCACCTTATGGGGCCCATATTTCGAGATCGGGTGGTATCCCTTTATTTTATTTTTGATTTTAGTTGGAGGAACATCTTTTCACGTTATCCCACGAACTAAGTCCATTCTCCTCTGACAGGTGCTGAGTCGCTTCGGCATGGACACGTACAAGGACCCGCTACACAGCGACCTGCTGACTCTACACTTCGCTTACCTGGTGGTGATGGGCACGCTGCTGCTGCTACTCAACCTCGCCATTGAGTATGGCTGCTTCGACTCCCTGGTGGCCAGGTCAGTCTTCAGGGTATTTTTATATTACACACTACACAATCAGACATTCGTTTGACCACTATCTCACCTGACGGTTAGCGATGATGCGGTCTAAGATAGAGCACGCTTGCCTAGAAGTAACCTATTCACTCTTGAGTTAAAGACTCCCAGGTTGTAGCTATCGGAAAACACAGATTCCGGCAGGGATTTTCACTTCTTAGCTTAGCTACAACTTACTGACTGACGGAAGTGAAAGGAATTTGACTTTTTATGGTCTTTCTTTTGAAATCGTTCTTGAGGGGACTTTTCTCCAACAATATATAAGAACAAGGACAGTATTGACTATGAAAAAATCCTCCCTCTGGAATATTGACCTTACACCCTTCACGATAGGTACCGCTGATAAATTTTTCATACCATCATCTGCCCGCTTTTTCCCAACTATACTGGTTTCGGCTTCCAGTCAAACCGTATATATCCAGCTGAATACCAGTGCTTTACGTGGAGCGGCTGCCTACCAGACCTCCACAACTCATTAACAGGGTAACACGGTACTTCTTGGTAAGACTGGAGGCAGATGTACTGGCTTCTAACAATCCGTAACGACTGCCAAAGATCTACAAATGACAGCCGGGACCAACGGCTTAACGTGCTTTCCGAGGCACGGAAGAAACTCGGTATATTAAGATGGTCACCCATCCACAGCCCAACCTTGGCAAGCGTTGCTTTATCTTAAAGATCGACCCGTGCGGCTGTTATTATTTAGCCACGATATTTTTTCACATAGATCTTCGTATAGGTATATATTCCTTGTTCCCTCTAACCCAGGTTCCGTCCCGAGAGCATCCCTCCCCAAGCGGGAGGCGCCGAGCTGGAGCCGGCGGAGGTGAGCGCGGAGAGGAAGCGCGTGCTCGCCTCGCGGACGGCGCACGCGCCGCTGCGGGTCAACACCATCGGGAATATCAACAGAGGTCACTCATTTAATAGCCATCAGCTTTATAATAGCAGCTAAGCTGAAATAGAACAACTAATTTATTAGGACCTACAAAAGCAATGTACAGGACAATACAGATGTAACCACGGGCATAGCCAGGGGGAGGGTATTGGGGGCTCAACCCCCCCCTCCCCCCTCCCCCCTCCCCCCGAAAACTTAAGATATCAACTGCTTCCTTTACTCGTTCGTACCGTCATCTGTATCAAGAAGCAAAGGTGATGCTCAAAGAAAATGGTTTGATGACGTGTAAAAGTGTTATTTACAACCTACTTACAAAATAAATATCATTTATCACCGTAAAGTAGTATTGGCATTATCTGGTGTGTTACCTTCAAATTTTGCAGTCAGTTCTGAAATTGAAGACGCAATTTTTAAGTATTCGGCAGTGGAAAGCAGCTATGACTATCACCTCCCCTACTCCAAAATCTGCTTTTAAATGCTGAGACAGTTGTTACAAATATTGGCTACCATACCTGTTTCCACTGCTACACCAGAAAGGACTTATTCAAGCCTACCGAGACTTAAAAACGACTTGTGGAACACAACGAGTGAAAAAAGACTGAACGGCTTGGCTCTCATGAATATTCACTTTCAGTAGTTTAATTTTCTTGAACACCCCCCCCCGGTACTAAAACCTGGCTACGCCCGTGGATGTAACCATTCACAATGTTGGCCAAGTTTTGAGTAAATGTCACCTGTGTATAGTCCCTTGACTTTATTTGCAGGTCTGACCAGTTTGTGAAGTAGAAACCGATAGATGAATTTTCTTGAACAAATATTTACTTCAAGATTCGCAATTTAGCTATTTGTGCTCATGATTCATGACTCTTTCAGATGAGTCATGGAGTCATGCCTTGATGAAATTACTCCACCCATTATTCATCATCTGCCTAGCCTTTTCCCAACTATATTGAGGTACCTATACCATGCTATTCTGGTACCATCTCTTGTGTCAGGGTTGCGAAATTTCTTCGAAAGAGTCACCGCAGCCCTGGAATGCAAAAGGCACTAGGAGGAACACGGATGGGTTTTAGTCAGTAAGAGTCAGTGATACTCCCTTCTGCTTCACCCAGGTCGGGAAGAGTCATTGGATGATTTCCCACCCTTTAAAAAAAACATCTCTTGAATTGCATCTTGGTACAGGTAGGGTACCAGCACGGAACACCTCAGTATCTTTTAAATGTGCTCGTGTCCTGAAACAATCTAATTAGTCCGTCAGTTAGATTATCAAAAAATATTTGATCCGTGTTTTTTCTTTTGCTACGGGAACCAAAATTGACGTTGAAGTTACGACGCTTTTAAAAGTCTCAACACGTCACACCTTCGCATAATTTTTAGTGAGTCGTGACGTCACGAGCCCCCACTCCCGAGTTTTGATGCGTTTTATCTTTGTCAATATTCATTGATTTACAAAAACAAAAAATACGTGTCCATTATTTTTCAATACTCTAACTGACAGACTAAATAGTTTTGCAGTTTGTGGATGATGGAATCTAGCCTATTGTCTTTTAAGTGGGTCGCAGTCCCACGAGGCTCTACTCCAAGCCCATTCGTGCAGACATTTCTCAACCATTTTCTTGACAGGTTTCGTGCACACGGAGGGTAAGAAGAACTCGATGCAGCGCGTGGTGTCCCCCACGTCAGACGCGGCGCAGTGCGTGGAGCTCGCCAAGTGCTACCCGGGGCTGCGCGCGCGCAGGCTCGCGCTCAGGAACCTCACGCTGGGCATACCGCCCGGACAGGTCAGTCACTAACAACTCCTACGCTACAATATGACACGGACCCTCGAAAAATACGAGCTTGTTGGTGTTGCGAAAATTGCTGGAAAAAGTCACCGCGGCCCTGGAGAGCTCGGAGTCGCGGGATTATTCGCAAGAGACACCGTGGCTCCGGAACACAAAGGGCAATGAAGGAACATGGGCCCTGGAGAGCTACTTTCAAAGCCCGAAGTACGTAGTTTCGGGCGTATTCTACTTCGTGTCACCTAAATGTATGTGATTGTGTCCCCTGTAACCCACGGACGCGCTACGTGTCTATTGACGTCATATTGGTACAAACGTGGCATGCTCGCATATATGGCACTCACGTAGCTCAACGCTGTTAATACCATGCACGCTGTGCATGCTGTACACGAATATTAACTGAAAACTACCGTTTTGACGTAGTTACGAGTTTTGAGATAAATCTTGTGGAATGAAGCCGTGTGTATCTACTATTTACTGGCAAAGAAGACCCAAGTTGTCAAAGAAATTAATCCACGCAGCTAAAATGCGCCCCGTGGCTGTGCACAGCATGCGTCGCGGTGGGCTTGCGCCTGTATTGTTTGCTAATGGGCCTGAGCTTGTGCGTGTGGCAAAGGATCATGCTATTTCAAACTCTATTTGTTTTTCTTTTTATTATTCATTTATCTGACTATGTAGGTTTTATACTTATTTAATCCACATACGTCAACACTTGCTTAAGTGTGTATTTTGTTTTAGTGTCATAGTTTGCTAGCTGACAAGTGATAAATAATATTTAAAAATTTTTTTTTGTGTCATGTATTGTTTTTATGTACTTTGCATACTAATTATTTTAAAATTCAAGTTCCTAAAACGTAACAGACAGATGTGTTGCTGGGGAGTTTTTTGGCCCCTTCTTCTCCACAGCTAAAACACTAGGAAGTGGTGACGGGCGGGCGTTTTGGGGGACTGTCTTTTGTAAAACTTGACGTTCAAAAAGTGCTGGCTCTCAGCCTAATTTGAATAAATGACTTTTGAATATTTTTTTTTAATTTTATGTACATAACATTATATAATTTGTTAAATTTAAATGGAAGAGTCCTGGTGACATGAAATACAGGCCTTGAGCCTAGTTTAGGCACCAGTCTCCCACAGTATAATGCCCCTCCTATATGTCACCGTAGATATAAGGTAACAATTAAGAGTAATATTGTGGAGAAAATTAACTATTTTTATCTTATCTTATCTTATTTTATCTTATCTTATCTTATCTTATCTAATATTATTTTATCTGTGAACAGTGCACAGCCCTGCTGGGTCAGAACGGCGCGGGCAAGTCCACCACGTTCGCCATGCTGACCGGGGAGGTGCGACCCTCTGCCGGACAGCTGTACCTCAACAACGAGCTGGTCGACTCCACGCAGCTGTGCAAGGGACTTATCAGTGAGTTATACACGTAGATTGCTATGTTAGGGGTTAATTTCATTTAATGTTAGTCTGGCGGTTTGAGATCTTTATGCGGCCTACACAAATGTCCTTACTTTGGTATTGTTCATCAGGTCATTGAGCTCCTTAACTTAAAGTTATAAGGTTGAGCTCCTTTAAGTTCTAAGTTTGAGCTACACGATAACTGTCAAATGCTTGCAATGTCTGGACAGGTCCACTCAAATCTGTGTGGTACTTTCTTCAGAATACCACTTCAGACATTAACCTTCATGATTCTAATATGATTTGACCAGTACGATTGTATGGACTTTAAAAGAGACTTTGACCTCTGAGTTTGTTTCGGTGTTTCTTCTCAGAGCAGTCAGCTAGGAAACACCAGCCTCATCTAGTTTAAAAGGTTCATCCCATCACTAGCTGACCCGTTCTCATTTCGTTGGGCGGTATTTTTCAAATTAATCATCATCTGCCTAGCCTTTTCCCAACTATATTGGGTCATTAACTGGATAACACGGTACTTCTTGGTAAGACTGGAGTCAAATTTACTGGCTTCTCGGGTTAATATACAGGGTTATTAAATTTAACGCTCTAAATGTTACGAAGAAAAAGAAAGAGCTTTCTTTTATTAATATTTTTGTTTGTGTATGAAAACCTGATGAACTAAAAATGATGAATTTTTAAGAGTCTTACACAATAGTTGTTAATTATGATGTTAGTGACATAATCCTGAGAGGTTGTCGGTGTTGCATTTGAGTTTCCAAACGCTTACAACCCTAATATTTTCAAAGTTAGAGTGAACAGGTTACTTCTGTATAAGCTCGCTCCATCGTAGACTTTGTCTCTGTCATCTCTGACCAAGACTAGAGTGAAAAGCAAACCCATCTCAAGTAAAAAAAAGGTCGTAAGTAGCAAGACAATTCTTCAAACTTTATCTAAGTAGACTCATTCCTTCCTATATTGCCTAGATAGGCCTCAAAAATCCAGTTACTGGGTAACACAGTAACCGTTGGCAAGAATGGTTGGGGCTTCGGGCATTTAAATCCTGGAATGGGCTTGTGTCCTGAAAAAATCTAATTAGTCCGTCAGTTAGATTATCAAAAAATATTTGACCCGTGTTTTTTTTTGTTACGGGACCAAAAATTTACGAAGTTACGACGCTTTTAAAATTCTCAATACGTCACACCTTCGCATAATTTTAGTGAGTCGTGACGTCACGAGCCCCCACTCCCGAGTTTTGATGCGTTTTATCTTTGTCAATATTCATTGATTTACAAAAACAAAAAATACGTGTCCATTATTTTTCAATACTCTAACCGACGGACTAAATAGTTTTGAAATTTGTGGATGATGGAATGTATCCTATTGTCTATGATTTAAGAATATCAGCCGGGACTAACCCCACCTATCGAAAAGGAGTGATTTAGTAATTACATGTCTACTTGTTATCCGCAGGCTATTGTCCTCAAAGTGACGCGATAGACCCGCTGATGACAGTGACGGAAACGTTGCGGTTCTACTGCAGACTGAGGGGCATCACGGACCAGGAGGAGGTAAGATACACAGTACCAACTTTAGATATAGATGTTACAGATACAAAACGACACGGTTGGCGCAGTGGTTGAGCGATTGACTGCTGCGCAGCATGTCGCGGGTTCGATTCCCGCACGGGACAAATATTTGTACGACCTACATGTATTTGTTCCGAGTCTGGGTGTTTTTCTATCTATAATATGTATGTATTTACAAAAAAAAAAATGTATATAAGTAGTTTATCAGCCATCTCGTTACCATAACACAAGCATTAGGTTGCTTAGCTTGGGACTATATGGCGTTGTGTGAAATGTCCAAGGATATTTATTTATTTTATTTATTTAAAATCCTTTATCTATACTTCAAAACTAATATTATAAAGCAGAAGAGTTTGTTTGTTTGGTTGAAAGCGTTAATCTCAGGAACTACTGGTCCGATTT
Organism: Ceramica pisi; assembly: GCA_963859965.1. Classification (NCBI taxonomy): domain Eukaryota; kingdom Metazoa; phylum Arthropoda; class Insecta; order Lepidoptera; family Noctuidae; genus Ceramica; species Ceramica pisi. Next base: position 1,274,122 of record OY982528.1, read on the forward strand.
GAAAAATTATTTCAGTGTTAGATAGCCCATTTATCGAGGAAGTTTATAGGCTATCATCACGCTAAGACGAATAAGAGCTGAGCAATAATGGAAAATGTGACGCAGGCGAAGTTGCGCGGTTCAGGTAGTTTCAAATAAAGGATTTTGTATTTGTAAAATCTGTAAAGTTACAATACTCGATATCATAATAATATCATGATAGTACATTTTTGTACTGTTATGGAGGATACTCCATTGGAAAGGGACCTCCGACCGAGCGGTAGTTGTGCCTGGCCTGCAACTGGCCAATGGTTGAGATTTAGGCTGATGTATATGTTGAAATCACACGGTTAACTCTACTGCGCGATGCAGGATGTGTAGTTCGCTGCTATTTTTATTTTTTTATTTTTTTTTGAACTTGTTAGTTATTACTTAGTTAAAACACAGGATAGGATACAATAAGTAATTATTATTTTTTTAATAATTAATTACTAAAAATTTTATTGAAATAACAAGTTTATAAAAAGTGTACAGGATTATAGTTATCTAAATTTAAACTATGGAAGACATATATGCGTTTACAGTCAAAAATAGAACTCTGAATGTAATGTAGTGCGTTGCCTGATCTAGGTTTACTTAAACCTGTGTTTCAGGCCACCTCTCTGCGAAAGTACTTGTTAAATGGGAAAGTCATTGAATTAAATAAAAATAAAATATTTTCAAAATCTAAACAGATAAAATATTTTGCATAACCTTATCATAAACTAGGCTTATAGATCCCGATTTAAATCAACAACTGGATTAGTTATAAGTATAAATTAAGTTATGATTAATTAAGGCGCATTTATCGCATTGGGTTAGCCTGTAATGGTAAATTTATGTAGATAAATAAATAAATAAATAAATAACTAAAATACTAATTTTAGGTAAATTAGTATTTGCGTTGCAGTAATAAGTAATTCCGTTGCAGGTGATAAAGCGCACGATCGCCATGTTCGACCTGCGCCGCTACAGCAGCGCGCGCGCCGGCACGCTCAGCGGCGGCAACAAGCGCAAGCTGTGCACCGCCATCGCCTTCATGGCCAGGACGCCTCTAGTACTGCTGGATGAGCCCACCAGGTGAATATAAATGGTCTAATCCAGTCTTCTTTCAAATCAAAATTAAACACTTGACAACGCTTTTTTAGGGTTCCGTAGCCAAATGGCAAAAAACGGAACCCTTATAGATTCGTCATGTCTGTATATCTGTCTGTCTGTCTGTCTGTCTGTCTGTCTGTCCGTCCGTCCGTATGTCACAGCCACTTTTTTCCCTAACTATAAGAACTATACTGTTGAAACTTGGTAAGTAGATGTATTCTGTGAACCGCATTAAGATTTTCACACAAAAATAGAAGAAAATAAATTTTGGGGGTTCCCCATACTTAGAACTGAAACTCAAAAAAAAAATTTTTTCATCGAACCCATACGTGTGGGGTATCTATGGATAGGTCTTCAAAAATGATATTGCGGTTTCTAATTTTTTTTTTTTCTAAACTGAATGATTTGCGCGAGAGACACTTCCAAAGTGATAAAGTGTGTGTCGCCCCGTAACTTCTAAAATAAGAGAATGATAAAACTAAAATAAATATGATGTACATTACCTTGTAAACTTCCACCGACAATTAGTTTCAACAACGAGATCTAGTAAGTAGTTTTTTGTTAATACATCATAAATCGTAAACTGCAACTTTTGCTTATAATATATACCTACAGGTTTGTACGGAACCCTCGGTGCGCGAGTCCGACTCGCACTTGTTTTTAAGGTGGATGCTCCAGGGTAGCCCGCGAAATTCAAATATTTTTATGTTTTTTGCAATTTGCAGGTCATTGTGAAGCTTTATGTTGAACAGAATACGGTTCACGATCGTAAAAAGCATTTATCTAAAGGATTATAACTATTTAAATCATCAATATAACCCTCTAAGTTCATATAACTCGATTGAATGTGATTTCGTGAAAAAGTCATTCAATCGAGTTGTATGAACTTAGAGGGTTATATTGATAATTAAAATGGGTATAATTCTTTAGCTAAATATGCGTTACGGCCGCGAATTGTATTTCATTTAACATAAAGCTTCACACTGACCGGCAAATTGCAAAAAACATCAAAATATTTGAATTTCGCGGGCTACCCTGGCGCTTCCACCTTAATTTTCTAAAGGGTAACGTGTGTAGGAACTATAGGTGGAAAAACAGAAGCGTCAAAGCAAGTTCCCCGTTAGCCGCACCATCCCATAGTCGAGAAAGGCTAAAAAATAAAAAAAAATCTGTCTCAGCATTATTACACGAGATTTCAGAGGCATTTTATACTAAAGTTGGTCTAATTTGATGTAGTTGAATCCTAATATTTTACATGCAGCTAGTACTTAGGTAACAAGATGCATAGACACTAACATGAATATTGTCATCCTCCAGCGGCATGGACCCGGTATCCCGCGGCTGCGTGGCACGCGGCGTGGTGTCGGCGTGCGCGCACGCTCGCGGCGTGCTGCTGTCCACGCACGCGCTGGACGACGCGCGGCGCCTGTCCGCGCGCGTGGCGCTGCTGCGGCACGGGGACCTGGTCGCGCTGGCCTCGCTGGACGACTGTCTTAACAGGTAACTCTATCTGCCTCTGTCTGCATAGCCTTTTCCCAACTACATTGGGGTCGGCTTCCTGTCAAAACGGATTCAGCTGAATACCAGATTTTTATGTGGAGCGGCTGCCTACCAGACCTCCACAACCCATTAACTGGATAACACGGTAAGTACTCCTTGGCAAGACTGGTGTCAGATTTTCTGGCTTCTGACTATCTATCCGTAACGACTGCCAAAGATCTCCAAATGACAGCCGGGACCAACAGCTTAACGTGCTTTCCAAGGTACGGAGGAAACTCGGTATGTAAAGATGGTCACCCATCCACAGACAAACCTGAGTAAGCGTTGCTTAACCTTGAAGATCGACCTGTGCGGCTGTTATTGTTTAGTCACGAGCTCCTCTAATATGTAAGTTTATACTCAGCTTAAATATATATCTACGGTCGTCGTATAGCCCAGTTGTCACCACGGACTTTGCCACTTCTGGTGAAAAATGGGGAGAAAATATCTCAATGATTCTTGCCAGTCGCGAATAATTATACAGCTGTAGCACAATGTGGATGATGACAAAAAAAGTATAATAATTCCGTTAGATTTATTTACAAAAAATATTGGACACAATCATGTTTTACGTAAACAAAAAATTATGAACGGTGCGTATAAAACTCGTGTCACGACTTTTTAACGGAAAGTGATGTCACAAGCTCCTTCTCTTGATCTTTGCTGCGTTTTATCCCAACACAAAACAAAAAATATTCCAATATTTTTCGGTTATCTAACTGACGAACTAAACAGAATCATATTTTTACCAAAAATAAAACCTTAAAACAAATATTAACTGCTTACAACTACCGTAACAGCATCTTTCGTTAACCCGCAGGTTCGGCGGCGGCTACGTAGTACAGTGTCGCGTGTCACGCGGCTCCCCACGCGCGGCGTGGCGGCGCGTGCAGGCCCTCGCGCCGCACGCGCAGCTGAGGGTGCTGCACCAGCACACGCTGCACTTCCTCGTGCCGACCCTCACCACAGGTACAGTCGCGGGATTATTCGCAAGAGACACCGTGGCTCCGGAACACAAAGGGCAATGAAGGAACATGGATGGGTTTTAGTCAGTAGAAGTCTGACACTCCCTCCCGCTACACCCAGAGCGGGAGGAGTCATTGGATGATTTCCCATCCCTAAAAAAAAAAGGTACCATACACATCTATATCTGCCTGCTCATCATCACATCAGACGAATGACGTCCAATGCTGGATATGGCCTCCCCCAAGCGTCGCGACTACGACCGGTCCTCCTTGCATCCATTGGCTACCAGCGACCTACACCAGTTCAGGTCTTGTGGAAGGCCTTCCAACGTTGCGTCCTCCGGCACGCGGTCGCCACTCCAGAACTTTTCAGCCCCATCGACCATCCGTTCTGCGAGCAATGTGCCCTGCCCACTGCCATTTTAGTTTAGCGATCCTACGGGCTTGGTTTTCCTGATTCGATCACGCAAGGAAACTCCAAGCAATACCCTCTCCATGTCCTTTGAGTGACTATAAGCCTTCTGATGAGGCTCATCTTCAACTATGCCTGTCTAAAATCACCGACATAGCGCATAGAATCAGCATGCTGAAGTGGAAGTGGGCCGGCCATGTCTGTAGACGGACAGACGGACGATGGAGCAGACATGTGTTAGAGTGGAGACCGCGTGTGGGGAAACTTAGTGTGGGACGCTCTGAGGTGCGATGGACCGATGATTTAAAGATGGTGGCTGGCAGCGGATGGATGCGGACTGCACAAGACCGGGATGGTTGGCGCTCTTTGGGGGAGCTTTACGTTCTGCAGTAGACGGCAATTGGCTGATATGATGATACCTCTCTAGGGAGTCTGGTCGGCTTCCAGTGTAAGCAAATCATTTGTCTACCCTTTTCTCAAGTCTATTGGGGTCGGCTTCCAGTCAACTTGGATTCAGCTGATATACCTGCTCACAATTAGTTAACTGCATAACACGTTACTTCTTAACAAGACTGGTGTCAGATTTTCTGGCTTCTACCAATTCATAACGACCGTCTAGGATCTACAAATCTCAGCATCTATTGTCATAGATGGTAATCCATAGGACTGATCTCGGCAAACGTTGAACACCTCGAAAATCGACCGGTTGGCTGTTATTACTTCAACCACAAGCTCCTAACTGCTTTTGCTAGCTCCAGTACGGTACCTTTGCGAAAAAACATGTTTTCTTTTTAACCGACTTCTCAGAAAGGAGGAGGTTCTCAAATCGGTTGTATGTTTTTTTATGTTTGTTACCTCCTAACTCCGACAAATTATGAACTGATTTCAAAAATTCTTTATCTGAAAGGATATACTTGCAGATTGGTCCCATTGAAATTTTATCAAAATCGGTTACGAACTTTGGATTTTAAATCGAAATAGCTGGAATTTGTCTACTTGGATGATAGTTTTATGTCATCCAAGTAATCGAAATTGCGTATTTTGCTTTTCTGGTATTTTGCAGTGGTGTTGTTAGGTGTGGGGTACCACTAAAAAGTGAAAAATAAAAAAACTTTTTTCGAAGTCGGTTGTATTTTTTTGTAAAAAGATTTTTAATCATTGTTTTTTGTTTTACTTGCAGTTGACAAGAAGGAAGTGATAACTCGCCTGAGTGATATCTTCCGTCTGATGACGGAGCTGCAGGGCACCTGCGACATTGAAGACTACACCGTCAACCAGAGCTCGCTCGAGCAGGTAATAACATTATTTAAACCTAATAACTAGCCAAAAAATAATAAACATCCCATCCTACTTCCTAATAATATATTAAACTTAAATACAAAAGTTTTTTGAGAATGGCTATATATTACGGATGGATGATTGTTACTCTTTCACGTCGGAACGCCTGAAAGGATCTTGATGAAATTTGGCACAGAAGTAGATTATAGTCTTGAATAGCACTAAGGCTACAATTTCCTCAACATTTTTTTTAACTTGGTAAAAAGTAGAGTATTGTTTCCCGCCAAGTATTTTAGTTTATAGAAAATGTACGGTCAGCAAAACGAATAATAGGTATTCGTAGTTCGTAAAAAAAATGTACGGTCAGCAAAACGAATAATAGGTATTCGTAGTTCGTAAAAATTAGTTACCTTACACTTTTTACATGACATCCAAATTAAAATAGTGCTTCGTTACATGCTTCCCATTTAAGCACTTTTGTTCCTGAATGTGCCTCTGTATGTCACAATCTTTATAATATTCAACATTCGTCATTTTTCTGTATTTTCGCAGATGTTCCTAAGCTTCACAGACAAGTCGGACATAGAGTCAGACGCGGTAGAAGTGGAGCCCCTCCCGCCGCCAGAGACAATCCGACAGAGTGAAGACCTCACCGTCGTCACCTCACTATAACTGTTACTATGTTTTAAGTTAGTTAACCAGCAAAAAAATACAGAGGGTTTCGAATTCCTAGGAAAGGTATATCTTAAGTCCTTTTGAAAAAAAACTTTGTATACCTACTTCATTGGACTCGGTTGCTATGACAACGGAAAACCCTTCGATTAATGTCAATATAGAACGTGCAGGGCGTTGTCTATGCCATCTAGTGTTCTATATTCGAAACTTTATAAGTAAAATATATTGACTCATTTGTGAAAAAAAAAAAAAATGTAGGTAAGTAAACTATACTTACCACCAGTTCCACCAACAGTTCACTCAGCACGCTCCAAAAAAATCAAGCTAATGTTGTGAATGAGGGTTTTCAGGAAAATTTACTCCACCAGTTGGCGCAACATAGGTGAGTGGTCCTTTTAATTGAAAAAGTGACTTTGACATTAAGGGGAATGCTCCAACCAGCCCGCGAAATTCAAAATTTCTTGCGTTTTTTGCAATTTGCAGGCCAATGCTAGGTTGTATGTTGATTAAAATATTATCGCGGCTGTAAAACGTATATAGTTACAGAATGATAATCATCAAAATCACCAATACAACGCTCCAAGTTCATAAAAGCGTCGGAACAAAAAAAAAACAGAAAAAGTCATTCCTAGAGCTTTATGAACTTAAAGCGTTGGTTTGATGATTATAATTCTGTAACTACATATGTCTTACAGCTGCTAATAATATATTCTACATACAAACTAAAGTCGGTTCCAGATAAACGTGCAATAAAGTACATTGACCTTACCCTAATATCTCTTCGTAGATACTAGAACAATAAATTAAGAACTGATTTTCATTATTAGAAAACGTAAAGGATAACGATAGAAGTCGATTCAGGACAGCTTTATGTCATTATTTCGGATTTTGATCTTAAGAAAGTCAATAAATGTATGTGGGTCAATGTACTTTATTGCACGTTTATCTGGAACCGACTTTAGCACTGGCCTGCAAATTGCAAAAAACGTAATGCAAGAAAATTTGAATTTCGCGGGCTGGTTTGACGCCGACGTCAACTAACAAATGTCAGAAAACAAGTGATTTGATAGGTTGATTACTGACACCTCAGTGCTGCTACCTGGAGCTTGACATTTCAGAAAACCGTCATTTGAGTGATAGCTGAGTCGAGTTGGGGCAATGACTTAAGATTATAGGGGATAGTGCAAAACAAGGGGTATAAAGAAAAGGAGAGAGTAGTATACTCAAGTTACCAAGTCTCATAATAAATTGCCAAGATACTGGTTATTTCTCACGTTTTTCTAACTTATTCTCGATCACACTTGAGCTCGTGTATAATAGCTCCATTTGAGGTCGAAAATATTCAGGAAACCTTGCATTGAAAACGTGTCTGATTTTTCAATAGTCATATAACTTTTAACTGAAGAATAAAAATAACTGTTTGTCATATTATTTTCTAAGCAAAAGCTGTTGATTCCACAGATAAGACTTGAAAAATCGGCACAAATAATCGTTAGTAATAATGAATTTGAAAGCGTTGTTCAACGTATGCGCTTAACGGGGTCGTGTAATATTTGCGTCTTAGGCGTCAGTCTGGTGCTTATAACATAGCACTGCACTTCCAAGGGATCTTTCATAAATTAGGCCCTTAGCACAAGCTTATCGTAACCAACAACTAGGTACACGAGAATGCGTTTTATACCTTAGACGAAAGGATCTAAGGATAAAAACGCCGTGTCGTTAAAATGTCGCTTCTGTTAAGTAGCCAGTAGGGGCTCGAAATATTCGAAAAGTATCAAACTATTTTAAGCATTGGAATGGTCTTGAATCTCACGAAAAACACTAAAATGGAACTAGAATAAAAGTTTTATTTAAGTAATTATTATAAAGCACTCTATTTTAATTGCTCAAAGTTACCAAAACACACACACAACGCACCTTCAGAATAGTATGTAATGGATGAATTTCACGATGGAGAACAATGCCATCTAGTGTTGCATATTCGAAACTCGTAACTTTAAGAATACTTGACGTTAACGATTTTGTGCTGCCATCTAGTTTCTGCACGCTCCGTTTAGTTGAACGTGCAAAAAGTAGACAGTGCCATTTGCCATTACTTTCTTTTAAATCCTAGTTAGCTGGTAAACCGGGACCTTTATTTACGAAATATTTTTTATTTAGCTTCGAGTTACGTAACTGAGTAAATTTTTTGGTTGGTAAACACTGTGTGTGTGTGTGTGTGTGTGTATATGAATCAGGCTTTAGACGCGATTGTGTATTGTTCCTTGTTAAATATTTTATTACAATTTAATCGGCTAGCTGTTAATATGGGGTGATGTAAGTAATTAGACCAACTTACCATTAGTGTTTAAGAATCGACAAATTACGAAGACTTATGAAAACAGGGTTGGATTATATAAGCTAGCGGAACTTCGTAGATGTGTTTGGTGTTATCGGATATCTCATGACGATAATACAAAAACGGTTACTCGTAATTTTCATGTAGGACTTTTGAAGCCGTTGTCCGTTGTTGTTATGGTGCTCCCACATAGCCGTTAGAAAATGTTTAGTAACGTTAGTAAACATTTGTTAGCAAACATTTAATCACGAATATAAAAAAATCTTATCATGTTAGAAATTGTTTAGTAACGTTAGTTAACAAATTATAACAAAATAAAACATGTGTTACCTTTTAAACATTAGTAAACATTTTCTATTAGTGTAGGAGCACTTATAACATGTAACAGTTCCTAATAAAATGTAACAATTGACAACATTTGTTAGTAAATGTTTTTATGTTAGAAAATGTTTACAAACATTTTCTAACGGCAATGTGGGAGCACCATTAGATTGCAGTGCTGTTGTTAGGTGTGGGGTACCACTTAAAAGTGAAAAATAAAAAACTTTTTACAAAAAAATACAACCGACTTCCAAAACAAAAAAACACTACAAAGTTAAGAAATAACTTTAATTTCGGAAGTCGGTGTCAAAATACGAAGAAAGTAACAAAAACACCGACTTTTGTAATAAGTTTTTATCAATCAAGCTCGAGACTTCACTGTTTTCTTCGATATTGTTCATAGTTTCGGATTTGGGTATCCTCCACTTGAAGAAAACACCCTGTATACCAATCACGTCTGCGGAGAATCGCTAGTTGATTTAATTTGATCCTGTATAATAGTTTAGTGAGAAATTAGAATATAATGTTTTATAAAGGGCCTGTAGTTTGGTTTAATATTAATGTGAAAGGAATATTGGTAAGACTTATAGGTAAATATGTATATTTGTTTTATGTGAAGATTTATTTTATAAAGCTAGAGCATACGGTTAGCAACTTAATACAAATTTCCCCTTTGTTATCAATGTAAGTGTGACTCGTAAGAACGTCAACTAAAACATGTACCGTCAGCATATCAACACCACTAGCACTGAAAACTAAAACAGTCAATAGTACCAGTAAGTCGTAAAGTATTTTTATGCTGACTGTACATCAATCTAAATGTAATAAATAACAAAACTAATGTATTTAATGTTATTGGTACAGACAGCAACACAGTCGCCTTGTGTTGCTGCCTGTACTTTGTCTTTAAAATATAACAAATATGCAATCTCTGTGATATTTAATATTTTTCTAGAAATTAAATAATAAAGGATGGTTTTTGGAAACTTTACTTTTATTTAGTAACTAGCGTTTTTTCCGTGGTTTCACTTGCAAGGGTGAAAATTGAAAAAAAAAAAATGCGTAAATAATATTTATTTATTTTGGTAATCTCTACAACTAGATAATTATATAAACGTGGAATGTCTCATAAAATACATTGAGTAAGTATAACTCTTAATAAAAATACATGCAGACTAAAATCGAACAGCTCTTCTTTGGAAGTCGGTTCAAAACACGAATAGATTTAATCTCAACAATTTAAACATCAGATCTTGAAGTAAGACTAGAACAAAACAATAAAAGATCAATATTTGCTTATCATTAAATAAACAAGTCCAGTTAAAATTAAAAAAAAGAGAGCAACATCTGTAGCGGCATCCACACCGCTACAAAAAAATATATGATTGGGCTCAGTCGGAATAAATAGAAAGAGTGGACTGTATTAAAATAGGTGTATTCAGAAAAGACAAGGAAATGCCCGTAGCGGAGCGCGTCTAGGAGCTGAGTGTGGTGGCGAGCGCGCCGCGGTCGGCACCCCGACCCCGCGCAGTCCCCGCGGTCGTCCATGACGCGCATATGTGATGCGCGGACATATACATTCCAAAATCTATACCGCAACTAAAATTAACGCAGCGACATCTATACCGCCAGCAACGAACTATCAAAGAAATCCTGAATCAGTGTTTTGCTATTTGAACATATAAAACAGTCTGAATATCGACTATTGAACAGTTACCTACCAGACATAACACCCGTCTTGGCGGATCCTCGCAATTCCATAGAGGTTTGCGAGATTTTACACTGTTCCGCGCATATGTTTGTTGCTGTTATAAGAAAAAAAGGACGTAAATACACAGAAGTCCCTGAAAACTAGTGCTATCGCTCTATCTCGCACACGAGACCCAGCATTATGCTGAGCGATGGCCGTTTTGTGCATATGTGACGCATATCTTCTCAACTTGCATAACCCGACCATTTTCTTTTAGTTTTTTTTTTTTATATATACATATCATACCGAAAAACTTTTTTTTCTTTCTTTTTTTCTTAAGTAACCGATGTTCCGACCTTAAATTATTTACATAATTCTTAAATTCGTTACTTCATTTCATATATACGTCCTTTTAAAAAGCTAGGAAAGTAAATTTGAAACCTATGAGTAATGTTTTGTGTAGATACGATCTTTCTTACAGGTAAAAAAGTTGATTTGACATGAATGACTATGTAAATTAATTACTATCGAAGGAAGGGTTCCTGAGGCCAGCAGACTTCTTGAAGTGCCCTGCGAGCAGGTCAAGGACCCTGAATATGACGTCAGCATTGACCTCCTTGTGGGTGAAGCTGGTCACCACCAGCCACGCAGCCTGCGACACTGTCTCCTCGCCGAACGCGTACAGGAGACCTGGGGAGACGGAGCAGTGTGTGAGATATTGATTTAGAAAGGAGTATATTTGGAGGAGGTTAAATGTGTTAAAATAAGTTTTTTTTTTTGATAAGATACGATTTTTTTTTTGGTTTTTATTTACTTATATTTTGTTTTGATTGATTGATTTATTTATGGATTGATAAATTGATGTGTAGATGTATTAATTGATGGATTGATTGTTGGACAGTTGATCGACTGACTGAAGAATTGATTGATGGATTTGTCGGCTGATTGATGGATTGATCGTTTGATTGATTGATTTGATGGATTGTTCAATTGATTGATTTATTGATGGATTGTTCGATTGATTGATTTATGGATGGATAAATCGATTACTTGTCAGATAGACCGATTGATAGTATGCGAAAACAATAGTGTGAGGAGGACAGATTAGTTTAGAAAGAGATTTTTGATATTTGGTGGTGAAACGTGTTCCCAATTTTTGTTATTGATATTAATGGCAGCACACGTCTAGTGCACGTCCAGAGCCCGCAGCTGCTCCGTGGGCTGCAAGAAGCCGGACTCCCTCTCAGCTTCCAGCTGTGTACTAACTATCCTATGAGCTGTGACCTGGCGTGTTCTGCAGCACGGCGGCACACGTCTGGTGCACGTCCAGCGCCCGCAGCTGCTCCGTGGGCTGCAAGAAGCCGGACTCCCTCTCAGCTTCCAGCTGTGTACTAACTATCGTATGAGCTGTGACCTGGCGTTTTCTGCAGCACGGCGGCACACGTCTGGTGCACGTCCAGCGCCCGCAGCTGCTCCGTGGGCCGCAGGAAGCCGTCGTCCTCCGCCATCTGCTCGAACAGCACGAACACCTGGCGCCGTAACCATGTGGCTAGGTCAGAGAGCCATGCGTCCAGCAGGGACTCCGCTAGGTCTGGCAAAAATGAACAAATATTTATGAGCTAAGTTGATTGAATCGACGCCGACAGAAATGGTGCCATTTTAAAGTCGTCTTACACCGGCTGCCCATTTCATCTATCCAATGAATACTACACATTATAAAAAAAAACAAGTATTCATGAACACGTGTATACAAGGGCGTACCACAAGGCTCCATACTGGGTCCGATACTTTTCATCGTGTTTGTTAATGACCTTATACAACACATGAGGGAAAATGCTGCGGGATCTATCCAGCTTGTAGTGTTTGCCGATGATACCAATGCCGTTGTCTCGGCTGACAATATATACGCTCTTAATTCTATAGTTAATCAAACCTTAGATATCTTTCACAGCTGGTTTGCTATAAACGGGCTTAAAGTTAATGCCAGCAAAACCAATGCAATGCTTTTTCGTTCCACTTCCAATAATAAAGACAACATTAACTGCGTCATAAATGGAGAAACAGTGAACGTGGTCCAGGTAGTTAAGTTTCTGGGAGTTCATATAGACAACCAGTTAAAGTGGAAACAAGAGCTAGCATACCTGAAGAAAGCAATCAGCTTTGCCTGTTACGTTCTTAGGAGTTTAAGAAACGAGGTAACCGTAAAACATTTAAAAATGGTCTATTACGCATTAGTAGAGTCAAAACTGCGATATAGCATACTTTCCTGGGGAGGAAGCTATGATACCATAAAAGAAATAACTTATATAAGAATACCCAAAAAGCTTTTGTGATCCAGAAAAGAGCAGTCAGAACCATAGCTAGACTTCAACAGCAAGAATCATGTAAGCCTCATTTTAATGATTTAAAGATATTCACAGTCCTACTTAGTCACTTATCAAAATATATCTTTGAATATGAGACTGAAGATGAAAGGAAAAAAAGGGAGAGTACGAGAAGAAAAGATCTCCAGATAAAGCAAGTGCCCCACCTGAACGTTGTAAAGCATAGCGCCTACCATAAGTCAGTAAAAAATTTCAATAAACTGCCTACAGAAATAAAAAGCCTACTTTATAGGAGTGAGTTTCAGAGTAAGCTTAAGCGGTTCTTGTTGGACAAATGTCTTTATGCTATTGATGACATATAAATTATAATGACTTGACATGGAAATTTTATTGTATTTAATGAATTGACTTGACATTAATTTTTATACTATTTTATATTGACTTGATATTGACTTGATATAAATTAAAATCGTACATTAATAAAAACAATCTAAAATTTATTAATGTACGATTTTAATTTAATATGGATTTGAGATGTTGGTTATTATAAAAGTATTTTTAAATTTAGACACGATGTAAAAATCGTTATTAAATAAATAAATAAAACATTTCAATGATAAAAAAAATCTAAATGATATTCATTATCCATCCAGGAGTGATATTTTTATTCAAAATTCAAATTTCAAAATTCAAAATTCAAAATTCAAAATTCAAAAGTCATTTATTCAAATTAGGCTGAGGGCCAGCACTTTTTGAACGTCATGTTTTACAAAAGACAGTCCCCCAAAACGCCCGCCCGTCACCACTTCCTAGTGTTTTAGCTGTGGAGAAGAAGTGGCCAACAAACTCCCCAGCAACACAACTGTCTGTTACGTTTTAGGAACTAGAATTTTACACTAATTAAAATGCAAGGTATCCAAAAATTCAAAATTCCTTCTAAAATTTACATGACACAAAAATAAATATATACATTATTTATCACTTGTTAGCTACTAGCACTATGACACTAAAACAAAATACACACTTAAGCAAGTGTTGACGTATGTGGATTTAAATAAGTATAAAAAAATGACCTACATAGTCAGACAAATAAATAAAAAAACAGAAAATAAAAGAACAAATAAAATAAAATAAAAAATTATATGAACACATATAACCTGTCATAAAACTACTATACTATCTACTTATACACAAGGAACATGATAATTTGTCTTGCGTTTTCACAGCGACCAACTATTCTTATCGTCTAAATAATCATTAATAGAATAGTATGCCTTGGAACAGAGGTTAGATTTTACTTTTTCTTTAAATGAGTTAAAAGGCAGATCAAGATAAGAAATTGGAAGTCTATTGTATAAACGGATACCGAGCCCCACAAATGAATCATGGACCTTACGAAGTCGGTGTGAAGGAGCATGTAGCTTGTGCTTGTTTCTGGTGTTAAAGTTGTGGATGTCGCTCGTTTTACTGTATAAATGTATGTTTTGCCTAATATATAAAATGTTTGCAAAAATAAATTGAGATGCTACCGTGAGAATTCCAATCTCTTTGAAAATTTCTCTTAATGAAGCTTTTGACCCTAGCTGATATATTGCTCGCACAGCACGTTTTTGTAAGACAAATATATTTTGTATATCAGCAGCTTTTCCCCACAATAAAATACCGTAGGACATAACACTATGGAAATAACTAAAATAGACTAACCTAGCTGTATCAACGTCAGTAAATTGTCTAACTTTCCTAACGGCGTATGCGGCAGAGCTGAGCCTTCCCGACAGGCTTGATATATGTGGGCCCCATTGTATTTTGGAATCAACAGTTATGCCCAAAAATACTGCCGTGTCCACAGTTTCAAGCACCTCGTCACTTAAGATTACATTAGGACCTAAATTTCTAACATTTGGCAAGGCAAACTTTATACATTTCGTTTTTTTAGCATTTAGAACTAAATTATTCGACGTAAACCAATCCGTAACCATTGAAAGAGCGTTGTTTACGTTATCGAAATCTTGTCTATTCCTATCTACTTTGAAGATAAGAGAGGTATCATCCGCAAATAATACTACGTCGCAGATACCCTTTAAGAAAAATGGTAGATCGTTTATGTAAACCAGAAACAAGAATGGACCCAGTATTGAGCCTTGAGGCACACCTAATTGCACTGGCAGCCCGGAAGATTTTACACCATTTACATCAACACATTGGAACCTATCATGTAAATATGAATCAATTACGTTAAGAGCTTCGCTTTGGAGACCGTAATGACGTAGTTTACGTAAAAGTGTGTCATGGTGTACGCAATCAAAGGCTTTAGAGAGATCACAGAAAACTCCGATTGCGTTTTGCGAGTTCTCCCATGCGTTAAATATATGTTTCAGGAGAGCGACACCCGCATCTGTTGTCGAACGACCTTTTGTAAAGCCATACTGTTCATTATGAAGTAGTCTATTTGAATTAAAATGAACTAACAACTGCTTGAGTATTAACTTTTCAAATATTTTACTAAATGCAGGTAAGATGGAGATAGGCCGGAAGTTGCCTATGTCATTTTTATGTCCTGATTTAAATAAAGGTATAACTTTACTACTCTTCATGAGATCAGGAAAAGTTCCTAAATCAACGCATTTATTAAACGTTACAGCAAGATAGGGGGCTACTATGTCTATTATATTACTCAGGAGTTTAATGGAAATGCCCCAGAAATCACCTGTGTTTTTAGATTTCAGTGTATTGAATACGTCAACTACATCACGAGGCGTTACGTGCTCAAAACGAAATAATTGATTACACTTAGGCACATTACTTTGCAAAAGGCTTTCAGCTTTAGAAGGTGACGAATTCAAGGAGCGAGTTGTAGTTATAGGAATATTGGAAAAAAACTCATTAAATGCCTGAGCTACGTCAGCAGCTTCACTAATTAATTTGTTGTCGACTACAATCTCTAACTGATTGTCTCGTTTAACCGATTTGCCTGTTTCATTGTTAATGATTTGCCACGTGGCTTTTACTTTATTATTAGAATTTTTAATTTTCTCACTTAAAAATTTGGATTTAGCAATAACGCAAATCTTTTTATACAATTTAGAATATTTTTTTACGTACTCTAAAAAAGGGATATCAAACCTGTATTTTTTTAAACCATATAACTCGTATAATCTCGCTCTACTTTTATATATACCTGCAGTAGCCCATTGGTTGAAACAAGCAGAGGTACCCGTTACGTTTATGGTTTTTGTCTTAAATGTAGTGTGATATTCTTTTTGCACAACATCAAAAAGGGCTCCATAAATTTTATTTGGATCCTCATGTTCTATCAAAGACGGGATAATTTTACGAGCTATATTATTTTTGAATTTATTGCAACGACTAGCTGTATAAGGCCTGCATTCAATTTTATGCGGCTTTTTATTTAGAGGCATAGGTAAGCTAACTAATTGGCCACAGTGGTCAGACGTTAAGTCACTTAACACTAATTTATTTTCGGCATCACAATTACTGAAGATATTATCGAGACAAGTTGATGAAGATGCCGTGATCCTAGTTGGTTCATATTTTAACTACTGTCCTAATTAAATATTTAAAATATAGTCGCGTCTAGAGGTACTTTATGTCGGGTACATCAAGTTGGGCGCCTTTGTAAGGCGACTAAACTAGCACCGTGTATAATCGCATCGAGGGATGAAGCAGTGACTTATTTCATAGGCAGCAACAACGGGGAACAAAATAAATAACGCTGTATTTACCTGTGACCTCAACTCAAATAACAGATGTAGGCAACACAGCAAATTTAAGTGGAACTGGGCAAGCCATATTTGCCGCATGCCACAAGAGAACTGGGCAGGCCATCGCATGCCACAAGTGAACTGGGCAAGCCATATTTGCCGCATGTTACGAGAGAACTGCGCAGGCCATATCTGCCGCATACCTCAAGAGAACTGGGCCAGTCGTATCTGCCGCATGCCACAAAAGAACTGGGCAGGCCGTACCTGCCGCATGCTACAAGAGAACTGGGCAGGCCATATCTGCCGCAAGCCTCAACAGAACTGGGCAGGCCTTATCTGCTGCATGCCACAAGAGAACTGGGCAGGCCGTATCTGCCGCATGCCTCAACAGAACTGGGCAGGCCACAACTGCCGCATGCCAAAACAGAACTGGGCGAAAATAACCACGGATCGGATCCCGAGCATCAAGAACCGGGGACTCGGTAGACCCAAACAGAGATGGTGAGACAAGCTCCTTCCTAAAGGTGGTGGTCTCAGATTGCTCAGCACAGATTGACGTGGGAAGAAAATAGGGAAGCCTTTCCCCAGCAGTGGGACACTACGGGTTCATAATGTAAATATTTACCTGCGCCGTGTCGACGGCGCGTTAGTGTTCCACGCGCGCCTCAAAGAGAGTCAGCACACAGAGGGGCCCGAAAGGGCCGACGCCTGCCGGAGTCGCGGGATTATTCGCAAGAGACACCGTGGCTCCGGAACACAAAGGGCAATGAAGGAACATGGATGGGTTTTAGTCAGTAGAAGTCTGACACTCCCTCCCGCTACACCCAGAGCGGGAAGAGTCATTGGATGATTTCCCATCCCTAAAAAAAAAAAAAAGTATTTACCTGCGACCAACAGCGTGGCGAGTCTGTGCGCCACGTGCGAGCGCGCCAGCCCGGCCGCCGCCGCGAGGGAGCACGTGCCGCACCAGCCTGGCCCGCACACGCTGCACCACTCCTCTGGAATTACTTTGTAGTCAGACTCTATGCTTATCACGCTTGCTCAGGGCTTTTTCAGATAACAGTTTAGTATACACATCATCCTCATATCAGCCGAAAGGCGACGCGTCGCGACAACAACCGGTTTTGTGCGTCGCGCATCCATCGGCTACCCGCGACCCGAGCCAGGTCATCGGTACACCTTGAGGGAGGCCGCACCTCATTGCGTCAGTACAGTTACAATATACACAAACGGGTACAATAATCGGCACGAGTCGCAAGCAAACTCTCCAGAGAAAGAAAAGAAAGAAATAAAAATGTTATTCGGGACTCGCACAATACACATAAAAGTATAATAAGTAAAAGTTAACTGTTACAAAAATAACATCCTGAAATACTAATAATTAATCTGTGCGAGGCCAAAAAGGTCCCTGTCTCAGCGTATGCTGCGATTTATAAAAAAATAAATATCACAGCGCTGGTATTATGACAGGACCTGAAATCGATGCCACGGATACACATACGGAACACATGACTATTAAGATATAAATATGACAAATGAGAGATAGAATAATATATAAATAACACTAAGATATAAATACAAAATAATAAAATAATGCTGCGCTAGGAATAAACACAGTTTTTTACTGCAGAAGTATTTTTTGCCATTTCAATGGATAATAAATCGCGTTAAAGTTCGAGAGTGGAGGCTGCTGATGTCACATTTCAATAAATAATTGTATTAAAATGTGACGTCACGTGAGTTTTCAACGCACTGTATCTACTTTTTTTTTGTTTACGTGTAATATTGTTAAAATGCACAATTTTATTTTTAAATCGAAGTTGTATATATGGCTGTTTATCGTCTCTAAATAAAAAAAAGTTTTCTGACTGTTGTGAGTGTCCGAGGCATCTATAAGGTGTATCTGAGGCATCTATAAGGTGGGTCAGAGGCGTTTATGTGGTGTGGCCGAGGCATCTATAAGGTGTGTCCGAGGCGTCTATGTGGTGTGTCCGAGGCATCTATAAGGTGCCCGAGGCGTCTATGTGGTGTGTCCGAGGCATCTATAAGGTGTGTCCGAGGCATCTATAAGGTGTGTCCGAGGCATCTATAAGGTGTATCTGAGGCATCTATAAGGTGGGTCAGAGGCGTTTATGTGGTGTGGCCGAGGCATCTATAAGGTGTGTCCGAGGCGTCTATGTGGTGTGTCCGAGGCATCTATAAGGTGCCCGAGGCGTCTATGTGGTGTGTCCGAGGCATCTATAAGGTGTGTCCGAGGCATCTATAAGGTGTGTCCGAGGCGTTTATGTGGTGCCCGAAGCATCTATAACATGTGTGTCCGAGGCGTCTTTGTGGTGTGTCCGAGGCGTCTATGTGGTGTGTTCGAGGCGTGCCTGTGTTGGGTTCAAGGCGTTTTTTATTCATAAGCTGATGTCAGTAGCACAAACAAGTCCTACGGAAGTCATCAGGGGTATGTGGTCGCACCAGTTCACTAGGAGCGAACTGGTGGAAGAGCATGTAACTGATGTCTAGTCGGTGTATGTAATACGTATAGTGTAAGAGGCGTCTACGTGGTGTGTATGACGCGTAGCTACTAGGATATTAACACAAGTCGTACCTAAGTCATCAAAGCGTGCGGTCGCGCGAGGTCCTTGTGTGTGAGCGGGTGGAAGGGTGTGTGATAGCCATCTAGTCACTGTATCCAGGAGTGTAAGAGGTGTCTACGTGGTGTGTATGACACGTAGCTACTAGGACATTAGCACAAGTCGTACCGAAGTCGTCAGGCGTGTGCGGGCGCGGCAGGTCCCCGAGCGCGAGCTGGTCCAGCGAGTCCAGCGCGGCCTCCACGTGGGAGAAGGCGCGCCGCGACCCCACCAGGCGCTGTATACGTAGAGTGTAAGAGGCGTCTACGTGGTGTGTATGACACGTAGCTACTAGGACATTAGCACAAGTCGTACCGAAGTCGTCAGGCGTGTGCGGGCGCGGCAGGTCCCCGAGCGCGAGCTGGTCCAGCGAGTCCAGCGCGGCCTCCACGTGGGAGAAGGCGCGCCGCGACCCCACCAGGCGCTGTATACGTAGAGTGTAAGAGGCGTCTACGTGGTGTGTATGACACGTAGCTACTAGGACATTAGCACAAGTCGTACCGAAGTCGTCAGGCGTGTGCGGGCGCGGCAGGTCCCCGAGCGCGAGCTGGTCCAGCGAGTCCAGCGCGGCCTCCACGTGGGAGAAGGCGCGCCGCGACCCCACCAGGCGCTGTATACGTAGAGTGTAAGAGGCGTCTACGTGGTGTGTATGACACGTAGCTACTAGGACATTAGCACAAGTCGTACCGAAGTCGTCAGGCGTGTGCGGGCGCGGCAGGTCCCCGAGCGCGAGCTGGTCCAGCGAGTCCAGCGCGGCCTCCACGTGGGAGAAGGCGCGCCGCGACCCCACCAGGCGCTGTATACGTAGAGTGTAAGAGGCGTCTACGTGGTGTGTATGACACGTAGCTACTAGGACATTAGCACAAGTCGTACCGAAGTCGTCAGGCGTGTGCGGGCGCGGCAGGTCCCCGAGCGCGAGCTGGTCCAGCGAGTCCAGCGCGGCCTCCACGTGGGAGAAGGCGCGCCGCGACCCCACCAGGCGCTGTATACGTAGAGTGTAAGAGGCGTCTACGTGGTGTGTATGACACGTAGCTACTAGGACATTAGCACAAGTCGTACCGAAGTCGTCAGGCGTGTGCGGGCGCGGCAGGTCCCCGAGCGCGAGCTGGTCCAGCGAGTCCAGCGCGGCCTCCACGTGGGAGAAGGCGCGCCGCGACCCCACCAGGCGCTGTATACGTAGAGTGTAAGAGGCGTCTACGTGGTGTGTATGACACGTAGCTACTAGGACATTAGCACAAGTCGTACCGAAGTCGTCAGGCGTGTGCGGGCGCGGCAGGTCCCCGAGCGCGAGCTGGTCCAGCGAGTCCAGCGCGGCCTCCACGTGGGAGAAGGCGCGCCGCGACCCCACCAGGCGCTGTATACGTAGAGTGTAAGAGGCGTCTACGTGGTGTGTATGACACGTAGCTACTAGGACATTAGCACAAGTCGTACCGAAGTCGTCAGGCGTGTGCGGGCGCGGCAGGTCCCCGAGCGCGAGCTGGTCCAGCGAGTCCAGCGCGGCCTCCACGTGGGAGAAGGCGCGCCGCGACCCCACCAGGCGCTGTATACGTAGAGTGTAAGAGGCGTCTACGTGGTGTGTATGACACGTAGCTACTAGGACATTAGCACAAGTCGTACCGAAGTCG
Organism: Ceramica pisi; assembly: GCA_963859965.1. Taxonomy (NCBI): domain Eukaryota; kingdom Metazoa; phylum Arthropoda; class Insecta; order Lepidoptera; family Noctuidae; genus Ceramica; species Ceramica pisi. The sequence continues at coordinate 1,294,748 of OY982528.1, forward strand.
TCAGGCGTGTGCGGGCGCGGCAGGTCCCCGAGCGCGAGCTGGTCCAGCGAGTCCAGCGCGGCCTCCACGTGGGAGAAGGCGCGCCGCGACCCCACCAGGCGCTGTATACGTAGAGTGTAAGAGGCGTCTACGTGGTGTGTATGACACGTAGCTACTAGGACATTAGCACAAGTCGTACCGAAGTCGTCAGGCGTGTGCGGGCGCGGCAGGTCCCCGAGCGCGAGCTGGTCCAGCGAGTCCAGCGCGGCCTCCACGTGGGAGAAGGCGCGCCGCGACCCCACCAGGCGCTGTATACGTAGAGTGTAAGAGGCGTCTACGTGGTGTGTATGACACGTAGCTACTAGGACATTAGCACAAGTCGTACCGAAGTCGTCAGGCGTGTGCGGGCGCGGCAGGTCCCCGAGCGCGAGCTGGTCCAGCGAGTCCAGCGCGGCCTCCACGTGGGAGAAGGCGCGCCGCGACCCCACCAGGCGCTGTATACGTAGAGTGTAAGAGGCGTCTACGTGGTGTGTATGACACGTAGCTACTAGGACATTAGCACAAGTCGTACCGAAGTCGTCAGGCGTGTGCGGGCGCGGCAGGTCCCCGAGCGCGAACTGGTCCAGCGAGTCCAGCGCGGCCTCCACGTGGGAGAAGGCGCGCCGCGACCCCACCAGGCGCTGTATACGTAGAGTGTAAGAGGCGTCTACGTGGTGTGTATGACACGTAGCTACTAGGACATTAGCACAAGTCGTACCGAAGTCGTCAGGCGTGTGCGGGCGCGGCAGGTCCCCGAGCGCGAGCTGGTCCAGCGAGTCCAGCGCGGCCTCCACGTGGGAGAAGGCGCGCCGCGACCCCACCAGGCGCTGTATACGTAGAGTGTAAGAGGCGTCTACGTGGTGTGTATGACACGTAGCTACTAGGACATTAGCACAAGTCGTACCGAAGTCGTCAGGCGTGTGCGGGCGCGGCAGGTCCCCGAGCGCGAGCTGGTCCAGCGAGTCCAGCGCGGCCTCCACGTGGGAGAAGGCGCGCCGCGACCCCACCAGGCGCTGTATACGTAGAGTGTAAGAGGCGTCTACGTGGTGTGTATGACACGTAGCTACTAGGACATTAGCACAAGTCGTACCGAAGTCGTCAGGCGTGTGCGGGCGCGGCAGGTCCCCGAGCGCGAGCTGGTCCAGCGAGTCCAGCGCGGCCTCCACGTGGGAGAAGGCGCGCCGCGACCCCACCAGGCGCTGTATACGTAGAGTGTAAGAGGCGTCTACGTGGTGTGTATGACACGTAGCTACTAGGACATTAGCACAAGTCGTACCGAAGTCGTCAGGCGTGTGCGGGCGCGGCAGGTCCCCGAGCGCGAGCTGGTCCAGCGAGTCCAGCGCGGCCTCCACGTGGGAGAAGGCGCGCCGCGACCCCACCAGGCGCTGTATACGTAGAGTGTAAGAGGCGTCTACGTGGTGTGTATGACACGTAGCTACTAGGACATTAGCACAAGTCGTACCGAAGTCGTCAGGCGTGTGCGGGCGCGGCAGGTCCCCGAGCGCGAGCTGGTCCAGCGAGTCCAGCGCGGCCTCCACGTGGGAGAAGGCGCGCCGCGACCCCACCAGGCGCTGTATACGTAGAGTGTAAGAGGCGTCTACGTGGTGTGTATGACACGTAGCTACTAGGACATTAGCACAAGTCGTACCGAAGTCGTCAGGCGTGTGCGGGCGCGGCAGGTCCCCGAGCGCGAGCTGGTCCAGCGAGTCCAGCGCGGCCTCCACGTGGGAGAAGGCGCGCCGCGACCCCACCAGGCGCTGTATACGTAGAGTGTAAGAGGCGTCTACGTGGTGTGTATGACACGTAGCTACTAGGACATTAGCACAAGTCGTACCGAAGTCGTCAGGCGTGTGCGGGCGCGGCAGGTCCCCGAGCGCGAGCTGGTCCAGCGAGTCCAGCGCGGCCTCCACGTGGGAGAAGGCGCGCCGCGACCCCACCAGGCGCTGTATACGTAGAGTGTAAGAGGCGTCTACGTGGTGTGTATGACACGTAGCTACTAGGACATTAGCACAAGTCGTACCGAAGTCGTCAGGCGTGTGCGGGCGCGGCAGGTCCCCGAGCGCGAGCTGGTCCAGCGAGTCCAGCGCGGCCTCCACGTGGGAGAAGGCGCGCCGCGACCCCACCAGGCGCTGTATACGTAGAGTGTAAGAGGCGTCTACGTGGTGTGTATGACACGTAGCTACTAGGACATTAGCACAAGTCGTACCGAAGTCGTCAGGCGTGTGCGGGCGCGGCAGGTCCCCGAGCGCGAGCTGGTCCAGCGAGTCCAGCGCGGCCTCCACGTGGGAGAAGGCGCGCCGCGACCCCACCAGGCGCGACACCGCGCCGCCCACCTGCCCCCAAACGAAACTACTTCATATCCTCATTTAGGGTGCAGTTACAAAAAGGCAAGTGCTTAGATATGCTTGACAAAAATTCTGCTTCTAATCTCGGCCAACGCAGCACAACCGAGCTTTCGAGGGGAGCGAGGAACAATTTGAAAGGGCTTTAAGCAACTTTGAGTTTAAGGAAATCTCTTGCTTTGTAGCTTAAGAGTCCTATTACATTTTTTACGGAAATTCATGATTTTTGCCGCTGTAGTTATCAGCAGCAGTAAGATATTTTAATTATTTGATCCTGAATAACGAGAGTGCCAGTCTCTTTCTTGTAAGTTAGAGTTACAAATTTTCATTTTTCTTTTCGTGTAATTTACTATAAATATTTTACGAACTCAGTTTGCAAAAAAAAATGTCGGCGATGGAACTTTGACGGTCTAATTCACATTGTTACAATCAATTCTTTTAAAAGCTAAAATTACTAAAGGGTGGGTTGAATGTTTTACTTGTTTATTGGAGTTCTATAATTTCTATAAATTCCTTGAGTTTTCACGGAAAAAAACGTAAAGAAAGCCTAATTTAAGCCAGAAATGTCTTGATTCAGCGTCCATTATGTTCCAAATAAGGGCAATTTTATCAAATAAATTAATGTGATATAAAATTTCAATCTACAATGAATGCGTTTCATTAGTTTTCGTTTGTCAATATAATTAAACAAAATTACAATAAATAAAATTAAAGTACTATATATTCTGCGTCAATTCAGCGCGCGCGCTCCTCAGTCTCGCGGGAGCGCCCAAATAAACTTTAATCCTATTCAGACTAGTAGGTATCAAAATTGTTTCGCGGACTATAGATGTACTCCCAACGCAGACCAACGTAACTTCGTTTATTGCAAACGAGCATTTACGATTCGTAATAGGGCTCTTAAGCCAAAAACAATATTGTTTTTCTTGTGGCGGCAACGATGTCGTAGAATATGAATTACTTGTGTGCTATCCGAGGTATAACGTTAGAGGCTTATACTGCACTCAAATTTCGAAGGTTCACTGGCTTCTAAGATAAATCTAGTTCAGAAGTCAGGGTTTTTAATGTCACATTTATTGAGAGTTAAATTATTCTTATTCCTATTTTCTTACAATAAGGTCTCACAGTACTCACGTTAAGGCCTTTTGAGGTTGCACACATAGGTCCAGTCGTGTAGAGTCCGGGGCGCGGGCTCTTCACACTCACTCTACCTCAGTAGTACTCACGTTAAGATCTATAGAGGTGCACACATAGGTCCAGTCGTGTAGAGTCCGGGGCGCGGGCTCTTCACACTCACTCTACCTCAGTAGTACTCACGTTAAGATCTATAGAGGTGCACACATAGGTCCAGTCGTGTAGAGTCCGGGGCGCGGGCTCTTCACACTCACTCTACCTCAGTAGTACTCACGTTAAGATCTATAGAGGTGCACACATAGGTCCAGTCGTGTAGAGTCCGGGGCGCGGGCTCTTCACACTCAATCTACCTCAGTAGTACTCACGTTAAGGTCTATAGAGGTGCACACATACTAGGTCCAGTCGTGTAGAGTCCGGGGCGCGGGCTCTTCACACTCACTCTACCTCAGTAGTACTCACGTTAAGGTCTGTAGAGGTGCACACATAGGTCCAGTCGTGTAGAGTCCGGGGCGCGGGCTCTTCACACTCACTCTACCTCAGCAGCACTCACGTTAAGGTCTATAGAAGTACACACATAGGTCCAGTCGTGCAGAGTCCGGGGCCCGGGCTCTTCACAATCACTCTACTTCAGTAGTACTCAGGTTAAGCTCTATAGAGGTGCACACATAGGTCCAGTCGGGTAGAGTCCGGGGCGCGGGCTCTTCACACTCAATCTACCTCAGTAGTACTCACGTTAAGATCTATAGAGGTGCACACATAGGTCCAGTCGTGTAGAGTCCGGGGCGCGGGCTCTTCACACTCACTCTACCTCAGTAGTACTCACGTTAAGGTCTATAGAGGTGCACACATAGCTCCAGTCGTGTAGAGTCCGGGGCGCGGGCTCGTCACACACACTCTACCTCAGTAGTACTCACGTTAAGATCTATAGAGGTGCACACATAGGTCCAGTCGTGTAGAGTCCGGGGCGCGGGCTCTTCACACTCAATCTACCTCAGTAGTACTCACGTTAAGGTCTATAGAGGTGCACACATACTAGGTCCAGTCGTGTAAAGTCCGGGGCGCGGGCTCTTCACACTCACTCTACCTCAGTAGTACTCACGTTAAGGTCTGTAGAGGTGCACACATAGGTCCAGTCGTGTAGAGTCCGGGGCGCGGGCTCTTCACACTCACTCTACCTCAGCAGCACTCACGTTAAGGTCTATAGAGGTGCACACATAGGTCCAGTCGTGTAGAGTCCAGGGCGCGGGCACCTCAGTAGTACTCACGTTAAGATCTATAGAGGTGCACACATAGGTTTAGTCGTGTAGAGTCCGGGGCGCGGGCTCTTCACACTCACTCTACCTCAGTAGTACTCACGTTAAGATCTATAGAGGTGCACACATAGGTCCAGTCGCGTAGAGTCCGGGGCGCGGGCTCTTCACACTCACTATACCTCAGTAGTACTCACGTTAAGATCTATAGAGGTGCACACATAGGTCCAGTCGTGTAGAGTCCGGGGCGCGGGCTCTTCACACTCACTCTACCTCAGCAGCACTCACGTTAAGGTCTATAGAGGTGCACACATAGGTCCAGTCGTGTAGAGTCCAGGGCGCGGGCACCTCAGTAGTACTCACGTTAAGATCTATAGAGGTGCACACATAGGTTTAGTCGTGTAGAGTCCGGGGCGCGGGCTCTTCACACTCACTCTACCTCAGTAGTACTCACGTTAAGGTCTATAGAGGTGCACACATACTAGGTCCAGTCGTGTAGAGTCCGGGGCGCGGGCTCTTCACACTCACTCTACCTCAGTAGTACTCACGTTAAGGTCTGTAGAGGTGCACACATAGGTCCAGTCGTGTAGAGTCCGGGGCGCGGGCTCTTCACACTCACTCTACCTCAGTAGTACTCACGTTAAGATCTATAGAGGTGCACACATAGGTCCAGTCGTGTAGAGTCCGGGGCGCGGGCTCTTCACACTCACTCTACCTCAGCAGCACTCACGTTAAGGTCTATAGAGGTGCACACATAGGTCCAGTCGTGTAGAGTCCAGGGCGCGGGCTCTTCACACTCACTCTACCTCAGCAGCACTCACGTTAAGGTCTATAGAGGTGCACACATAGGTCCAGTCGTGTAGAGTCCAGGGCGCGGGCTCTTCACACTCACTCTACCTCAGCAGCACTCACGTTAAGGTCTATAGAGGTGCACACATAGGTCCAGTCGTGTAGAGTCCAGGGCGCGGGCTCTTCACACTCACTCTACCTCAGTAGTACTCACGTTAAGATCTATAGAGGTGCACACATAGGTCCAGTCGTGTAGAGTCCGGGGCGCGGGCTCTTCACACTCACTCTACCTCAGTAGTACTCACGTTAAGATCTATAGAGGTGCACACATAGGTCCAGTCGTGTAGAGTCCGGGGCGCGGGCTCCTCACCTTCAGCTCCTACTGCCGTCTTGATGGAGTTGAATACGCCCGTTACCGTGCGTTGAAACAGTCTGCAATCATACAGGAACAAAACCATACGGTCAATGTTATTTAGTAAAATTGACGTCATGTAATATTTACATCAAAGTTACGCCACGTGCGGCGTCGCGGCCCGCACCAAGTTCAAACATTTGGCTTTGTATGAGAACGTTTACGTAGAAGAAAACTTAAAACCGTAAACGAGCACTTAGTGACACCAACTGGTGACGTGAATTTGACTAAAAACCCTCACTGAGGCGCGTTTGAAAATGCGGACGGTAGTCACTTACTTGTCAAGTCTCTGCATATTGTTTGACGTCTGACTGGGGGACGCGTTCCTGTCCAAGTTCATGTCGTACTCATCTGCAAGCAATATTAGCTCTTGAAGCAGGGTAAATTAAAATGAAAATACTACGACACTGAAAAAATGAGGCAGTAAAAAAATGCTATGCGCACCGTCCTAATACACAGCGTTTATGAGAGGGACAGGGTGGAAAGTCACTCAACCTCCATTGAAAAGGGAGGATCTTCCGACCAGGCGGGTTTAATGTCCGGTGGGCAACTGCCTGATGTTGAATGAATGTTGTCGAGATGTTAAAACTGTTCAAAGCCTGTGGAGAACTATGAAAGGGCGATGTGGGTTTTGTGTGTCGTCAGGTCTTTTTATGCTTCAGATGTATATGTCACCAGAAAATGGAAAACTCCGTAAGCTTATAAAATGGTTCTCGGAAGGACTTTGGGTGATTATAGACTGTCAAATTGATGCGTAAAAAAGTATTCTAAATGTTCCAAATAGACTTTGTTTGCAATTATCTGGTGACATTATAAATGTCACTACATGACACCCTAAACACAAGTTAAATCTTACATCGGGTACCAGAGTTTATCGAAAACATTTATTTTGTCATTAATCTTAGTTTGTAAATTGTGTTGTTGGTTCAAAGTTATGTAATAAAATATCTTTTTTTTTATGACAATCGTGCGAATACGCCATCGTCGCGTCCAATAATACGAGGACCCAAACTTGTCTTCGCGCCGACAGAGAGCGCCTTAATAACATCGCATTGAGTGAATAATAAGGTCCATTGGCAAATAATCCTGGAAAAAACAGGTAGGTGGCTCAACTGAATGTTTCCAGTAAGCAATTTGGGTATTCTTTTTACTTTTGATAGGCACGCGTTTGACCACTATCTCACCTGATGGTAAGCGATGATGCGGTCTAAGATGGAGCACGATTGCCTAGAAGAAACCCATTCACTCTTGACTTGAAGACTCCCAGGTTGTAGCTATCAGAAAACACAGACTCCGGCATGGAATTCCACTCCTTAGCTGTACGCACTATGAATGCGTTCCCAAAACGTTTTGTGCGTGTGGCTGGGATGTCCACCATGTACCGGTGGCGCATCGCCGTATGTCTTGTGGTCCGATGATGGAACGGGCTTGGCGGAATTAAATTATGCAATTCCGTCGCACATTCCGCAAAATGCAACCGGTAAAAAACCGACAGGCCAGCAACTCGGTGTCGATGCTCAAGACTTTGGAGCTTCGACTAGACGAGCTTATCATTACCAATGATATAGATTTACGATTGATTATAAACTATCAAATCTTCACGCATTGGTCCATAGCATTTAGTGAAGTGGCAAATGATCCTGGACAAACAGGTTCAGGCTCAATGTTGCCGCTAAGCGAGTTAGATAAATCAATAGTAGCAACATTTATAAATACATTGCATTGTATAGACTCAAGTACCCTGGCGGTTGGGAGTGTCATGCTCACTCAAAAGCCTAGCTGATGGTGGCGTTTGAGTTTTTTTTTTTTAATTATTTGGCTCCATTCAAAATGGTTGAGACGAATGGGTCTAGCGCATGTCATGGCGCCGTCGGTTGGGACTGGTTATTTCTGAGCTGCCATGGTTTGTTTTAATTTATTTAAAATTATTTTTTTGAATTTATCCTTTTTTAGTGCGGATGTTTTTATCATGCTCGTCACATCGTTCTTACATGTATGTATAATTCCAACACGATGTCAACAAAAATTTGTAACAATTTATCTATCTATACTTATAATAAATCTGTAGAGGTCAATTCTGTACATGAAATATATTTCCAAAATAACTACCAGGGGGTGATTAGGGATCGATACTGATGCCAAAAATGCAATCAGTACAATTTTTGTCTGTCTGTCTGTCTGTCTGTCTGTCTATATAACCGTTATAGAAACAAAAACTACTCGACGGATTTTAATGAAACTTGGTACAATTATTATTCATACTCCTGAGCAGGTTATAGTATACTTTTCATCACGCTACAATTAATAGGAGCAGAGCAGTGAAGGGAAATGTTGGGAAAACGGGAGAAGTTACTCCATTTTTTAAGCTTCCGTCGCGTATGCAACCTTAATGGTGAAAGCTACACAGAAATCATGTATGACGGAAATGTTCTCCTTAAAATTATATAAAAAATATCCAACGACAGCATATGTCTATCTTTTATGATTGACGAACAATAACACGTGTAACTCCCGATAGCTTAGCAGTTCGAAGCTATCTGATTGTATTTGTCTACTCTTACGTTTATAAAACTCTCAGTTGTCCCTAATTAACATTAATAAAAGTTAACAATTAAGTAGTTAATAATTAACTATTCCATAAAAAAAGAATCATAGAAATCGGTATAGAAACACCAAAGTTATACATGAAATACGCTAATAATAAGCCATCGCGCGTGAATACTGAATCATGCTATAATTTAAGGATTATTTTTGTTTAGGGTTGCGAACGCACAGGCAGGCGGCTAGCTTGGCGCCTAGAGGCTAGCGAGTAGCTTCGGAAAACGGCTTACGACAGTTTGCAATATCCTTTACCTAATAATTATAATGTCGAGGGGAAGATGGTTATAATTTCGCTTTACACCAAACGAGTAATATTATAAATGTGAAAGTTTGGTTGTTTGTTACTCAATCACGCCAGAACGGCTAAACGGATCTTAATGAAATTTAGAACAAAGATAGATTATAGTCTGGAATAGCACATAAGCTACTTTTCATCTCGGGAATATGTTCCCTAGGGATCACGCGGGCGAAGCCGCTGGCAGAAGCTAGTTATTATTAAAAGAGTGTCCGTGGAGCTTCTTGCACGTTCTTCTCCATAGAGATCTACGCTTTGGAACGTGCAAATAGCTTCATCTTTTTGGACCGACCGACCTTGACAATTCAAAAGTGCATGTAAATGGTTTAATTGAAATAAATGTTTGAGTTTGAGTTTATGTATTTCCTACAATATTGTTATGGTGTTTAGTTACCAGCTAGCGTGGCGGTGTCGACGGGTCGCGAGGAGTGGTGGTGCTGCGTGCGGCCGCGCGTCTCCTCCGCTCCCTCCCACCACACGTCTTCTGCCCTCTCCGCCCTGAATATCACTCTTACAAATTACACATCATCGATCAAACAATCAAAGACAAATCGGTATGTCGGCGAATATTCCATAGTTGAAAAGTCCTGTCGTCGAAACAAACGAATGCGAACCATTCTGTCGGCGAAACGTCCATAGGTGAAACGTTCCATCGACAAATCTCTTAAAAACGAAACGTCCTGTCGGTGATCAGTCCAAAGGAGAAACGACTGTCGGAGAACGCTTGCAGAATCCCGTCACTATGGTCGGCGCCAGATAAAACGCGCAATAAAGTACGTTGATTTTTCCCTAATATCCCTTCGTAGATACTCGAACAATAAATTATGAACAGTTTTTTCATTAATAGAAAACGTAAAGGATTACGAGGAGAGAAATCGATTCAAGACAATCGTAAGTCATTATTTCTGTTTTTTTTATTTATAAAGTCCATAAATGTTTGCGGGTCAATGACCGTTATTGCACGAGTATCTGACGTCTATTATAAGGCCGCTACTACGGACTTCGGGCCTAGAGCGTAGACCACCAGATGTTCAAGATTGTACCTGGGGCTACTCTCGGCGCGCTGCTGCAGCAGACAGCGCAGCTTAGCGATGCTGGTGGACAGGTCAGCTGCCTCCTCGTATTCAGGTTCGGGTGAATCTGGTTCCGGGACTAATGGAAGCTCCGCTTTGGGGACCGGTCGGGGCTGGGATGGCTGAAGAGGAAATTTCAAAGTTCTTGCATAGGTACATTTTTTTTAACTATTGATAGGCATACGTTCGATCACTATCTAACCTGATGGTAAGCGATGATGCGGTCTAAGATGGAGCACGCTTGCCTAGAAGTAACCTATTTACTCTTGACTTAAAGACTCCCAGGTTGTAACTATCAGGAAACAAAGGCTCAGGCAGGGAATTCCACTCCTTAGCTGTACGCAAAATGATTGTATTCCCAAAATGTTTTGTGCGTATAGGTGGGATTGAAGATCGAAACGTGCGGCTGTTGTTATTAAGCTATGTTAGTGAACCCTATTTAATTCCTGATTTAAGAAACTGTCAGTCTACCAGCGGATGTCTCTGAATACTTACCACGCTATCCTGTGAGATGACTCTGTGCTGCTTCACTAATGGATGCACATTGTTCTCTTCTGGAAACAGAAAATAATATACAGGTTTAAAATTCAGTTTGAGTTTACACACGTTTATGAGTGTCGGCAATAAGGGTCATGAGTTCGTTTCGATGTAATGGTGACCTTAAATAATTTGTTCCGAGTAGGTTACTGTAGTAGCCCTCATGAGTCAGTCGAGAGCACAGATCATTGGGGGTCATCATCTCAGGTTGGGGGTGAGGTTCCCCTCTGGAAAAAAGCCCTAGATATGCCAATGATCTGTGCTCATGACTCGGGTGCGCAATCGATTGAGTACGTAACTAACCATATAGGCCACTACAGTTCTCGATTAGGTGGCACGTGTTCCTATGTTTTCAGGAAATCGGTTGGTGCTGCGTGGTGTTCTTCCTACAACTTTACATGAATTTTCTATTGGTCTTGGAATAGCAAGTAAGCAGCAAAGAAAACGGGGGCGTCACACATACCTCTCTGTCCATTGCTCGCCGGTACATCCTTGTGCTCAGGTATGGGCTTGCCACGCGGGTGTTCTGTCGGGGGCGTCTTTTCGCTGCGCTCCCGATGGTGGGATGGAGACTTGTCCTACACAAAACACACATGCTGCAAGTGGGTTAATATTACGGGAAGATCGCATGATTGTCTGTGAGTATTTTATGGGGCCTATACAAATGTCCTTACTTTTGTATTGTTCGTCAAATCGTTTTGCTCCAATCTTTCAACGACCGTAAGGCTTTATTGGGACAAAGTTGTATTATCTTATTATTATTCTTTTAATTTGCGGGCGCTGCCAGGCCTCCGATTTACATAGGACGAGCAAATGCTCAATCTATCTCGGCTATCTCAAATTATTTTAGTGTAAATAGACGTAGAGCATTCTTCTGTTGTTCTGTCTGCGTTCACAAAGATTCCATGGAATATTCTATGAACGCTCGCTCGCTTGATGTAGGTACTATACTAGATCGTTGGAACAGTTGCTTTGAGCGTTCTTGCGTGTTCGGATGTGCTCGCTCAACGGAGCGATATCTTCAGAGCGTTCTTGTGTTCCAGCGATTTGAATACATACTTTATGGGTTGCTCTAAAGCAAAATGTCTATTAATGATAGGAGCCTACCAAAATTGAACACTTTCTTCTTGTTGTTGCATATCCGTCATCGTTTTTAAAATTAAATTTGACACCCAACAAGTGTCTTGCTTCTTTATTTTTTGAGCGTTTGAGGTTATAATAAATGCAGCACTTTTAATAATTATAATATTGCTGCCAGAGTCTGACATAACGAAGCTCCAACAACCACAGATTTGAAACGAATGAGCAATGAATTTGTTTTTTGTCTTGGCACTTAATTTGCACCTACCTCTAATCTCTCCGTCACTAAGTCCGCCTCAGTACTTTTTACGTACTGGAAATGTTATATAAATCACACTGACCTGATCACTGAGCCCTGTGAAGCGGAGTCCCTTCTTCAAGCCAGCGATGCCGAAGTCTAGAAGACCTTCCATCATGCCGGCCGCCTCGTCCTACATCCGGGAACATTACACACGCTCTTAGAGATGTCACGAAACATATTGTTACAGAGAAAGCTTGACAAACCATGATGATGCATGGATAAGATTTTGCAGTGAAATTCGATGCAAAAGAAATGTGAATATTCCGTGTGCCAAGAAGATTGCACAAACAAAAAACAAACATATTTTTCTGGTATGCGTGTTACCAATTCCAAGGATCGTACACATGGCCAGTTCTTTAAATAAGTTCGCAGCGAAATTATTTTTTTAGATTTTCTGAAACCAGTATTGGGTACTTATAGAGTTCTCTCGTCCTTTTGTTGTTCGTAAGGACGTAAACTGACAAAGGAATAAATTTACATTTTTTTTATTTGAAAATAAATCAATAAATCGAACCCTTAAATCCATAGTATGTTATCGTAAGCGCCATGTTATTGAAGAACTCGTTTTGTATCTTAAACTACACCCTTTAAGACATAAAACGCATTGTCGACTAAATGGCGCTTATGATAAATCTTTTCTATTTAAGTAAGTTATAAAGAAGGTAGATACGCTCTCAAGATTAGATGATGCATTCTCAAGTATGGATGGACAATGTAGACTGTAACTCAAGTAAACAAGGTATACTTTCAATTGAACACACTCACACAACAAATCGACTCGAACAGTTGAACACAATGGTCTAAAAATATCCGTGCATAGCGACCAACATGCTCGTCACTTGATTCATGCAGAGTCAAACAAACTAGCCTATTTGATGTACACATATATTGTTTATTGGATTTTGCACCGAAAAATAAGAAGCTTTGGGTCTAAATTGCAGTACATCGAGTACTGAATAAAATCTGGTTTATTATGCCATATGCAAAAGATCAAATGCAAAAATCCATGGTCTTGATAGGAAACGTGCACGGCGTTGACAATGCCATCTAGTGTTGCATATTCGAAACTTTAATGTCAAGAATACTTGACATTGACGCTTCTGTGCTGCTACCCTGCACGTTCCCTGCAAATATTAAAAAAATCAAGTAGATGCCAATAGGGAATATGCATGCGATTTTTTATTTGCAAAATAAAATATTTATTAGCTTTAGTAAACAATCATGAAATTATTTTTGTAAATACCTTCATCATTTATTAAGTTATAAAGCTTCAAAGACTACAGTTAGAAAGAGAAGTCCGATACGTAATGTGACGTCAAATTACACGACGACTATACAGCTGCCATAGAAAACAGCGTTTTCGCAAGAGGGACAGATATATTTGTTAAAAATAATTGTATCTCGTTCGTTTTTCGAACAATTTAGATTCTAATTTCACAGTTAGTATTATATTTTCCAATACTTTTAGATAAACTGTTCAGATCATAAATACATTTTTCATGCATATTCCCTATTATGTTTTACTTTATATTATTTAGTAGCTGACGCGTGCAACGTCGTCTGCGTCACATTTTTCATTAGTGCTCCGCCCCTATTGGTCTTAGCGTGATGATATATAAACAATTTTTCAAATCTGAGCAGTAGTTCCTGAGATTAGCGCGTTCAAGCAAACAAAGAAATTCTTCAGCTTTATAATATTACTAGCTGACCCACGCACATTTTCCAGTAATGCTCGGCTCCTTTTAGTCAAAGCGTGATGATAAATGGGCTATCTAATACTGAAAGAATTTTTCAAATCGGTCCAGAAGTTCCTGAGATTACCCCCTACATACAAACTTACAAACAAATGTTACCTCTTTATAATATTAGTATAGATATAGATAGTATAGAAGTATTGAAAGATATATCCTAACTTCCTAACTAATATTATAAACGCAAAAGTAAGTCTGTCTGTCAGTTCTTCATGCCTAAACCACTGAACCGATTTGGATGAAATTTTGTACAAAGATAGTTTAAGACCCGCGAAAGGACATAATATAGGATAGTTTTTATCCCGGAAATCTCATTGGTACGGGAACTATGGTAAATAGGTTATATATATTCCGGGAGTATGTTCCCTAGGGATTACGCGGGCAAAGCCGCTGGCACAAGCTTAGTAATTGTAAATGGGGGCCGAGTCACCCTCGTCCGTAGGAGAATACCCTTCAGCGAATCCCTACACGTGGTCCCCGGGTGGTGCTAAACAGGTGACACTAACCGCCTCCGTGGTCTAGTGGTTAAACCACCTGATTCAGACCCAGAGGTCCCGGGTTCGATTCCCAGCGGGGGCAAATTTTTTGCTCGGTTTGGTTGGTGGTAGGACTTTTTCTAAGTCCGCCTGGCAAGCTACCACCATCGTGTCTAAGTCTGTCGCCATAACAACTATGTTAACAGCGTTGTTGTGTTCCGGCGGTTAGAGGTATGATAGCCAGTTCCTCTGTGTAAGAGGATTCCGGGTGAAACTCGCTTCCATCTTCGGCCTAATCATCACTTTCCATCAGGTGAGATTTGGGCCAAGAGTTTCCCCGTTTTGCATAAAAAAAGTATATAGCCAAATTATATACTAAAACCATTGAGAACCACTCTATCCATTGGTGAAAACAGGATGAAAATCGGTGCAGTCGTTTTTGAGTTTATTATGAACAGAAAGACAAACGCGGCGCGGATAGTGATGTAGTTCATCAAATAATTTTAGCAAAGATGACTGACAACATAAAAATATATGACAATAATATGTCAAAATCCAATCCACAATGTATGAGTTAGTATCAAATAAGGGCCAAGGTAACACCAAGTATGACATAACTCAAGTCCAGAGGACAGTACAGTGAGACAGTACAGTAGGATAGTACAGTAAGTTAGTAGGACAGTGACATTCAAAGCAATCGTAACCTGAGCCAGTGCGGTGCCTCCTTATATGTGGACCTGTCTAAAATTGGTACAAAATATTTAAATATTCTTTGAAGTTAGTCAAGATGCTGTTGTCAAGGATTTTAAGCCTTAATACTGTTCCTGTATTAAAGACATTAAGGTTGATTTTGCTGTGCACTATTGGTGTGTTACTATATTTTACTTATATTTAAAAAAATTGTTTTTTCAATATTCTGAGGTCCAAAACGTCGTAAGAATAACAACTTTGGCATTCCTTCCTAGTTTTATATTTAATGTAAAAAGCATTGTTTTAGTTTAAATCAAACCATTCTTGTTTCTTTTATATTCCAGAAAATCAAAGCTATTGCGTGTGTTTGGCCTAGTGTCAGACCATCATACACCAGTTTGAAGTCTGAGCAATAATCCTGCTATCAAGTCTCATATTTTATGTTGCAACATCATCTACTGAGCCCTTTTTCCAACTATGTTGGGGTCGGATTCCAACCAAATCGAATGCAGTTTAAAAAAAGCTGACATTTTAGTCGTTTCACAAAGGCGGCCCACTTAATGTACCCGAAATAAACTACATCTTGGTTCGATTTTTTTTTAAATAATTTTTTAAGATAATGGTCAAAGTCGTTACGCAGTGGGAGCCAAAGAAGGCCTAGGAAACGCTGGCGTGACGACTTGGTGGCGTTCATGACGGATTGATCGGGGAAGGCAAAACACCGGGAAGAGTAGAAGGCTATGGGGGAGACATTTGCCCAGCAGTGGGACGGCAAAGGGAAACAAAAAAAAAAAGTTAATAGGTACAATCAAACATAATAATGCTTTCGAATTATGAAGCACCCTGTTAATAATGTTCACGTATCGAAACAATCTCGCCGTTCCATTGCGCGCAGTGCTTGGAACACCAGGCTCGGACTACGCTTGCTCCTGGATGATTCGAATTCTTTAATTTTTAAGTTTTGGTGTGTCGCTTCTGGCGGAATAAATGCTTTCTTTCTTTCTTTCTTTTCTTTCTTTAACTAAGCTATTTTAAATAATTACAAAATTTCACAAAAATCACATGTGTAGTCACCGGATAGATGAATTGGGCTGACGTTGTGGGACGACTAAAAAGACACACGACTGCCAATCTGACCTACAAAACCCAGTAACTGGGTTATATGATTACCATTGTTAAGACTGTTTTTTATGGCAGACTTTCGGGTTTCTGATTACCCGCTACGCCTGTCAAATATCTATTTACAGCCGGAACCGTTAACTTTGATAGACCGGGCGGCTGTTAATACCTACTGTTACTTAGCCAGAATCTGTTGCAACAATGAGACTTGACCACAGATTAAATCGAACAGCTGTCAAAACTGACATTTAGTGCATAAAAATATCAGTGTCAAAAATTCATTGTCTATGATAATCGCCCAGCACCTATGTACAGAAGCGTTTAAGCAGAAAGATCGTGCAAACAACATACACTGGAGTTTTGCTTGCGGGGCACATCTAAGGCAAGTTTGGGCTCCACCTGTAGGTCCCCTATCTTCGTCTTGGCCTCTCTGACGGTGGACTGCAGGTCTTTGAGTAAGACTTCTGCCGGCTTTGGACTCTGTTCCTTCTTCGTCTCTTTGTATAGACTCGGGTCTAACGGGTCTACTTCTATTGTTTCTTCTTCACCTGAAATTAATTGGAAAACCAATAAACGAAAAAAAAAATTGAACTTTAAAAAAGTATTGTGTGGTTTTATAAAACCACGGTAAAAGTCAAACTTTTCACTAAAAAAGGTCAGCTGATGCGAACTACAGGCGCCGCCATATTGGCCTTTACTTTATCCCTACTCCGCGGCCGACCGTCACGCGACATGCAACACACAGACGAAAAAGTTTGAGACGATGTAATAAAAGTTTCACTTTAAAAAGTTCAGATATTTTATCACCAAACCACAATAGGGAATATGCATGATGTTTTTTTATTTTTTTATTTTATTCTTTTCACCTTTATAACGCAGGAAAAAATATAAATAGTCTTGGAAATGTCTTAATTATTTTTTAAAAAAGTATTAAAAATGCTAAATAAAATTTTGCAGTTCAAACGCCGCCATTTTTCGCGGGCTTTGGATGACGTCACATAATAGGTCGTCGTACGTCGCGCGCTTCGCGTGTTTGTTTGTTTACCTTTTTGAACTTTAGGCGTTTCAGTTTTCAGCTCGATTCTCGTTTTATTCGCCATACAGACCATGGAAGAAGCTGAGAAACCTTCTTACAAAGTATTGTAAGTGTGAAACACTATAAGAACTGCACAAACAATATAAGAACTACACCTGATAATCTATTCTAGGTAAATTGTCTGATTGCGCTTTAACACAACCACTGTCAGTCATCGTCTTAGATTAATTACAAATCTAGATTAACTAGAAATCACCGCAGGAATAAATTTTTTAACGGTTAACAAAATTTTTCACTCGAAAATGAAGACGGGAGCCGGTAAATAAGTCAATCCAATGTCAGTCATGATATTGTCATGTCAATGTCGTCGTGCGGTCCTGTTGTGTGACGTCTCACACGCGCGTCACCATTGGTCGCGACCCGCGACCAATGGTGACACGTTTCGCAAGTTTAAATTTCCCGCGCTGATTTTGTATTTTTATATATATTTTTTTTCGGTTTAAATAAGAACTAAATTAAAAAAATATCTTTTAGATATAATGTGATGAATGAGAAAAAATATTCCAGACAAATTTAATCTTCATGCATATTCCCTATTGGCGAAACATGTATGAAGATTATGTCTTTCGTAAAAAAATATTAATACAAACGCCTCCATAAGAGGGGTTATAAAATGGAATAAAAGATTTTTCTGGCATAATTTTCTAACAAAAAATCTTCAACTCTAAATATGCACGACGCAGCTGCTAGCAGGACCGCGCTTATCAAGGACAGATGTGCGCTGCTACAGGTATGTTAAACACACATTAGTATCTAATATCCTATGAATTTCCTTGACTTTGGATTCTGACTTTGACTTCTGACTTTAATTTCTGACTTTGACTTCTGACTTTGACTTCTGACTTCTGACTTCTGACTTTTCTGACTTTGACTTCTGACTTTGACTTCTGACTTTGACTTCTGACTTTGACTTTGACTTCTGACTTTGACTTCTGTCTTTGACTTCAGACTTTGATTCTGAATTTGGCTAACGAATTTGAATACTGACCTGGACTTCTGACTTTGACTTCTTCTTTGACTTTGGCTTTTGGGTTTTGAATTCGACTATTTGTCTAAATCTTTTTGCTTTTCGATATTCAAAAACAATGTGTCGTTACAACCTTTGTTCATAATTTTTTCCGTCTAGCCCATGTCTAGCCCCCTTTCGCAACGAGCGATAAGAACTTCGTTCCAAAAAATTGACACAAATTTTCGAGGTGCAATATCCGCGAGAGTAAGATTATTAGTGGTTTTGAGATTTTTAGCAACAGGAGATTCTTATACTAGTCGACAGTATTCTGTTCCTCAAATCATGGACGCGAGGCGGCGAGGCAGCGAGTAAAAAAAAACGTCTCGAGTGAGTGCGGCGCGCGTACCTACTAAGGCGCCTTTGAGCATTTGCACAAAAACTTTCGGCTCGGGCCGCGGATCGCTCCACTCGCCCGAGGCCGGACGTGCCTTTGCCTCCGGTGAGGCACGTCCTGACTGACCGCGGATTGGCTGCAGGAGACTGGCTGCCTCGCGAGGCTGCTCGCTCAGTCAGTACGTGGCTGATGGCGAATTCAAAAGTCACTCAAAAATTTGTAGAATCGGCCTTCTGTTAGCGCCCTCTACCTGCTTGAGGAACGAGCATAGGGACAGCCCACGGCTTCTTCATGTGACACGTCATCGCTTACCAAACCACAGCGGCTGCGGCGACTTGCTGCGGGGCGGGTTGGGGCTGCCGTCCGTATCCGCGTCCTGTCCCCACAGCCGGCTCAGCGTGATCTCCCCGTCTAGGCTCGCCAGCAGGTCCTGTCCCAGGCTGATACATTGCAGGTCTATGTCTGTCTCCCAGGTCTTGACACTTCCTAGAAAAATAAGAGATAGTTTTATTTCTTTAACATTGTTCTGTGACCTCCTACAGTACTGTTCTGCCTCATTTAACCAAACTTTGATACACCTAGTGTTGCATTTTTCTTTGAACAAATTTCCTATTGTATTCTGTGCTTGCAAATCAATATTTATGGGTACTTAAAGCACTTTGCAGACGACAAAATATGAAGCACATGATTCATGTTGTTTTTTTTTTATTTTATTTTTCATTCACTTACCTTCAATAATTCTATCATAGATCTTCACTTCATTCCTGCCCTGCCTGCCTCTCCTCTGTCTCAAAATAGGAGAAGTCTTTATATCAACTGGTTCTGTACTCGTCACCGGTACCTCTTCTACTATATTCTCTATCTTCTCCGCTTCAGACTCCTCTTTTACTCCTTCAGGAACATGCTGCATAGTAGAAGCTGTACCTTTTGATATTCCTGTTAGTGATTCTGACTCTGCACTTGTTGGTTCTGGTTTTTTATCAGTAACTGCTTCGTTTTCAGGCACCTGTGGTTCTTTTTTCTCTTCCACAACCACCGGTTCCTGTTTCCCTTTTAAAATTGTTAGCAACTTATCATTTAACCACGCAGGTTCTGCTAAAGTACTGTTGATGAATGTGTCAAGTTTCTTTGATAGAATACGGACTAACAACTCTGAAAGTGGTGTGTCCCAAAGTTCCCAAGGTATGAGCTCCTTAAATACTATACGTAGAATGTTAGTACAGTGGTCTGCAGATTGAATCGTTTTGTTGGTGACATCAAATATTGGGTGAGATTTCTTGTATAGTGATTCTATTGTACTGTTTGGCATTTTTTCATGACGTTTCTGAGCTTTTTGATATTCCTTCAAGTGACTAGTTAGGACAGTGGTTATGTCCACATAAACATCTTTGGTTTCTATTTTGTTGCAGATCTGTAAGATTTTGTAAAATTGTTGATGAATTTTTTAGAATATAAAATAGATTTTATGAAGTTCATGATTTTGACGTTTTTAATACACTTTAATTTGTAATTCTAAGAATACACACAATATTGTACGGCTCCTGGTGATGATATAACATAGAGTTCTGTTAATTAAAAATAAGATCTGTATTTTCTTTATCTATGTTAACAAATAAATAAATACAATACAAATCTAACAGGATAAATACTGGTTGAAAGAATCAATCAGTTTGTATCTTTTTAAATTTGACCATATTATAGGTATTACAAACCTGAAAACTCTTGCCAATCATTTGATCCAGCATTTGTTTACAAGCAAATGGGAACCCGATCTCCTGCGAGATATACGGCACGTACCAGGACGACACCAGCTTCCTCTCCAAGACCGTCGATATCACGCTCAACTCATTCGTGTCGTACTCCCGACATTCAGTTACCTTCGACAACTTACGAGGCTGAGGCAGCACCCGCATCAACGCCGACAAATACGGGTAATCCGCCACAATACCATCCAAATCATACTTTATAGGCTTGTTCAATCGCAACAACCACTGAATAAACTTAAAACTAACACATAATGACACTACAAATAAAGTTAAAACGTAGAGAGGAAACCATATTCCTGTTATGGGCGAAATGTTCGTAATATAATTGAGAAGGACGCAGATAAACGTTCCCGCGCATGAGAAAATTGTTGTGCACTCTAGTAGATTTCTTTTGAGTAACATTGTGCTTTTCGTTTTGTGATGTGGATTCATAAATTAGAACATTGTCGTGATCGATCGATCTAATGTTTTGCAACTTTGTTGAGTGTCAATATTATGACAGTCAGAACGGATGACACATTGATTATGTCAGACAGCTGGCGGAACCGGAAGAATTCAGAAAAAACTAAACGTGTGACTCTTTCTTGGTTCGAATAATGATCCAATATATTAAAATTAGCAACGAACCACTATGTACAGTATTTTTGATATAAGAAGACGTTATTATTCTTCAGAATCCAGACGAATAGTATTTTTTTTGTCAGCTTGCTTCGTAAATCGCGTTATAAGAATATTCGAAAAATCTGAAAGGAATAATGGAAATTTTGACATTGACATTTAAAAACGTGGATACGTCAAAGCGAAAACGTCACTATCATTTTATAGATCGGGCGAGTTGCGAAAATATTCAGATATCTATTATTTCTGTACATAGATTGGTGATTCTCGAAAAATGTAAGTGGAGAATACATGAAGACAATGTTCGTTGTTTATTAGGGTATCATAAAATGCATGTTTGACTTATTATTCTTTTATTTCTTCAGGTCGAAAGTAACTTTCAAGATAACTCTAACTTCTGATCCTAAACTGCCGTTCAAAGTGTAAGTTCTAGCTTTAACAACACCTCTACAAACACTTGTAACTTCAAAGTAGCCCTTGTATTTGAATAATTTTATTTTCATGTAATTTTCATAGTCAATTTGAGTTTGTTCATTTCAACAGATGCTGAATGGTCCTGGGCTCAGCATTGAAGTTACAAGTGTTAAAAATGGATACAGCTGTAATACAACAGTTTCTCAACTTCTTCCAAGACTATATTAACCTTTGTCAGTTAGAAAACTGGCCTGACAATGATACAACTGAGGCCGAGTTGAGGAATGCTTTACTAATCTCACAACATGTGGAGAAAAGTCTTGATAGACTACAAAAGAAAAACGTCATCAGTGAATTCTTATCTGTGCTTAACAGTTACAATGAAACATCTAACACTCTTGTTAAAAACTGCCTCACCGACCCACCAAAATATATTCTTAAGAAGATAATTAGCTCAAATACAAAAATAAATCAAATGGATGTAGGTTTTAGACTGTTTCTTGAGCTATTTTCTGAGGTTAAGCTAGAAAACTGCCTAACTGAGTTGATGCTTGAGGCAGCGTCAAAAGAGACATTACTGAAAAATGTGTCAAACAAAATACAAAAAGAAAAGATACTTGAATTCAAAAGTAAAGTTCTCTTATTGGAACTAAATTCAAGTCAATCAGACATTTTAAAGTTGTTAAATAACTGTAATCAAGACATAGTAGACATATTGGTAGTTAGTTTATTAAACAATGATCCGAAATATGCTACGGCTGTAAAGTTAATAGCTGATGGGATCTTGAATATTGTATTAAGTAAAGGCAATACATACAAAAACTTCTGGAAGCTACTTTTCAAAGTTGACAGCAAATATTTTATTGAAATGTGTATTGAGAATTCTGATATCTTCACATACATAGTTGAAGCTCTCGCAGATTGTGGAAAACTCCTGAGAGAGGGAATGTCCGCAGAATTGTTCTACATTGAGTTAAATTATTCTGAATTGGTTGGTGTTGTACAAAGAATATGTAGTAATGAATGTCTTAAATCACAGTTTTTTGATATTATTAAGGATTATGATACTGATTTAGGTTATTGGGAAAATGTTTTGTGAATTATGTGAATATATTATTACTTTTCTATACCAAGTTTTGTTTCTTTTGTTTATTTTACTAATATGTATGTATGTATGTAAATTGTGCTTGTTCCCGCAACTCCACGACCAAGCGCGTATTTTGCGTGTAGGTGGGACAAATGTGTCATTCGATCCACCCTAGCTCCCCAAGGAAGGCCAGCAACGCCTTGGTATAGTTTACTAACATAGTCTTTTTACATTAGAGATAGTTCTACCAAATTTTTAATAAACACCAGTTAGTATTGCCAGTTGTTGCTCATTTAGGTTCAAAAGTAACAATAATTAACCTTTTAACCAACCCCCTTGGTATCAGTTGTTGTGCCCCCAGTGTTCAGCACAAAAAAACCGGCCAAGTGCGAGTCGGACTCGCGCACCGAGGGTTCCGTACAAACCTGTAGGTATTAGTTGCGGTTTACGATTTATAACGTATTAAAAAAAACTACTTACTAGATCTCGTTCTAACCAATTTTCGGTGGAATTTTACAGGGTAGGTAGTGTGCATCTTACTTTTTTTTTAGTTTTATCGTTCTCTTCTTAGAAGTTACAGGGGGGGGACACATTTTACCACATTGGAAGTGTCTCACGCGCAAACTATTCAGTTTAGAAAAAAATGATATTAGAAACCTCAATATCATGTTTGAAGACCTATCCATAGATACCCCACACGTATGGATTTGATGAAAAATAATAATAAGTAATTGAGTTTCAGTTCTAAGTGTGGGGACCCCCAAAATCTATTGTTTTTTTTTTATATTTTTGTGTGAAAATATTAATGTGGTTCACAGAATACATCTACTTACCAAGTTTCAACAGCATAGTTCTTATAGTTTCGAAGAAAAGTGGCTGTGTAATACGGACGGACAGACAGACAGACATGACGAATCTATAAGGGTTCCGTTTTTTGCCATTTGGCTACGGAACCCTAAAAATTGACGATAAGGCATGGATCCATTGGAACCTATTGAATTTGGATGGGATATACAAAACGATTATTCCAAAATATTTCGTTAAATTATAATCTTATCAAGACTAATTCCAATCTTACGGAGTCTACCATTTTCCGGTGACACAATACATTCCTACATTACGCCAATATTCCTTGAGGGATAGGCAGAAGTAAATACTGTAGTTGAAAGATAGAAATTATTTGTCCTTTTGCATGATTTTTTTATTTTCAATAACTTCTTTTCTGTTTAAATAATTTTATCTATTACTCTGTTTCTCTGTGTGCACATAAATCTTAATATATATAAATCTCGTGTCACAATGTTTGTCCTCAATGGACTCCTAAACCACTTAACCGATTATAATAAAATTCGCACACCATGTGCAGTTCGATCCAACTTGAGAGATAGGATAGTTTAAATCTCAATTTTTTGTTGCAATATTATTTAGGAGCGGAAAATGTGACGCAGACGAAGTTGCGCGGGACAGCTAGTCCTACTACTTATATAAAAATATTAATTACTGAGTGAATGGCTGACAGACAAAGCACAGCCAAAATTACTGGTCGTAGGAAGCTGCAGGTAGGGTCCTTGGGGAGTTTAGGGGAGCTCTAAGAGAGGATTTCCCGAAATTCCTACGGCAATGGGAAATATCTGGATATGCGGGTACGAAGTCCCGGGTGAAAGCTAGTCTATACATCTATACTCTATACATACATACATATAAATAAAATTTGAGTGTCTGTTTGTAATATTGAAAAAACGGTTTTTTACTACATGTATATGAATGTATGCCTACGGTACATAGACCAAAATATTTTTTACAATTTTGACTGTCTGTTTGTTCCGGCTAATCTCTGAAATGGCTGGACCGATTTTGACGGGACTTTTATTGGCAGGTAGCTGATGTAATAAGGAATAACTTAGGCTACGATTATGATAGAAAAAAAAACTAAAAAATTAAAGAATCGACTGTTAGGCGGAACGAAGTTCGCTGGGTCAGCTAGTCAACAATAAAATGTTACATGGACAATCGGATCTAACCAAAAATTTCACGTACCCACACCCTGTATTACTGGTAACTTGCCCACAGCCTGAGCGTGCCAGAGGCGACGCCATTCACGGCGGTGCTGAAATTCGCGGCGGAGGAGTTCCGCGTGGAGCCCGCCACCAGCGCCATCATCACGGACGACGGCATCGGCATCAACCCTCAGCAGACTGCCGGTGAGATACCCACACTTTTTTTTACTTGGGATGGATTTGCTCTTGACTCTAGTATAGGTCAGGTGACAGACAAAGTCTACGATGAAGTGAGCTTACCCAGAAGTAGCCTGTTCACTCTTACTTTAAAAAAAAATGGGTTGTAAGAGTTCGGAAATACAGACGCAAGCAGAGTTCCACTCCTTTGCTGTGCGCATTATGAAAGACGATTGGAAACGCTTAGTGCGGGTAAGTAGAATAGCAACACCTTAGGGATGGTAAATCGGAAATCGTCTAATGACTCCTCCCTCTCTAGGCGGAATAGGAGGGAGTGTCAGGCTCTTACTGACTAAAGCCCACGCGTATTTCTCCTAATGCCCTTTGCGTTCCAGGGGGGCTACTCTCTAAGCGTCGGGCTTAGAGAGTAGTAGTCCGTAATTTCGGGCTTAGTTGCGGGCGTATTCTACTCCGTATTATCTAACCACCAAGAATTAATGACAACACAATTCGAAAGTTACTGTCAAATCGTGTTGTCATTCATTTTTAGTTCGGGTTATCAAATTCAAATTCAAATTCAAAAGTCATTTATTCAAATTAGGCTGAGGGCCAGCACTTTTTGAACGTCATGTTTTACAAAAGACAGTCCCCCAAAACGCCCGCCCGTCACCACTTCCTAGTGTTTTAGCTGTGGAGAAGAAGTGGCCAACAAACTCCCCAGCAACACAACTGTCTGTTACGTTTTAGGAACTAGAATTTTACAATAATTAATATGCAAAGTAATCCAAAAATTCAAAATTCCTTCTAAAATTTACATGACACAAAAATAAATATATACATTATTTATCACTTGTTATATATCGGGACTAATCTCCAGTCCGTAGGTGATACGGAGAGAATACGCCCCCAACGTAAGCTTTGCACTTATAAGGGACTACTCACACTTCTTCAGCTCTATTCAGCTTATGCCTATAGAAAACAACGCTTTTGTGTGGAGACGCGTACGCATCCGTTCAGCTTTCCGCATCTATTCAGCTTTCACGTCAAACAAGTATAAAATGCTGACAAATGTGTTATTAATGTTATTATCATGCGAGTGCTACAGATAGAGTTCAGCTCTAATCTGCCTCTGCTCGCCTTCTCATTCTTAGGAAGCTGTACGCGGCTGATAGAAGCAGAGCTGTATACGTGTGACCAAAATCATTTAGCGAATCGCGAATGGAGCTGAATAAATTTAATTAGTCCCTAGTAAAACCTTTGGGCTAAGCTTACTAAACAAGCTGTTATATTGTTCCAGGCAATGTATTCCTGAAGCATGGATCAGAACTGAGGCTGATTCCACGAGACAGAGTCGGCCACACATAAACGTACCATTCCAATGTTAAGTTAAGCATTATTTTGTATACATAATATATAAACTTTATCTTTATGTTAAAATAATAATATTTATGATTTTTACAAAAACTTCGGAAATGCTGAATTTTTATTTCATATCCACTCCACCATTAGAGACCCAGTCGTAAAAAAACTCATATAATCGACTTAATTTTCTTATATTAATATAATATACATAATTATATTATTTGTCAATAAAAAAAAAATAATAGCCTGAGACCTATTCTCAAACCTAATGAACATACCTACACAAAAATTTTAAAATAATCGGTCAAGTCATTTCGGAGGAGTTCAATAGCAAGCATCATGACACGAGATTTTTATTTATTATATTTACAAACTTACTGTGCTGTAGTTAAACAAATAAAATGAAAATAAAGTAACTACAAACTAAAAATATTGCATCAAAAATTCGTCCTCAATGCTGTCAGCTGGTAATGTACCCAATAGACTGGGCATGCCACGTTGTATGACAATGCTTAGCCTCTGGCCAAAGTTATTAGACTAGCTGACCCGCGCAACTTCATCTGCGTCACATTTTTCATTTAATGCTCCGCTCCTATTTGTCTTAGCGTAACGATATATAGCCTATAGCCTTCCTCGATAAATGGGGTATCTAACACTGAAATAATTTTTCAAATCGGACCAGTAGTTCCTGAGATTGCGCGTTCAAACAATCAAACTCTTCAGCTTTATAATATTAGTATAGATTCAATTAATTTACCAGGTAAAACTTCGCCTAATTGATGGGAAACACGATAAAACAACAAAAAGCATGCTGTAAAGTGATGACAATGACCACTAGAAATGAAATTAATGAAAATTTGTGTAGAATACCAGGTGTTTACTTTCGCGTCTTAAAATATGTGTGCCTTCCACAGCTGTGTAGTTTTCCCAGCGAAAACTGCTGTAGTAGCTGCGTTATTCAAGCAGGTCCTACCTAGTCTCGTGGTTTTGATAAATAAATAAAAACTACAGACAAAGCTTTGGTTCAACTTTATTAATATGCTTAAAATTAATGGAAATAAATGTACAGAAGGATAAAAGCACTTGCATCGCTAATCTAATCTCATGAGTGGCTCCGCGGCTCTCAGGAATGCTTTCTCGAACTCCATTTCGGAGAACCGGTCTACTGAGGCTCTGGAACCAAAAAAAAGTACATGTCATCACTCATCAGTATTAAAACAAAAAAATACAACCGACTTCCAAAAAAAAAAACACTACAAAGTAAAAAATAACTTTAACTTCGGAACTCGGTGTTTTTGTTAGTTTGTTCGTATTTTGACACCGACTTCCGAAGTTAAAGTTATTTTTTACTTTGTAGTGTTTTTTTTTTGGAAGTCGGTTGTATTTTTTTGTAAAAAGTTTTTTATTTTTCACTTTTTAGTGGTACGCCACACCTAACAAAACCACTGCAAAATAGATACCATACGATTTTCGAAAGTTCCCCTCGACTTCTCTGGGATGCCATCATCAGATCCTGGTTTCCTTATCATGGGACCATTTGGGAAGTATACCCTTTCCAACAAAAAAATCATTTTAAAAATCGGTTGGCAAGCGACGGAGTTATGCCCGAACAAACATAAAAAAAAAATACAAACATCCGAATTGAGAACCTCCTCCTTTTTGGAAAGTCGGTTAAAAACATGCTCAAGCATTTAAATGTTCTGATTTGACGCTTAGCCTAAACTCCTAGAAAGTATATGGGCATGATTTTACTGCCTATTTTTACTTCAAAACTTAGTACAGAGATCAGAGATCTTTGCCGCTCGGAAGTTAGGTTTAAGTGACGACCGCGCAGGTGCAATCACTTAAACAAGTGTTACGTTCGCAGAATAGTTTTATAAACAATTAAGAAACACAACCAGTAACAATAACAAGGTCACAAAGTAACACAACAAACATATTATACACGACAAAAACAAAATAAAAAAAACAAATCATACGGTAACAAATAACCAAAGTAAATAATTTAAAACAATAACAACGTGTACACACTACATACACTTCGCATCAACAGTCGTATTGCATAGAGGAAGCGGGACACAAGTATGCGTCGAATATATACGAGCGACTGATACGCCATGTGCGACCTACCCGCGCATTCGCTGTTCTATATTTCTTGTCAAATTGACATCCTTATTAACCGACTTCCCAAAAAGGAGGAGGTTATTTTGTTTTCCAACTGTATCGTGCGACATATCAAATGAAAGGGCTTAAACTATATCTTTTTATCATTTAAAATTTTTAGAAGTTATTCAAGAAATTAAACGAAATATGACCATGCCCCCCTCTTTTTTAGGGATGGGAAGTCATCAAATGACTTCTCCCGCTCTAGGCGGGGCGGGAGTGTCAGACTTTTACTGTCTAAAACCCATCCATGTTCCTTCAGTGCCCTTTGTGTTCCGGAGCCACGGTATCTCTTTCGAATAGTCCCGCGACTCCGGCAGGTGTCGGCCCTCTCGGGCCCCTCTGTGGGCTGACTCTCTTTGTGGCGCGCGTGGAACACGAACGCGCCGTCGACACGGCCTGTCGTCTTAAGACGGACGGACGGCGAGCTAGTCCATAGCTCACCGTCCACAGGCCATCTTTAATTGTTTTGTGATCGTGTCAACCAGTAGCCTAAGTTGTGGAGGTCAGATATAAAGTTCCTTCATGAAAAATTGTGTTAGTCAGATTTATCAAATCAAAATGGTATCCAATCACAACATAGTTGGAAAAAGGCTATGCAAATGGTGTCAAACAGTAACAGGGAGAAGCCGGTTCGGGAGCCCTGCGCCGTCTCTATGGTGACCAGAGTGACCCCTCACCTAGCAGCCTCCACGATCCTCTTCCTCTCATCCGGACTTAGCGCGATAACCTCGAGGATGGCGCGCGCGTACTCATCAGCCTCGGCCGCCAGGAAGCCGGTCCGGGAGCCCTGCGCCGTCTCGATGATGTCCGCCAGCGGGCCGCCCGAGCGGTGCGCCACGGTGACCAGACCTGCCGCCATGCACTCCACCACACCTGCAGGGAGGTCAGGAATATTAAAGGCTATTGAAGAGCATTATTAAGTATCCAGACGACATTGTTGCCATCGCGGGTTGAAACTGGATGAGGCTAACACAGGAACGTGGAAATTGGCATAAGACAAAAGAGGCCTGTGCTGAGCAGTGGCCGCATAAGGCTGGTGGTATAAGTGTTCGTTACACATAGCGTGCAGCGCGAGCGTGCTGCTTTGTAGAGCTACAGCAGACACCACAAACTGAAGGTGGTTTTGGATGTGCTGACACTATGATGTAGTCATACTAACTGATGCCGAAGTGCTCGTTCCACATGGCGTGCAGCGCGAGCGTACTGCTCTGGTAGAGCTGCAGCAGGCGCGCGTAGGGCGCGTTCACCACGAACTGCACGCTGTCCTCCAGCGACAGGTGCTTGGCCAGGTCCTTCAGGTGCTGCACCCTCTCCTCGTCCTCCGCATTACGGCACGAGCCCACCAGCACCAGCTTGATCTGGAAATAAAAAATGGTAACGTTTCTATAGAGAATGCAGGCAACCTTCACGCCACAGCGGTCATAGGAGACACCCAGGGCGTCCAGCGATGGGTAACTCGCCGTCCGATAAGCACCAGGCCCGGATCGACGGCGCATTGTGTTGCATGCGTGGCTGAAGGTCATCATAGTTGACAGATTGTGCCTGCCAGGGTTGTGGAATTGTTTGAAAGACTTACCGCAGCCTTGGAACGAAAGGACTTCCTCCTTCCTTTGGGACACAGGTGGGTTTAATAAATAAGAGACTGACGCTACCTTCCTCCTGCCTAAAGCGGCAGGACGTGATGTACCCCCATCGTTAAAAAAGGTTTCCTTTCAATGATTCACCAAGAGCTATAGGCGCAAAATACACGCTTAAGAATTTAAAATAGTCGTTTAGTTTCTCCGGTCTAAACGGGGCCACTGAGAAGATACGGATGGGGTCAGAGTCTTCCACTAGAGAGTGCAGCTGCTGACACTTGCAGTGGAAGTCAACCAAGATACTGCAGCATGAGTGGATGGTACTTCTCCGGTCTGAACAAGAATTCTGACACCTGCAGTGGAATTAAGTCAGGATACTGCTTACCTTGTTCCACAGCATCTCATTCTTGACCAGCAGATGGCTTGCAACATGAGTGGATGATTCTCTGGTCTGAACTGAGCCACTGACAAGATGCGGATGGGATCCGAGTCCTGCAGTAGACTTCTGACACTTGCAGTGGAAGTCAGTCAGGATACTTTTGGGGGCCGAGTCACCCGCGTCCGTAGGAGAATACCCTTCAGCGAATCCCTACACGTAGTCCCCGGGTGGTGCTAAACAGGTGACACTAACCGCCTCCGTGGTCTAGTGGTTATACCACCTGATTCAGACCCAGATGTCCCGGGTTCGATTCCCAGCGGAGGAAAATTTTTTGCTCGGTTTGGTTGGTGGTAGGACTTGTTCTAAGTCCGCCTGGCAAGCTACTACCATCATGTCTAAGTCTGTCGCCATAACAACTATGTTAACAGCATTGTTATGTTCCGGCGGTTAGAGGTATGATAGCCAGTTCCTCTGTGTTAGAGGATGCCGGGTGAAACTCGCTTCCATCTTCGGCCTAATCATCACTTTCCATCAGGTGAGATTTGGGCCAAGAGTTTCCCCGTTTGGCATAAAAAAAGTATATAGCCAAATTATATACTAAAACCTTCATCGAGAACCACTCTATCCATTGGTGAAAACAGCATGAAAATCGGTGTAGTAGTTTTTGAGTTTATCGCGAACAGACAGACAAACGCGGCGCTTCGGCCTAATCATCACTTTCCATCAGGTGAGATTTGGGCCAAGAGTTTTCCCGTTTTGTATAAAAAATAAAATAAAAATACTGCTTACCTTGTTCCACAGCATCTCATTCTTGACCAGCAGATTCCGGAGCTCGTACATAGCCTGTAACATGAGTGGGTGATCCTTCTCCGGTCTGAACTGAGCCACTGACAGTATGCGGATGGGGTCCGTGTCTTTCACTAGAGAACGTAGCTGCTTCAGTTCTGACACCTGTAAATAAATTGAGAAATATTAGGACCTCAGCTCAATGAGCACCAAAGGGATTGCCGAGCAGTGTTGTTTTAGGTTTTTTAACAAGAAACTCCTATTAGCAGGGGGCCGCTTAAAACTCCTCTATTACATCAGGTTGATGAAATATAATAGGTACATAATCTGTGTGCTCTTTCGGGGAATTCAGGTTTGATTTTCTGTTACATGTTTTTAATTATGTTAGAATCGTCTAATTTTTATGCTGTTACCGAAGGAGACGTAGAGTAATATGTATCAGGTTATCTTGTGGCTAAAATTAATATCTCGAGAAAGTTATCCAATAATTTATTGGGAAATGGGTTGCTAGTTTTTGCATTACTTCATCTAGTCAGGGGCGTAGCTACCGCCGTATGAACGATACGGGGCCCCCTAACTACAAGGGCCCCAAAACTCAGGTCCACCAAGCTATACTCAATTAGTCCCGCCGTCACCTTCTTTGCTAGTAGAGCCTATTTTGTTTCAAAATCACAATACTCCTAAAAACGAGGCCCCCCAAAACAGGGTCCCTTTTAGACTAGCTACGCCACTGGATCTAGTATACGTCATTATTTAACCATGTTGAGTCGAGTTGATTTTTTGCTCTAAACTTTATAACAGCGAGTACTAGGTACTAGTTACCTCGCACGGTGGGTAGACCCTGAAGGTGCTGAGCGGCATGCGCCACAGCTCGTGGATGTGGTCCTCCGTCCACGTGCCGTTGGCCATCACCACGTCAGCGCAGCGACCCACCACGCCGTACATCTGTTTGAAGAATAATTAATTTTTGTCAACATTAGAGAACACTCGGCGATGCGTGCTGCTCCATAAGCTAGCGGTCCTTCGAGAGCGATGGACACGCTTACTACTGCTTAATACCTCAATACTGCCTCGCCAGCGCTACTGCTGCGTACTGTCTTGGGTTCGATTCGAAGGTGGCAAATACATAGCTTAATTGGGTGTCCAGTAGAAATTGCTTTACAGCGCTTGAAAAGTCTAGATTTGCGGCTGGTTGATAGCAATACGCTCATTCTAATTTTACGATAAATATGGCTTTAATAGGCTAGTGTTATAAATGAACGCTGCTGTTGTTGTACGACACATGCAGGCTATACAGATGACTACTACACACTCACCCAACCGAAGACGTTGTAGTACAACAACTTGAGCCACGTGAACAGCGGGTTGCGCGCGATCACGCTGTTGTTGTACGACACATACAGGCTATACAGATGACTACTACACACTCACCCAACCGAAGACGTTGTAGTACAACAACTTGAGCCACGTGAACAGCGGGTTGCGCGCGATCACGCTGCTGTTGTTGTGCGATACGATGCGGTGCTTGACGCGTCGCATCATGGTCGACGTGATGATCGGGTAGTGTACGTAGCAACCCACCGGGCATTGTGCGAGGTAGCGGAATATGGGGAATGTGAACGCGAACCCCGTTGTGTCTATGTATACGTCTGCGAAAGAAGATTGTGTTAAGGTGGAAGCGCCAGGGTAACCGGCGAAATTCAAATATTTTGATGTTTTTTGCAATTTGCCGGTCAGTGTGAAGCTGTATGTTAAATAAAATACGATTCGCGGCCGTAACGCATATTTATCTAAAGAATTATACCCTCAATTGAATGACTTTTTCACGAAATTAAATTCAATCGAGTTATATGAACTTAGAGGGTTATAATGATGATTCAAATGGTTATAATCCTTCAGATAAACGCTCTTTACGATCGCGAATCGTATTCTGTTCAACATACAGCTTCACAATGACCTGCAAATTGCAAAAAAACATAAAAATATTTGAATTTCGCGGGCTACCCTGGAGCATCCACCTTAAGGCACATTCATTGCAGGATTTTTCGAAAGATTTACCGCGACCCTTTTTTTTTAGGTATGGGAAATCATCCAATGACTCCTCCCGCTCTGGGCGGAGCGAGAGGGAATGTCAGACTTCTACTGACTAAAACCCATCCATGTTCCTTCATGTGCCCTTTGTGTTCCGGAGCCACGTTATCTCTTTCGAATAGTCCCGCGACTCCGGCAGGCGTCGGCCCTTACGGGCCCCTCCCAATGCTGACTCTCTTTGGCGCGCGCGTGGGACACGAACGCGCCGTCGACACGGCCTGTCGTCAGATAACGGACGGACGGCGAGCTGCCCATAGCTCACAGTCCACAGGCCCGAGTTACCGCGACCCTGAACGCAAGGAGCAATTGAAGGAACACGGTTGAGTTTTCGTTAGTAAGAGTCTGATCAGGAGCGTAGCTACCGCCCCGAATCAAAGATATAACGGAGCCCCGGAATCCAAGGGCCCCGACGTGTAGACGCATTTAGTCCCGCCATCTCTTTAAAAAACAATACTTCTAAAATCGGGTCCTCTAAAAATGTTTTATTTATTTATTACTAGCGACTCGCCCCGGCTTCGCACGGGTGCAATGCTGATACTAAATACACTACAGAAAAACTGTGATGTTATTATACATATAAACCTTCCTCTTCAATCACTCTATCTATTAAAAAAACCGCATCAAAATCCGTTGCGTAGTTTTAAAGATTTAAGCAAACATAGGGATATAGGGACAGAGAAAGCGACTTTGTTATATACTATGTACCTAGTGATATAATTTATTATACACCAAAAATTAAACACAAAATGAAACTTAACCGGTTCACAGTCCCATGAACCACATGTAGTTCATGCTGATTGTTTAACTATTGTGTCTGCTCTGCGGACAGTGAATGTGTTAAACTAAAACACGTAAGTACAATGGGCGGCCTTATTGCATTTCGCGATCTCTTCCAGGCAACCTGGGATGGACAGTATTTGACTGGACATGAAATTGGGGCTGTTGTTGGTGTGACAAAAGTGAAAAAATGGGAATTATAATATAACATAATAGATACACAGATACATACATAATACGCTATACATACATAAACACTAAATAAAAAGTAGTAAAAAGAAATTACGGCTATCGACATAATCACAGTGGCAATGTTCTTCGGAGAGATTTTTAAAAGCAGGTAAGGACTGAGCGCTAGAATGTTTGATACAGGGCCCCTTTGGGGCTAGCTACGCTACTGATAAAAGGGGGTATCATAAAAATTATTATATTCTTTGAGTTAGATCAGTGTCAATAGGTATAAGCGAGATTTAAAAGGTACTTACTGTTCTACTTGGCGTAACAAATTATTTGACTATATTAACAGACTACCTTTTCAAGTGTTTTATTTAATTTTCTCATTGAGAACCAATAATTTCCATACTATTCTTATGATTTGGTTTCCTCTCGGCTCTCGGCCTATATTTTAATGAAAACACAAATTAAAATATTTACTAACCAGGATTCAGCTTCATAAAAGCCTCAAGCCCCAGCACCATGGAGCCCAGACTTTGAAGCAGCAGCGTAAAGTAAGGGTATGACTGTGCCTCAATGACCTTTCTCATACTGAGTCGCACAAAGTTGATCTTAGTACGGTCCACCTTTACGTTGAACTGGTTCTGAGCCCGGTCTATTATTGTCTGTGGTTCTGCTGTCTCTACCGTGTATATGTGGATGTTTGAGTCTGGATACCTGGGGAATAGATTATGGCAAATGTAATTCATATTGTTAGTGATTTGGCTAGTCTTCCGGTCTAACTAGGTCTAAGCTGAATACTGGTATGGCTAGTCTTCCGGTCTAACTAGGTCTAAGCTGAATACTGGTATTTAATATGGAGTGACTGCCTAACTGAGCTCAACAAGCCAGAAACTTAAGTAAATAATATTTATTTTATAAGTAGGTTTTACATGTCAATCTTTTTTGGTAATTTTAAACTAGATGAGGCTGGTGTTTCCTGGCTGATTACCCTGAGAAGAAACACCGAACCAAACTCAGAGGTAAAAGTCTTTTTTAAAGTCCATGTACAATCGTACTGGTAAAATCATATGAGAACCATGTATTTTTTTTTACTATTGGTAGGCATATGTTTGACCACTATCTCACCAGATGGTAAGCAATGATGCGGTCTAAGATGCCTAGAAGTCTGTTAATGTCTGTGGTGGAAAAGTGGTCTTTTGAGAATAGAACCACACAGATTTAAGTGGATCACAGCTAGACAGTGCAATCATTTGTCAGTTATCATGTAGCTCAAACTTAGAACTTAAAGGAGCTCAACGATCCAACAAAAAATACCAAAGTACAGTACGAATAATCTAAGTTTACCCATGCGAAGTACGTCGCAATCGATTGCGCAGGATGTCAATTTGACAAGAAACATAGAAAAGCGCATGCGCGGGTACGTCGCGTATGCCGTCTCAGTCACTCGTATACGTTTGATGCATACTTGTGCCTCGCTTCCTCAATGCAATACGACTGTTGGTGCGAAAAGTGTTAAACGTTGTTATTTTTTTTATTAATTATTCTGGTTTTTTCTTACTGTTTGACTTGTATTTTGTGTTTTCTTGTAGTGTATGTGTTTGTTGTGTTACTTTGTGATCGTGTTATTGTTATTGCATGCATTTTTTCAAAATTCAAACATAACACGTACACAAAAAAAACATAATCTACGAACGTAACACTTTTCTACGCGATGGACCCTGCGCGGTCGTCACTAACAGCCAACTTCGCATGGGTAAAGTTAGAATATTCGTACTGTAAGGACATTTGTGTAGGCCGCATAAAGGACTCAAACCACCAGACTAACATTAAATGAAATGAACCTCTAACATGGTTATGGTCTTGGTAAATCAATATTGATAACAACAACAAGACTGGTGTCAGATTTTCTGCCTTCTGACCACCTATTATAAACCTCAAAGGTCTATAAATTGCAGCAGGAACATACTTAGTTGAACAGGTTGTGCGTTTTAAAGTTTAACAGCATTGGCTGTTGTAAAATTTTATATAGGGTGGATTGAAAATTATCAAAAACACTACATTTAAGCAACAATTATATTTAAGAAGTAAAAATATTATTAAATCCACATTTAAACATAAGCAAATTGTATTGCATTCCATCTACATTACTCAATGGAGGTTTTTTTTTATTTGTGGTGCACTTGTCTCTGGTCTTGGTCAGAGATGACAGAGACAAAAAAGGGATAAAAATAGGAAATACATGCTAGGAAGAAGAGGAAGTCACGGGGTTTTAGACTATTTTGTGGGTTGATTACCTAATGAATCCCATAATTAGGGACTGGACAAGACCTGTATAAAACGGGTGAATACTTTTACAAACATAGTAAAGAATAATTTTATACCATGCCAATTTCAAAATTCAACTAGAGTGTAGATGGTTCAGCATGTTAAATGGAAGTTATTAATGCTTTAGTTAGCAGAGTAGTAGCAACAAGTTTAACAACAACTTGTGTTACTGGTATCATATAAAGAAATAATGGCACACTGAGAAACTACTGGTTTGTGCCTCATGATCATTCTCTTGTTCTTATATCAATTTATGGTCAGAGGGTTATTAAGGTTCAGCAAAATACATCTCCTTCTTTCATAGTAAGTTCTCTTTTCATTCACGTCCTCAGTAGATATTTTTCTAGTCATATTGTTTGAGAAATACATTAGGAATTGCAGTTCTAAACAATGATATATAAAACTATAGATACGTTGTCCGCACTCTAAAATGACAACATGAAATGAAGCCAATTGGCCACATCGCGCTTAGTTACGCACTAACCTGTCGCGCGACACTACGTTTGTTTTGATGTCAAATTTTGACTATTACTTATCCTGTGACGTAACTGAAGATGTATATTTATCTCCCTCTAGCAACAGGCATCCCGCCGTTCGGTGACATATTTTCTTTCCCTTTCTTCATGCGTATTAGTAGCTATCTAGTATTTTCGCCGTTTTTAAGCGCCGCGATGTTGGTTTATGACGTGTCTATATAATACGTCATTGGTTCTAAATGTGGATATGTTCTGTTAATATTGCATCAGGAAAAATATTCTTACATCATACATGAATAATTTTAGTTTATATATATAACTACAAAGTACAAACCTGGTCAGAACAGCCTTGATGGCCACCCACAGCACCCTCTCTCCACCTCCTCCGGCATTGCAATAGGGGTGGAAGAAAGCCACATTGGCACCATCCCTCTTACGTCTCGTCAACTTGCGTTCCTTTATCCTCATGTACCATGACGCGAAGATGAATGCGAAGGGTATCAGCACGAAAGTTATGAAGATGAGGAATCCTATGAATGCTAAGGGTAGGATCACCAACAAACTAGAAAAAAACATCTTGTTGTTAATTTTATGTTTTTGTGTACTTTATCAGTCTAATAGGAAAATAATGAGTTTTTAATGATAATATTCTGAGTTATTAGACAGGAAAAGCTAGTTTGATGATATAAGTAATTACCTATAGCACCATTATTTATAAATAATACTCACGAAAATCTTATCGTCATTTCAATCTTATAGAGGTGGCAGAAAGAGATTTAATTACTAAAACTACTAAATTATAACGTTGAACTAACGATTTATCTTATGAAATGTTGTACACAAGCTAAATAATATGAAAAACATTACATTTCAATAGAAATACGTACATGAACCATTGGAGAAACATTGTTAAAACAACTGTTTGTGCGACCTACGCGCGGTAGGGTCACGACATTAAAATTAATTAATTGACTTTGTGTTGAACAAACACATCTGGATATGTTTCACGGTGATATTAATAAATATCGTAACAATAGAAATTGAACATAACCTCGCAACGTAAACATTCCCGTTGGCAAGTAAAACATAGACAATATAACACAGACTACATAGAGATACTACGTATCAATATAAGAATAGAGTAGTGCTCGGTCTGGTCGTAATGTCACGAGATGAAAAATCGACTGTTCATAGCACAGACATATAAATAGTAGGTTCATAGCAAATGACTAAAGGCGATTTTGAATGTTGAGTTTGGCGTAATGGAATCTCACTGCAAGGACACAGGTCTCCTCTTGATGAGAGCTCTATTCAAACAGTGCGGATTGTTATGTGAATCAGGTTTAAATAATATGTCAATTATATCTATAATATTATAAAAACCTGTGATAAAAACACACTAGTCTCAGGAACTACTGGTCCGATTTGAAAAATTCTTTCAGTGTTAGATAGCCCATTTGTCGAGGAAGATCATCACGCTAAGACAAATAGGAGCGGAGTATTAATGGAAAATGTGACGCAGACGAAGTTGCGTGGGTCAGCTAGTTTAAAATATAATGAAGAAAAATGGTTTGCTGGTGCTGGTAATCTTTTATCATGCAATCAAAGTTCTGTGGCCAAAATCCTATAATTTAAAACCCGTGCTTGATCTATTCACATATACAAAGCTGTTGTATAGTGCTCTAAAGCCTCTTCGAGTGGGCCATATTTAATGCGTCTGACTCAGCACCTCAGATCAACAGCGTCTCTACTATCTTGCTGATTGAAAAGGCTTAGAACAGAATGAACGCCCAGTGCCAGGGGCGGGAGCGAGCACGATTAGATTTTTGCTCAGGGTAAAACCATAAATTTACCACAGTCACTTCAGTATGGAAGCATGCAACGGTTTTATGTTTACTGACTCGCGTGCACCTTAGCACCTGCGCTAGCTTCTCACCCTGGCCTTACAACTTTTTTCGGCTTCTTTATTCCAGGCTACTTACATCCGCCGCCCCCCATCATATAGAACCCGAGGTGGTGGGGCGTTTATTGTTCCATGCGCGCCCCTCTTTGACGTTGCAGGGGGAGTTAGACACTTCACTCTTCCAGCTTTACCAGACGGCACCAGTCGGAAGCTGCGTTGTTTTTTTTTTATTTGTTACTTGTTTGTTCTAGTCTAGGTCAGAGATGACAGAGACAAAGTCTATGATTGCTTATGTGCTCCTGTAGCCTCCGGTGCAAGTTTGCCAAGGAACCCGAGGTGGTTTTAGTCAGAAGGTGTCCGATGGTCCCCTCCGTCCGCCCAAGGACTAAAGATTTCCAACCCGTTACCAAAAAAGAGCTATGCATAGACATATAAAAAAAAAACAGGAGAAGTGGCAAGGGGGCGTGTCGGTGTCCGCGCGACATACCCACGTTGACCATATCATGGGCAAATGGTCATCTCGGCGAACTAGTGGGCTTTTGACTTCGATCGTGACAAGTTTTTTTAGAATTCCGTGTTGTTCAGTGGTTTCTTGTAAAAACCGCAACCTAAACCAAGACTTTTTAAATCACGGAATCACTTACACTATCTAAGTATAAGTAATTTACTTTAAGTAATATATTTGTCTTTAAAATCATGAAAAACAACATATCGGAAAATATATCTTACTCTTACTATATTATTCTTGTTTGCAAATATCACAGCGACTGTACTATTTTTGCAATAAATAATGACCCCACTACCCGAAATTGTCACTAAGTCACTGGACAAGCTATGTAAAAATCACAAAACGATACTCTACTAAGCGCGACTTGCGACGAGATAATGACGAATGATGCTTGTGCAGTAAGCCATCGACAACAATATCGATTGACGAATGAAATGTGGTGGCCATAAAAGTTTATTTTAAACTAGCTGATGCCCGGCTTCAACCGCTTGACAAATTATTTACTAAAACCTTCCTCGAGAACCACTCTTTCCATTGGTGAAAACAGCATGAACATCGATGCAGTAGTTTCGAGTTTATCCCGAACAGACAGACAGACGCGGCGGAGGACTTCGTTTTATAATGTACCAGTGATGATTTGTTAACTGTTTTAACGCGGTTAGAAGATCAATGTAAAATAATGTGTTTTCACTTATTTTAATTATTATTTACAGCGTAATAGAGAAATGCGTAACAAACTTTCGTAAAGTGAGGTAGTTAAATTTTAGGTTAAAATTAATCGGTTTGTAATATTTTCTGGACATGCCGTTTTTTATTTAATTTATTTTTAGGTCGGAAAATTATTTTGTCCAGTAATAAATGGAAGATTCGATAACTTTCCCATTAGTCAATCACTACCGTATTTGAAAAATAAATTGCTTTTGCACAGCACAACGATAACCACCGTTGTTTTTGTGTGCGCAAGTTTATTTTAAACTAGCTACGTTGCATGGTAAATACACGTTGTGCTTGAAACGATAAGGTTTATAATAGGCTTGTTTACTGAAAAAATCTATCAGTTAGATAATCAAAAAATATTTGACCCGTATTTTTTCTTTTGTTACGGGAACCAAAATTGACGAAGTTACTACACTTTTCAAATTCTCAATTTGTCACGCCGTGGCATAATTTTTAGCGGGTAGTGACGTCACGAGCCCCCCTTCCCGAGTTTTGATGCGTTTTATCTTTGTAAATATTCATTGATTTACAAAAACAAAAAATACGTGTCCATTATTTTTCAATACTCTAACTGACGGACTAAATAGTTTTGCAATTTGTGGATGATGGAAACTAGCCTATTGATAGTGTAGTAAGTTATAATTTGATTGCTAAATGCGGGTGTGTGCGGGACTGCGTTTCTATTGCTTTTGCTGAAGTGCATGATGTGTAGTAGTTGCCGTGTGGAAGGGGCATATTGGAGACACAGGAATCCTATACATTTTCGTCCACCAGGCATATCTCCTTGTTTATTGCATCTATGATATTGATTGATCCTTTTCAAGCAAGAGATCGATTGAGAGGAAATAATAGAAGTTGACAATCATTTCTACAGAGTATATTTCTTTTTCAATTAAATACATTTTCGCTTAAATCTAGCATGCTCATTAACAAATGTCCAACTCCTAATACAAACATCTCTAATAACAATAATCACAGTCACTAAAAATAACAAAGAATTTAACAATACAATCTTTTATAGCTGAACAAGGATCTTTTGGCGCGAAGCGAATGCCGCCATCTTGTTATTTTCATTTAAGGGAATGTGCACGGCGTTGGCAATGCCATCTAGTGTTGCATATTCGAAACTTTAACGTCAAGAATACTTGACATTGACGCTTTTGTGCTTCTACCTATTGTTCCTGCACGCTCCGTTTAGGGGAACGTGCAGAAAGCAGTGAAGAAGACTGCCATCTAACGTTGCAATTTCGAAACTTATAGGTAAAATATACTTGGCAATGGCACTGCTATGTTGCCACCTATAGCGACTTACGCGTTCAATATAACAATGTACTGAGAGTGCGGCTGCGGCTGCCGTGGCGGTGTAGTGCGTCAGGGAAGTTTTCAGATAATATTGATGGTTTTGCCGCGATTATTAGAAAAAGGTCTGCATCCCTGACGTCTCGTGTTCGTGGCAGCACCAACCGTATTCTCAAAGTATTCGCAGATCGGTGGGATTCCCCGATGTTGCGGAGGTGGATGCCGCTCCTCACCGAAATTTAATTGTATATTTTTATGTGTCTGTAACCTACTAACACTAGAATTTAAGTAAACATTGTTACTAACCTTATGGACTCCGGCTTGAAATAAAATTATTCTATTCTATAGTCCCTGCACAAATGTTTATCATCTATCACAAAATTGATTGGTCATAAGAGATAAAAATAATGTGCGGCTATTTCTATTGTTTGTAGATCGCGGTGACGAAAGTTGAGTGTATGACGTAGGATGGACCAATCAGAATTCTAGAAAAGGACAACTACTGGATACACGATCACTTTGTCTCTATCGCACTTTTGCTTAATCCAGCTCTATAAGTCTGTGAAAATCAGCGCCAATAGGGAATATGTGTGAAAAAAATATTTATCATCTATATAGTCTTTCTAAAAATATACAAAAACATAATAGTAATACATAGTGAAAATAGAATCAAAATTGCTCGAAAAATAAACGAGATATTACTATTTTTAAATATATGTCTTTTTCACGAAAACGCTGTTTTATATGGCAGCTGTATAGGTGTCAAGGACTTTGACGTCAAAGTTCATATCGGACTTCTCTTTCTAATTTTAATCTTTGAAGCTTTAAAACTTCATCGCTGATGGAGGTATTTATAAATAATTTTATACTTGTTTTCTAAGGCTTATAAGTATTTCATTTTGCAAATAACAGCATATTCCCTATTACAATGAGGATAATATTACTTATGCGTTAAAAGATCCTTGTATCACAGTTCCATACTCTCATACTAACAAGGTAAAGAACATTTTTTTAATAACTAACAATAAAACTCATGTCTATCAGATTGATATGAAAGATAAATGTACAGTTCAGCATGGTCACGAAAACCGAAACCTTATTTTTTAAACATTAAAGTTCATTGTCCACTGCATCTATTAACTTAAAAAAAAAACACATTTAAAACCAAACTTAATTGACATGACTTTACAGTTGATATTTTGTTAACAACTCAATTTTTTATCGGATCTCACATTATTCTGAGACCCCTCTCCTTGCTTCGGAAAGCACTGCTGTCGTTTTGTATATATTTAACAGTCGTTACGGGTAGTCGGAACTTCAGAAGACAGAAAATCTGACAGCCAGTCTGGCCAAACAGTTTCGTGTTACCCAGTTACTGGGTTGTGAAGCTCGCTGATAGTCGCTTCATGTAAAATACTAGAACTCATGTGCATCCAGTAAGATAGAAAGTAGACCCTAACATAGTTAGAAAGGCTAGGCAGATTAATTTATCAATGTATGTTCGTTGGTCCAGTTTAACCGTGACTTCATATAAAACGTTCAATATCCAATACACCTCACCAACCAAAAATTAACTTTATTGACTTAGCATCGAGGTTGATATTTGCTTAACACGTCTAATAATGTATTGTTTACGTCATTTCATCAAAAGCAGAATTTAGTTACTCATGATTTCATTTAAAACGTTCGATATCCACTAGACCTCATTCTAAAATGAATATTACTGACTAAATTTCGAGGTTGATATTTGCTTAACACGTCTGTGTCTACGTATATTTGTCAGAAGCAGTGTGTACAGTTAAGCGTGACTTCATTTGAAACGTTTCCACTCCACAATCCCCACAAATCTAAATTGAACTTAATTGACTGGGTGTTAAGGTTGATATTTGCTTACAATAAAACTTGTCTGTGCTCTTTTTTTTTCTGCGTCTCTTCGTCGGATACAGTGACTACATCTCACATTATAAAATGCTTTATTGCTTTAGCATCGAGGTTGATATCTGCTTAACAAGTCTAACTGTGTATTGTCTACGTCTATTATAATAACATTCAATATTCACTGCATCTCATAAAAATAATCTGAACTTAACTGCTCGTTAAGGTTGATATCGTAAGTACTTTTCGTCGGAAGTAACGTGTGGGTCCAATTTATCCGTTACTTCATTTAAAACGTTCAATGTCACACCTCACAAACCAAAACTAAACTTAATAGTTTCGCAATTAAGGTTGATATTTGCTTAACACAAATGTTGTCAAGGCTGTTCTTCAGACATAGCGTATGGGTCCAATTTAACCGTGACTTCATTAAAAACGTTCAATATCAACGAACCTCACAAACCTAAAATGAACTTAATTGACTTGTCATTAAGGTTGATATTTGATTAACACGCGTATAGTCTAAGGCTGTTCTTCAGCGGCACCGTTAGGATCGGGCTCGTCCGTCACTTCAGCGGCCAGGTCGGCGAACTTAGCCACGTAGTCCACGCTCGACTCCGCCATCAGAGACTGAAGGTGAGAGTCCACCTGAGCAACACAAATATTATATGTAAGGTGGCCAAGGAAGCTGCTGAGCGAGAAGTAGTAATGTAGGCAGTACTAGTGTAGGAGCGCAGTACTCACCGCGGGCCGGCCCTCCAGGTGGCCAAGGAAGCTGCTGAGCGAGAAGTAGTAATGTAGGCAGTACTAGTGTAGGAGCGCAGTACTCACCGCGGGCCGGCCCTCCAGGTGGCCAAGGAAGCTGCTGAGCGAGAAGTAGTAATGTAGGCAGTACTAGTGTAGGAGCGCAGTACTCACCGCGGGCCGGCCCTCCAGGTGGCCAAGGAAGCTGCTGAGCGAGAAGTAGTAATGTAGGCAGTACTAGTGTAGGAGCGCAGTACTCACCGCGGGCCGGCCCTCCAGGTGGCCAAGGAAGCTGCTGAGCGAGAAGTAGTAATGTAGGCAGTACTAGTGTAGGAGCGCAGTACTCACCGCGGGCCGGCCCTCCAGGTGGCCAAGGAAGCTGCTGAGCGAGAAGTAGTAATGTAGGCAGTACTAGTGTAGGAGCGCAGTACTCACCGCGGGCCGGCCCTCCAGGTGGCCAAGGAAGCTGCTGAGCGAGAAGTAGTAATGTAGGCAGTACTAGTGTAGGAGCGCAGTACTCACCGCGGGCCGGCCCTCCAGGTGGCCAAGGAAGCTGCTGAGCGAGAAGTAGTAATGTAGGCAGTACTAGTGTAGGAGCGCAGTACTCACCGCGGGCCGGCCCTCCAGGTGGCCAAGGAAGCTGCTGAGCGAGAAGTAGTAATGTAGGCAGTACTAGTGTAGGAGCGCAGTACTCACCGCGGGCCGGCCCTCCAGGTGGCCAAGGAAGCTGCTGAGCGAGAAGTAGTAATGTAGGCAGTACTAGTGTAGGAGCGCAGTACTCACCGCGGGCCGGCCCTCCAGGTGGCCAAGGAAGCTGCTGAGCGAGAAGTAGTAATGTAGGCAGTACTAGTGTAGGAGCGCAGTACTCACCGCGGGCCGGCCCTCCAGGTGGCCAAGGAAGCTGCTGAGCGAGAAGTAGTAATGTAGGCAGTACTAGTGTAGGAGCGCAGTACTCACCGCGGGCCGGCCCTCCAGGTGGCCAAGGAAGCTGCTGAGCGAGAAGTAGTAATGTAGGCAGTACTAGTGTAGGAGCGCAGTACTCACCGCGGGCCGGCCCTCCAGGTGGCCAAGGAAGCTGCTGAGCGAGAAGTAGTAATGTAGGCAGTACTAGTGTAGGAGCGCAGTACTCACCGCGGGCCGGCCCTCCAGGTGGCCAAGGAAGCTGCTGAGCGAGAAGTAGTAATGTAGGCAGTACTAGTGTAGGAGCGCAGTACTCACCGCGGGCCGGCCCTCCAGGTGGCCAAGGAAGCTGCTGAGCGAGAAGTAGTAATGTAGGCAGTACTAGTGTAGGAGCGCAGTACTCACCGCGGGCCGGCCCTCCAGGTGGCCAAGGAAGCTGCTGAGCGAGAAGTAGTAATGTAGGCAGTACTAGTG
The DNA here is from genome assembly GCA_963859965.1 of Ceramica pisi. Lineage (NCBI taxonomy): Eukaryota > Metazoa > Arthropoda > Insecta > Lepidoptera > Noctuidae > Ceramica > Ceramica pisi. Next base: position 1,339,650 of record OY982528.1, read on the forward strand.
TAGGAGCGCAGTACTCACCGCGGGCCGGCCCTCCAGGTGGCCAAGGAAGCTGCTGAGCGAGAAGTAGTAATGTAGGCAGTACTAGTGTAGGAGCGCAGTACTCACCGCGGGCCGGCCCTCCAGGTGGCCAAGGAAGCTGCTGAGCGAGAAGTAGTAATGTAGGCAGTACTAGTGTAGGAGCGCAGTACTCACCGCGGGCCGGCCCTCCAGGTGGCCAAGGAAGCTGCTGAGCGAGAAGTAGTAATGTAGGCAGTACTAGTGTAGGAGCGCAGTACTCACCGCGGGCCGGCCCTCCAGGTGGCCAAGGAAGCTGCTGAGCGAGAAGTAGTAATGTAGGCAGTACTAGTGTAGGAGCGCAGTACTCACCGCGGGCCGGCCCTCCAGGTGGCCAAGGAAGCTGCTGAGCGAGAAGTAGTAATGTAGGCAGTACTAGTGTAGGAGCGCAGTACTCACCGCGGGCCGGCCCTCCAGGTGGCCAAGGAAGCTGCTGAGCGAGAAGTAGTAATGTAGGCAGTACTAGTGTAGGAGCGCAGTACTCACCGCGGGCCGGCCCTCCAGGTGGCCAAGGAAGCTGCTGAGCGAGAAGTAGTAATGTAGGCAGTACTAGTGTAGGAGCGCAGTACTCACCGCGGGCCGGCCCTCCAGGTGGCCAAGGAAGCTGCTGAGCGAGAAGTAGTAATGTAGGCAGTACTAGTGTAGGAGCGCAGTACTCACCGCGGGCCGGCCCTCCAGGTGGCCAAGGAAGCTGCTGAGCGAGAAGTAGTAATGTAGGCAGTACTAGTGTAGGAGCGCAGTACTCACCGCGGGCCGGCCCTCCAGGTGGCCAAGGAAGCTGCTGAGCGAGAAGTAGTAATGTAGGCAGTACTAGTGTAGGAGCGCAGTACTCACCGCGGGCCGGCCCTCCAGGTGGCCAAGGAAGCTGCTGAGCGAGAAGTAGTAATGTAGGCAGTACTAGTGTAGGAGCGCAGTACTCACCGCGGGCCGGCCCTCCAGGTGGCCAAGGAAGCTGCTGAGCGAGAAGTAGTAATGTAGGCAGTACTAGTGTAGGAGCGCAGTACTCACCGCGGGCCGGCCCTCCAGGTGGCCAAGGAAGCTGCTGAGCGAGAAGTAGTAATGTAGGCAGTACTAGTGTAGGAGCGCAGTACTCACCGCGGGCCGGCCCTCCAGGTGGCCAAGGAAGCTGCTGAGCGAGAAGTAGTAATGTAGGCAGTACTAGTGTAGGAGCGCAGTACTCACCGCGGGCCGGCCCTCCAGGTGGCCAAGGAAGCTGCTGAGCGAGAAGTAGTAATGTAGGCAGTACTAGTGTAGGAGCGCAGTACTCACCGCGGGCCGGCCCTCCAGGTGGCCAAGGAAGCTGCTGAGCGAGAAGTAGTAATGTAGGCAGTACTAGTGTAGGAGCGCAGTACTCACCGCGGGCCGGCCCTCCAGGTGGCCAAGGAAGCTGCTGAGCGAGAAGTAGTAATGTAGGCAGTACTAGTGTAGGAGCGCAGTACTCACCGCGGGCCGGCCCTCCAGGTGGCCAAGGAAGCTGCTGAGCGAGAAGTAGTAATGTAGGCAGTACTAGTGTAGGAGCGCAGTACTCACCGCGGGCCGGCCCTCCAGGTGGCCAAGGAAGCTGCTGAGCGAGAAGTAGTAATGTAGGCAGTACTAGTGTAGGAGCGCAGTACTCACCGCGGGCCGGCCCTCCAGGTGGCCAAGGAAGCTGCTGAGCGAGAAGTAGTAATGTAGGCAGTACTAGTGTAGGAGCGCAGTACTCACCGCGGGCCGGCCCTCCAGGTGGCCAAGGAAGCTGCTGAGCGAGAAGTAGTAATGTAGGCAGTACTAGTGTAGGAGCGCAGTACTCACCGCGGGCCGGCCCTCCAGGTGGCCAAGGAAGCTGCTGAGCGAGAAGTAGTAATGTAGGCAGTACTAGTGTAGGAGCGCAGTACTCACCGCGGGCCGGCCCTCCAGGTGGCCAAGGAAGCTGCTGAGCGAGAAGTAGTAATGTAGGCAGTACTAGTGTAGGAGCGCAGTACTCACCGCGGGCCGGCCCTCCAGGTGGCCAAGGAAGCTGCTGAGCGAGAAGTAGTAATGTAGGCAGTACTAGTGTAGGAGCGCAGTACTCACCGCGGGCCGGCCCTCCAGGTGGCCAAGGAAGCTGCTGAGCGAGAAGTAGTAATGTAGGCAGTACTAGTGTAGGAGCGCAGTACTCACCGCGGGCCGGCCCTCCAGGTGGCCAAGGAAGCTGCTGAGCGAGAAGTAGTAATGTAGGCAGTACTAGTGTAGGAGCGCAGTACTCACCGCGGGCCGGCCCTCCAGGTGGCCAAGGAAGCTGCTGAGCGAGAAGTAGTAATGTAGGCAGTACTAGTGTAGGAGCGCAGTACTCACCGCGGGCCGGCCCTCCAGGTGGCCAAGGAAGCTGCTGAGCGAGAAGTAGTAATGTAGGCAGTACTAGTGTAGGAGCGCAGTACTCACCGCGGGCCGGCCCTCCAGGTGGCCAAGGAAGCTGCTGAGCGAGAAGTAGTAATGTAGGCAGTACTAGTGTAGGAGCGCAGTACTCACCGCGGGCCGGCCCTCCAGGTGGCCAAGGAAGCTGCTGAGCGAGAAGTAGTAATGTAGGCAGTACTAGTGTAGGAGCGCAGTACTCACCGCGGGCCGGCCCTCCAGGTGGCCAAGGAAGCTGCTGAGCGAGAAGTAGTAATGTAGGCAGTACTAGTGTAGGAGCGCAGTACTCACCGCGGGCCGGCCCTCCAGGTGGCCAAGGAAGCTGCTGAGCGAGAAGTAGTAATGTAGGCAGTACTAGTGTAGGAGCGCAGTACTCACCGCGGGCCGGCCCTCCAGGTGGCCAAGGAAGCTGCTGAGCGAGAAGTAGTAATGTAGGCAGTACTAGTGTAGGAGCGCAGTACTCACCGCGGGCCGGCCCTCCAGGTGGCCAAGGAAGCTGCTGAGCGAGAAGTAGTAATGTAGGCAGTACTAGTGTAGGAGCGCAGTACTCACCGCGGGCCGGCCCTCCAGGTGGCCAAGGAAGCTGCTGAGCGAGAAGTAGTAATGTAGGCAGTACTAGTGTAGGAGCGCAGTACTCACCGCGGGCCGGCCCTCCAGGTGGCCAAGGAAGCTGCTGAGCGAGAAGTAGCAATGTAGGCAGTACTAGTGTAGGAGCGCAGTACTCACCGCGGGCCGGCCCTCCAGGTGGCCAAGGAAGCTGCTGAGCGAGAAGTAGTAATGTAGGCAGTACTAGTGTAGGAGCGCAGTACTCACCGCGGGCCGGCCCTCCAGGTGGCCAAGGAAGCTGCTGAGCGAGAAGTAGTAATGTAGGCAGTACTAGTGTAGGAGCGCAGTACTCACCGCGGGCCGGCCCTCCAGGTGGCCAAGGAAGCTGCTGAGCGAGAAGTAGTAATGTAGGCAGTACTAGTGTAGGAGCGCAGTACTCACCGCGGGCCGGCCCTCCAGGTGGCCAAGGAAGCTGCTGAGCGAGAAGTAGTAATGTAGGCAGTACTAGTGTAGGAGCGCAGTACTCACCGCGGGCCGGCCCTCCAGGTGGCCAAGGAAGCTGCTGAGCGAGAAGTAGTAATGTAGGCAGTACTAGTGTAGGAGCGCAGTACTCACCGCGGGCCGGCCCTCCAGGTGGCCAAGGAAGCTGCTGAGCGAGAAGTAGTAATGTAGGCAGTACTAGTGTAGGAGCGCAGTACTCACCGCGGGCCGGCCCTCCAGGTGGCCAAGGAAGCTGCTGAGCGAGAAGTAGTAATGTAGGCAGTACTAGTGTAGGAGCGCAGTACTCACCGCGGGCCGGCCCTCCAGGTGGCCAAGGAAGCTGCTGAGCGAGAAGTAGTAATGTAGGCAGTACTAGTGTAGGAGCGCAGTACTCACCGCGGGCCGGCCCTCCAGGTGGCCAAGGAAGCTGCTGAGCGAGAAGTAGTAATGTAGGCAGTACTAGTGTAGGAGCGCAGTACTCACCGCGGGCCGGCCCTCCAGGTGGCCAAGGAAGCTGCTGAGCGAGAAGTAGTAATGTAGGCAGTACTAGTGTAGGAGCGCAGTACTCACCGCGGGCCGGCCCTCCAGGTGGCCAAGGAAGCTGCTGAGCGAGAAGTAGTAATGTAGGCAGTACTAGTGTAGGAGCGCAGTACTCACCGCGGGCCGGCCCTCCAGGTGGCCAAGGAAGCTGCTGAGCGAGAAGTAGTAATGTAGGCAGTACTAGTGTAGGAGCGCAGTACTCACCGCGGGCCGGCCCTCCAGGTGGCCAAGGAAGCTGCTGAGCGAGAAGTAGTAATGTAGGCAGTACTAGTGTAGGAGCGCAGTACTCACCGCGGGCCGGCCCTCCAGGTGGCCAAGGAAGCTGCTGAGCGAGAAGTAGTAATGTAGGCAGTACTAGTGTAGGAGCGCAGTACTCACCGCGGGCCGGCCCTCCAGGTGGCCAAGGAAGCTGCTGAGCGAGAAGTAGTAATGTAGGCAGTACTAGTGTAGGAGCGCAGTACTCACCGCGGGCCGGCCCTCCAGGTGGCCAAGGAAGCTGCTGAGCGAGAAGTAGTAATGTAGGCAGTACTAGTGTAGGAGCGCAGTACTCACCGCGGGCCGGCCCTCCAGGTGGCCAAGGAAGCTGCTGAGCGAGAAGTAGTAATGTAGGCAGTACTAGTGTAGGAGCGCAGTACTCACCGCGGGCCGGCCCTCCAGGTGGCCAAGGAAGCTGCTGAGCGAGAAGTAGTAATGTAGGCAGTACTAGTGTAGGAGCGCAGTACTCACCGCGGGCCGGCCCTCCAGGTGGCCAAGGAAGCTGCTGAGCGAGAAGTAGTAATGTAGGCAGTACTAGTGTAGGAGCGCAGTACTCACCGCGGGCCGGCCCTCCAGGTGGCCAAGGAAGCTGCTGAGCGAGAAGTAGTAATGTAGGCAGTACTAGTGTAGGAGCGCAGTACTCACCGCGGGCCGGCCCTCCAGGTGGCCAAGGAAGCTGCTGAGCGAGAAGTCATGCACGGCTCCGTCCAGCCAGCCGTCCGCGTCGTGCAGCAGCCGCGACGGCGACAGAGACATCGACTCCGTCGACACCAGGAACTCCGCTGGGAATTAACAACGGGGTAAAGTGCCAAAATAGCATGGAAAGGAGTCTCTTGGGCCTTAAACTAAGCGATAAAGTGGGAAGTAAAGACATTAGGAAAGTCATCAAAGTAAAGGACATAGTAAATACCATAAGGAATTAATGACCCAAAAATGGAAATGAGCTAAACCAGGAACGGCGAACTTATGGCACGCATGCCATAGGTTGGGCACGCCTCCACAAAATTACTAAGCATCTGAACAGTGAAAGAGAAAAAACACATGAAAGTAAAAGTTCAGTATGATTTCTGTTGATGCTAATGCAATCGAAATAAACACACATAGCTGATGGTGATTTCTTTATGAGTTAATAGTTACAAAAAACAGTAAAATTATAGCATCTGGTGTCATTTTTTGTCCATTAAGTCAAGATTTTCTTAGCGTCACCTCATGGCTGTATTATTGGCACGAGCACCAAAAAAAGTTCACTATTCCTGCGCTAGGCATATCCAAAGATCGCCAGAGAACAAATGGTCGAAAATTGCGAATTAGTCACATTCAAGAAAAGACGAAAAAGAAGGCCATTCAGAAGATGGAGTGATGACATAGCCGCGACGGGATTAACTTGGATCAGCTTGGCAAAAGATAAAGCGAAATGGAAGAAAATGGGGGAAGGAGGCTGTCACCACCAGAGCGGTCCTAACATATTAATCAAAACAATAAGCTACACTACCAAACTGGATTAAACAAAATACTAACAACCAATGATGTATAGAATAAATAAAGGAAAATAGGAATAAATAAAGCTAACAGTAATGGACAGTTCAGGGTTATTAAAAGAGCATACAACACGGACAGACACACACATGCCGAAACAAGAATGGTCCCAAAATTGAGCCCTGAGGTACCCCCATTTCAGTGAGATTCCCCATTCCAATTCAGTGGGATTAAACGTGAAAATCCCACTGAATTATTGTCGTTTATATGAACTAGCTGCTGCCTTTTGGCTTTTTACGTAATGCTAAGTTTCAGGAGTAATGTTTCGTAGCTTACACAATCAAACGCCTTGGACAGGTTGCAAAAAATACACTTCGGCACCTAGTGCTTCATCTTCCGCATTAAATATGTGTTTTGATAAAGTTACGCTGGCGTCTGTTGTATAGCGCCCTTCTGGTTTTCGTCTAATAATTATGTTATTCGCCTTAAAGTGACTAAGTATTTAGCATGTTGTGTATATACGGTCTAAAGTTACTTGTGTGTTTACTGTCCCCAGGTTTTTAATACAAGCATTTTACCTTACTGTATTTCACAAGGCCCGGGTAAACTACTTGACTGACCCACACAAAAATTTAATACAAAATCTAAATACGGCGCTATAGTGGCTATAAAAAAAAAACATTTATTTCAGACATAAAAGTCCATAGACACGGCAATGTTGTTAGTAACAAGAATTCTACTGATTCTGATTTATTTTCTTCTGATTCTGCTTTGCTATGGTATAAAGTTTTACAGACAATCTTGGTAATTTAATCGTCATTTGCTTACGAGCTTTTATTAAACAGGTTAATGTGCTTCATTATTTAATCATCAACTTTTCACCCTTAATATCTCAGTCTGTGTTACTCACGTGGTATCTCCGGGGACCCCTCCCCGTCCCCCGCAGTGCCGCCCCCCCGCGCCTCCTTGCTGCTGTCACAACACGAGCTGGTCTCCAACTTGACGTGGTTGCCGTTGGTCGGTGGGTCTTCGGCTGGGGACGTGTCGTCGGACGGTTGTTCTTCTTCTGTGAACAAAGTATTATGTTCTGTTAGATCTGTGATTTTGGTTACGCATTTAAAGGATATATTTAGGGTTCCAAACAATAAACGGAACCCTTATAGGATCACTTGGGTGTCTGTCAGTGTATCTGTCTGTCTGTCAGTCTGTCACAGCCAGTTTTCTCCGGATCTCTGGCCTGATTCTGATGAAATTTGGTACACATTTGGACTACTGTAACCCAAACGTATTTTTTGAGTCTGGGGTCACTTATGGAGGTCAAAGGAGAAAAAAAAAAAGATTTTTAAACTGTAGCGTGTGACATACTAAACGAAAGGGCTTCTGACAGAGTTTAAACTATATTTTTCTCATAATTTTAAAATAAAGACTTTTGAAGTAATTCAAGAAATTAGACCAAAAGTTACCATTCCCTCTTATCTCCGAAACTACTGAGCCAAAAAAAAAAAATTTGTGATTTACCTACAGATTACAGGAAAACCTTTAAGAAGTCTTTAGTGTAAAAATATTATCTTGCAAAAAGAAATTGCTTCAGAACCCTTTGCACGCGAATCTGACTTGCACTTAGCCAGTTCTATAATACATAATCAGATAATTTTTAACTGCAGAATGAATTTGGCTGATTCATGATATTTTTCTCTATACAACAGCTGGCAAAGTGATATGCGCCCCCGAGGTTTGATAGCTTTTTATCAAATTATCATCTGACCGTATCTGAGTACGACGTAGGGTCAGCAACAGAGATTAAAACACAGTTTTTAAAGTGAAAACTTTTTAGCGGCGTTGAGCACTTTTCTTGGGATGGGTTTAAAATGTTAAACTCGCGTCAGGACACGTGACCTTCGAAAATTCGTAGGACAAACTCACGTCAGGACACGTGAACTGATCGAAAATTCGGAAGACAAACTCGCGTCAGGACACGTGACCTGATCGAAAATTCGGAAGACAAACTCGCGTCAGGACACGTGACCTGATCGAAAATTCGGAAGACAAACTCGCGTCAGGACACGTGACCTGATCGAAAATTCGGAAGACAAACTCGCGTCAGGACACGTGACCTGATCGAAAATTCGGAAGACAAACTCGCGTCAGGACACGTGACCTGATCGAAAATTCGTAAGACAAACCCGCGTCAGGACACGTGACTTGATCGAAAATTCGTAAGACGGATGATTCAAAAATGCACAACGTTAATGTTTCGTGTAAGTTTTCACTTCTGCCGGCACACCCGGATTGCAACCCGTTGTTTTTTATTTTACAATTTGTTCTATGCGTTGAAGGCGCGACTAACTGAGCACATGGAGTCCCGGGGTTTATGCACAAGTGATACGTTATATGGAGGAATGGAATGATGTTATATATTGAAGATTAAATAAGAGTGCTAAAGCACAAGACGCGCACGCGCATTTTCCCACAAAAGAGCTGAGTGCGGACCGCACCTGTCGGTTGGATGCGATGCTCAGGACTGGTGGCGACGCTTTAGGGAGGTCTATGTTCAGCAGTAGGTATGAGAGCTCGTGGCTAAATACCAACAGCCGCACGGGTTGATCTTCAAGGTAAAGCAACGCTTGCCAAGGTTGATCTGTGGATGGGTGACCATCTTAACTTATCGAGTTTCCTCCGTGCCTCGGAAAGCACGTTAAAGCCGTTGGTCCCGGCTGTCATTTGTAGATCTTTGGCAGTTGTTACGTATTGTCAGAAGCCAGTTAATCTGACTCCAGTCTTGCCAAGAAATACCGTGGTAACCAGTCAATGTGTTGTGGAGGTCTGCTAGGCAGCCGCTCCTCGTAAAATACTGGTATTCAGCTGAATCCGGTTTCACTGGAAGCCGACCCCAATGTAGTTGGGAAAAGGCTTGGCAGATGATGTCCAGCAGTGGGTATCTCTCGGCTGACATGATGATGGAGGAACTTTAACGCTTATATAAATAGAGGTTTACTTACTTATAACCATGGGCTGGTGCAGCGCCGCCTGCGTGATGGGGATGCGTCGCTCTCCGTCGTGGAAGAAGAACTGCCCGTTGGACTCACTCAGTACGTACACTATCGATAGACTGCTGAAAGATTACACAAACAGATGTAGTTACATTTTTTAGTTGTCATTTTGGAGCAGTTCAGCAGGTTGTTGAGGTCATAGACCCCAACACAACTGCACGTCAGCGGCAATGAAGGAGGGGTGCGGGGACGGCGGCTCGCCTTACGGCCAGCAGCCAAGGCCGGCCCCGCGACACATCAGTCAGCTGTTGCATAATCCGAGCACGCCTGCGCTCGCGCATTTTAGATTTCCTTATTTATTATGTAACGTAAACCAACCGTACCGTTTTGTAATTAATTGTTCAATACACCTTTGTTATACAGTCCACTCTTAATTTCATTTAACTTACCACGAACTATCGTCGCCATCAAGGTAAAATTACGTGGTGGAAAGGTATTGTCGTCGCAGAATTTGTTCGAAAGAGTCACCGCGGCCCTGGAACGCAAAGGGCATTAGGAGGAACACGGATGGGTTTTAGTCAGTAAGAGTCTGACACTCTCTTCTGCTTCACCCAGGGCGGGAGTTTCTTGCACGTCCATGGAGTTACTTGCACGTTCTTCTCCATAGAGATCTACGCTCTGGAACGTGCAAATAGCTTCATCTTTTTTTGGACCGACGACCGACCTTGACAATTCAAAAGTGCCAGTAAATGGTTAAATTGAAATAAATGTTTGAGTTTGAGAGTTTGCTTCACCCAGGGCGGGAGGAGTCATCTAATGATTTCCCACCCTTGAAAAAAAAAGGTATTGTCGAAAACCACAGCACACCACGGCAGCCAACGCTGGAGACCGTGTGATCGAAATTTTCCATATGGAACGTACACGTCGTTGTCTATGCCATCTAGTGTCGCATATTCGAAGTTTTAAGGGTCAGAATACTTGAAATTGATGCTTCTGTGCTACCATTAGCTATACAAAGCTGTAAACTCGAAATCTATAGTAATATTATAAAGCTAAAGAGCTTGTTTGATTGTTTGCTTGAACGCGCTAATCTCAGGAACTGCTAGTCCGATTCGAAAAATTCTTTCAGTGTTAGATAGCACATTTATCGAGGAAAGCTATAGGCTAATATCATCACGTTAAGACCAATAGGAGCGGAGCATTAATGAAAAATGAGTCGCAGTGGAAATTGCGCGGGTCAGCTAGTCTCAAATAAAAAAAAGAATGGTATTGCAGTCTAGTAAAAATACCGTAATTTGTGGATTCAGAGTAGGAATGAAGCATAACTTACTCTGCAGAAGATGGCGGCGCAGGTTTGGGCAGTATGCGCGGCGGCGGTGGCGGAGATGTGGGCGGCGCTTTGATCGGCGTCAGGCCTGCTGCTCCTGACAAAATTATTTAATACTCACGTATTGTTAAAGTGAGTGAGGAGCTCGTGGCTAGATAATAAAAGCCCCACGGGTCGATCTGCCAGGTTAAGCAACGCTTGCCAAGGTTGGTCTGTGGATGGGTGACCATCTTAACATACCGAGTTTCCTCCGTGCATCATCTGCCTACCCTTTTGCCAACTGTATTGGTGCCGGCTTCCAGTCAAACCGGATTTAGTTGAATGCCAGTATTTTACGTGTAGTGGCTGCCTACGAGACCTCCACAACCCATTAACTGGGTAAGAGGGTACTTCTTTGCAAGACTGAAGTCAGATTTACTGGCTTCTGAAAATCCGTAACGACTGCCAAAGATCTACAAATGACAGCCGGGACTAACGGCTTAACATGCTTTCCGAGGCACGGAGGAAACTCAGTATGATAAGATGGTCACCTATCCACAGACCAACCTTGGCAAGCGTTGCTTAACCTGTAAGATAAATCTGTGCGGCTGTTAATGTTGAGCCACGTGCATATAACTTTTTTTTTATATATTTACTATTTATTTGAACTACTTATATATATTTTATATATATTTATATATTTATTTTTTTATATAATATATTTTTTTATATTTATTTTTTTGTCTGACTATGTAGGTCCATTTTTTTATACTTATGTAATCCACAAACGTCAACACTTGCTTAATTGTGTATTTTTAGTGCCATTGTGCCTTAATTTGAATAAAAGACTTTTGAATTTGAATTTGAAATGACTTTTTAATTTGAAATGACTTTTGAATTTGAAATTACTTTTTGAATTTGATTTGAAATGACTTTTAAATTTGATTTTGAAATGACTTTTGAATTTGAAATGACTTTTGAATTTGAAATGACTTTTGAATTTGAAATGACTTTTGAATTTGAATTTGAAATGACTTTTGAATTTGAATTTGAAATGACTTTTGGATTTGAAATGACTTTTGAATTTGAAATGACTTTTGAATTTGAAATGACTTTTGAATTTGAAATGACTTTTAAATTTGAATTTGAAATGACTTTTGAATTTGAATTTGAAATGACTTGAATTTGAATTTGAAATGACTTTTGAATTAGAATTTGAAATGACTTTTGAATTTGAATTTGAAATGACTTTTGAATTTGAAATGACTTTTGAATTTGAATTTGAAATGACTTTTGAATTAGAATTTGAAATGACTTTTGAATTTGAATTTGAAATGACTTTTGAATTTGAATTTGAAATTACTTGAATTTGAATTTGAAATGACTTTTGAATTAGAATTTGAAATGACTTTTGAATTTGAAATGACTTTTGAATTTGAAAACACTTTTGAATTTGAATGAAAGTAAAAACAATCCCCCAAGTGAGGCAGTCCACCCCCCCCGGCACACTGACCGTGCGGCGCCAGCTTGGGCAGCAGCGGCAGCAGCCTCTGCACCACCACGCGCCGGTCGGGCACGCGCGGCCGCCCGCGCCGCCAGCGGGGCAGGCCCTCGAACTGCATCTCCGTCTTCTTTACCTGAATACAAGTTAGTGCTGAGATCGGTCTGTGGCTGGTCGATCTATTATCTATAGAGACTTCGCTGGTTTTTGCTGTGCGCTGAGTGGAAGCGGATCTTAGTATTATTGAGGAAGTGTGCAGATAGATTATGGAATATTCAGTAATTTTCATTACTTGTAAGTGTAATAAATTTAATTAACGGTGTAAAATTAAACGAAAAACCCCAAAATATAGAGATTCATTTTGGGTTTTCTCTTTCGTATAATTTTACTATACTCTGTACTGTACAAAAAATTGCAAAGCACAGTGTTTCTATGCATTTTTTAATATGCCTGGCAAGTTCTAGGACCTTTACAATATTAGAAGCATAAGCAATATACTGCCTTTCAAACTCCCTAGGGTTAAACGTATAGGTAGGCTAAGCCCATCAACGCCTAACTAGCGCTAAGGACATTAGTAAGTACCTCCCCGCTGTCAGGCCGCGCTAAGGACATTAGTAAGTACCTCCCCGCTGTCAGGCCGCGCTAAGGACATTAGTAAGTACCTCCCCGCTGTCAGGCCGCGCTAAGGACATTAGTAAGTACCTCCCCGCTGTCAGGCCGCGCTAAGGACATTAGTAAGTACCTCCCCGCTGTCAGGCCGCACTAAGGACATTAGTAAGTACCTCCCCGCTGTCAGGCCGCGCTAAGGACATTAGTAAGTACCTCCCCGCTGTCAGGCCGCGCTAAGGACATTAGTAAGTACCTCCCCGCTGTCAGGCCGCGCTAAGGACATTAGTAAGTACCTCCCCGCTGTCAGGCCGCGCTAAGGACATTAGTAAGTACCTCCCCGCTGTCAGGCCGCGCTAAGGACATTAGTAAGTACCTCCCCGCTGTCAGGCCGCACTAAGGACATTAGTAAGTACCTCCCCGCTGTCAGGCCGCGCTAAGGACATTAGTAAGTACCTCCCCGCTGTCAGGCCGCGCTAAGGACATTAGTAAGTACCTCCCCGCTGTCAGGCCGCGCTAAGGACATTAGTAAGTACCTCCCCGCTGTCAGGCCGCGCTAAGGACATTAGTAAGTACCTCCCCGCTGTCAGGCCGCGCTAAGGACATTAGTAAGTACCTCCCCGCTGTCAGGCCGCGCTAAGGACATTAGTAAGTACCTCCCCGCTGTCAGGCCGCGCTAAGGACATTAGTAAGTACCTCCCCGCTGTCAGGCCGCGCTAAGGACATTAGTAAGTACCTCCCCGCTGTCAGGCCGCGCTAAGGACATTAGTAAGTACCTCCCCGCTGTCAGGCCGCGCTAAGGACATTAGTAAGTACCTCCCCGCTGTCAGGCCGCGCTAAGGACATTAGTAAGTACCTCCCCGCTGTCAGGCCGCGCTAAGGACATTAGTAAGTACCTCCCCGCTGTCAGGCCGCGCTAAGGACATTAGTAAGTACCTCCCCGCTGTCAGGCCGCGCTAAGGACATTAGTAAGTACCTCCCCGCTGTCAGGCCGCGCTAAGGACATTAGTAAGTACCTCCCCGCTGTCAGGCCGCGCTAAGGACATTAGTAAGTACCTCCCCGCTGTCAGGCCGCGCTAAGGACATTAGTAAGTACCTCCCCGCTGTCAGGCCGCGCTAAGGACATTAGTAAGTACCTCCCCGCTGTCAGGCCGCGGCGCGATGGGCGTGGGGTGGCGGAACACAGAGCTCGCGTCGTCGGGCCGCGTTGGTGGGTTTAAATACTGCTGAGGTTTCTGAAAAAAAGAACAAATCATTGGTTTGGTAAAGTGACTCCAAAATGAAAATGCATGTTACACTGCAGCACTGGTGCAAAATATTCGTGTCACTAGTGAAATACAACACATACCTCATTTAAACGCCATAAGGTTAATTTTACATTGCACAAGTAACGCGAATATTTTGGCAAATATACTAGGTGAAATGCCAGTATTAGACCCAGTAGAACCCTCTTTATGGTAAGTGACATCGCGTCAATCATAGACAAGACGTCTTCGAAAAGTTTTTATCCTTAGTAGGACCTTATGACTGAAGATAAAAAGAAGTGAGAGTCAGTGTCTCTGTTATCTCGATCTAGACTAGAGTCAAGAGCAAACCTACCTCAAATAAAAAACTAAAACATGTGGATGCAAAAATAAAACATGTGGATGCAAAAATAAAACATGTGTATGCAAAAATAAAACATCTGTATGCAAAAATAAAACATGTGGATGCAAAAATCCCACAACGTTGACCTGAAGAGGGATGTCAATATTTTTTATTATTATTTTTTTATTCAAAACGGGGAAACTCTTGGCCCAAATCTCACCTGATGGAAAGTGATGATTAGGCCGAAGATGGAAGCGAGTTTCACCCGGAATCCTCTAACATAGAGGAACTGGCTATCATATCTTTAATTGCCGGAACACAACAATGCTGGTAACATTGTTGTTATAGCGACAGACTTAGACATATGGTGCCAGCTTGCCAGGCGGACTTAGAAGTCCTACCACCAACCAAACCGAGCAAAAAATTTGCCCCCACTGGGAATTGGACCCGGGACCTCTGGGTCTGAATCGAGTGGTATAACCACTAGACCACGGAGGCGGTTAGTGTCACCTGTTTAGCACCACCCGGGGACCACGTGTAGGGATTCGCTGAAGGGTATTCTCCTACGGACGCGGGTGACTCGGCCCCAAACATATACATTAAACTAAGGAGCTCATGGCTAAATAATAACAGTCACACGGGTCGATTTTCAAGGTTAAGCAACGGTTACCGAGGTTGTTTTATGGATGGGTGACCTCAGTGTCCCACAAAGCACGTTAAGCCGTTGGTCCCGGCTGTAATTTATATATATTTAGCAGTCGTTACGAATTGTCAGAAACCAGAAAATCTGATTGATAACAGTATTTCCAAGAGATCATGTGTTACCCAGTAACTGGGTTGCTCTCCACGTAAAATACTATTATGCATATAACTGAATCCAGTTTGACTGAAAGCTGATTTTTTTACTAACAAAATATAACCGACTTCCAAACGAAACACTATAAAGAATAAAACAACCTTAATTTCGGAAGTCGGTGTTTTTGGTTTTTTATCTTTATTTTTGAAACCGACTTCCGAAATTTTTATTTTTTACTTTATTTGGTAATACTAGGACGACGTCTTTGTCTACGCAGAAATTGATCATGAAATGAAAACTGACACCGACTTCCCAATTTAAGGTTATTTTATTCTTTATAGTGTTTTTTAGTGTTAAAAAAAAATAAACAGCAAGACGTTTACTTTTTTTTGTATATTTTTTTATATTTTTCAGTTTTATGTGGTGAAATTTGGACGACGTCTCCGTCTACGCAGAAATAAGCAAATGGTCATGAAATAAAAACTACTGATCCAAACTATATATTTTTTTTAAATCCCCGCCGGATTGAAACAATGTATGCTCTTTAATATCTGTAAAAAAACTTTGTACACATTTTATCATCATTTGCCCAGTCTTTTTCCAAATATATTGGGGTGATTGGGGTCGGCTTCCAGTCAAACCGGATTCAGCTGAATACCAGTATTTTACGTTGAGCGGCTGTGTACCAGACCTCCACAACCCATTAACTGGGTAACACGGTACTTCATGACAAGACTGGATCAGTTTTACTATCTTCTGACTATCCGTAACGACTGCCAAAGATCTACAAATGACAACCGGGACCAACGGCTTAACGTGCTTCCCGAGGCACGGAGAAACTCGATATTATAAGATGGTCACCCATCCACAGACCAACCTTGCCAAGCGTTGCTTAACCCTGAAGATCGACCCACGCGGCTGTTTTATTTAGCCACGAGCAAATAAAATGCGGATAAAAAATTATTGATTGATTGATTAGAACCTCCTTCAAAAAGCCAGTCAGATGATAATATATTTTTGTATATTGTATTGTTTATATTATGTTTCAATTCCTATCTGTCAGTTAAAAAATGTTAACTTCATATTTGCACCAAGCGTCTGCCCCATTTCATATCCAGTCTATCTTTTTCCATTCCAACTTGCCTGGAAGAGATCGCGGAATGCGATAAGGCCGCCATTTGTATATTTTTTTAGTTTAAGAGCGCTTTCACAAAATCGAATTGCTCAGGTTGACTAAAGGTGAATTCCGCGCGTCACAATATTTATATTGATTTTTGCATTGCATACAACAATTATTTAAAAATATTTAATTTTAATTAGACCAATTTTTTTTTTCAAGCAATTTAGTAACGCAACCTTAATTATTAAATATTTTTTATTTGAATTGGGATTATAATTTCATACATAAAAATTATAGTTTCGTACGGAAAATTGTCAATAACTCTCCGTTTTACAGAATTATTTTTGGTGTATTACTGTATGAATCGTAATAAATTGATTTGAACATTCCAAAGTAGAAGATACAGTTGTACCGTGGACATTTTTATAAATGATTAAATTATAATATCTTCGGTGTACCAAGGCATCAAAAGATTCCCTAAAGCAACATTTTGTGAAACATCCTTTACGGAGTCAAGGATTTTACTGATGTACGTGAACAAATTGAAATATTTATTTAGAACACTCCCAAGATAAATGATCAAACTGTCTTAGGCATATCTTTGTTTTTTTTTTAAGGCTATATCTAAAGCAAAATCACATCAAAACTCGAATAAAACGCTAAAATGCAAGAAAAATTGTGATAGCCCTCTTAAGGTTTGTTTTATGTTTTTATTTTTTTGGTGTACAATAAAGCATATATAAATAAATAAATGACTGTTAACATTACCGTGACAGGTTGCTTCCTGTGCTGCTGACACACGTGGCCACAGTTGCAGCGTGCAGTGCTGCTGCCGGCCGCTGGGCTCACGTGAGGGTTGCCCACCAGCGCTAGGAGGCGCTTTAGTCTGGAACAGACAGATCCACAATTTGTTTTCTTATTTCGCGTCATTTGGGCGACAAATACGCCAAGTGAAGTGCCAGCATTAGACATAAAATCGTATTTATTTTGCGTAGAATCGAAAACTTTTGTGATATGCGGTCCAAAGCAGTAAGAGATTTTAAATAATTGTTGTTTCTTCAACAGATGATACTTGGAACTTTCTTTTCTAAGAGCTTTATTAATCAACTCAAAAGAACACAGATAATTATTTCTTAAAAATAAATGTGCTTGTTTGATCTTTTTTACATCCAAAAGCTATTTAACCTGTTTCCTTAAATCTGAGGATGAAATAATCAGCTTATAGAAAATTAAATACGAATATCCTCCAGCGGGATACCTTTTTACTTCCTGAATTAAAGCAAGTAACCTTAACAGTTTGTACATACCAGTGGCGTAGCAAGTCTCAAAGGGGCCCTGTATCAAACAATTTGGGGGTCCCGTTCTTGTTTATTTTTTTTTAACAAAAAACGTTTTAAAAAAAAATACAACCGACTTTCACTTTTTAGTGACCATCATCCAAGTAAACGAATTCCAGGTATTTCGATTTAAAATCTAAACTTCCAAATCGATTTTGAGAAAATTTAATCGGAACCAATCGACAAATATATCCTTTCAGATAAAACCATAATTTTTCAAATCGGTTCATAAATGACGGAGTTATGAGGTAACAAACATAAAAAAAATACAACCGAATTGAACACCACCTCCTTTTTGGGAAGTCGGTTAAAAATTGACCCTACTCGCTCAGCAGTGAAGAGAAGGAGACGGTGGTACCTAATGTACCATTAACTTTGCTGCCACACGTCGGGGCCCTTGTAGACCGGGGGCCCCGTATCTTTGCTAAATTGCTACAGATACCGGCTCGGATCTTAAACGCTCGGCGGAAGAGTGGGGATCGCTTTGCGCATCGTACACTTTATGACAAATAAAACGTCGTCGTGAGGTACGTGCAGCAAGAGTAAAGAACAAATTCCGAGTGACGGCTATGCTATGACGCGCGATGCGCTACGGGCCAATCACTGCACTTTCCCCGCCCCCACGCCTCACTTCATGCCACCAAAGGGACCCAATAACTCACTTCTGCGCAGGTGAAGGTCAGCGCGCTCAAGAATCGTGCCGATGATTGTACGGCGGTAGCTCGTTCCTGGTAAATACATACCTATCACTCAACATAGAAAACCCATTCTGCGGCGGCGGTCCCTGAGGCCTGTTGATCAGCTTGGTCACCAGCTTCAGCGTCCCCCCGCCCGACGACGACTTGTGTTCCGGCGACGCTAACTGTTCACCTGACAACACATATATGACTCACTCAATATATACAGGTACTGCTAATGTTTGGAGGTACAGTGTTGAAGTTATGTCAGATGGGACAGAGCTGGGTGGTTGCGTCATGTTTCTTAGAAACTGCTCTGTGCGTGAATCCTCAAGCATTGTGCAACTTAGGATGAGTTGGTGAGGTTATGTCATCATGGTGATGTAAATATTGATTAGCAGGAATCAAGGTGATTTGTTGATAAAAGTCTGTCTTCAAAGCAAGAGAAAACAGGTTTCTACTGGGCACGCTTGCCCCATCATATAATTTATCCATCGCTTTCCATCAGACGTGATTAAGGTCAAGAGCAAGCCCATTACTCAATAAAAAACCGGCCAAGTGCGAGTCGGACGTGCAACGAGGGTTCCGTACAAACCTGTAGGTATTATAAGTAAAAGTTCACCCATCACTACAATCGAGTAACAAAAAATTTAAGGTTTTCGGAATTTTAGCTATAAGACGTTGCTTCGTATCAAATTTCAAGATTCTGAGTTCACGGTAAGTACCCTGTAGGTATTGATTCCCTTGCGAGTGTCGTAAATTTGCGACATAAATGGCGGTGTCTTTTGATAGCGTTGGCTTACAAGTTTGATTTTTTCGAGCGACAGTAGACCTGAGCATTTGATATAAATTCCAGCTTGATAACTTCACGCGTTCCTGAGAAAAAGGGTCCTGACAGACGGACGGACGGACAACAAAGTGATCCTATAAGGGATCCATTTTTTCCTTTTGAGGTACGGGACCCTAAAAATACAACTAAAATTTAATAGCAATACATATTCACTATATACACATCTTTTTGTCAGCGATAAGGTTGCCATTGTACCTGTTGGTGCATAACATCCAACAACGAGAACGTTGTGATGTTATGTTGAGTAGACTAACAATTGGTTCAAAGGTTTTATTGCTACTAAAAATAACATATTATAAGGTACAATTAATGTCGGATTAAACAAACTGCAACGTTTCACTGTAAGTAGTCTGTTCAGCGTAGCTCGTACAGTACCCATAGACTTTACGCGACATTTGGTGTACAGTAAAGTATATTATATTTAACTGTTTACATATTTTTTGTGCCAATCACAATGAAACACGAAGGTAGAATAATGCATATTTGGTTAATGATTTTCAAGACAGTCGGAGGTTCTGAAAACCTTGTCATATTCGAGATAAGATATGGCTGCATTTTACGAATAAGAGAGTTAATATGCTGATCATGTACAGTACGGAACAGGGTTCTTTGCCGTTCCGAAGTAAGGTTTTAGTGATGACCGCGCAGGTGCAATCAAATAAACAAGTGTTACGTTCGTAGAATATTTTTATGATTAATACGTATTGTATTAAAAACAAGTAAGAAACACAATCAGTAACAATAACAAGGTCACAAAGTAACACAACAAACATATACACCACAAAAACACAAATCAAACAGTAAGAAATAACCAAAATAACTCATTTAAAACAACAACAACGTGTAACACTTTTCGCATCAACAGTGGTATTGCATTGAGTAAGCGGGACACAAGTATGCATAGAACGTATACGAGGGACTGAGACGCCATTACACCCGCCATCTTGCACGAGAAGGCCGTGCGCTACCATCCCGCGCATGCGCTGTTCTATGTTTATTGTCAAATTGACATCGTGCGCAACCAATTGCGACGTACTTCCCAGTGGCAAAGAACCGTGGTTCGTACTGTAATAACTAGAAGACGATGAGCGAAAAATGGGTGCACTATACACCAAAAACCAAGACGACAGGCTAAGGGTGCTTTTCCGTCAGAAATTTTGTTTTTTGTTATTTTTTTTTTTATTGCTAAGTTGCTATGGATGAGTTTGACATCCAACAATCATATTCATTGGTGCACATAGCTTAGCACTGGTAGAAACGGATTCAACTAAGATATGTTTTTTATATGGAAGGATGCTATGGATGTGTGCTATGGAAGAGTGCTATGAATGCGTGCTATGGATGCGTGCTATTGATGCGTGCTATGGATGTGTGCTATGGATGCGTGCTATGGATGCGTGCTATGGATGCGTGCTATGGATGTGTGCTATGAATGCGTGCTATGGATGCGTGCTATGGATGCGTGCTATGGATGCATGCTATGGATGCGTGCTATGGATGCAAGCTATGGATCGTCGCGAGTTGTGTAGCTATATGCAGAGCAGTGCGTGCCTTCTCTATAGTCGAAACGTCGCATACTCCGAGCTGCGCATCTTCCTTGCACAGCTACCTTGCGGCGGCGAATTTTCATAGCACATCTTACTCGCTACATAGCTTAGCATCGATGGAAACGGTCACATAGTTTCGTAGCTTAGCTTTTACATTCTCGCAGCTTAGTTGCATCACATCTTTGGTGGAAAGGCACCCTTAATGTGAAGTAATGATATTGCTAAGATATTAGCGGTTTTGTGAAAATTTAGTAATATGATTAATAGAGTAAAAACATAGAACTTACTTTTCCTCTCATCTCCCGACATACCATCGTTACTGTCCTGACTATACGTGTTCTTGGGCGACAGGATGTCATTGTCACTCTCCCTCGCCCTCTCCCTCTCATCTTCAACCGAACTGTCGGCTCCTTTGTCCGACATCTTGTCGGATCTGTCGCGTTTGTCGGGTGGCTGCGTCATGGGGATGGTGATGGTAGATTTCTGGGGCTGAGGGAGAGGTGGGGTTGGTTCTGCCCACCAGTAGTCTAGCTCGAGCTTGGAACGGGATCCGAACTGAAACAAATTAAGTTTGAAAAGAAGAACTATTAATGTTGGCGTTCTTATTATTGACGACAGCTGTGACAGTGAATTCTCTACCAGAGTCTGTGTTCCCTGATAGCTACAACCTGGGAGTCTTTAAGTCAAGAGTGAATAGGTTACTTCTAGGCAAGTGTGCTCCATCTTAGACCGCATCATCGCTTAACATTAGGTGAGATAGTGGTCAAACACATGCCTATCAGAAGAAAAAAAAAAGTAATGCCTGTGTAAAGTTAAACCTTGATAAATTAATTATGAAACTAAAGTTAATACTGATGTAACTGTACTCCCGATTAAATAAAAAGGTTTTTAAATACTACTAGATAGATATATATATAGATAGATATATAGATCGTATGACTCTATCGCAGCTGACGGTAAGCGATGACGGGATCAACGATAGAGTACATTTGACTTACAGTAAGATTCACTGTTGACTTAAAGAACAGGTTATAGCAATCAGGAAGCAGGCAGCGGCAAGAAATTCCACAGATATCCACATCATTACTGAAAATCTGACATCACAGAAATCCTACACCGCATTATCAAAGATCTCCGCGCCATTTGAACATATACAACCGCTCTAACATCAAACATCGGGCAGTTGCCCACCAGACATAACACCCATCTGGTCGGAGATTTGGGGGATTTTTTACCCAGATTCGCATACCTACATACTATAACTCACCATGAGGTACAGTATCGTCAGGTCCCCAGCATCATGCACGCTCCAGCCCTTCCTGATCTGCCGCATGGCCAGCTCCACATCGATGTCGGGCTTGGCTCCTCTTCCTTGGCTGCTATAAGACACTTTGCTAACTCACCATGAGATACAGGTCCCCTATCGTCAGGTCCCCAGCATCATGCACGCTCCAGCCTTTCCTGATCTGCCGCATGGCCAGCTCCACATCGATGTCGGGCTTGGCTCCTCTTCCTTGGCTGCTATAAGACACTTTGCTAACTCACCATGAGATACAGGTCCCCTATCGTCAGGTCCCCAGCATCATGCACGCTCCAGCCCTTCCTGATCTGCCGCATGGCCAGCTCCACATCGATGTCGGGCTTGGCTCCTCTTCCTTGGCTGCTATAAGACACTTTGCTAACTCACCATGAGATACAGGTCCCCTATCGTCAGGTCCCCAGCATCATGCACGCTCCAGCCTTTCCTGATCTGCCGCATGGCCAGCTCCACATCGATGTCGGGCTTGGCTCCTCTTCCTTGGCTGCTATAAGACACTTTGCTAACTCACCATGAGATACAGGTCCCCTATCGTCAGGTCCCCAGCATCATGCACGCTCCAGCCCTTCCTGATCTGCCGCATGGCCAGCTCCACATCGATGTCGGGCTTGGCTCCTCTTCCTTGGCTGCTATAAGACACTTTGCTAACTCACCATGAGATACAGGTCCCCTATCGTCAGGTCCCCAGCATCATGCACGCTCCAGCCTTTCCTGATCTGCCGCATGGCCAGCTCCACATCGATGTCGGGCTTGGCTCCTCTTCCTTGGCTGCTATAAGACACTTTGCTAACTCACCATGAGATACAGGTCCCCTATCGTCAGGTCCCCAGCATCATGCACGCTCCAGCCTTTCCTGATCTGCCGCATGGCCAGCTCCACATCGATGTCGGGCTTGGCTCCTCTTCCTTGGCTGCTATAAGACACTTTGCTAACTCACCATGAGATACAGGTCCCCTATCGTCAGGTCCCCAGCATCATGCACGCTCCAGCCCTTCCTGATCTGCCGCATGGCCAGCTCCACATCGATGTCGGGCTTGGCTCCTCTTCCTTGGCTGCTATAAGACACTTTGCTAACTCACCATGAGATACAGGTCCCCTATCGTCAGGTCCCCAGCATCATGCACGCTCCAGCCTTTCCTGATCTGCCGCATGGCCAGCTCCACATCGATGTCGGGCTTGGCTCCTCTTCCTTGGCTGCTATAAGACACTTTGCTAACTCACCATGAGATACAGGTCCCCTATCGTCAGGTCCCCAGCATCATGCACGCTCCAGCCCTTACTGATCTGCCGCATGGCCAGCTCCACATCGATGTCGGGCTTGGCTTCTTCTTCTTTGGCCGGTTCCTCAGTCTTCGTCTCCTCGATCTTGGGTTCCTCTGCATCTTTGTCCATGACTAGAGTGTAGATGCTGCCGCCACGCTTTTTTGGTCGGATTCGGAATTTTACCTGAAAAAAAAAAACATTATTTATTACTAGCGAGGATTTTGGTATAAAATTAGTATTCACCCTATACATCAAAGGAAAGCCCTCTATTTGGAACAAGCTATTTTCCTCTGCATCGCCCTCACGGTATATCATACAAGAGGCCTTTGACAGGCACAAACATACAACTGTTTTCTTTTTCTTTATAATATATTTTTAAATAAAAATGATCAAAACATAGTATATTTTGGGATATTGTTACAGTACTACTAATACCTAGACAACTACATGATCGAAATTCTGAACTTAACAAAAAAAATACGAAGAAACTAACTCAGGAATATAATAGTGGTAGAAATCCCGTACTATAAATTTTTTACCTTCAAATTCTTAAACTTAGTATCCTTCCCAGTCTTATCCTTTCCATCGCTCTCATTATCCGTATCACTTTTATTATATTTTTCATCATCTTCCATCTCAGAGAAACTATCCTTCTCCCTTTCCGACATATCTTTATCCCTTTCCGACATATCCTTATCCCTTTCCAACATATCCTTATCCCTTTCCAACATCTCCTTATCCCTTTCCAACATATCCTTATCCCTTTCCTGCAGGTAGGGTACGTCATCTTCTGCGCCGTCCCGTTCCTTTTCATCCTCTGTGCTGGGTTTCTCCTCATCTTCTTGCAGTATCTTGTAGTTAGCCATGAGTTCGATGCCGTCTATAGCCGTCTCTTCGATGTGTATGAGCTTGTCTGTGTCGTCCATTTTGAATTTCTTTTGTTCTTCTTTATCTTTTTCGGAGGTACTGTCTTTTCTTTGGCGTTTTGGTGTGCGGATTTTTGCTGTGGATAATTTATTCTACATTTGATTATTTAAAACTATACATATTTTACTTATGTGCCTAAACTAGACTGATATCTGCACATTATACTGAATAAGTTGACTTATGACCTGCGTATTTTTAGGTAGAACGTTGATAGTTCGCATGACTTCACGCGTTGGTACACTTTTTTCCAACAAATGACGTCACCAGCCCCTACTGTTGATCTTTGATGGGCTTTATCTTTGCCGATTAATGTTGATTAACTTTTGTACGCGGCTTCCCTCGCGTACTATACTATATTGTGTCTTTCAGTGTCTTAAATTTTACAAAAAAAAAGTAATTTCAGATTGGAGCCTCCTTCGCGATCTCATGGCGTCATGGAGACGACGACTATCGCAACCCAGCGCAGGGCACGCCACAATAGCGGCGATAAGTCCCCTCTTTGAGGAGTGGCTTGAGAGGCGCCACGGCGTCCTCACCTTCCGCCTGACGCAGGTCCTCACCGGACATGGATGTTTCGGGAGGTTCCTGCACCGAATTCGGCGGGAGGAAACGCCCGGGTGTCACCACTGCGAGGATCGACCGGAGGACACGGTAGAGCACACTGTGCAGGTGTGCCCCGCTTGGGCGGCGCACCGCCGTGTCCTCGAAACGGCGATTGGCGGCGACCTCTCGCGTCCGGCCCTGGTCCAAGCCATGGTCCGGAGCGAGACGGAATGGGACGCCGTTGCCTCCTTCTGCGAAGCAGTCATGCTAGCGAAGGAGGTGGCGGAGCGGGACCCTCTCGTCCCGGCCGCCGTGGTGGACGCCGCGGGCGTCGGGGGCTACCTGGTGACCTCCGGCCACCGTAGGCGCGGGCCTGTGGACGGCGAGCTATGGGTGGCTCGCCGTCCGTCCGTCTAGTGACGACAGGCCGTGTCGACGGCGCGTTAGTGTTCCACGCGCGCCTCAAAGAGAGTCAGCAACACAGAGGGGCCCGAAAGGGCCGACGCCTGCCGGAGTCGCGGGATTATTCGCAAGAGACACCGTGGCTCCGGAACACAAAGGGCAATGAAGGAATGGATGGGTTTTAGTCAGTAGAAGTCTGACACTCCCTCCCGCTACACCCAGAGCGGGAGGAGTCATTGGATGATTTCCCATCCCTAAAAAAAAGGGTGTGTGGTTACTAGCTGAAATACATATGATATTAAGGTAACACTTTCACGAAACACCACTTTCACAAAGAACTACACAAGGACTAAACTAAAACAACTTACCGCCGCCATCTTTGTCCCTCTGCGAGCCCATCCGCTCCAGATAAGAAGAGAAGCATATCTTCTGACTGGACAGCTGTTCGCTGGGACTGACCACGGGCAGGTGGATGTCTGCTCCTGGTCTTGGGCCCACGTGGAGGGCTAGCTTCTTTGGCGCTCTTTGTTCTGGAGAAAAATTAATTGATGCTGTAGTACCTAGCCTTTTGGCAACTGTGTAGGGTTCCGCTTTCAGTCGAATCAACCAGTATTCAAACAGAAACCTAAAAAAAAACTACATCTTCTTCTTTACTTCACGTGCTTTCCGATTCACGGAGGAATCTTGGAATGTTAAATGTTACTCCCCGGGGCTCGCTTCAACTTTCTTGCTTGTATAATCAGCCTTTAACTTTCCCATTGCTGGGATAAAAAGCCCCACTCTATAAGCGGGAGTGAAATATGTTTGAAAATATGTGTACTATAGTTTTTTTTTTTTTGACAAGCCCACCACACTTTCCCACGGACTGCAAATCCTGATGCCCAGAATTAAAAATAGCGATCACCAGAAAAACGCCGAGCCAGTGAAAACCGGCGTGTCGCGGCAAAACTTTAAACTGTCTCGGATCCCGTATCGAAATTATTCAGAAAAGTACAGAGTGGAGTAGGAAAAAATATACAATTTGTACTTCCAAATTTGTACTTTGTAGAACAGAGCTAGGCCAATAAGCACCATGGGACATTTACAACTGGGTTAAGCCCAGTTGCCAAGCACCACGGACTAAAGACGTTTGGGAAACAAAATATTAGTTATTTTTATATTACCTTGTAATATAATCCTATCAGTCTCCAGATTGAGGTGTTCCTCCAACTCTCTGTTAACGTCGGTATCTTCTGCGCACGCTCGAGGCAGCTCGGCGTACTCTTCTGTCTCCTTCTGTGCTTCTTCTGGCTTAATTTCCATGAGATCAGTGGCTTTGTGTAGTTTGAACGTAGACTGTTGTCGAGTTAGGGATGTATTTTGGGTTATTTTTCTTTACACAGAAGGCCATGCGCTTTGTTTCGGCTCCCTCGCATTTGCACACGCAAGCGTAGATGATTACACGACACTTCTTGGTAAGACTGGAGTCAGATTACACGGTAAGAAGATCATTAATGTTGAAACTACACAAATATGTGAGTGATGTAAAAGACGTGCAGGACAAAAACGTCTGGAGTAAAAAAAAAAAAATTAAAGCGAAATAAATTCAACGCTGAACAGCCAGCCTGTATTATTCGTGTTTGTAAAGGATACACCTTTCCAGCGATGCTGCAGCGCGCGGATGAGTGCGCACAGACGCGCGCGGAGCGGCAGCGCCAGCGCGGCGCGCGGGTTGTGCGCGGCCGCCTGCACGCGCGCCCATGCGCTAGCATCGCGCGCGCGCAGTATAATCTGTGCGCGGGAGCAGACGCGCGCGCCGCACGCTAGCTCTACAACAGATTTAAACAAAGTCCTTTGCACGGGCGAGGCGAAATTTGAGGGAGGTGTATCTTTAGCTTCCCGCGATCCCCGGCGTAGGTGAGAGATGGAACACAGGGGTGGTTTTAGTCAGTAAGAGTCTGACAGACCCCTCCGCCCGCCCCAGGGTGGAGGACATCCATGAGGATTTCCCCCCGTTAAAAAACAAAAACAAAAAGGTGTATTATCTAGCAGTGGACGTCTTTCGACTATATTTTTTATGATAAAAGACCCGTCTGGATTATTGTGTCACGAAGACATCATAACAGTATGAATTCCGTACATGATAGTAGACCCCGAAGTTTTGTAATTTTTTCGCCGCACAGCTTTATTTTTAATACACGAAAAATTCCAACTTACACAGTATATTATACTAAAACATGTAGTCTTATCTGCTTTGAGGCAGACTTTCATTAAAATATATAAACCACCTACGTTCGTGTTTATTACGATCTGAGATTTAACGTAGGAAATACTGTAGCCCCAGAGTTAAAGGAAAACGTGTGGGTTTTAGTCAGATTTTAGTCAAATTGTCACTATGAGCGGGAGGAGACATTTAATCATTTCCCATCCACAATAAAAGATGAATATAGCCTTTTTTTTAAGGATGGGAAATCATCAAATGACTTCCCCCACTCTGGGCGGAGCGGGAGGGAGTGTCAGACTTTTAATGACTAAAACCCACCCATGTTCCTTCATGTGCCCTTTGTGTTCCGGAGCCACGGTATCTCCTCCGGCAGGCGTCGGCCCTTTCGGGCCCCTCTGTGTGCTGAAGATGAGTATAGCCTCATCACACAACACACATAAAAGAAAACAACACTAAAACAACAAACCACCTACCAGTAATCTGGTTGAGCCGGCGGAGCGCGCGACACATAGGCGTGCGTACGCGCAGGTTCCGGCCGCGCGCGCGCACCACGATGCTGCCACACAACACCATGTCGCCGAGCCGTGCGCACGTCTTTTCGTTCACGGACACCAGCTTCTTACGCAGCTCGCCGTAGTTTATGAGGGCGTATAGCTCCTGAGCTACCTTCTTTACGTCTGGAATGTATGAGAAGAGGACTGAATGTAGTTTGTTTAGCTGTACTTTGTAAATTTAATCAAGTAATTATATTTGCATGTCCACTTTTATGGTAAAATAGTTTGTGACGTCGGTTTCACCCGAATATTATCCCTAGGGAACATACTCCCGGGGTAAAAAGCAACTTATATTCTATTCCTATATTAGAGCATGGTCTAACTGTGTGACAAAGTTTTCCGAAATCTGTTTAGTCGTTAAGACGTGCAGAGGTAACAAACAAACAACAAACTAATAGGAAACGTGTAGAAACTATATGTGGCAGCACAGATCCGTCAATGTCAAATATTCTTAACCATAAAGTTCTGAATATACATGACTAGATGGCGTAGTTCTCTATAATAAGAGCTGCTTGAGTGAGCATTTTTTTTGTATAATATCTTAGTGTGGCTAGCTAATAATAAAGGATATTTTTATGAGCATTCATTAATTTATATACTAAGTATTGTATAAATTCAAGTTCTCAAAACGCTAAAGACAGATGTGTTGCTGGGGAGTTTGTTGGCCACTTCTTCTCCACAGCCAAAACACTAGGAAGTGGTGACGGGCGGGCGTTTTGGGGGACTGTCTTTGTAAAAACTTGACGTTCAAAATGTGCTGGCTCTCAGCCTAATTTGAATAAATGACTTTTGAATTTCGAATCTTCGAAGTTAAGTACTGCTTGCCGCGGTAAGTTCGTGGATGGGTGAGACATCTACCTACCTGACTACCGTGCCTCGTTATGTCGTTGGTTCCAGCAGTATTTTTTAGGATTAGGAGCATGGTATTACTGGATTGTGGAAGAGAAACACGCAGTCGCTCAAGTCGCTCAAGTCGATCAATCGAAAGACGTGACTGGAAATTGGCCTCCTCCAAGTAAATGTGCCCCTTTTTATAGTTATACGACATTATTATTATATTCGTTTTCTAAAATTATTTTTACATTTTAAATATTTCAATAGAAGAAAAAAACAAAAAAAAAAACATTAAGAAAATAAAAAAAATATTATACATATTTATTTTACTTTTTTTCACTTTCTCGGGTCCCTGGAGACCCGGTCCTTTGGTAGGCGTACGAGGGGCCGAAACCAATTCGCAGAGGCCCCGTTAGACATTTCAAATGTAATGGGGCACCAACCGGCGATTATCCCTGTATGCACTGTGAAAGTATCCCCAAAGACAATCCCCGGTTGGAGCATTACTATTGCAGAATATGGAAACAAAAGATGAAAAGCTATGGGTTTGGGTGGTTTATTGGACTGATAATCGTTCATTATAGAAGCACTATTGGCCCCTGCCTGACCGCTAACAATATACTAACAATATAAACGGCTTTTAAATGACAGGGGGTGACTTGCACACTCAATGAATGGGCCCCCGAAAACGGTCGCTACTACAAAGTGACCTAGCGCCAAGGTGGCAACATAGCCTGAGGTGCTAGAGGAGTGGATAGGTATACCACGGCTATCAGAACAATCCCGGAAGTGCGGTCAAGATCCCTACCAGCATCTTACTGGATTATACATCCTTTTCCCGAGCACGTTTGCTCTTACGAATCTCCACTCAGACCGGCCGATTAAGGCAAGAAAAAGGTGGGAGCTCTCTTCCTCGTCAGTGTTCACTCTGGCCAGCCATTAAAGGCAAGCTGGAGATGAGGCACAAGACTTCTCCCGAGAGATTAGGTTCGTGGGGTCGTTACTGCCCAACAGTCTGCCACAAAACTGCCTTGCGGATTGTATCTCTCTTTGTCTGGCCCCTCACTCTAGGTATGACCTGACGTCCATCGGAACGCGCAGGCCCCACCACGACGTCAAATTAGAGACACTTTTTTTTTTTAGGGAAGCGAAATCATCAAATGACTTCCTCCGCTCTGGGCGGAGCGGGAGTGTCAGACTTTTACTGACTAAAACCCATCCATGTTCCTTCATGTGCCCTTTGTGTTCCGGAGCCACGGTATCTCTTTCGAATAGTCCCGTGATTCCGGCAGGCGTCGGCCCTTTTGAGCGCCTCTGTGTGCTGATTCTCTTTGAGGCGCGCGTGGAACAATAACGCGCCGTCGACACAGCCTGTCGTCATGAGACGGACGGACGGCGAGCCACCCATAGCTCACCGTCCACAGGCCCGCGCCTACGGTGACCGGAGGTCACCAGGTGGCCTTCGACGCCCGCGGCGTCTACCATAGCGGCCGGGATGAGAGGTTCTCTCCCCCTCCCACTCCGCCACCTCCTTGGCTAGCATGACTGCTTCGCAGAAGGAGATGACGGCGTACTCTCTAATTTCGAGAATCGACCGGAGGACACGGTGCTTGGGCACCCCGCTTGGGCGGAGCACCGCCGTGTCCTCGAAGCGACGATAGGCGGCGACCTCTCGCGTCCGGCCCTGGTCCAAGCCATGGTCCGGAGCGAGACGGAATGGGAATTCCGTCTCGCCGCATCGATGACACGGCGGTGCTCCGCCCAAACGGGGCACACCTGCACAGTGAGCTCCACCGTGTCCTCCGGTCGATCCTCGAAATTAGTGTCGCCACAACATCCAGTCCTGTGCGTTTCGCACGCTCCACGTAAAACACCGGTATTCAGCTGCATCGTTTGTCAGCGGATTATATCTCAAGAACCGTAATAGGTAGACAGTTGAAATTTGATGCTTCAACAACTCTTTTTCTTTCTTTTCTTTTTTTTTGTTTTTTTTCAACAAAAAACTGGCAAAGTGCGAGTCGGACTCGCGTGCAAAGGGTTCCAAACCGATTTAATTTTTTTAAATTGATATTCGAACACACTTTTTATAGGTTTTCCTGTAACTTTTTGTATAGAACTATTATCAGCATTTTGTTTTTTTAATTTTAGGCTCAGTAGTTTCGGAGCAATTAATTCTCTTTGTTTCGGAGATAAGGGGGTTTGGTAATTTTTTGTCTATTTTCTTTGGATAATTTCAATATTATTTATTTTAAAATGATGAAAAAAATATAATTAAAACCCTTACAGTAAGCCCTTTACATTTGATATGTTAGACGATACAGTTTGTAAAACTATTTTCAAAATTTTCTATTTTTACCGTCAAAAGTGATCTCCATACTAAACAATATTAATTTAACGTAAAGCGTTTGTTTGGGTCACAAAAGTTCATATTATGTATACCAAATTTCAACAGGATCGGTCCAGTAGATCCGGAGACATCTGGCTGTGACAGACGGACAGACAGTTTTTTACGGATGTTCGGAACCCTAAAAATAATAAAACTTGAATTGCTCTTGGCCGGTTTTTAATATGTTGTCCATTTGACCTTAACCTTGAACCAATTTTACTTCTTTTTCTAACAAATAAAAACATACATAAAACGAATTACATTTTATGATGAAAACTAAAAGGTTTCGCATAGGATAAATCTAAAAGCCGACACAACGTGGACGTTATAATCAACGTGAAATCCTACGAAAAAAACAACGGGTTGCACTCCGGGAGTGCCAGCAGAAGTGAAAACTTAAACATTAACGTTGCGCATTTTTTAATCATGAGTCTTACGAATTTTCGATCAGGTCACGTGTCCTGACGTCTTACGAATTTGCGATCAGGTCACGTGCCCTGACGCGAGTTTATCACTTGTTTACGCCGCTAAACAAGTTTTCACTTCAAAAACATTTAGGTATTATTTTGTACTGTGTACCTGTATTTGGGGGCCGAGTCACCCGCGTCCGTAGGAGAATACCCTTCAGCGAATCCCTACACGTGGTCCCCGGGTGGTGCTAAACAGGTGACACTAACCGCCTCCGTGGTCTAGTGGTTAAACCACCTGATACAGACCCAGAGGTCTCGGGTTCGATTCCCAGCGGGGGCAAATTTTTTGCTCGGTTTGGTTGGTGGTAGGACTTGTTCCATGTCCGCCTGGCAAGCTACCACCATCATGTCTAAGTCTGTCACCATAACAGCAATGTTAACGGCATTGTTGTGTTCCGGAAGTTAGAGGTATGATAGCCAGTTCCTCTGTGTAAGAGGATTCCGGGTGAAACTCGCTTCCATCTTCGGCCTAATCATCACTTTCCATCAGGTGAGATTTGGGCCAAGAGTTTCCCCGTTTTGCATAGAAAAAAAAAACCTATGTCAAAATAAATTATGACATCGCATTTTTACAAAATATCAGCTAATAAGGAAGACTATATAATGAAAAACCACTTTTTATTACCTACGTTTTTACTAGAGGTAGTCTAAACTAAATCAGTCAAAAAGTATTAATAAATTTTTGGCTCATAAAGAACTCGTTCAAAAACTCGTTTGCCTGTCTAGACTGATATAAATAAAGCTGAAAAGTTATTTTACTTATTTTGTTAGGCCCTGTCCGCACTGGGATTTTTATTCGCGTGGAAATAAATCGTCACCGCTTCATCGCGTAGGTACATTTGCATCACATCGCAAATTTTTCCGCGCGGATTTTAAACCGCCAGTGCAGATACTCGCATAATATTCAATGTGTTACAGAATAGGGAATATGCATGCGATTTATTTATTTGTAAAATGAAATACTTATAGCTCTAGTATC
The DNA here is from genome assembly GCA_963859965.1 of Ceramica pisi. Classification (NCBI taxonomy): domain Eukaryota; kingdom Metazoa; phylum Arthropoda; class Insecta; order Lepidoptera; family Noctuidae; genus Ceramica; species Ceramica pisi. The sequence goes on from OY982528.1 coordinate 1,371,567, forward strand.
ATTAAATCTTCTTTTTATCACCTTTATCAGCGACGGAGTTATACAGCTTCTGTGATTAAAATTGCAAAGAGAAGTCCGATATGGACTTTGACGTCAAAGAGATATGAAGTCTATATATATATAGCTGCCATAGAAAACAGCGTGTTCGCGAGAGGGAAAGATATATTTGTTTAAAATAATTATATCTCGTTTGTTTTTCGAGTAATTTTGATTCTATTTTCACTGTTAGTATTATATTTTAGATTAACTGCATAGATGATAAATATTTTTTCATGCATATTCCCTATTGCGGAAAAAAGCCGCGCAGTGAAAAATCGCAGTGCGGACATGGCCTTAGTTAAAACGCGCTAATCTCTAGAGCTACCGGTCGGATTTCGATTAACATTTTTTTTAAATGATAGCTACATTTATGAGGAATGCTAATGCCGGAAAAAAATGGGATATGCACATGAAGTCGGGGGGAAAAGCTAGTGATATAATTAAATGGGTGAATTTTTATAAATTGCTTTTAATCGAATCGAACCAGTTACTTTAAAAAAAAAGAAACACGACTTGAATAGAGAATTTATCTTTTTGGGGGCCAAGTCACCCGCGTCCGTAGGAGAATACCCTTCAGCGAATCCCTACACGTGGTCCCCGGGTAGTGCTAAACAGGTGACACTAACCACCTCCGTGGTCTAGTGGTTAAACCACCTGATTCAGACCCAGAGATCCCGGGTTCGATTCCCAGCGGAGGAAATTTTTTTGCTCGGTTTGGTTGGTGGTAGGACTTGTTAAGTCCGCCTGGCAAGCTACCATCATCATGTCTAAGTCTGTCGCCATAACAACAATGTTAACTTAACAGCATTGTTGTGTTACGGCAGTTTGAGGTATGATAGCCAGTTCCTCTGTGTAAGAGGATTCCGGGTGAAACTCGCTTCCATCTTCGGCCTAATCATCACTTTCCATCAGGTGAGATTTGGGCAAAAAGTTTCCCCGTTTTGCATAAAAAAAAGAGTATGCATGCGATTTTTTTATTTGCAAAACGAAATACTCATTAGCTCCAGAAAACAATGCTTCAATGATTTTTTAAATACCTTCATCAGCGATCAAGTTATAATGCTTAAAAGATTATAATTAGAAAGAGAAGTCGAATGTAGATTTTGACGTCAACATCCATGACGTCTATACAGCTGCCATAGAAAACAGCGTTATATTGGTTTTAAATAATTATATCCCGTTAGTTTTTCGAGCAATTTTGATTCAATTTTCACTGTTAGTATTATATTTTTGTATACTTTTAGATAAACTGTATAGATAATAAATATTTTTTTCATGCATATTCCCTATGATTACGCCATCCACAAGTTAAAAGTTATTTGTTAAAATTAGAAATTTCCTTTAGTTTGCCATGTGTTAACCACACATTCGGATGGTGTTCAAACCATCCGGTTCGATTCCTGGGTAGGAACAACGATTTTCAAAAATCAAATGATGTCGTTTTGCTTTTCATCAAGATCGGTTTCGAGACTCTTTTCAGTGTTTTTATAGTTTCGAATTTGGCCCTGAAGGCACACTTTATAAGTTCACCTGTATATACCATCATCATCTGACTAGCCTTTTCCCAACTATATAGGGGTCGGCTTCCAGTCAAACCGGATTCAGCTGAATACCAGTATTTTACGTAGAGCGGCTACCTACCAGACCTCCACAACCCATTAACTGCGGGTAACACGGTACTCCTTGGCAAGACTGATGTCAGAGATTTTCTGGCTTCTGACTATCCGTAACGACTGCCAAAGATCTCTAAATGACAGCCGGGACCAAACAGCTTAACGTGCTTTCCGAGGCACGGAGAAAACTCGATATGGTAAGATGGTCACCCATCCACAGACCAACCTCGGCAAGCGTTGCTTAACCTTGAAGATTGACCTGTTCGGCTGTTAATATTTAGCCACGAGCCACCTGTATATACCAAATAAGAAAAAAAAGTTTCAGTCTTGGTACAAGCTTTGAGTCAACTCTGATTAAACTTACTGATAACAGAGGACCTATAACTTTAAACTAAATCGATCGGCGTTGGAAATATTATGAGAATACTTTCATTGCGCAGATATTAAAGTAGGCACCTAATATATGTGCAATATCGGTCGTGGACCTACATACATTTATTGACCTTCTATAAACTGATAGATAATTCTTAAGCTGTTCTGAATCGACTTCTATCAATACTTTACGTTTTCAATCAGGTCAATCATTTAATAGGCTTTAAACATAAACTAAATATCAATCTACAGTATCTACATTATGTACAAACGCCAAAAAAAAACAAAATAAATAATTGACTATCAAAAAAATAATCCACATCGCTGTCAATGTCAAAAGTGCCCAGAACACTGGCAGTTTTGCCGCGTTGAATGGCAATGCTGATTCTTTGGCCGAAGAAAAGCCCAGCTCTCTGAGGCCTTAGTGTGAGTTTTTTCGACTCACGTTCGAACGCGTTCGATTGCGAGCGCGTTAGAATTTAGTATGGGAATTTAGTTATAGTGCCACCTGGTGGTCACTCGTAGAACCTAATTTCCCATACTAAATTCTAACGCGCTCGCAATCGAACGCGTTCGAACGTGAGTCGAAAAAACTCACACTAAGGCCTCTGGTCACGTGAACCGTCGACAAGTTGTTTGCTGATTACGTTTTCTAGTAATGAAAAAACGGTTCATAATTTATTGTTCGAGTATCTACGAAGGGATATTAGGGAAAGATCAATGTACTTTATTGTAAGTTTATTTGACGTCTACCATAGCTTTTTTTTTTTTTTTAGGGATGCGAAATCATCCAATGACTCCTCCTCTGGGTGTAGCGGGAGGGAGTGTCAGACTTTTACTGACTAAAACCCATCCATGTTCCTTCATTGCCCTTTGTGTTCCGGAGCCACGGTGTCTCTTGCGAATAATCCCGCGACTCCGGCAGGCGTCGGCCCTTTCGGGCCCCTCTGTGTTGCTGACTCTCTTTGAGGCGCGCGTGGAACACTAACGCGCCGTCGACACGGCCTGTCGTCACTAGACGGACGGACGGCGAGCCACCCATAGCTCGCCGTCCACAGGCCCGCGCCTACGGTGGCCGGAGGTCACCAGGTGGCCCCCGACGCCCGCGGCGTCCACCACGGCGACGTCTACCATAGCTAAGGACTGGACTTCCGTGCTGGAGATTTTGTGAATAGGTTACTTCTAGGCAAGCGTGCTCCATTGTCGACCACATTATAGCTTTCCATCAGCTAAAAAACTGCTGGATGTCAAGTTACACAGCTTGGCTCATCGCCTGCTTGTCGGTCTTCTACAGATTGTACTTCGGAGAGTGTGCCTAAGAACCCCACGACCTCATCCCACCGGCCCCCTTCTACCATCGGAAATCCAGACACACTGCAACTTACCATCCCTACCTTGTTGCTATTCCACGAATCCGCGCTAAGCGTTTCCAAACGTCTTTTATAATGCGGACAGCAAAGGAGTGGAACTCTCTGTCTGCGTCTGTGTTTTCGAACGCTTACAACCCTAATCTCTTCAAAGTTAGAGTGAACAGGCTACTTCTCGGTAAGCTCGCTCCATCGTAGACTTTGTCTCTGACATCTTTGCCCAAGACTAGAGTCAAGACCAAACCCATAACAAATTTAAAAAAACCTGAGATTATGGTCAAACGAACAAACAAAACCTTACAATAATAGTTTACAATATCCACTTATATCTAACACAACACCAACGGCATTCACATGTCAAGCCAGCAGCACATTGAAATATATTAATATAATATCATTAAAACGTTACATCTCCATGTAATGATACTCAAGTCTAGGGTTGCCAGCTCTTAAACCTAAAAAACCGAACAGACCAGCTAATTTAGCCGGACTTAAGGTAACATTTTATAAAAAGGCCGGACAAGTTAACCTGTTAATGTTTCATAGCATTTTTGTGTAAATCTCGGTTTTATGACTCATCAAAATACATTACTCTATTGTGTTATTATGAAAATAGGCTAGTTTCCATCATCCACAAATTGTTAAACTATTTCGAGTCCGAGTATTTAGAGAACCGTCAGTTAGAGTATTGAAAAATAATGGACACGTATTTTTTGTTTTTGTAAATCAATGAATATTGACAAAGATAAAACGCATCAAAACTCGTGTGTCGAGTGGGGGCTCGTGACGTCACGACCCGCTAAAAATTATGCCAGGGCGTGACGTGTTGAGAATTTTAAAAGCGTGGTAACTTCGTCAATTTTGGTTCCCGTAACAAAAGGAAAAATACGTGTCAAATATTTTTGATAATCTAACTGACGGACTAATTAGATTTTTTCAGGACACAAGCCCATTGGATGGATCAATATTTTTTAACAAATTTTTTTTTACTTACTCCTGACAGTAACAAATAATAAAAAAAGAATTAGCGTGTTTGGCTCCACCGCTTCACGCGTGATACGATGACGAATAGAAATAGGGATTCCTTTTTATAAAATATTGACTTTCAGAGAAAAACTGCTAAAATATGAAAAGCCAGACACGGTCTAATTTGTGTCTGGCTTTTCATATTTTACCAGTTTTCTCTACCGGTTCGGTCTAATTTGACCGGACACGAATTCTAAAAACCTGACTATGTCCGGTTATAACCGGACGCCTACCAACCCTAGAGTCAAGTTCTATGGGCCGTCCCATTAGCGAGACTTGTCACATGGAATATAATGTATAGTTGAAGTACTGTGCAGTCATGGGTATGGTTACTTTAATTTATTTAATAGTATACTTAGATAGTGCCAGATACTTTGAATTGATGACATGGATGTTGTCGGTCAGTATTCTACAAAACTGACGTTATAATGATGTAGAAACAATCTATACTAATATTATAAAGCAGAAGAGTTTGTTTGTTCGGTTGAACGCGCTAATCTCAGGAATTACTGGTCCGATTTGAAAAATTCTTTCATTGTTAGATAACCCATTTATCGAGGAAGGCTATCTCATCACGCTAATAAGACCAAAAGGAGCGGAGCAGTAATGAAAAATGTTACGCAGACGACGTTGCACGGGTCAGCTAGTGATTTTGATAAAAGGCGCGAACCCACCGCGGTGCACGTTCTCCACGGCTACGCGGCGCATTTTAGCTGCGTGGGTTCATTTGTTTGAAAACGTGGCCCGTGGGTTAATTATTCGTGTATAGGATGTACCGCGTGCACAGCGTGCATGGCGTTGACAGCGTTGAGCAACGTGGGCGCGACATTCGAGCAAACCACGCTTGTGCCAATGACCGTGGGTTGCAGTGGAAACAATCTCATACATTTTCATGCCAGGCAAAGCCTCACTCACACATGTGCGTAGCCTCTCCTTGCGTTGCGGTGGATTTCCGCCTTTATTGTAAACTCTATCTTCACTCTTTTGAAAGACGAATTAAAAGTGACTGACCTAATTTTGGCACGATATTGATCTTGAGTGGGAGATGTAAGCCATGAAAGGATTATAGGATGGTCCCCCCGTTCCCTCAATCTGAACATCCCTCGTAAAGGGATAGAGTGTGGGGTGAAATTTTGTCAGGAAATAGGTAAAGGCCAGCGCAGCAAAACGAGAGGCTAAGGATAGTAATGGTATAAGAATTCAGCACGTTTTGATTACTATAATACTAGGTATCATCTATAAATAATTTAGATGTTAAACCTAAATCAACTGTCATACTTTTAAAGATCGACTTTGAGTCGAGAGTATTTAAGGAGAAGCGATTGCCTATCTGGGGGTCTAAGAAGGCCAATTTAGCAGAATCAGAAAGCACATCACGCTACCAGTCACTGTCTAATTTTCCCGATCAACCTTGAACCTAATGCGTTAGCGATAAAGATGAAAATTAAATTTTACATTACTTCATAATTATGATTCTAATATGACTCTGCTAAAGTGGCCTTCTTAGACCAGCTGACCTCTTTAACCCAGTAACTGGATAACACGATACTACTCGGCCGCCATGGCTCACGTACAATGGTCCAACTTCAGGACTAAGTGCGGAAACCAAAACCCCTTAATAGAATACTACTTGGCAAGACTGATAGATGTCCTGGCTTCTGAATACCCGTAACGACCTTCTAAGGACTTCAAATACTAGCGTTAACGCGGTTCCCATCCCACGTACTGAAACGGGCATGCGTTGGCTTAACTTTGAAAATCAACCCGTGTTTCCGTTATTATTTAGCCACCAACTACTCGTGAGAAAGTAATATTTAAAAAAAAATTACAATTAAATTTAAATCGTGAGGATGGGTTTAAATTATCAAATGTCTGGAATCCAGTGATTCGAATGTGTAAAAACCGGAGATTTCAACAAAGTGTTACTTCGCGGTCAGATACGGTGTCGAGAACAGGAGGTCTACTCTAATTCAACGAAAAACGAAGTTTCGTTTGAATTTTCGCATGTTTCCTACCACGGTTCTATTCGTTCCGAAGTTCAATACGAACGAAGATTATTTGACATTTAGTTTCTCTAAACCTACTCTAATTCATTTACGTTACGAACGAACATTTGAGTTTGACAGATGATTGTTCGGAATTTTAACCTCAAATTGACGAAACCAAAAGTGTTACCTTTTGATTTTCGTTAGTTATTCGTTTGTGTGGATTTTGTGATAAATTTGCTTGAAATGGCTACGAGACCGCTCTTAATCGAGGCTGCTGTACGTGAAGAACGTTTGGAGCGTAGAAGGAACCGGCGTCGCTTGCGCAATCAACTCAATATTAGAGAAATTCCAGACTTAGAGTTTGTAGGAAATTACAGACTCAGTCGGCAATTATTTGAGGAGTTGTGTCAGGAAATAGTGCCTTTATTACCTAAAAAGGCAAGGCGTCATGGAATCGAGCCCACAGTTAAAGTGGTGTATATTTTTTATTATCATTCTCTTCAATAAATAAAGCATTTCACTGTTCACAGTCCTCATCTTTTTCCAGATCCTCCAGAATGAAAGCCATGTTATGTGTGTGTGTGTGTCATACATAGGCTATAATTATATAAACCAACGAAGCGGGCACAGATCAAATAGGTATTAAATTAACAAAACACAATTAATGTTTAGGACGGCAGGAGCACGTCCAATCAAAATTCGGCTCTGTTTATATACTGCCCGTCGTTACCTTATTGAGAACCGTGATTTTTGGACTCGATTCGCGTGTAATTTTCTCTTTGAGCCGAAACCTTTGGAGCCTTTATTTATTGTTTTTTTTATATAAAACCCTTACAATATATATATATTTATATTCCTTAAACCTTGCTTAGCAATATGAAACACAAATTATTTCGATATCCTTAAAATACAAAAAGTTTCTAGAACTAAGACTTCTAATTTTGTACCTTAACAAATTTTCACTATACATTTTTGGAAATATCTCGAAAAATATAAGTCCTAACAACTCAATTCTTTTTGTCAAAGTGGTTTTGGGTCTAGACCTTTATTTTAACACCAATTCCAAAACGCTATCACTAAAAACAAAAAATCACATTTTCAAACTACGTAATTATTCACAATTCAAAAACCATAGGTACATCTAAATTTCCTTATAAACTACTAAAATTCGTTTATGTTAGAGTTTTATTGGATCTAATATACATATATAAGACTTATAAAACTAATTAAAAGGTAATTAAAGCATAATCTCATCAAATAATAAGTTACCCCTTTCTGTACAAACAAAACATACCTAAAATGAAACATTAAATTCACATTTAAACTACAATCTAACTAAACCCATGATGCGAAAATATCCTTAAAACACTAATTAGAGAATGCTAGACCTAATCTAAGCTGATTCCATTAAAATTCTAATTAGTTTTCCTTACAAATTTAAGATCAAGTAATCGAGAAGGGTGTCGATTTGCTCAGAAGTGGCCGAACCCGTATGTGGAGCCATTTTAAACTGAAAAGATGTTTAAGTAAATGTATATTTTGAAGGCGATATTTATAAAGAAAACATAAATGATTAAATAGGTATAATATGTGTGTTACTTACAAAGTTTTTAAACCCAAAACAAACTTGTGGAGACCCAAAATGCAGACTGCGACACAGTATGGCTTGAAAGTTTCTGACGCAATGTGTATCGCGATTGCGAAGTATGTAAAAAAGCACTTGAAAACATGATTCATTAACAAAATACTTGAGAAACAAACTTAAGAAAACTTTTTTAAGAATTCAACCAAAAAATCTCAAGTTGACATGTGAATACACGGATAATTTTGGTAGTCATAAGTTACCACCCATCGTGGGCATGAAATAGTAGTCTTCAGTTTAGTTGGTTAACCATAACCGTGAAAGGGTTTTTTATAGTGTATCGATGAATTTCGTAGGCAATTAAAAAAAAATCTGTATATTTATCTTTTCTGCATGAATATTACATGAAATATTAATTAAACCACATGTTCACTGTAAAATTTAAAAATAAAGCAAAATAGTTTGTAGATTTTAAGTTAAATTAAAAACCGTAACTTACTTTAGATGACATAATAAAAGACCCACACAATATTGCTCATTCCAATCGTTCACGAAAATTGTTTATGGATCCGAACTTCGTCTGCGTGTCCGAAAACAAAACAGAGTAGCGACAGTTACGAAACTTCGTTTAAATTTCGTTCGTTTGCGAAGTTTCGTTTCAGAGAAAGAGAGTAGACCTCCTGTTGCGGGGAAAAAGTGAGTTTGTGGACAGTGGTACCGGAGATGGTCGTAATAAAAGACTACGAAAGAGGGTAGACCGATATGTCTGCCAATAACATCCCACCCGCAAGATCTTCAGTTACTCCGTGATCATGGCGCTTGTTACAGTGCAGTGAAATATCGGAAACTCGCAAATAAAAAGGATAAATCTCGATATGAACTATTCTAATATTTAAAATAAATAAAAATTACTTACTCTCATCAAAATGCACATGTTTTGATAGCTTATGCCAGGTCCGGTAATAAAAATGGCTGACTTGCGTCTTAGTCTTGAGATTCACGTCCGGCATGCCTTTCTTCTTCATCTTAGCGCAAATGTACGCGGTGATCGCGTCGAAGTCCTTTCCATACTCATTGAGGGCTTCAAAGAACAGGTTCTTCTCATCAGTGGACCATAGGGCTTTGGGCATCCGTTGCTTGACTGTGGGGAATTTGAGCTCTTTCTCGTCTATCTTGCTTGGCGTCTCGCATTCTGGTACGTCTGGAAATAAGAAATATTTATTGTTGTAGGTAGGTAACTACAGGGTTTTATGAATCCGTGGGATACCCAAAATGAGAACAGGTAAATGATAAATGATATTTATTTTGTAAGTAGGTTGTAAATAACACTTTTACACGTCAATATTTTGTGGTAATTTTAAACTAGATGAGGCCGGCGTTTCCTAGCTGACTGCTCTGAGAAGAAACGCCGAAACAAACTCAGAGGTCAAAGTCTCTTTTAAAGTCCATACAATCGTACTGGTCAAATCATATGAGAACCATGAAGGTTAATGTCTGTTATTTTGAGGAAAGTACCACACAGGTTTGAGTGGACCTGTCCAGACAGTGCAAGCATTTGCCAGCTATCGTGTAGCTCAAACTTAGAACTTAGGGGTGTTGAACATCCCGGGTGTTACCACTGCGAGGATCGACCGGAGGACACGGTGGAGCACACTGTGCAGGTGTGCCCCGCTTGGGCGGCGCACCGCCGTGTCATCGAAGCGGCGATAGGCGGCGACCTCTCGCGTCCGGGCCTGGTCGAAGCCATGGTCCGGAGCGAGACGGAATGGGACGCCGTCACCTCCTTCTGCGAAGCAGTCAGTGGACAGTGAGCTATGGGCAGCTCGCCGTCCGTCCGTCATCTGACGACAGGCCGTGTCGACGGTGCGTTCGTGTTCCACGCGCGCCTCAAAGAGAGTCAGCATTGGGAGGGGCCCGAAAGGGCCGACGCCTGCCGGAGTCGCGGGACTATTCGAAAGAGATACCGTGGCTCCGGAACACAAAGGGCACTGAAGGAACATGGATGGGTTTTAGTCAGTAGAAGTCTGACACTCCCTCTCGCTCCGCCCAGAGCGGGAGGAGTCATTGGATGATATCCCATCCCTAATAAAAAAAGGGGTGTTGAACATGAGCCACACACTTGTACTATGGAGGATTGCATGCCACCGATGCTGCAATTAATATAACTAACTACTGAGTCAAAACAGTATAAAGAGAAACCAAGAGAAAGAGTTAACCATCGACTCGAAGAGACGAAGACTACAGCCTGCTAGGTTTGCGGAGTATGTTCGAAAGAGTCATCACGACTCTTGGACACAAAGGACAAAATTCTGTTAAATCCGCTTCGTCCTCGTTTCATAATTTTCTGAATAAATTATTATATATCATAATTATCTTGATATATATATTATCTTAAAACTAGCTCACCCGCGCAACTTCGTCTGCGTCACATTTTCCATTACTGCTCCGCTCCTATTTGTCTTAGCGTGATGATATATAGCCTATTACCTTCCTCGATAAATGTGCTATCTAACACCGAAAGAATTCCAAATCGGACCAGTAGTTCCTGAGATTAGCGCGTTCAACCAAACAAACAAACAAATTCTTCTGCTTTATAATATTATAAGAATTAAGTATAGAAAAGCGCGCCTCGTGGTAGTTTTTGTCGAGTACATTTAGTTGGCCGCCTTTGTAAAACAACTATAATGGTACCGTGTATAAGAGTAAAGTTATTTTAAACTAATTTCATGGTAGAGTCGAACTCACCAGATCCCTCCTTATTCCCAGGTCTCTTGTCCCTCTCCACGGGCGGTTCCAGTCGCAGCTTCTTGATGACCCTAGCGCTTGTCCTCTGCTGCTGCTGAGTGGTCAGGGAGCCCAGCAGTTCTGTCCGTTCTGCGTCCATGCTGGACGGTGCTCCGGGAGACATGGCTGCGTCCTTCACCACCTTGGACAAGTTATCAAATGCTTAATATGAATTTTGAACGAAGAAGAAAAATTAATCGTGTTGAGTATAAAAAGTACCGTATTATTTAGTATTTTTAAAAGAGAGTCTAGAATATGTATTTAGTATGAGAAAGGAAAAGGAATTGTGCTGAGGATAAAAATTGCCTTATTTTAGACCCTTTTAAAAGGGAACACATGCCTCGTTGCTCAAAGTGTAACAATCACTGCTCATCAAAACATCACACAAAATATCAACGCACTGTATCTTCTAAATTTTTTGTTTACGTAACAAAAGTAAAATACGTGACCAACATTAATTATTACAGCAGGACGAAATGACGATACGTTTGGTGCAGTGGTTGAGCGATTGTCCGCTGCGCCTCGTGTCGTGGGTTCGATTCTCGGACCGACCAAATAAATTTGTACCATGGCCTAGAGATAGTTGTTCCTGGTTTGGCTGTTCGTGTATGTGACTTTCTATTTTGTTTGTTGATGCGCCCGCGACACAGGCAAAATTTGCTTATGGCAATGTATTATTATTGAAACCAAAAAAGAAGTATTTTTTTTTCAGGAAAATAGGCTATTTGTAACTTTATCTGCAGTGGGTAACAACGTCTGAAAAGATTTCTTTGGCATTCTATTCATTATTTTACCATTCACAAGAATCACTGTTATTTGTCACAAACCTTGAACCAACCTTCAACCTTGAAATTCATTGTTCTAAAGCGGAAGAGGAATTTATTTCCGGCATCGCAATTCTTATTGATATTATATGCAACATTAAATTGTGACACGACTCAAGAATTTACTACTCATTTGTCGATCGCGAATTATTCTGATACATTGCTAATAAGATTAGCGTATCCTGATCCTGATCAGCAAAAAAAAAACAGCTGTGCCATCGTAAGAATTCGGCAAATCAAAATAGAGAGATTGCCCTGTGCGATAAGACCGCCCATTGTACTTACACTTGTTTTGATCAAAGTTTTTCCTGTATTTGTTATGAGTTAATAAAGTAAATAATAAATAAATAAATAATAAATAAATTAATAGCTTCGTTCAAGATTAATTTCGACAAATCCTGGCTTAAAATGCAAAAGGTCAAATAACAGGCAGAGAAAATCATTTCATTCAAACTGATTGATATACAAAACACTCCATACAGCGGAGGAACCTTGTTGCTATTCCACGAATTCGCACTAAGCGATTCCAAACGTCTTCTATAATGCGCATAGCAAAGGAGTGGAATTATCTGCCTGCGTCTGTTTCCGAACGCTTACAAACCTATTCTCTTCAAAGTTAAAGTAAACAGGCTCCTTCTGGGTTATAAGTTCGCTCCATCGTAGACCTTGTCTCTGTCATTTCTGACCAAGACCAAGGTCAAGAGCAAACCCATCACAAACAAACAAAAAATAATAAGGAACTTATAACAGACTACTCGTAGCTTCTGTCAGTGACTTCATCCGCGTGGTTCCCTCGGGAACATAACTCCGATATAAAACTAGCCTATATGTTATTCCAGACTTGAATCTAAAGCTAAGGCGTGGAATTCCTTGCCTGAGGTTGTGTGTCCTGATAGCTACAACCTGGGAGTCTATAAGTCAAGAGTGAATAGGTTACTTCTAGGCAACCGCGCTCCATCTTAGACCGCATCATCGCTTAACATCAGATGAGATAGTGGTCAAACGTATGCCTAACAAAAGTAAAAAAAAATAGCCTATGTGCCCATGAAGATCCTTTCAGGCGTTCTGACGTGAAAGAGTAGCAATCATCCATTCATCCATCCAACCATTCATCCATCATCACAAACTGTCACATCTTATCTTATCTTATCTTATATACTTATAATAAATCTGTAGAGAGGTCAATTCTGTACATGAAATATATTTCCAAAATAACTATCAGGGGGTGATTAGGGATCGATACTGATGCCAAAAATGCAATCAGTACAATTTTTGTCTGTCTGTCTGTCGGTCTGTCTGTCTGTCGGTCTGTCTGTCTGTCTGTCTGTCTGTCTGTCTGTCTGTCTGTCTGTCTGTATAACCGTTATAGAAACAAAAACTACTCAACGGATTTTAATGAAACTTGGTACAATTATTATTCATACTCCTGAGCAGGTTATAGTATACGTTTCATCACGCTACAATCAATAGAAAAAATGAAAAAAAAAAAGAAGGAAAATGTGAAAGTTTGGTTGTTTTTACTCAATCACGCCAGAACGGCTTAACGGATCTTAATGAAATTTAGAACAAAGACTGGAATAGCACATAAGCTACTTTTAATCCCGGAAACATGTTCCCTAGGGATCACGCGGGCGAAGCCGCTGGCAGAAGCTAGTCTATACTAATATTATAAAGCAGAAGAGTTTGTTTGTTTGGTTGAACGCGCTAATCTCAGGAACTACTGGTCCGATTTGAAAAATTCTTGTTTTTGAAATGGTTAACTAACACTGATGTTAGTTAACCATTTATCGAGGAAGGCTATAGGCCATATATCATCACGCTAAGACAAAGAGGAGCGGAGCATTAATGGAAAATGTAACGCAGACGAAGTTGCGCGGGTCAGCTAGTTTACAATATTAGTAGAACAGTAGGAAGTAGGATTTAAATAAGTACTTACAGGTTAGACATATAGATAAGCTTGTCAAATTGAAGACCATACTAGAGGTCACCTGTTCTAAACAAAAGCTGATGGTATTATGCAGGATATTGTACATTTTACGTAATGGCTGTCATTTAGGCAAATGAGTTAATTTTGAGTGTTTTTTGTTAATGTAATTGGGTGGAACCAAGCCGTATTAGGTAAATGGTCATTGCCGCCACGCAGCAGGCATCAGACAAGTCTTAAATGTAGCATTTGAAAAATAATAAAACTTAAAGGTGGCAACACTGGGTATACCACAAGTCCAAGCTTGCCATAAATACACCTTCACCCATCATCATTAGCTTGCTGGGCAATTCGTGCATGGTCAACGGATTGGTCGAGTAGATTTGGAGAAAAAAAAACACTACAAAGTAAAAAATACTTAACTTTAATTACGAAAGTCGGTGTTTTTGTTAGTTTCTTCGTATTTTGACACCGACTCGACTTTCGTCATTTTTTATTTTTCACTTTTTAGTGGTACCCCACACCTAACAACACCACTGCAAAATCGCAGAAAAGCAAAATACTTACGCAATTTCGATTACTTGGATGACATGAAACCATCATCCAAGAAAACGTATTCCAGCTATTTCGATTTACAATCCAAAGTTCGTAACCGCTTTTGATAAAATTTAAATAGGACCAATCTGCAAGTATATCCTTTCAGATAAAACAAGAATTTTTCAAATCGGTTCATAATTGACGGAGTTATGAGGTAACAAACATAAAAAAAAAATATAACCGAATTGAGAACCTCCTCCTTTTTTGGGAAGTCGGTTAAAAATCGTTTGACACAGACTGATAGACACGATCGATTTGATAAGGGTTCCGCTTATTTATTTATTCGTGATATTCTGACATTTAACCATTCCTGAATGGACATTTTATCGTGATGCTAAACACTATTGAAAAAAATTTATTTGCAGTTTATGGAAAGGGCAGTGCTATTAATATTGTAAAGAGGTAACATTTGTTTGTAAGTTTGTATGTTTGTAAGTAGGGGGTAATCTCAGGAACTACTGGTCCGATTTGAAAAATTTTTTCAGTGTTAGATAGCCCATTTATCGAGGAAGGTTATAGGCTATATCGCTAAGACAAATAGGAGCGCATCAATAATGGAAAATGTGACGCAGACGAAGTTGCGCGGGTCACAGCTAGTTGTTAATATTAGCGAAGCAAGTATAATGGTAGAAATTACCCGAACGAGTTCTATAACAAAGAACTCTAACAATACCTATTTCGTCTATGTTTGTAACTTATAGTTCCTATCAATTCTAGAATATTTAACAACATCTGATTTGTTTAATTTGTTGAAAACCGCGGTCTCCTACAACCGTTCAAAAGTGTACCTACCAACGTTAAAAATAGATACTTAAAAAAAACATTTATTATGACTAATTGATTACTAGGTTACTAGGTTACACTTAATTAGAATTTTCCATAGGTTTACCGGATTTAGATATTAATTGGATTTTAATTTAATTATAATTGGATCTATTTTTAATCCGTTTGGTTAAAATGATTTCTATTATTATTATTATTTCTACGTATCATCATCTGCCTAGCCTTTTCCCAACTACATTGGGCTCGGCTTCCAGTCAAACCGGATTCAGCTGAATACCATATTTACGTGGCTAAATTAACAGCCGCACGGTTCAATCTTTAAGGTTAAGAACGCTTGCCAAGGTTGGTCTGTGAATGGGTGACCATCTTAACATACCGAGTTTCCTCCGTACCTCGGAAAGCACGTTAAGCCGTTGGTCCCGGCTGTCATTTGTAGATCTTAGGCAGTCGTTACGGATTGTCAGAATCCAGTAAATCTGACTCCAGTCTTACCAAGAAGTACCGTGTTACCCAGTTAATGAGTTGTGGTGCAGCCGCTCCACGTATTCAGCTGAATCCGGTATGACTGGAAGCCGACCCCAATATAGTTGGGAAAAGGCTCTGCAGATGATGATGACCCTCAACATCTTAAATATACATAAACAATGCCACTGACCTTATACACAGTTCGTGCCAATCCGTAGACTAGATAATACATTTGTGACAACCTTCATTAAAATTGTTTGTTTTTAGGGTTCCGTACCCGAAGGGTAACCAACAGAACCCTATAGCTAAGCCTACATTGTCCTTCTGGCTGTCTGTCAGCGGACTATATCTCAAGAACCGTAATCAGTGTGTATTTCTATTGCCACCATAACTACAAAAAATAAAAAAAATGGGGCTCCCATATAAGAAACGTGTTTTGATGTTTCCGAACCTCAAAAGGAAAAAACGCTGAAATCACTTTGTTTTTTCGTTTAACGGAACCCTTAGCGTGCAAGTCCGACTCGGACTTGGACGGTTTTTATCGTATCTACGGACTCCAGCGAACCGAAACTGCCAGCAGTTCTAAAGACCGTCTTTCGTAAAGGACCACCCAAGCTTTGATGTAATTATATATGTCTACTTGAAAACCTGCAAATATAGTTCACCGTAAAATATGTGGAAACAACAATGAAACGCAATTTACAGTCGGTGCGCGTCTGAATGGCAGACCAAATTAACATATTATTGTTTAAATTGACTCACAAAGAAAACGTAAACTGTTACATAGATTCTGTCAAGCGAACATTTAGCTGATTTCCTATAATGGCAACACTATTATCTGTCAAACGGATTGTCACAATCACAAGTAGGTTGGTTACAACATTTTGATTAAGGTGGAAGCGCCAGGGTAGCCCGCTTAATTCAAATATTTTGATGTTTTTTGCAATTTGCCGGTCAGTGTGAAACTGTATGTTAAATAAAATACGATTCGCGGCCGTAACGCATATTCATCTAAAGAATTATACCCATTTTAATTAAGAATATAACCCTCTAAGTTCATACAACTCGATTGAATGACTTTTTCACGAAATCACATTCAATCGAGTTGTATGAACTTAGAGGGTTATATTGATAATTAAAATGGGTACAATTCTTTACATAAATATGCGTTAAGAACGCGAATCGTATTTTGTTTAACATACAGCTTCATACTGACCGGCAAATTGCAAAAAACATAAAATATTTGAATTTCGCGGGCTACCCTGGCGCTTCCACCTTAAACAATTTTATGAGGTCGAAAGGTTCGCTCCAGGATTGGGTATTGTTATTGCGATTATCCTCGGATCAGCTCGGGGAGTTTGGTCACTTTCGTCTACGTCTATTACTACTGCTACCACGTCTTAATGTATATAACGTTTATAATGCGCACAGCAAAGGAGTGGAACTCTCTGCCTGCGTCTGTGTTTCCGAACGCTAACAACCCTAATCTCTTCAAAATTAGAGTGCACAGGCTCCTTCTGGGTAAACTCGCTCCAACGTAGACTTTGTCTCTGTCATCTCTGACCAAGACTACAGTCAAGAGCAAACCCATCTATACATATAAATAAAATTGGAGTGTCTGTTTGTAATATTGAAATAACCGTTTTTTACTACATGTATATGAATATATAGACGGTTCATACACCAAAATAACATTTTTTACAATTTTTGTCTGTGTTTGTTTGTTCCAGTTAATCTTTATTTTAGAAAAAAAAAACTAAAAATTAAAGAATCTACTGTTACGCGAAACGTAGTTCTCCGGGTCAGCTAGTCTCAAATAAAAAAAATCTTACCCACATTCAATCAATAGGCTCCCCTAACGGAAGGTATGTGAACATATCTAGGAAAATGTAGGTAAACTATAGGTAGAGGTACAGTTCTGCTTAATCCACTTTGCCGGGGAATTTCCGCGTGATGTTTATGTTAAACAATGCTATGGCCAAGACATCCAAATTTTTCCTTGAACGCCTTTGGTACCATAACATTAGGGGCCAATATGAGGGCTGCTTTAGAGGACAAAATAAGACAGTTTTATATCTGACACTAACGATGGAAAAGAATACAAACGAAGGTAGAAAATCTGTCTCCGAAAAAACACATGTATGCGAAATAAAATCGAATCAAGATTTATCCCTTGACTATTGACTTTTTCACTTCACATAAAACACATAATGTAGGTAATCCCTAAATATTTTGACACTGCAGCTGTCCAGAACAAAAATAAATAAAGAAGGGTGCCTATTTTATTTAAAATAGGCGCAAATCCGGCTCGAAGGATCGAGAGTTCGGTAAACTGTGTAGGTAGGGGGCGATGAGAACTGCAGAGTACGGTCACGGGCACCTACATCCTAAGATGTGGATTGAGAAAAACAAACTGGCCAAGTACGAGTCGGACTCGCGTGCAAAGGGTTGCAAACCAATTTTGTTTTTACATGTTATTTTAATACTACAGACTTCTTAGGTTTTCCTTTAATCTTTAGGTATCTTTAGGTTTAGATATATATTATGTGTACATTTTTTTTCAAAATTTTAGGCTCCGTAGTATCGGAGATAATGGTCATTTTTGGTTTAATTTCTTGAATAACTTCAAAAGTTTTTTTTTTATTTACGTAAAGCGTTCGTGTTTGGGTAACAAAAAGTCCATATGTATACCAAAGGAGAAGGGGACTTCTGGGCCTAGCAGTTAACTAGTTGAAATGTGTATTAAAAAACCGTTAATTTCTGCACAATTCTTAGACGATATTTTCCTAATGATTGAAGATGAATTTAAATACATATTTTATAAATATATTGGTGGTTTATTTTACATCCTCTTGTTCCTTGTTTTTAAAAGGTTGGTACCTTCTGGTTCTAAGTGCAGGGGATTAGTGTAGATGTAGATAGTGTAGATATTAAACTTTTGGAAAAAAAAAGCAACTAGTTTTTTGAGTATTTTTGGGAGTCTGCATTCATAGGCAAAAACCGAAAAAGGTTTACAAGCCGAGACTTTGTCGTTGCCTCTCTGTCTCACAGGGCTGTGTTGCCAGTATTATTTCAGTAACAGTTGGACTGTGATAAGTGTTATTAAAACAAAACAGATTAACATCCACAAATAGTAAACGGAGAAGAATAGATCAAAATATATTGGAGATCGAGACAACGTCATGTATTTGTGCATGGGGTTAAATCTATACTAATATTATAAAGCTGAAGAATTTGTTTGTTTGCTTGAACGCGCTAATACTGTGTGTATTACGTGTGTACATTTATGTATGTACATTTTTAGCAAAAAAAGACATTTTTCGTATGTAAACCAGTAGGTATTTTTAAATTTGTTACCTATGGGTTTACCCTTGAAACGACTTAAGGCGGGGTTGCAGTACTTTTTAAGAGTTTTGAACGTCTGAAAATCTAATGAATTATGAGTTTTTTAATAAATAAAAATCATAACACAAAAATTAAACATACCCTCAAGTAAATCGTAAAGATAGAAACGCGATTTAGAATTATTGGCTCGATATTTTTTTTTATCAAACATTACTCTAAATTATAATTTTAAACGTGTACTGCTAAGAGATTTAATAACGAATATACATAAAAGTTATATCAATAGATAGAGCTTTTTATTTTGAAGTAAATGTTGAAACCATATTGTATTATTTCTTTATCAGTTTTCGCCAAGAAGAAATTTAGGCGTTATTTCGCTCGCCGGACAGTCGCTGTTGTTCGTCAAAACACACAGTACCTACTGCAACCTCGCCTTAAACGCATCATGGCTAAGGAATATAACAAAAAGAACATAAAATCCAATACAGCAATTGATTTCATGATGAGACATTTATTTAACGTCAGAATGGTACAACAAATGTTGCGGACATGTCTACGCTCTGTACCTAAGCAGAATCCGAGCTTCGCAATCGATCAATCAATCAATCATTAATATATTTAAAATCTTCTGTTATTGACTAACTAAGTGATTGATTGACAGACAACGTACAACCCAAATTACCAGTCGTAGGAAGCTGAAATACGGCATGTAGTTTCTTTAATTATAGGATTTCACGAAATTCTTAGAGAACGGGAAAATAAACGAGATAAAAGTGAGTGATAAAACTTAGAGCTTTTATTGTAAACCATTCATTTTTAATTAGTACAAATACTTAAAGGGCTTATTAGAAAAGGTCTTGTTATTTTACATGTAAAGTCTCAATAAATAAAATTATAAACATCAAAGTTATTAACGTTTTTTTATATCCCAAAATGTCACTCAATTTATGGTAAGCGAAAAAATAAGCAATTCAAACTTTTCCTTCGTAATTTAACTGGGCTAAGGGCTTAGGGCCAACAAAATTATCAACTTTTTACAATTAAGTAATATTTAAGAAAACAACAAGTAAAAATAAATCAAATTAAACAATTTTGGAATTTCGTTTTCTTTTTACTTCTGACTGCAAAATTATGATCAGCAAAGGGTACGGAAACAGCCCCATTTTTTTGTACTAATTAAAAAATACTGGTGTATATAATATCTTTCTATTAAACTCTAATCCACATACAATCGCACATACATTCACTCTCCTCTCACTTTCACACCAACACCTATCCAACTACTTATTCACACTCACACATATACACCTTCATACCTACATTTACACTCATTCACCCACACCCTCGTACTCCCACATAATTATGCAATATTATATAAATCTATGTAATTAATCAAACTATAACGTTTCTCTTCCCTTCTAAAGTAAATTGACACAGTCCACTTGCACATTCAATTGGGCCCTCACTGCGAAACACTGTCTCTTGAAATACAGGATAACCTAGTTTAAGAGGCAGAGTTTAACTTATTGCGTACAGTTTCCTTGTCATCCAAATGTGTATGTAAATGTTCTGGTCAATGTATTCGAAAATTGTTAACCATACTTAATTGTACCACTCTCTGTATTATTGGGAAATAAAGATATATAAAAAAAAAAAAAAAAAACTTAGAACATGGAAGGAGGGTGGCTTGCGGCAGAAGTCAATAGAAATAGCTAGGGGAAGCCTTTGCCAAGAGGCACGCTGCATAGAGAGACATACTAAATAAATAAATACTAAGATAATTTACATTAACATCAGAGAAAACAATTCAGAACAAGGGCGGGTTGTTTCACGTTCACTTAACGCACGCGTAAACGTTAAAAATGGCGCTAACTATCGTAAAATCAAAAAATTGAGTTGTTTCACAATATGTCAACGTTAACGCATACAAAAAAAACTTTTTACAAAAAAAATACAACCGAATTCCAAATAAAAAAAAACACAACTAAGTAAAAAATTACTTTAATTTCGGAAGTCTCGGTATTTTTGTTAGTTTCTTCGTATTTTGACACCGACTTCCGAAATTAAAGTTATGTTTTACTAAGTAGTATTTTTTTAATTGGGAGTCACTTGTATTTTTTTGGAAAGTTTTTTATTTTTCACTTTTTAGTGGTACCCCACACCTAACAACACCACTGCAAAATCTCAGAAAAGCAAAATACGCAATTTCGATTACCAGGATGACAAAAAAACCATCATCCAAGTACCTAAACGAATTCCAGCTATTTCGATTTAAAATTCAAACTTCGAAAAAGATTTTGATAAAATTTAAATGGGACCAATCTACAAGTATATTCCTTTTCCTTTCAGATAAAATAAGAATTTTTCAAATCGGTTCATAATTGACGGACTTATGAGGTAACAAACACGAGGGAAAAAAAACATACAACCGAATTGAGAACCTCCTCGTTTTTGGGAAGTCGGTTAAAAATAACGATTACTTTAACAATGGTTTGAGCACTGGTTAACGTTACTTTAGTTGCGTGTGTTTTTTTTTAATTCCTCAGTGAGTGCAAAAAAGGTATTTAGGTAGGACCCGTGTGTAAGAAAACTTGAGCTATTGGGATGTGCAGGAACTTATACCAAAATGTTTTGAAACAACGCTTCTTATTTAACGAACGTTTAACCAACCGTTTGAAATAACCCGCCATAAGACTTGTAAGTACCTAAACAAGGTAAACTATGGTTTTCATAATAATAACTACCTAGTCATTTATTCGCATAGGTAAAGATATTACAATAATACTCGTAAGTTCAGTGCAAAGACAGACACACATACATTCCGCTATTTAGTATCAGCATTCAAATATTAAATCTATAAATGTGTTTTTAAATTTTTAATAACATTATCGATGGTACGGAAGCCACAGAACGCAAGCTCGACTCGCACCTGGCCAGATTTTTAACGGCGATCGAGAAATAATATCGCGCTACCTATTTTCCGCGATACGCATGGTATTCTCGACACGAGCGCTGACGCAGGATGCGTGCAAAACGCTGAATGATAAAAACCCCTGCATGGCCGACCGAGTTTCGAGTATTGAGATGAGAACGTAGCGCGAGCGCGCGCCTTTTGAAAATAGAACCTTAGTTTTTTTTTATAAAATAGGCTAAGGACTGAACAGAAAACTTAATTATTTTTTTCTAATTTGGAACATTACTTTGTATTTTAAATAGACAGAGATAATATTTTTGTTTAATTTTCAATTTTAGAGGAAAGTGATTCTAGTTTTGATAGTTAAAAATGTGTTTATTAAATAAATTGTGTTTGGTTTTGTTGTTCGGTGTTTACTGCGAGTCACAGACTATGAGAAAGGAAGCTTATATGACAGTCGTGAGTACTTACATAATATATTTTCACATTATTTCAGAACTCACAGAAAACGTGCGTTTTCTTTTTCGGAAGAAGTCATTACACTCAGCTAACGTAGTATTAAATAACGAAAGAATCAAATCCAATTTTATTTATTTATTTATTAAAACTTTATGCAAAAGTAACTGTACAAAGGCGGACATACCTAATGCCATAGGCATTTTCTACCAGTCGACCTTAGGGTGGTGCAGAGACAGCATGGTAGATGCAACATATTGAAAAAACAAACCGTAAGGAAGAGAAAAAACTAATACAATTAAAATAAATACATAGATACATACATACACATAAACAAAGTTAACAACGTTATAATGAAACGAAACCAACGAATTACCGCTGTAGCGTATCTCGGATATTAACTTTTACAAACACAAAAACAAACTGAAATTACTTCTTGGTGATAAGAAATTAGTTTTGATATAGTCCATTTGGTAGGCATAGGAACTCCTTGGAACGCAAAGGCACTAGGATGACCACGTATGGGTTCCAGTCAGTAAGAGTCTGAATTTCCCTTCTGCTCCACCCTGAGCGCGAGATAGATAGAATCGATGTTTCCCCATCCGTAAAAAAAATGACGCAAACCCCGAAAAACCTGGCCAAGTGCGAGTCGCACTCACGTGCAAAGGGTTCCGGACGAATCTAATATTTTTTACCATGTTATTGTAGTACTACAGACTTCATATAGATTTTCCTGTTATCTATGGGTAAAGATCTATTATCTATTTATAAAATCTATTATAAAATTTTAGACTCAGTAGTTCCAGAGATAAGGGGGGGGGGGGGGGGGGGGGGAAACGGTAATTTTTCTTGTCCTCAAATTTTTTGAATAACTTCAAAAACTTTATTTTAAAATTAAAAAAATATATATGATTAAAACCCTTACAGTAAGCCCTTTTATTAAATATGTCACACGATATTGTTCAAAAAAGTTTGTTTAAAAATCCTAGTTTGACTTCAAAAATGACGCCCACACTAAAAAAATAATAATTTACGTAGCGCGTCCATATTTGGGTCACAGAAGTCCATATTATGTTTATAAAATTTCAACAGAATCGGTTGAAAAACTGGCTGTGACAGACAGACAGACACCGAATGATCCTATAAGGGTTCCGTTTTTTGTTTGGAACCCTAATAATTGATTAGAATGCGGAAATATTAAACGCAACCTAACATACCACAGAACCAATTAAGTCGGACTTCAATAACATTATAACCACAAACACGAAAATAATCATTGTACTAAACCGGTCACATTATATAAATCTAAATCAAGGGCATACAAACTCACCAACAAAATATTTAATAATAACTTAGGGCTGAGTTTTCATTCGTCAGATAATTTTAACTGTATAATAAATATGGCAGTTTGACATATTTTCTAAGCAAAAGCTGTCAAACCAGAATTTTTATTGCTCTTATAAAATTTATCTAACTATTGAAAAATCGGCCCTTAGTCGAGTTAATTGCGAATGTTTTTCGTTATATTATTATATGCTGTAATACGTTATTATTCATTCAAGAACCGCGTTTTTAGGGTTCCGCAGCCAAATGGCAAAAACGGAACCCTTATAGATTCGTCATGTCTGTCTGTCGGTCTGTCTGTCCGTCCGTCCGTATGTCACAGCCACTTTTCTCCGAAACTATAAGAGCTATGCTGTTGAAACTTGGTAAGTAGATGTATTCTGTGAACCGCATTAAGATTTTCACACAAAAAAAAAAACAATAAATTTTGGGGGTCCCCATACTTAGAACTGAAACTCAAAAAAAAATTTTCGTCGAACCCAAACGTGTGGGGTATCTATGGATAGGTCTTCAAAAATGATATTGAGGTTTCTAATATGATTTTTTTCTAAACTGAACAGTTTGCGAGAGAGATACTTCCAAAGTGGTAAAATCCCCCCCCCCCCGTAACTTCTAAAATAAGAGAATGAGAAATCTAAAAAAAATATATGATGTATATTACCATGTAAACTACCAGCGAAAATTGGTTTGAACATGATCCAGTAAGTAGTTTTTTTTTAATACGTCATAAATCTATACTACTTTTGCTTATAATATATACCTACAGGTTTGTACGGAACCCTCGGTGCGCGAGTCCGACTCGCACTTGGCCGGTTCTTAATTGTAATCCTACTACACCGCGTCCGCCGGTCCATTCCATGACTGAAGTAAAAGTAGTTTTTTTTTTATACAAAACGGGGAAACTCTTGGCCTAAATCTCACCTGATGGAAAGTGATGATTAGGCCGAAGATGGAAGCGAGTTTCACCCGGAATCCTCTTACACAGAGGAACTGGCTATCATACCTCTAACTGTCGGAACACAACAATGCTGTTAACATTGTTGTTATGGCGACAGACTTAGACATGATGGTGGTAGCTTGCCAGGCGGACTTAGAACAAGTCCTACCACCAACCAAACCGAGCAAAAAATTTGCCCCCGCTGGGAATCGAACCCGGGACCTCTGGGTCTGAATCAGGTGGTATAACCACGAGACCACGGAGGCGGTTAGTGTCACCTGTTTAGCACCACCCAGGGACCACGTGTAGGGATTCGCTGAAGGGTATTCTCCTACGGACGCGGGTGACTCGGCCCCCTAAATTTTTTTTTTAAAGTTTACTCCTTGCCGTGTGAGAAAAAGCCGTTGTAGCAGAAGAGAGTGTCAGACTCTTCCTGACTAAAACCTATCCGTGTTCCTCCTAATGCCCTTTGCGTTCCAGGGCTGCGGTGACTTGTGTTTATATAATTTTTAGTGCTTGGTGTTTTTATAATTTTTGTGTTATTATTTAAATTTACCTACCCTCATTTCGTATTTAACTATTTTTATTCGTCTATTATTTATTTACACACTTAAAACAATCACTCGCATTATCCCACACCTATTTGAACACATTACGCATCACCGCTATATATATCTATTACACTCCAAACAACTCCGGTTTTACGTCCGTTGCGTCACAACTGCAGGTTCAGTTGAAAACCAGCGTCAGGCACTGGTTGTCTGGCATACATGCTGAACTGGACCTTTTTTGGTGCAGCCTTGAGGCACGCAAATTAATGTACATTTTTTTATTTGTTTTTTTTTTGTGCTATCCATATATTGTGTTGTGCCTTGTGTTGTATCAAATAAATTCTTATTCTTTCTTTCGAAGAAATTCCGCAACTAAATGTCTTGGACTGCCAGCTTATTAGGAAAATTATCTAGACACGTACTTAACTAACAGCAAGAGCAGCAAAACTGTTTGTTCTTCAGTTATTATTTGCTTATTTAGCGGACTATTATAAAAACGCAAAATATATTTCCTTCAAATAATAAAAAACGAGCAAGTGCTAGTTGGACTGGCGCATGACGCACTGAGCGAGTGAGCGCAGGACTGGCGCAGGCCTAATAAAATAACAAGCATTTTTATTTTATTTTAACATTCTACCGTTATACTGTTGACATTCTGGACCTCTTTATTAAATTTGGACTCGCTTATTAATTACATTATTTGACATTATCCAATACTTCCTTTATTTTACACCACTTCCATCATCACACCACCACCTTCCATCACTTTCCATCAGGTGAGATTTGGGCCAAGAGTTTCCCCGTTTTGTATATAAAAAAAAAAAAAATCTAAATTAATTTTTGTACTGTTTTAGATTTTATTGATAACACTCAATAGGGGTATAATTGACTTACTGCTTATTTTAACATTCTGATAATAACTTGGCTAAATCTTGTATTGACTAAATTAGTTGACATCATCCTATTTTTTATTCTTATTCTTTGACATTTGTGATTCATATTGATTGTTGTTGACATTTTGAAATAATTCATTAATTTTAAATATTTATTGCAGTTTTTTATATAAATTTTATTGATCGTTATATTTTAATCATTTCTCATTATTTATCTATATTTGATTTTGTAATATTAATAAAGAAACAAAAATTAAATTTGACATAAACATTTGTACGCACAATGGCAAAGCATAGATCACTTACAAAAAATGTAACATCTCACACACCTGTGTACCTGTAACCTATGGTTTACAAATAAATAATCTGAATCTGAATCCGTATCAAAAACAATCAGTTTTACTTTTGAGTAGTTTGAAGTATGTTTATTTTGTTTACAAAAATGTTCTACATATTACTTTTATTATGTACTAGCTGACCCACGCAACTTCGTCTGCATTACATTTTCCATTAATGCTCGGCTCCTACTAGTCTTAGCGTGATATGTAGCCTTCCTCGATAAATAGAATATGCACTACTGAAATAATTTTTCAAATCGGACCAGTAGTTCCTGAGATTAGCGCGTACAACCAAACAAACAAACTCTTCTGCTTTATAATATTAAGTATAGATTATTATTAGTATAGATTGCCATTATTATAAACTAGCTGACCTACGCAACTTCGTTTGCGTCACATTTTCCATTAATGCTCGGCTCCTTTTAGTCTTAGCGTGATGAAAGCCTATAGCCTTCCTCGATAAATGAGCTATCTAATACTGAAAGAATTTTTCAAATCGGACCAGATTTACAATCTACTATTATGCCCCTAAAGTTATAGTAGTAAGTAGTTTTGTTGCGAATTTTGTAATAATAAACTCTGTGAGCATTTCAAGTGTCTACCAGTTGACATTAAATTATTAGATCGAAAAGCGACGAGCCCCTTTAATTTTGAATGTACTGAATTCGGATTTTTTATTCGTTCTATCGCTTTCCGCCATAACGAGCTTTTTTAAAGAGTACACGGGTACTGTACGGTTGGCGCAGTGGTTGAGCGATTGACTGCTGCGCAGCATGTCGCGGGTTCGATTCCCGCACGGAACAAATATTTGTACGACCTACAAGTATTTGTTCCGAGTCTGGGTGTTTATGTATGTATTTACAAAAAAAAAATGTATATAAGTAGTTTATCAGCCATCTCGTTACCATAACACAAGCATTAGGTTGCTTAGCTTGGGACTATATGGCGTTGTGTGAAATGTCCAAGGATATTATTATTATATTACTGTGAGTTAGGCCGTAGCCTAAGGTAAATCTACTTATAGAATAGAATACTCTTCAGTAAACCATATAAATTACAGAAAAAAAAATAGATGAAGAAAACTTTACATAGGGTGACGCAATGGGCGGCTTTATCTTTTCAAGACAACCAACCTTTGGATGGATTTGAAAGAGAAAGGAAATACAGTACTGTAGGTATTTATTTATTTAATACTTTACGCACACATGACAGAGGCGGACTTAATGCTTTAGGCATTTTCTACCAGTCAACCTTTGGGTGATGCAGATGAAGAGAAACCAGAAACGCGATTAATGGTAAAAAATAATAAAAAGACGAATTTATACATAATTATAAACTATACATCCAATAAAATAATATAGTCAAATTAATAAACTAGTAGGTACGGTTTTTGTGAATAAATACATGATGGATAAATAAATTATAAACTATTATTTAATTAAAACACAATGAATTCCTTTTAGGCACGCAGCTATATTTCTCACAAAGAAGATCAGAGAGAGATGTACAGATAATTATAAATCAACCAGTCATAGACTTAAATTACTAGTTCCTTGGTGTTGCTGGACATGATGACACTAGTATTAATTACTAGCTGACCCGCGCAACTTCGTCTGCGCCACATTTTCCATTATTGCTCCGCTCCTATTTGTCTTTGCGTGATGATAATTATATAGTCTATAGCATTCCTCGATAAATGGGCTATCTAACACTGAAAGAATTTTTCAAATCTGACCAGTAGTTCCTGAGATTACCCCCTACATACAAACTTACAAACAAATTTTACCTCTTTATAATATTAGTATAGATTTCGATATCAATAAATTACATAAACAAAAAGCATAGAACCCAAGTAAAAACGATCAAAGGTTATGGTAGTGATGTTTGACCATTGTTTTAAAGTGGACGAAAACTACTCATCTGCGAATCCTGTTTCGTAAATTGTTAATAATTAGGTGCCTGCACTTTTTATTCACATTTACGGTTTTTTACGTGCTTACAACCTAACTATGATTTATCCTTGATATCTATCTGCAATCTTTGAGTGATATGACGTCATGAGTTATCGATCTCTAGTTATTTCGGTGTTTCTTTTCAGGGAAAACCAGTTTCATCTACAATAATAATATGAAGAAAAAATATTTATGTGCAATAGAGTTACACTCTTTGAAAAATAACTATGATTTATGTGTCGGTGAACAAAATAAACTATACTTAACAGAGTTCCAACGCAAGTTTTGTAAAAAAGTTTTTACTGATAATTTATGGACGACATCGTCTACGCAGGAATTGGAATAATCAAAAACTTTTTACAAAAAAATACAACCGACTTCCAAAAAAAAAAAA
The DNA here is from genome assembly GCA_963859965.1 of Ceramica pisi. NCBI lineage: Eukaryota > Metazoa > Arthropoda > Insecta > Lepidoptera > Noctuidae > Ceramica > Ceramica pisi. The sequence goes on from OY982528.1 coordinate 1,400,055, forward strand.
ACTTTAATTTCGGAAATCGGTGTTTTTGTTCATTTGTTCGTTTTTTGACACCGACTTCCGGAATTAAAGTTATTTTTTACTTTGTACTGTTTTTTTTTTTTTGGAAATCGGTTGTATTTTTTTATAAAAAGTTTTTTACATGACCATAATGCCTTGGAAGGTGGGTAGGCCTTTGGTGTGGGATGCAACATGTGTTGACACCCTTGCGCCATCCCATCTTAGCACGGCGGGCTGTGCTGGGGCGGCTGCTGCAGGAGCGGATTTTTTTTACGGGACCAAGCGGCAAGTAATTCCTCCTTTTTTTGGAAGTCGGTTAAAAACAAATTCTAAACGACTAAATATAGAGTTAACTTATATTTATAAGTTTTAAAAGGCATCCCACAAGGTGGACCAATGCCCCTGGTGCGGGTCGCGGGTAGCTGTGAGACGTATAGGACTGCTTGTTGTGATGTCACGTGCGGTGAGGCCTAGGCATGGGTCATTGATGGTTTTCTGGTTAACGTAATTTAACTGTTAATCGTCAATGGTGAACTGGTTGAAAAAACTGTTCAATTATCGAACAATAAAGTCAGTCATCTGTTCAATAAAGTATATAATAAATAATAATTATTAACAGATTTTGAACGGTAGCGATTGGCGTCAACGTCAATTTATGTCAACGTTTTCAATTATTGACAATGTTGCAAATAATAAATTGATATTCATTGAAGATTACTGATTTGTTATAAGAAATGACATAACCTTCGTACTCTTTCCAGGCTTAATTCGCATACCAGACCAGTTGATTCTCAGAAATGAATAAATAAAATTAAGTTGAAATAATTAACAGATTATATAATTCAACTCGTTTTTTCGTTGATGATAAACAGCTAAGTCGTTGACAAATGTAAAGTCGTTAAAAAAACCGTTTATTGATTTAACGACCACCTCTAGTGAGGCCTATGTCGAGCAGTCTTTGGCTGTTAAGATGAAGATATCAGTTTTATTTCGTTGGCCACTTAGGACCAAAATGCTTGGATGTTTACTCAACTTAAAGTTGTTCTGGAGTTCCTTGAAAAGATTTTGCTGCAAGTATTTTCCATTGTCAATAGGTATCTTGTTTAGTAATACCAATGTCATATCAGTTGTCAAACTTAATATGAACCTGGCAACACTGGCTCAACTCTGTTTTTTCGATCTTCACGATTCTTGTAATCTTTATAATAGTTACGTTTTAAAAGTGTTTATTATCTCCTGTCAATGTACTAAATGTTAGCATACAAAATAATCGACTCCTTAGTTTATTTAATTTATTGGTTGCAACACTGTTATTTTTAGTATCGAATACATTTTTTATTTATGGCAACCCATAGTGCACTGTAGGTAATATAATGGCGCGTTGCGTTTGAATCTCCCCTATTCAACGTTGAGCTACAGACGACAAAGGAGGTCTCGAGTCACAATTTGAGCTTGTAACACATCAGTCGGTAATAAATGTGGTTAGACAAGTATTCCTGTGAGTGATTTCTTTCAATTCAGAAGTGTGCTACAGTGTATCTACGTGCCTGATGTTGCGGTATCCTGGACAAAGGACATTTTGAGGTCAGAGATCAATGCATTACTTCCTTTTCTGTGATTGGGTGGCAAACGTGTTGCGATTATAAACCGTGTCTGTTTTAAACGGCAAACAAAGAAATAAGAATCAAGTATTTAAAACAATAACAATTAACAGTGATCATTGGGAAATAGGAACGTGTCAATTTGAAAAGATTTAGTTTTAATACAGACGATTGTGTTCAATAATTGATTTATAATTATAGTGAGGGTACCCTGTGTACCTGATTACGTAATAAAATAGCGATGGTTTCTACTTCGTTTTAACCCTTATTGATACATATCGAATAGTTGCTGATAGAAGTGATTACATTATTTGAATAACGAGATCGTGTCTGCGTGTTTTCAGTTCTTTATACGTACTGTAATATTGCTTAAAGTAATTAGTTGCTGTATTTAAATTTATTTAACTTTATTTTGAATCACTCAAAATCGTTTAACGTGCTAATGGGTAATTCTAAACGAAGACGGCGTGACTCAAGTAGCGATAGCTTGTCTACAAATTCTAGCGACAGTGATAATCACCACCGTAGGTTGCGGCATAGTAAAAGGCGTCGTGATAAAAAGCAAAGTAGTGGTCATAGGCATAGTAAGAGAAATAGGAAACAAAAACGTTCAAAACGTCATAGTCCTGATCGCGAGTCTACAAAAACTCCGCCGTTAAGTACTTCAACACAATTACGTGCAGCCACTAATCAGACTAGGGCTGATTTAAACAATATTCCATTCACTGTATGTAACAATAATTCTATAGGTAATTCAGAGCCGCTAGCAGCTTCTAACTTTTGGGCTCAAAATAATTTTCCTGTTGCGTTTAGTGTGGTACCTGAATTTGACCCAAGTGATAACAGTCAAACAATTGAAAACTGGATTAACAAGGTCAGTGAATGTGCGCAGATTTACTCTTGGAATGATCGTCAAATATGTCACTATGCACTTCCAAAATTAAGTGGTTTAGCCAAGAAATGGTACCAGGGTTTACCCTCGGTGCTATTTAGTTGGACCGAGTGGATTCAAAAATTAAAACACTCTTTTCCTTCCAACGAAAATTATGGAGATCTGTTGACGTCAATGTTAAAGATTAGATGTAAGTTTGGTCAGTCATTAGAACATTATTATTATGACAAAATGACACTAATAAATAAATGCGAAATAACCGGTATTAAGGCAGTTGGCTGTCTCATTCATGGTATTGATGACAAATTTGTACGAATGGGAGCAGGAGCTTGTATGTTTAATGAACCGGAACAAATTCTGAATTATTTGCGCACAATATCCCAACATGAAAACCCTAACTTTCGTAACCGTAATAATGCGCCAGCGAAAACGTCTAATAGATTATCAAGTGAACAAACACAAACAATTGGAGCTAATAACAACGTTCGATGTTTTAACTGCAATGAAGTAGGACACATAAGTTTAAAATGTAACAAGCCTATCAAACGATGTAACTTTTGTTTAAAATTAGGACATGACACTAAAGACTGCCGTAAAAGAAATACTAATAACCATGAAGATTTAAAAAAAGTTAATACTGCGACAGACCAAAATAAAAATATCTTGTGTATTTCTAATAGTGAATCTACGAACTCAAAGTATTACAAAGATGTTAAAATAAATAACGTCATCTTGCAGGGATACGTAGATCTCGGTAGTAAATGTACTCTTATACGAGAATCGAATGCAAAAATATTAGTCGATGTTTGGTACTTCGATAATTTGCCCATTTTACAGGGATTTGGAAATGCCGCTGTAAAGCCAATAGGAAAGTTTATAGCTATTATAGAGATTGACTCAGTTAGAGCTGAAGCTGAAGTTCTTGTCGTACATGACCATTATCTACAGACGTCAATTTTAGTTGGTCAATCGTTTACGGAAAAACCAAATGTCATTCTTTTAAAAACAACAGATGATTTAATATTTATGCATACACCAGACTTTGATAACAATGTTAACAATACTATTAAAGTATACGCGGATCGTGACCAAGTTATAAGAGCAAAAACTGTAATGCCAATAGATGCTTTCACTAATGATACTTACTCTGGCAGTTTGTTGGTACAATATAGCCTTCGCATTTTGCCGCGTAATGAATATGCTGTTTTGCCTGGTCTCTTTGAGTTTAAAGGGGGTAAAGGATATATAATGCTAGCAAATTTATCAACAAATGATTTAAACGTTAATAAAGGAACTTTATTAGTTCGGGGTCAACAATATCAAGAAATAAATAGGGAATATATAGGTTTAACAACGGAAACTAGGGATTATAAAGATTTACCTTTATCCGATATAAAAATTAGTACAGAAGTGACCGAAGAACAAAAACAGAAATTAATCGATTTATTAAAAAAGTACAGGGATTGTTTTGCAATGAATTTAGCGGAGTTAGGTAAAACTAATCTAGCAAAAATGGAAATTACACTTATAGATAACAGACCAGTCGTATACAATCCATATAGAATATCACACAGTGAGCGTGACCATTTAAATACAATTATAGAGGAATTATTAGAGAATGGTATAATTCGCGAAAGCTCTTCAGATTATTCAAGTCCTGTTGTCCTAGTGAGTAAGAAGAATGGGGATAAGCGGCTATGTATTGACTATAGATCTCTAAATAGAAAAACTTTAAAGGATAAATATCCGTTACCCCGCATCGAAGATCAATTAGATAGGTTGGGGGGCAACAAGTTCTTCATAAGCCTTGACCTTACTTCAGGCTACTATCAAGTACCGATGAGTGAGGCCAGTAAGCGATTTACTGCGTTCGTGACGCCGGATGGCTTATATGAGTTTGAAAGAATGCCCTTTGGACTAGCTAATGCACCTAGTGTTTTCCAAAGGACGATTAACTGTATGCTTAAGGGAAAACAAAATTTAGCGTTGGCTTATATGGATGATCTATTAGTAACATCACGTTCAATTGAAGAGGGTTTAGATAAGCTGGAAAAGGTTTTTCAATTATTGAGATCTGCACATCTTACACTTAATCTTAATAAGTGCGATTTCTTTCAGACTCGTATAAACTACTTAGGCTACGAAATTAGCTCGGATGGCATTCGACCCGGGGCAGCAAAAATTCAAGCCGTAGTCGATTTTCCAGTCCCTAAAAACGTTCACGAGGTTCGACAGTTTGTTGGCCTCACCAGTTATTTCAGACGGTTTATTCAAAATTATTCTACGTTAGCGAAACCCCTAACGATTCTTACTAAGAAAAACGTTCCCTGGTGTTTTAATGAACCTCAAATAAAAGCATTTCATGAACTAAAACGCAAGTTGACCTCACGACCTGTTTTGACATTATATGACCCTGAGGCTGAGTTAGAAGTTCACACGGACGCTAGTAAAATTGGTATAGGCGCCATCTTGCTGCAATATGTAAATTCAGATAAAGTGTTTCATCCTATAGCTTATTATAGTCGTCAAACGACACCAGACGAGAGCAAACTACATTCGTATGAATTAGGAACTTTGGCGGTAGTCTGTGCATTGAATAGATTTAGAGTTTATGTTCTGGGTAAACCGTTCAAAGTGGTCACCGATTGTGCCGCAATACGCAGCACTATGACTAAAAAGGACTTAATACCAAGAATTGCGCGTTGGTACATGTTAATGCAGGAGTATGATATTACGGTAGAACATCGCGATGGTAACAAGATGAGTCATGTTGATGCACTGTCCCGCAACCCAGGTAATTCTGAACCCCGGAACGAAGTGGTTGACGTTTTAGCAATAGATGACGATGCATGGCTGCGCACAGTGCAGGAACAAGACTCAGAGATACAAAGGATAATTAATATTCTAAACGATCCACAGACAAAAGACATAGTCGAGATTCATAATAACTATACTGTTCAAAATGGTCGTTTGTACAGGGTAACTAAAGATCAAGACAACGTGGTTAATTTAAAGTGGGTAGTTCCAAAATCAGTTAGGTGGCAAATAGTTCGTATGAATCACGACGATGTCGGCCACTTTGGTTTTGATAAAACCTACAATCGAATTAATCAGATTTACTGGTTCAAAAAGATGAGACGTTTTATTAAAAAGTATTGTAATTCTTGTTTAAACTGTGCCCATAATAAATTACCAGCTGGGGCTAAAGAGGGGGAGCTTCATCCGATTCCAAAAATTAATAAACCATTTGATACGCTTCATACTGATCACTGTGGTCCCTTTCCTATAAGTAAAAAGAAAAATTGTCACATTCTAGTGATCATTGATGCCTTCACAAAATTTATTTATATAAAGCCAGTTAAAAATGTCAAAAGTAGTACCAGTGTTCAGGTTTTTAATGAATATTTCTCGCTATTTGGAGTACCACGTCGTCTTATATCAGACCGTGGCACTAGTTTTACGAGCAAAGAGTTTACAGACTTTATAAATAAGAGAGGTGTTAAACATATTCTAAATGCGGTTGCCTCTCCTAGGGCCAATGGCCAAGTTGAAAGGTACAATCGGACTATTGTTGATGCAATAACGGCCGCTAATCACAATAAACAAGAAAATGAATGGGATTTGTCTATACCTCAAATTCAGTGGTCTTTGAATAATACTTTAAATAAATCTACAGGTCGTACTCCTTCTGAAATGTTATTTGGTGTTCAAACCACAGGCGTTTCGGATGGTTTCATGAATTCGCTTGTCTCAGAATCCCATACGCCTTTAGATCGTGACGAAATTAGGTCAGATGCTGACTTGCGGATTCAAATTGATCAGCAAGTTCAGAAGGAGCGTTTTGATAAATCGCATAAAAAACCCACTGAATATAAAGTAGGCGATTTAGTTCGTGTCGAAAAAGATATTCGTACAGACCCTGGACACAGTCGCAAATTAATACCAAAATGTGTAGGACCATACAGAATTTCTAAAGTTATAGGTAATGATCGCTATGAAATAGAAGACACTCCTATAACTAGGAAGGAAGGTTCTAAACCTTATAGGTCAGTGTATGCCGTTGACAAGATACACCCGTGGCTTGTTTTTAATCATGATGTGATTTCGAGTGATTCAGAATAGGAGTCATTGTTTGCTAAAGTAATAATAGAATAGAGATAATAATGAATGTAACAATTATGATTATGATGCGTTTATTAGATGTCATGTGTCATTATGACAGATTTAATTACATCTGTCCTAAGTAATAATTTTGGAAAAATAAGCAGGTATAATTTACATTTAATGAGAGAATTATACCATTAATTATCATTTTATTTGAAGCAATATTATTAAATGCTTAAGTGAGAAAAAGGTATATTATTTAAGAATTAATTGAAGTGAGTTGACTTGTTATAGATATAGTTACTTGTAACAAGTAGACAAAGTGATGAGAATGAAAAATTATGTTAGCTATGATTAGTGAGTTGACACAGCGTGATTGTTGTTGATGTATAATTACAAGAGTGACTCGGTACAAGTGAGAGTGCTTGTACCTACCTGATAATTGAGTTGATTTGTTATAAATACACTTTGTTGTAGCAAGTAGACAGAGAAAGTGATGATAATGATGATGAGAAATTATGTTAGTTATGATTAGTGAGTTGATACAATGATGATTGTAGTCGATAATTAATTAAAGAGTGAGTCGGTACAAGTGAGAGTGCTTGTACTTGATGTTCAGTTTTAAAAGTGAGTCGGTACAAGTGAGGGTGCTTGTACTCGATGTTTAGTTATAAGAGTGAGTCGGTCAAGTGAGTGTGCTTGTACTCGATGTTTAGTTATAAGAGTGAGTCGGTACAAGTGAGAGTGCTTGTACTCGATGTTTAGTTTAAGAGTGAGTTGATACAGGTGAGAGTGCTTGTAGTCAATGTAGAGTGAATAAGTAGTTGTTTAATGGGTCTCATAATAGTAATTTTCTATAATGTATTTTTCCTCTCTGTATAATTCTTTGTTAAACGCGAGGCCGCGTTTGTCGTCAGGATTAGCCGAATGTTAGCATACAAAATAATCGACTCCTTAGTTTATTTAATTTATTGGTTGCAACACTGTTATTTTTAGTATCGAATACATTTTTTATTTATGGCAACCCATAGTGCACTGTAGGTAATATAATGGCGCGTTGCGTTTGAATCTCCCCTATTCAACGTTGAGCTACAGACGACAAAGGAGGTCTCGAGTCACAATTTGAGCTTGTAACACATCAGTCGGTAATAAATGTGGTTAGACAAGTATTCCTGTGAGTGATTTCTTTCATAAAATAGTGAAATACAATGCAAGATGGTTTTTATAAAGATCCCAAACATATCTACTATACAACAGGGAAAGGAATGACCTCAAAATACTGTTGAATGGGCCCATCCCATTACTCAAGGTTTTTCCATGTGTCTTAATGTAAAGATTATCCTTTATACAATAAAAATGAGATTGATAGATTAATCGATAGCGTTCCACTTACTACAGTAGGTTTTAAATCTATTATTTTCCTCGCCTTGCTTTCAACTTTTTTTTGCATTTTTCCCTAGGTTATGCCAAAAGAATCGTGCATTTTCCAGGAAAAAACAGTCTTTTATAACACTCAGCGATAATGTATCACGATTTGACAGTAACTGACGAATCCTGATGTCATTAATTCTTAGTGGCTAGGTGATACGGAGTAGAATACGCCCGTAACTAAGCTCAAAACTACGGTCTTCGGGCTTAGAGAGTAGCCCCTCAGGACATGGCCTGGCCTCCCCCAATTGTCGCCACAATAACCGGTCCTGTGCGTCTCGCATCCATCGGCTACCCGCGACCCTCACCAGGTCATTGGTCCACCTTAAGAGAGGCCTGCCAACGCTGCGTCCTCCGGTACGCGGCCGCCTCTCCAGAACTTTTCGTCCCCATCGACCGTCAGTTCTGCGAGCAATGTGCCCTGCCCACTGCCACTTTGTCCTCTGGCGAATATCATCATCCCTGATTCGATGACGTAAGGAAACTCCAAGCAAACAGTTATACCTCTTTATTATATTAGTTTAGATTTACAATTTCAGAAATACGTATGACGTCGGCAAAATGATTGTATGTCAAATGAAATTATTTGGTTGATTGTTTTTGCTATCTCAATGCATAATTGACCTGTCACATTGAAAAAACTTCCCCATACTACAAATAAGTTGGACAGCGAGCATTTAACTAACATTTTAATTTTTTTTCTGCTAATTAAACAATTAGCAGATTTTAGAAACAAAAAATTATAATAATATAATCATATATTTTTTGCACAACTGACATGGGGAATACTGCTTAGGTACAACATTGAATAAATCTTATCGAATCGTAGTTTTAGGTAAGCACAACAGTGCAAACAGTAGGCGTTACATTTAGATGTCGCGTTGTTTGTTGAACGGGCTTCATTTGACCCCTCAAAGGGGTCATTTGACCTCTCTTTAAGGCTGCGTTTCCACCAGAGATTAGCGAGGATGCGTAGCGAGGGATGTGTTTGTTAAGGACCAATAGAATCGCGTCATTTACCTAGCCTCGCTCAGCGCAAGCGATTCTATTGGTTCTTAACATACACATTCCTCGCTACGCATCCTCGCACATCTCTGGTGGAAACGCAGCCTTAGCCCGTCACATGGTAAGAACAATTCTTAAAAAAATAATGTGCTATCCTGAAAAATACGCAAGGACCGGCTGTTGTGGCGAAACTTGACTTTGTTCGGCTGATATAATATATCAGCCGAACAAAGTCAAGTTTTTTTAATGAGCATTTTTGCTTATTTCAATTTCTGCGTAGTCGATGACGTCGCCCAAGTTGTTTCACCACTTAAAAGTGAAAAATAATAAAAACTTTTTTACAAAAATTATAACCGTCTTCCAAACAAAACACTACAAAGTATAAATAACTGTAATTTTGGAAGTGGGTGTTAAAAGACATAGGAACAAAACCAACAGCGACTTTTTTATACCTTGTAGTATTTTGTTTGGAAGACGGTTGTTGTTTTTTTTTTTCGCTATTAGAGTTGGGCCCTTTAATGTATATACTTTTAAAGATCATATTATGATCTTTAAAAAAAAAATAAGCAAAAATGCTCATTAAATAAAAACTACTGAGCAAAACCGAATCAAAATTTTATGAGACCCAACGCCAAGTGCTGCATCGAACTAAAAAATAATCATAGTAATCGGATCAAAAATCTCGGAGTATTCGGTGTCCATACATAAAAAAACCCACCTCGATTGAGAACCTCCTCTTTTTTCGGAAGTCGGTTAAAAATAATTAGTTTGGGTCTTTTCTACGGGAAACGAGTCAATGGAAGGACCACACACGGAGACTTCAATAATGATTTCAATAGTCGAGATGCGTAGTAGGTACTCACAACTGGCGTACAAGTATGACTGACTATAGCTGACCCGCGCAACTTCCTGCGTCACGTTTAACATTACTGCTCTGCTCCTATTTGTCTTAGCGTGATGATATAGCCTATAACCTTCCTCGATAAATGGGCTATCTAACACTGAAAGAATTTTTCAAATCGGAAAAGGAGTTCCTGAGATTAGCGCGTTCAACCAAACAAACAAACTCTTCTGCTTTATAATATTATATAGTATAGATGCAAAGAAAGCATAAGACGTTTGTGTGGAATGAGCTTGCCCTTGACCTCGATGGCGTTGACGCCTGATGGAAAGTAAAAGATGAGGTCTATGATGGTGCGAGCGTGCCCAGAAGATGCTTGTTCACTCTTGCTTTGAAGGCAGGTTATATGTGGAAGGGAATTCAATACAGAGTGCTGGTACTTTGGCTGTACGCATAATAAAGAGAAGTGCTGAGTACGACTTGTATGGATATTGACCAATATGGATGGTACTCTGCAATGTTTTCCGGTAGTAAAAGGGGTTGGGAAGTTCCTGCGCACACCTCTGCGAAGTACAGTCTGTAGAACAGTGCGTGAGATGGTACACATAATTAGTATTCGTATGAAATTGTTTAATCAACCTTTGATTTGTAACACTTTATTTAATAAACATTCGGCAGCGAAATTTTCACTCCCATAAGACACATTCTCGTTCTCACAGCTCTTACTGAGGAGCCTTTCAATCTGCCTATCACTTTCCCACTTATATTGGGATCGGCTTCAAGTCTGACTGGAGTCAGAATTTTACAACCGGCCGCAGTTACTCTTTGTGGAGCAACAGAAAACAGAATGCAGCTCGATAACATCTATACCTACTTAATATTATAAAGCAGAAGAGTTTGTTTGTTTGTTTATTTGTTTGGTTGAACGCGCTAATCTCAGGAACTACTGGTCCGATTTGAAAAATTCTTTCAGTGTTAGATAGCCCATTTATCGAGGAAGGTATCATCACGCTAAGACAAATAGGAGCCGAGAAATAATGGAAAATGTGACGCAGATGAAATTGCGCGGGTCAGCTAGTTAGGTAATATTCTTCAAATTTTTCTATCCACCCGTATTGTGTACTTCGTATGATTTCGTGCTTCGGAAGGCACATGTAAGTCGGTGGTCCTGGCCGCCAAATGGCGGTCGTCAAATAAACCATGTCAGCGGACCTTGAGGCGGTTTAGAAACTCTGATACTAGGGCCCTCCCCCAACGGGGGGGGCGTGAAGGGCCCGCTGTGAAGGCGGGCGGTCGTCGGAGGTGGACTGGACGTAAAGGCTACGCCGATCTCCCAGTCCACCCCCACTAAGACGCTGCGGGAATTTCAGTGCTGGGTTGTTTTAGTGGGTATACCGGGCTTGCCCGGGGAGTCCCACATACCCCTCCCACTCCCCCGAGTGAGAGGGTATGCGTAACGCATTTTTTCCCAGCCGAAAAAAAAAAAAAAAAAAAAAAAGGTGTTTGGGTTCGTTAGACCTTACTGCCCACACGGCAAGATGAAAAATAACCTACCCGTGTGTCAAACAGGTGTGAATTTATATATTTTAGAATCATGCGCGGTTTTAAAAAGGCTATTTGTATTTTCCACGGAGATTGGTTAACAATCCAACAGTAAAACCTCTACAGCACTTACCTCATACGCAAATTATAATAATCACGTAGAACATAACAACAATACCGTAGTTAATTCCGGTATATTGTCCCTAGATAAAATACCAACAAGAGACGCTCACAATAGATCGCACGTGCGTTTTATATTAAAATAATAGAATCATAGGCATTAAGCGCGGACAACGGTGCACCAAGAAGTACTTGACAAGCTCACCATATTTTTAGCCGACTTCCTAAAAAGGAGGAGGTTCTCAATTCGGTTGTATTTTTTTTTATGTTTGTTACCTCATAACTCCGACAGTTATGAAACGATTTGAAAAATTCTTTAACGTTATAACTGAAAGGATATACTTGCAGATTGGTCCCATTTAAATCTTATCAAAATCGGTTACGAACTTTGGATTTTAATTCGAAATAGCTGGAATTCGTCTACTTGGATGATGGTTTTATGTCATACAAGTAATCGAGATTGCTTATTTTGCTCCTTTGCGATTTGGCAGTGGTGTTGTTAAGTGTGGGGTACCACTAAAAAGTGAAAAATAAATAACATAAAAAAAATACAACCGATTTCCAAAAAAAAAAAAATATCGGTGTCAAAATACGAAGAAACTAACAAAAACACCGACTTAGAAAGTTTTTTTCTAAGAAGTTGGCACTATGTACTTCCCATGAACAATTATGAAGAGCTAAGAAGAGGAAAATAAATTAATATTTTCCCAACAAATTCCAGAATTTCAAATTGAAAAAGCCCGAATACTGTTTGGAAGTACGAGGAACTTAAGTTTTGGGAATTCTTTGAAGGTTGATGTAATTATGTAAATAAAAATGAATCTCCGAAATGTATGTACGTGTATAACTTCGTAACGACTGATCCAAATTGGATAATTCTTTTATAGTTGTGTTCGTAATTGTCAGGGCGAGGTTTGCAAGAAAGAAAATTTTGAATAAAAAAATACATCCGGGCGGAGCCGGGTAGGGGCACTATCCTAATCTATACTAATAGCATAAAGCTAAAGAGTTTGTTTGCTTGTTGGCTTGAACGCGCTAATCTCAGGAACTACTGGTCGGACTTGAAAAATTATTTCAGTGTTAGATAGCCCATTTATCGAGGAAGGCTATAGGGCAAGGCATCACGCTAAGACAAATAGGAGCGGTGCATTAATGGAAAACGTGACGCAGATGATGTTGCGCGGGTCAACTAGTATGTATTTAAAATTCTTTCGTTACTGAGTGAATGACTGACAGAAAATTCAAATAAATTAGTAAATTTTGTCCAAATTTTACACCGAGTCGCTAACGGCAAAAAAATCAAGTTTGTTGTATGGGAGCCCCCTTAAATATTTATTTTATTCTGTTCTTTAGTATTTGTTGTTATTGCGGCAACAGAAATACATCATCTATGAAAATTTCAACTGTCTAGCTATCGCGGTTCTTGAGTTACAGCCTGGTGACAGACAGACAGCGCAGTCTTAGTAATAGGGTCCCGTTTTTAACCTTTGGGTACGGAACCCTAAAAAAAGGGTCAATTTTTTTTTTATAATCTAACTGAAGGACTAATTAGATTTTTTCGGTGAACAAGGCTATTGACTACTGACTGACTATACAGGTTTATTTGTAAAACACCGACAAACTCTCAGGACTATATTACTAACATCATAATCAACAACTTTTGTTCATCATATTTATCAGGTTTTCATACAAAAATAAACATATTTAAATTGAACGCTCTAAATATTACGAAGTCTATGCGAAGCAAAAGAAAGCGAAATTATTATGCGATAGTAGAATAGCCAGGGGAGTGGGCGGTGGGGGCGCTTGAACTTGACCTATTTACGGGCGTCCTGCCGTCCTTCTTCAGTCGGCTGTTCGCCTTGATGCGCTTGCGTCGCGTCATTATGTGTCCTTGTAGTGAAATTCGGCAGTGCGGACGTAATAGGCTTGTGTCCTGAAAAAATCTAATTAGTCCGTCAGTTAGATTATCAAAAAATATTTGACCCGTGTTTTTTCTTTTGTTACGGGAACCAAAATTGACGAAGTAACGACGCTTTTAAAATTCTCATTACGTCACACGTTCGCATAATTTTTAGTGAGTCGTGACGTCACGAGCCCCCACTCCCGAGTTTTGATGCGTTTTATCTTTGTCAATATTCATTGATTTACAAAAACAAAAAATACGTGTCCATAATTTTTCAATACTGTAACCGACGGACTAAATAGTTTTGCAATTTGTGGATGATGGAAAATAGCCTATTATTTTTACATGACGGCCTATCAATATTCCAATGTCGAGTACACGGAAATGGTGCGAATGCTAGCTAGGTGTGATGACAATGTTTTAGAAGCCTGTCGCCAATATGTCAGACGTTTCCCGAACTTACGTACACCTAACCAAGAAACAATGTTAGCCGCCACACAGCGTTTACGAGATCACGGGCAATTCCGAAATCCCATCAGGGATAGCGGTCTCGTAATCACAAGTCGCGTAATGTTAATTGAAAAGATAAATAGGGCGTTAAACCAAATAAAATCAAACTCTGCTGTGCTTTCGCGAGTGAATGAACAGTTACTTTTTATTAGGTGTGGACTTTGTGTTGGTTGTGACTGTGACTATTTTGAACGCTATGTGCGCGATACTCACCGAAATCCACGAGACTTGAACTTGAGAGGATTCCGGGTGAATCTCGCTTCCATCTTCGGCCTAATCATCACTTACTATCAGGTGAGATTTGGGCCAAGAGTTTCCCCGTTTTGAATAAACAAATAAATAAAAAAAACTGATTTTAATACGTCTTATTCATCCAATTGCACCCTGTTAAGCAGAAAAGATCCAACCAGCAATTTGTCGAAAATCGAGTTATAGGTATGTATAATAGTTAGGATCTACACATCGAACTTTATATACGCAACAAGAAGTTATTTTAAGGACGCGTTTACAAAATATGGTAGGTATCGAATCGCAAGACTACATTGAAACGGCTAACACACACATACGCACGAATACCTCTGCGGGAATAAGGAGGAAATAAACGGACTAACATTTCATTAAACATTTTCTGTGCCATAAATCTCAAATAATCTAGACAGTGAGTGACCAAATAAAATAAACCAAATGCCACTCGTTAAGTTTCATGTGTTATGGCAAAATATGAGAAAAAATTAAACGGGATCTTAATATTTTTCGGAGGCTATTTGTAACATTTTGTTATTATTTTTAGTACCATTTTGAGGTAATAAATTAATAATATTGCAACGCGGAACGAAAAGTAACCAAACATCAAATAATACTAATAACAAGTCATTGCGGCTGGCCGGTACCTGTGCGGCACTTCCTTACAAGTAGCATTAACAATAGGCTCAAAAGTCAAAGGCACACCGCCACGCCGACCGCCCCGAACACACTTTGTCCCGTTCCTTCACCCGCAAAAATAAGAATATCAACCTAGTGCGAGGGCGGCAAGTAGTTTGATACTTTATTTTTCGAAGGTATTCTATAACTGCATTAGTAATTATTTTTGACTTGCGTAATGCAATTAGTATCGTAAGTAGCCCCTAAGTTTAAAATAAGTCCAACGAATTCAATTGCTCCCTTTAAGGTAATAGGGAATATGCATGAAAAAAGTATTTATGATCTGAACAGTTTATCTAAAAGTATTCGAAAATATAAAACTAACAGTGAAATTAGAATCTAAATTGCTCGAAAAACGAACGAGATACAATTACTTTAAACAAATATATCTGTCCCTCTCGCGAAAACGCTGTTTTCTATGGTAGCTGTATAGTCTTCGTGTAATCTGACGTCACAGTTCGTATAGGAATTCTCTTTCTAACTGTAGTCTTAGAAGCTTTATAACTTCACTAGCTGACCCGCGCAACTTCGTTTGCGTCACATTTTCCATTAATGCTCCGCTCCTAATTGTCTTAGCGTGATGATATATAGCCTATAACCTTCCTCGATAAATGGGCTATCTAACACAGAAAGAATTTTTCAAATCATACCAGTAGTTACTGAGATTACCCCCTACATACAAACTTACAAACAAATGTTACCTCTTTATTATATTAGTATAGATAAATGATGAAGATTAAAAACAAATAATTTCATGATTGCTTACTAGAGCTAATAAGTATTTTATTATGCAAATAAAAAAATCGCATACATATTCCCTATTAGTTATTTTTTATTTGTTTTCGTTTGTTCGCAAAATGTACCGAAAAACAGTTTGTTTACGTCAGCTTTGTAAACGCGTCCTTAATAAACAATATCGCCGCGCTGGAATGGAACCTGTTAATGGAAATCGTCACATTTTCGCATTACGTAGGTAGGTAACGTAAGTACCTGCATGCGATTTAATTTAATTTAATTCTTTAATGTAACCAGTCCTAAGACTGGTTAAGTATGAAGGGGGAGTGGATTCAGTCTATCTACGAACAAATACTATTATAAAGTGCTATACCTACCGTTGTACTAAAAGACAAAATAAGAACTACAACGATCAGGAAATACACAAGAACAAAAGATGTCAGGCTAACCATCAAAAAGCTCAAGTGGAAATGGGCAGGTCACACTATTAGAGAAATGGACATGTGGTCGAAATTTGGTGATGAACTGGTACACAGGCAACAGGAAAAGGGAACGAGGCAGGCCACTTAGGCGATGGGTTGACGAAATTAAGGCAGTGGCGGGCGGTACTTGGACATCACTAGCCAGAGAAAGAGTAAAATGGAGTCAGTTGGAGGAGGCCTTTGTTATAACAAAGCACACAGATATTGCAACCAACGAATTAACTAAAGAGCCAAACTAAAACTAATTGTGAAGTATCTGACAGAAGGCTTTTAATAAAAATATAATAATAATACCTACCGTTGTAACTTAACAGATTAATTATGTGAGAAGTCATTGGTACTTAGTTGGTTTATATTAAGCTCTTTAGTACGTAGGTACCGTGAAATATCAAGGTTATTTCCATGTCAAATTTCCGATTGTAGGTATCATTTGGCTTTTGAATAAAAAGGCAGGAATCGTAGCATAGCGAGTTAGGTACTAACCCAAAATTATTACTACGAGGACAGTGCCACAGCATATATTTTATACTGTGACAGTGCGCGCCAGGCGTGCGTAGGTAGGTGCAGCAAAATACAGAGTTGTAATGTGTTAGATAGGACAAGGAAATTTTGAAGGTTTGTTTTTGGTAAATGTATTATGTTTTGTAAAAAGACATAAAACAAAAGTCGTTGTTCATGATTATAGTAATACAGTCCTGCAAGGTTGTCGGTGTTTTACAAATAACCCTGTATATATTATACTAGCTGACCCGCGCAACTTCGTCTGCGTCACATTTTTCATCAATGCTCCGCTCCTATTTATCTTAGCGTGATAATGTATAGCTTATAGCCTTCCTCGATAAATGGACTATCTAACACTAAAATATTTTTTCAAATCGGACCCGTAGTTCCTGAGATTGGCGCGTTCAAACAAACAAACTCTTCAGCTTTAAAATATTAGTATAGATTAGTGACTTCGATCTTGTATTTCGAATAACCTTTACGACCGTAAAAATAATCCCACACTCATGATCCAAGCAGTAGTTCCGCAGTGCTTAGCTATGACAAGCGACAGGCGAGCGGTCCCAGCTGCCGCCGCCATCCGTTGCGAGGAGTCCAGAGCTTGCAGGAGGCTCAATCAAATAAGCACTTCAAGCAAGCAGACTGACCAACTCATTACACAATTCGTAAAAATACTGGAAACAGTTATCACTATCCACAGTACACAAACTGGAAAAACACTACTACTACCCCTCGAACGAGCTCAGAGAGCGGTGCTCAAAGTTGCTACCTTTCGCCCTTTCCTCTTTCTGACGAACCTCCTCTATCAGGTCTTGTAAAGTATTGACAGTTCGGCAGCTCTTTATTATGAACATAGTATTAAAGCAGCACAATCCCTGCCCTATAACGATGATTACATAAATAGAAGACGGAAAGACACATAGTTTGCTCTCGAAACATTTTTACTAGACATATCTTTACATCCAAATTTTTTGTTTTTCTTGGACCGCTACTGTACAATAGACTGCATGTTCTAAGGGACATTTATGCGCTTAAGTACAGTCGTTGTAAAGTACTCATAAAGGATGTCCTACAAAACATTGACTATGAAGAAACAGAGAAGCTATTGTTACTTCTAAAGTAATTGTCTAAATCGAGTTTTCTTTATTTACGTCATTTATTTATATAATTTTAGAGTTTATATGTAGTTAAAAGTAAACTTGTTGTACCTAGTAAACATAGACTGTAAGTGATTATTTTTCTTCGCCTGAAACACAGGACCCTCCTAGTTCAGGCGACAGTGATATTAGTACCTTTGCTATTTTATGTAAAACAGTGTAATTTAGAATTAAGAAATTTTAATAAATGATTTGATTCCATTTAATTTGACAGTATCCACTACATAGTATAAAACCAACCCGCCGAATCTGTCTTTCTATACGCGGTAAACTCAACAATTACTGAACGCATTTTCACACAGTTTTCACCAATAAACGGAAGGAATTGGTGTTAATTATTAAGGTGTTATGTTTTTAACTACCTATACCGCGTGTATCTGACATCGACGCACAAAAGATTTCCATGGGTCCAGGGCATGATTCTGGACACCCCAGTGTTGGAATTTTTCGTCGGTTCTTTTCTCATTTTTTTCAAGAGTACTACAAAGTATCAGCTCAGCTGAACTGATATTATTTGTGGCTTTATTCAGATTGCTCTTTTTAGTGAAAGTAGTTAATTAATTATTTTTTTATTAAAAATCTCATTGGGTTAGGTCAGAATAACGATTATGAGCAGTCTAAAGTAAAAAAAAACCCTTGAAAAAATAAAAAAATGAGAAAAAAGCCGACGAAAAATTCTAAGTCTAGGGTGTCCAGAATCATGCCCCGGACCCATGGAAATCGTTTGTGCGTCGATGTCAGATACACGCGGTATTAAGCACAACGACATCTGATTAACTTACTAACAGTTCATTTTGAACCGAAAAGCGAAATCATCCTGATTCGATCAATCCGGTCGGATCCGACCGGATTGATGGGAATCGGGTCGGATCCGGCCGGACTGAAAATAACGACGGATTGTAATCCCTACTAGTGTTGAAATAAATGCTTTCAGTTCGTGCTTACCTAGGAACGGTTGTTAAGGCGAGGTTTGGGAGCGACTTACGCATATCTAGCGGTGGACATCTTTCACACTGAATGATGAAGACCCCCTTTATTTAAGGATGGGAAATCATCAAATGACTCCTCCCGCTCTGGGTAAAGCAGGAGGGAGTGTCAGACTCCTACTGACTAAAACCCATCCGTGTTCCTCCTAATGCCCTTTGCGTTCCAGGGCCGCGGTGACTCTTTCAAACAGATTCCGCAACCCCGCATGATGAAGACCCCTAAGGGCGGGTTGTATCAAACAGTTGGTAAACGTAACATACGTACGTCAAAAAGTTACGATTATGGACGATGTTTGACGTTCGTTAAATTAGAAGCGTTGTTTCAAAACATTCTGGTATAAATTCCTGCTCATCCCAATAGCTAAGTTATTGACACGGGTCCTACGTAAAAAGCTTTTTTTTGCATTCCACCACTTATTTGTGTCATCAGAAGAACTGGTATTGAGGAATTCAAAAGAATTTTCACAATATTGTTCTATTTGACGCAACTAAAGTTACGTTAACGAGTGCTCAGACCATCTGTTAACGTAAACGTTATATTTTACGTGCGTTAACGCTGACATTTTGTGAAACAACCCAATTTTTTGATTTGACGATAGTTAGCACCATTTTTAACGTTTACGCGTGCGTTAAGTGTAGTTGAAACAACCCGCCCTAAGGGAATACACGATAAGTGCTAATAGGATAAACGGCGTGTTGCAACTGAACCAATTATATTTATCACTTCGCAACGTCAGTAACTTATTTGTGGTCGGTAATTACTGGCTCCGGGCCTAATGAATGATGACCTGATGCTAATAATGTTTAAGTACTTGTCATTGTTAACTTCTTCATCTTAAATTAATTGAGTCGTATAAAGCAGCTGTTGTGAAATTTTTATTTTATATGATCATGTACCTAACTTGATCGAGAGATCGCGGATTTATGTCTGCGATCTTAGTGGTTGCTAAAGTTTTTCTATAAAACAAACCGTAAGCTAAGGCTGATGGGATTTACCGTTGGAAATGTCGAAGATCCATTTCCAATATCTTTATTTATTTATTCTATACTTTACTAGCTGACCCGCGCAACTTTGTATGCGTCACATTTTCCATTATTGCTCTACTCCTATTCGTCTATCTGATTATATATAGCCTATAACCTTTCTCGATAAATGGGCTATCTAACACTGAAATAATTTTTCAAATCGTACCAGTAGTTCCTGAGATTAGCGCGTTCAACAAAACAAATAAACAAACTCTTCTGCTTTAAAATATTAGTATAGATTGTACACCGCAAAAGATACACAAAATGAAACTTAAAATTAAAACACATACAATGAACGGCCATAACGTATTTCGCGATCTCTTCCAGGCAACCAGGGATGGACGTATTTGATTGAATGGACATGAAATTGGGACTGTTATTGGTGTGACACAAAAAAATACAACCGACTTCCAAATAAATACTACAAAGTAAAAAAAACTTTAATTTTTGATGACGGTGTTTTTTGCTAGTTTCTTCGTATTTGACACCGACTTCCAAAATTAAAGTTATTTTTTACTTTGTAGTGTTTTTGTTTATTTGAAAGTCGATTGTATTTTTTAACCGACTTCCCAAAAAGGAGGAGGTTATCAATTCGGTTGTATGTTTTTTTTTTTTTTTTTATGTTTGTTACCTCATAACTCCGACAATTATGAACCGATTTGAAAAATTTTTGTTTCATCTGAAAGGATATGCTTGCAGATTGGTCCCATTTAAATTATATCGAAATCGGTTACGAACTTTGGATTTTAAATCGAAATAGCTGGAATTTGACTATTTAGATGATTCTTTGATAATTGAAATTGCGTATTTTACTTTTCTGCGATTTGGCAGTGGTGTGGTAGGTGTGGGGCACCACTAAAAAGTGAAAAATAAAAAACTTTTTACAAAAAAATACAACCGACTTCCAAAAAAAAACACTACAAAGTAAAAAATAACTTTAATTTCGGAAGTCGGTGTCAAAATACGAAGAAACGAACAAAAACACCGATTTCCGAAATTAAAGTTATTTTTTACTTTGTAGTGTTTTTTTTTTGGAAGTCGGTTGTATTTTTTTTTTGTTAAAAGTTTTTTTTATTTTTCACTTTTTTGTGGTACCCTACACCTAACACTGCAAAATCACAGAAAAAAAAATTACGCAATTTCGGTTACTTGGATGACAAAAAACCATCATCCAAGTAAACGAATTCCAGTTATTTCCATTTAAAATCCAAACTTCTTAACCAATTTTGATAAAATTTAAATGGGACCAATCGACAAGAATTTATCAAATCGTTTGATAAATGACGGAGTTATGAGGTAAAAAACATAGATAAAAAAATACATCCAAATGGAGAACCTCTTCCTTTCTGGGAAGTCGGTTAAAAAGGGCTGGCACTAAGCCTACCGCTGCCCGCCCACGTCAGACATTTGTAGGACCGACAATGAGGCCGAATTTTCCTTGCTAGGGTAAAATTAGGATAAATCCAGGGGAGCTACTCTCTAAGCCCGATGTCCGTAGTTTCGGGCTTAGTTGCGGGCGTATTCTACTTGGTATTAATTACTGACTTACAATTAGTTCCAAACCCGAACAAAAATGAATGAGAACACGATTTCACATCAACTTCCAATATTGTTCACATCAATTCTTATTGGTTAGGAAATACGGAGCAGAATACAAGTACGGAGCAACTAAGCCCGAAACTACGGAATTCGGGCTTAAAGAGTAGCCCCCCAGGATAGTTGCCCCGGGGTATAGTTGCCTCGATTTTAATTACCCTAGTTTCACAGATGAATTACATGTTATTTTATTTATCAATCGAGAGACTTTACAACCACGACTAAGGGCGGGTTGTATCAAACAGTTGGTTAACGTAACATACGTACGTCAAAAAGTTACAATTACGGACGATGTTTGACGTTCGTTAAATTAGAAGCGTTGTTTCAAAACATTCTGGTATAAATTCCTGATCATCCCAATAGCTAAGTTATTGACACGGGTCCTACCTAAATAGCTTTTTTTGCATTCCACCACTAATTTGTGTCATCAGAAGAACTGGTATTGAGGAATTCAAAAGAAATTTCACAATATTGTTCTATTTGACGCAACTAAAGTTACGTTAACGAGTGCTCAGACCATCTGTTAACGTAAACGTTATATTTTACGTGCGTTAACGCTGACATTTTGTGAAACAACCCAATTTTTTGATTTGACGATAGTTAGCACCATTTTTAACGTTTACGCGTGCGTTAAGTGTAGTACACTTTTTTTGAATTCCTCAATACCAGTTCTTCTGATGACACAAATAAGTGGTGGAATGCAAAAAAAGCTATTTAGGTAGGACCCGTGTCAATAACTTAGCTATTGGGATGAGCAGGAATTTATACCAGAATGTTTTGAAACAACGCTTTTTATTGAACGAACGTCAAACATCGTACGTAATCGTAACTTTTTGACGTACGTATGTTACGTTAACCAACTGTTTGATACAACCCGCCCTAAGTTGACCACGTGTGTTGACGCATGTGCGATTGCCGGGGAAGGCAAAGGGCGATCAAAGTTTTTGCAGGGTAAGAGTATTTTTTTCTCGGTGGGGCATCAATCTTTTATGTAATTTATATGGATTAGGCAACTATCCTTTATAGGGGATAGTTGTCACAAAACTTAGGGGTCCACAAAAATCGCCTATACTCTGGAATTATCAAAGACTTAGCTGACCCACGCAACTTCGTCTGCGTAACATTTTTCATTACTGCTCCGCTCCTGTTGGTCTTAGCGTGATGATATATAGCCTTCCCGGATAAATGGGCTATCTAATACTGAAAGAATTTTTCAAATCGGACCAGTAGTTCCTGAGATTGTCCCCTACATACAAACTTACAAACATACAAACTTACTAACAAATTTTACCTCTTTATAATATTAGTATAGATTTTATCAAAGATATTTTTTTTTCCTTTCACTAATTTCTAGAATATAAACCAAAGTACTTAACCAAAAAATAAAGCATTTTGCTTTTTGTACTGAGAGATTTTCGTGTTGCAACTATCCTGGTTTTATCCTACCGATTTTTTGTAGGACGTGTGCAATGTGCATTACTTATACTATTGCAAACAGTACGTTCCATTTGTCTTCTATTAAAATTCGTTCGCCGATCGGACGTGGGCGTTCAGTGTTATAAATACTAAATCTTGAATAAATGACTTGAATTATACTTGGTATAAATTTATATCGAGCGAATGCTTTCATGAGTTTTATCGCTCGCTATAGTCTAGAACTAATGATTTGTTTGCCGATTAGGTATGAGGAGGTACAGCAAAAGTTTTTGCGCTTTTTTGGTCGGTTTTGTCTGAGGCAATTAAGAGTTTAAACAAAAACCAGAACCTATCTTGACCTTTGACGAGGATACGTAAGAATGCACATTGCAATACAATCTGATGTAAGAAGATACCTAATCTTTAAAACGTGTTTTTAAAGTAATATACGAAACAAGCATCGGTTTAATTGACAAAGCGGCATAAAATAAAAAATAAAATATGTACCTATATACATGACATTGAAAGTTTTTTTTTTACAGATAAATATTAAATCTTGAACGATTTCGTCCAAGTTTAATGTGCTGTTTTATGATAAGTTGAACAAAGTCCAAAGACCCTTAATTAAATGAAACTTGTGAATATAATTACACACATTTTTAAATGTTATTCCCAGATTTTAGTAACGTTTTAGTTGGTATAAGCCATTAGCATCGTTTTTCTATTTTTGTAACTATAGGTACGTAACTCAAGCTCGTGGCTTCGCGCGCTTGACAAATTATATACCAAAATCTTCCTTGAGAACCACTATATTCATTAGTGAAAATAGCAAGAAAATCGGTGCAGCAAAGTTTTTGAATTTATCGCGAACAGAAGAAATCTTGATTAGATTATAATTTCTCGATATCTCGATAAGTCTACGATGGAGCGAGCTTACCCAGAAGGAGCCTGTTTACTCTAACTTTGAAGAGATTAGGGTTGTAAGCGTTTGGAAACACAGACGCAGGCAGAGAGTTCCACTCCTTTGCTGTAAAGGACGTTTGGAAACGCTTAGTGCGAATTCGTGGAATAGCAACAAATATTATGAAAAAATCGTTTTGTAGGTATATAATATATCCCATCCAAATTCAATAGTTTTCAATACATCTGTCTTATTTAGAAAAAAAATAATTTACAATTTCACGCGATATCTTACAATATTACGGCCAATTTCCGGTGACATACATCTGTGGATTTTGGTTACCTAGACAACAAGTTGTCAGTTTAAATTATTATTGTATTGTAAAAAATGTGGTATTATTTGCATCAAATAATTACATTTTAAATTGAAATTCGGAATTAATGACGTTTTTGTGGACGCCACAAGAAATTTTAAGTAATCAAATAACTTAATATTATTGTGTTTCTTTTTTGCATTCTAGTTTTTGCACACGTACAGGTAAGTATGCATCGTTCCATATAGCTGGCCAGCATTGGCATAGCAATCCAAAATGCGAAAAGCTATAAATATCTCTTAAAATTCCTAATTAGTCCAGTCTCGACTGTCAAGCAGTTCGTGAAACGCCTTACTAAAGGCTTCATTGAATCTGCCGAAAAGCACCGGAATCCCTTAATAGCATCGGCTACCCGATAAGCTCCCTCAAACATAAGTAGGATTCGCCGACCACGGCACACCCTCGTCGAGCCTGACGATCCCATCACCTCCATACAAGAAAGCTGTAGGGAAACCAGCACGCTTAAAAATAAAAACAGACCGCGTTCCGTTTTCCAGCCTCGCCGTCGAGGTCCATGGCGACGCCCCTATAATTGCCCCCTCCCCCCGTATTTTGCCCAACGAGCCAACCCGCGTCGCTGAGCCAGTAGCTTTAAACTCCCAAAATAATAATATCATGACCCAGCCAGTCCCTTGCTCCCCCCCCCCAAACGACGCCGCTGAGCCGAGGTCCTTACCCCACAGGGGGTGCCCTCAGTGATCAGAGTTATAGTTTTAAGTTGAAATAGCATCAGCTGGGGGTCTTAGATTCATTTGAGACCCACACAGGCAAGTCCGGTTAAAAGTAGTTACAACCTTCTAAGGTTTGGAACTGCGAGATCTAATTAGTCCATTTGTATGGATAGCAACAACAATACCGTGTACATATTACATTAGTTTTTTTTTTGGGTTTCCGTAGATTAATTTAGGAGTTTATCAACTGTTTATTTTTAGCGTAGGGAGATGCACTTGGAGTTTTGTTGCGACTAATGCAATTCTAAACAATCGAGCACAATGTTTATCTTATAAATAGTGGTCCTTTGGTCGAGAGTACAGGAGCTCGTGGCTAAATAATAACAGCCCCACAGGTCGATCTTCGAGGTTAAGCAACGCTTGCCGAGGTTGGTCTGTGGGTGGGTGACCATCTAAACATGCCGAGTTTCCTCCGTGCCTCGGAAAGCACGTTAAGCTGTTGGTCTCGGCTGTCATAAGGAGATTTTTGGCAGTCGCTATGGATTGTCAGAAGCCAGAAAATCTGACACGTCTTGCCAAGGAGTACCTACCGTGTTACCCACTTAATGAGTTTAGGAGGTCTGGTAGGCAGCCGCTCCACGTAAAATACTGGTATTCGACTGAATCCGGTTTGACTGGAAGCCGACCCCAATGTAGTTGGGAAAAGCTAGGACGATGATGATGATAGTGGTCCATTGGTCCTCTGATGCAAATTATTGTTTTATTATTAAAAATCAAATGTTTTTCGATCTACTAGCTTCTGCCAGCGATTTTGCCTGGTTAACGTCGGAAATTATCCAGGACAAAGTCTACTCAAGTGCCAAATATCCAAATCCACACCGTTTTAAACGTTATTATTTTAACCCTAGATCTCTACGTCGCAGAGGCGCCCGCGTTTTTGATATATTGCTTTCTCTTTTTATCCTTTGCGCGTACGGCATTCACGTTCAAGGACATCTCAGTCATCGCCAGCACTTGTCGCAGGACGGTGGTTGCGTTACGGTAAGTGTAATAGTTTTTTTGATATTACTACCCTTGGCGCCCCAAAGACGTATGAGTAGTTTGTATGTAAGTTTTACGCTGAAAAATGAAAAATGAAAAATGAAAAAATGTTTTATTCGATTACAAACGAAGTTCGTTCAACAGTATTGAGGTTGATCTCTCCTTTTAAGTGTGAAAACACTTGTGCCAGGAAAGGCCGCTCTCCCTTATCTTGATTACATTAATGTATATGTATAACTTAAATATTTAATCTATATAGTATACAAAAGAAAACTAAGTAAATCTAAAAAGTTAATGTGTGCACGCATGCAATTTGCGCACATGTGTTTAGATGCGTGAGTTATAGTGCTTGTGCGTGCGACTGTGTCTGTGTCTGTGGGTGAGTTTGTCTGTGCGTGTGACTGTGACTGTGTAGTGTGTGTATGTGTGTGTGTGTGTGAGGGTGTGTGTGTGTGTGTGTGTGTGTGAAAAAATATGGGTAGGTAACGGGATATTTATGTATTGATGTTTGATACATAAACATACATATATATATTTTATTATTTATTTATTTAGGTTCTTTTTATTTATATATAAATACATACAAGTGTATACATGACTTAACATGACACATAATACATTATTACTTAACAATACGGATAATCATATTCTCAGTTTCTTCGTAGTCAAGAGTTTTTAGCCACTCAGTCACCATCCGTTTACATTCCAAAGTAGTTTTTGTATATATTTTAAGAATTTTATTAATGGTGTTATATAGATGTGAAGATTGATTTAAATATTGGTGTCCAGCAAAGTAAGTTCTACATGCGCGTGTTTTAGTTACTATATCATTTCTTCTTTTTTTTAATAAAGTGGGATCAACTGAAAGCGACTTATGTTTTTTTAGAGTGGCGTGTAAGATATACAATTTACGGATAGTTAAAACGTTGGCTATTGAGTAAAGAGTAGCTGTTGGGAACCTAAGTTTTTTAAAGAACATAACCTTCAAAAGTATCCTTTGAGCACGTTCCACCTCGAGGAATTTCATTTTAGATGCGCCCCCCCATACTGGAATGCAGTAGATCATGATTGACTGAGCCAAAGCAACGTAGACCTTTTTGAGTAGTTCAACGCTAGCCGAATGTCTAAGAATTTTGAATATCCAGATCAACTTCCTAATTCTACCACCGATTAGATCAATCTGAGAGTGCCAAGACAGCCTTTTGTCAATCATAACTCCCAAGTATTTTGTGGTATCTATCTTGTTTATTGTAGGGCAGTTACAGCTGTTAGTACCAAGGCAGTTATGTATTCTAAGACTATACTCTGGGCGAGGTTGAGTCCTACTGTCGATTGCGAAACACATATAGTTGGTCTTTGAGGTGTTCAGGGTGAGCAGATTCTTCCTCAGCCATAGGGCAGTGATAGCCAGAGCAGATTCAGCGTCCCTCTTTATGATGTCCCAGGATTTTCCCGTTATTACCATAGCTGTATCGTCAGCATATGAAAAGACTTTAGTGTTGTTGGAATTCAAGTTGCAGAGTTCATTTATGTAGATGAGGAATAGTGTTGGCCCCAGGACGGAGCCCTGGGGAACCCCGAAAGACTGTTCAGCTTTATCACTCACCAATTGCCCCACCTTAACCCTCTGAATCCGTCCTCTCAGATAATCCTGAAAAAGATCCAAGGCGGTGCCCCTTATTCCAATATTTTCTAGTTTTTGCAAAATAATGGGAACAGAGACGGTGTCAAACGCCTTTTTCAGGTCCAAAAATACCGTTAGACATCTACCTCCATTGTCCAATTGATCAGATATTAAAGAAGTTAGACCCAGTACAGCATCCTGGGTTGATTTGCCTGATCGAAAACCGTACTGAGAGTCTGATAAAATTTTGTACTTCTCGAGGTAATGTGTTAATCTATTATTTATAAGTTTTTCCAGTATTTTGGACAGTGAAGGTAGGACAGATATCGGTCTATAATTATTGACATCCTCTCTGTTCCCACTCTTGTGCACAGGGGTAATGACTGCTTGTTTCAAGAGAGTAGGGAACACCCCTTTTCTAAAACATGTATTAGCCAAATGGGAGATTATTGGAGCTAATACGTGCCTAGCCAGTTTGAGAAAGCTAACTGGAATACGATCCCATCCAGGAGCACTATCCGATTTCAAACTCATTAAAGTTTCGAGTACCTCATGCGGATCAGTGTCCAGTAGGACAAAGGATGAGAGCTGGGACTGGCGTGGAAAGAAGGAGTCTGATAAGTTTTGCATGGGACTTAATTGTGGAATCTCACCAGCAAGTTCGGCCCCTATGCCCGCCAAAAAATTATTTACAAAGTTGACCGATTTCATTTCAGTGGTTCTGATGTTAAGAAGTTTGTCGTTATCGTTTGTAGTTACGCTATTAATCAAATTACATTAAAAATTTTTTTTTGTTACATTGTTAGTTTTTTTTAGTTGATTACTTCATAATTTACTATTTTTCAAGAGAATTGTATACTTTAAGTTTTTATTTTTTTATTTTTAATGAGAAGACTGTTAAATTGCCTAAGTTCCTAAAATTTGTTTCTAAGATTTATTTGATTAAAGATTTTATAATAAAAATATATAAATATTAATTAAAATTTTGTTTTTATTTTTTTAGTAATCTACACACATTACATAAACAGTCAAAACATATCAATCATACTTATAGGTTTTTAATAAAATCATTAGTAAATATGATGCGCCTCGCAAGCGTATGAGTAGTTTCTTTGTGCGTCGCAACATGAGTAGTAATGTAGGGTTAAAGGGTGGTTAAATTAACAGACATACAACCAGAAATATAATACATATTGTAAACGTGACATATTTAAAGCCCACCCTTCCACCATCAAAAAATATATCTACATTATGGACTGTTCCTAAATGACCCTTACTAGGCTGATACAATTTTCGTTTCTCCTAAATCCTTCATTGGACCACTGATTGAAAACTTCATTTGTATGCTTCTTTAGGGTTATTTTCGTTTCCGCACGATTGAACTCTATGGTATATTATATTTTTCAACTGCAAACATTGACAGAAAAAAAAAATCGTTGTAAACTTTACATGTTTGATTAATACGACGAAGTTGTGCGGATTAGCTAGTATATTAAAATAAAGTTTTAATTATAATAGGTACCTTTTCTGTTAATAACGGAGACAAGAGCCTCTGAAAACCATACACGATATATGCATATATATACACGATAGCTCGGGCAATAAAATTCAACTTCACATCAAATTGTGTATCGTGAACATAGCTATTGTACTTCAAACATGCGACAATCATAGGAATAACTACTGATTTTATCGTGAAATTATGTAGTGGCTGCGCGTTCATAGATATCGGTAAATAAACAGTGAAGAGATATGAAGGCAATAGTGCCAGAACTGAAGTATACAGTGTGTCTTTATAATGTGCACATACGAAAATGAGGGAAACTAAACCTAATTTTATCGACTGAAAACGTCATCATCTGCCTAGCCTTTTCCCAACTGTATTAGGGTCGGAAGTTCAATGCTGCGAAGACCCAAGCTTGTCTCTTTTCCGCTAAAAGGAGCCAATTCCAACCTGCTCCATCTCTCCACGGTGTAACCCTGCTGATAACTGAAAGACTTGAGCTTCTTGGTGTTACATTAACATCTACCCTCAATTTTGGCCTTTTCATAGAGGTCAAGGCTCAAGTGGCTGCTAGAAAGTTGGGGATCCTGGCAAAGATGAGAAGGTACTTCACGCCGGAACAGCTTCTTAAACTGTATCAAGCGCAAGTTCAATCGTGTATGGAGTAGGTACTGCTCTCATCTTTGGGACGGATCTGCCAGATACCAGATTGATGCCCTCGAATCAATTGAAAAACGAGCCAAGAGGAGCATCGGCAATGATAAGCTCGTCGAATCGAAGCTCCAAAGTCTTGAGCATCGACGCCGAGTTGCTGGTCTGTCGGTTTTCTATCGGTTACATTTTGGGGAGTGTGCGACGGAATTGCATAATTTAATTCCGCCAAGCCCGTTCCACCATCGGACCACAAGACGTACGGCGATGCGCCACCGGTACATGGTGGACATCCCACCTATACGCACAAAACGTTTTGGGAATACATTCATTATGCGTACAGCTAAGGAGCGGAATTCCCTGCCTGAGTCTGTGTTTCCTGAGAGCTACAACCTGGGAGTCTTTAAGTTAAGAGTGAATAGGTTGCTTCTAGGCAAGCGTGCTCCACCTTAGACCGCATCATCGCTTAACATCAGGTGAGATAGCGGTCAAACGTATGCCTATCTATACTAATATTATAAAGAGGTAAAAATGTTTGTAAGTTTGTAAGTTTGTATGTAGGGGGTAATCTCAGGAACTACTGGTCCGATTTGAAACATTCTTTCAGTGTTAGATAGCCCATTTATTGAGGAAGGCTATAGACTATATATTATCACGCTAAGACAAATGGGAGCGGAGCAGTAATGGAAAATGTGACGCAGACGAAGTTGCGCGGGTCAGCTAGTCAATTATAAAAAAAAACTGACACTTGAACGCGATCAGCATGTGAACCACGTTTACGAGCTGTCAGTGTTAGTACATTATTTTCGATGGAATATTGACACTGACAACTCTAGAAAGTAGCTTGATCGCGATTAGTTTCATTGGTGAAATCCGCCCTTAAAGACTAAACCCATCCGTGGTCCTTTTTTGCGTTCCAGGGCCGCGGTAACTCTTTCGAACCAATTCCGCAACAAGAAGAAGAACGTTCAATAATAACAGAAATCAGCCTGTGTAAATAAATACAGTCCATACAATGTAACATTTCCCATATTTTATCAGAACAATTTGCCTGAAAGTCGACGTAATCAACTTCCCGCATGTATTACTGAAGGGTGGATACAATTTGCCCATCACATTGTAATCATATATTTACACGCAAACAGTTTAATTATCCAATATCACAAAGGAAACAAAAACAACTACAATGGCTGTGCAGGATTCGCGTCACGTTTACACCGATTATGTCATAAAGATGCGCGCGCGCAGGCCCTGCGAATTCCGCATTCAAATTTGTATCACGCACCCATTTTTATGTATGAGTCTTATATTTTTATTTCCTTGAACGTGGACTGATAACGATTTAGTAGATGTGAATGCGACACAAAGATATGGGTGGGCGTTATTAAAAAGACAAACTGCTTTATGAATTACTAGCTGACCCGTGCAACGTCGTCTGCGTAACATTTTTCATTACTGCTCCGCTCCTATTGGTCTTAGCGTGATGATATTTAGCCTATAGCCTTCCTCGATAAGTGGGCGATCTAACACTGAAAGAATTTCAAATCGGACCAGTAGTTCCTGAGATTTGCGCGTTCAACCAAACAAACAAACAAACTCTTCTGCTTTATAATATTATAGTATAGACTAGCTTCTGCCAGCGGCTTAGCCCGTGGTCTCTAGGGCACATACTCCCGAGATATACAGGGTTATTTGTAAAACACCGATAACCTCTCAGGACTATGATAGTCCTGCCGGAGTTGCGGGACTATTCGAAAGAGATACCGCGGCTCCGGAACACAAAGGGCAACGACGGAACCTGGACGGGTTTTAGTCAGTAAAAGTCTGACACTCCCTCCCGCTCCGCCCAGAGTGGGGAGAAGCCATTTGATGATTTCCCACCCTAAAAAAGGATTATGTTAGTAACATCATGATCAAGAACTTTTGTTCTAAGACTTTTATATTATACATTGTTTATACCATCTACGTAATACATACGGAATGAAATAAAGTCTTTTTTAGGGTTCCGTAGCCAAATGGCAAAAACGGAACGCTTATAGATTCGTCATGTCGGTCTGTCTGTCTGTCTGTCCGTCCGTATGTCACAGCCATTTTTCTCCGAAACTATAAGAACTACGCTGTTGAAATTTGGTAAGTATATGTATTTTGTGAACCGCATAAAGATTTTCACATAAAAATAGAAAAAAAAACAATAAATTTTGGGGGTCCCCATACTTAGAACTGAATCTCAAAAAAAAATTTTTCATCGTACCCATACGTGTGGGGTAGGTATCTATGGATAGGTCTTTAAAAATGATATTGAGGTTTATAAGAAATTCCGACTATCCAGCAATTCATGAAACGACTTACTAAGCGTTTCATCGAATCTGCGGACAAGCATCCAAACTTCCTTATTGCATCGGCTTCCCGATACACCCCCTCTCAGATTAGTAGGATTCGCCGGCCACGGCACACCCTCACAGATCCCGACGATCCCATCACCCTCCTCCAAGAAAGTTGTAGGGAAACGAGTACCTTAAATAAACACAAGCACAGACCGCGATCCGTATTCCGACCTCGCCGCCGAGGTCCAGCGCGACGACCCTGTAAATCTCCCCCCCGTCTTTTGCCAAATGAGCCAGCCCGCGAAGCTGAGCCTTTAGCTTTAAACTCCCCAAATAATGGAAACATGACCCAGCCAGTCCCTTGCTGCCCTCCCCCAAACGATGCCGCTGAGTCGAGGTCCGTACCCCACAGGGGGTGCCCTCAGCGAGCGGAGTTTTAGTATATTTTATATAGCCTTGGCTGGGGGCCTTAAATTCACCTAGGCCACCACAGGCAAGTCCGGTTAAGTAGCTGAGGCTCCCTAGAGTCGTTAGCTGCGAGAGGCCATAATCCAAAAAAAAAAAAAAAAAGAGGTTTCTAAGATCATT
The DNA here is from genome assembly GCA_963859965.1 of Ceramica pisi. Classification (NCBI taxonomy): domain Eukaryota; kingdom Metazoa; phylum Arthropoda; class Insecta; order Lepidoptera; family Noctuidae; genus Ceramica; species Ceramica pisi. The sequence goes on from OY982528.1 coordinate 1,432,498, forward strand.
TTTTCCTAAACTGAATAGTTTGCGCGACAGACACTTCCAAAGTGGAAAAATGTGTCCCCCCCCCCCTTAGCTTCTAAAATAAGAGAATGTTAAAAGAGAAATAATCCGGAATAAAGCTCAAGATAATGTCACAAGGCGTCTTATAACTGTACTAGCTTTTGCGCGCGACTTCGTACGCGCATATCCCGATTTTTCCCCGTTCCCGTAGGAATATTGGGAAATCCTCTTTTAGTGCTTCGCTACACTTCTCATGGAATATACATGGCAAATAGGGAATATGCATGAAAAAAAATATTTATTATCATTCTATACAATTTATCTAAAAATAAACAAAAATATAATACTCACAGTGAAAATAGAATCAAAATTGTTTGAAAAACAAACGAAATATAATTATTTTAAACAATATAGTATATAGTATATCTGTCCCTCTCGCGAAAACGCTGTTTTCTATGGCAACTGTATAAGCGTCATGGACTTGGACGTCAAAGGCCATATCGGACTTCTCTTTCTTATTGTACTATTTGAAGCTTTATAACTTCATCGCTAATGAAGATATTTAAAAAATATTTTCATGTTTGTTTACTAGAGCTAATAAGTGTTTCATTTCGCAAATTAAAAAATCGCATGCATATTCCCCATTTCAGTTTTCTACTACCAACGGTTTCGGCTTTGCGTTGTCTGTGCATCACTCACTGAGTCAGCGGAAGAATTTTATATATATGGATTTCAATATATATCAATAGAACTTCTCAGTCTATTGATGCGTCCAGAGTACCACACGACACAGGTTTTCTTGAACTTCTATAGAGGTATAATTTTGTGTGCACAAAGCAATGCTTTCTACCACAGTAATATATATACACATCTATGCATTCTACCATCGGACATCAAGACGCACTGAAACTTACCATCCCTACAGTACGATTATTTTATCTTTGCCTATGCGAAGTACGTCGCAATCGATTGCGCAGGATGATAATTTGACAAGAAACATAGAACAGCGCATGCGCAGGTTGGTCGCGTATGCAGTCTCAGTCCCTCGTATACGTTCGATGCATACTTGTGTTGATACGAAAAGTGTTAGTGTTTTAAATGATTTATTTTGGTTTTTCTTACTGTTTCATTTGTGTTTTGTGTGTTTTTGTGGTGTATATGTTTTTTGCGTTACTTTGTGACCTTGTTATTGTTACTGGTTGTGTTTATAACTTGATAATAATACAAAACGTATAAATCACGAATCATATTCTACGAACGTAACACTTTTTTACGCGATGGGACCTGCGCGGTCGTCACTAAAAGCTAACTTCGGAGCGGCAAAGAAAAAACAATCGTACTGTACGAGTAACTTGTTGCTATTCCACCAATTCGCACTAAGCGTTTCCAAGCGTCTTTCATAATACGCACAGCAAAGGTGTGGAACTCTCTGCCTGCGTCTGTGTCAAATCTTCTTAAATGTCTGTCTAATCTTTTTAAAAGTTAGAGTGAACAGGCTACTTCTGGGTAAGCTCGCTCCATCGTAGACTTTGTCTCTGTCATCTCTGACCAAGACTAAAGTCAAGAGCAACACCCATTTCGAATTAAAAAACAATGCAGGCAAATTTCGGTGAGATAGATTTTTAACCGACTTCCCAAAAAGGAGGAGGTTATCAATTCGGTTGTATGTTTTTTTTTATGTTTGTTACCTCATAACTCCGACAATTATGAACCGATTTGAAAAATCAATTTTATCTGAAAGGATATTATATACTTACAGATTGGTCCCATTTAAATTTTATCAAAATCGGTTAGGAATTTTGGATTTTAAATCGAAATAGCTGGAATTCGTCTACTTAGATGATAGTTTTATGTCATCCAAGTTATCGAAATTGCGTATTTTGCTTTTCTACGATTTTGCAGTGGTTTTGTTAGGTGTGGGGTACCACTCAAAAGTGAAAAATAAAAAAACTTTTTACAAAAAAAATACAAACGACTTCCAAAAAAAATTTGTTGTATTTTTTTCGTTTTAAATTAAGAGTTCAAAGTTTCTATCGAGTGGATCCACTATAAGTTGTGACTACATACACCATCCCGGGTCCAATGTTGTGTCATTAATTAAAGTGACACTCTGATTAATAGAAGACGCAGCTAAAGATCTATTGTCGAGTAATTAAATCGGTGACCACACACAATTAGGTACTAATTATTCATCATGCAAACGGGTTTTACATAAATAGATAGCCTGTTATACAAGATGATTCGAAATCGAGTGTATCCTTCATATGAGGTGTTCTTTTTAGGGTTCCGTAGTCAAATGGCAAAAATGTAACCCTTATAGATTCGTCATGTCTGTCTGTCCGTCCGTATGTCACAGCCACTTTTCTCCGAAACTATAAGAACTACTATGCTGTTGAAATTTGGTAAGTAGATGTATTCCGTGAACCGCATAAAGATTTTTACACAAAAATTAAAAAAAAATCTTGGCAGGAAAATGATAATGAAAAAGGGCTTATTTTATTTTAAAAACAACAGCCATTTAATGTTCTGAAATTCCATTAAATTAATACTTCAGTACAACATTATAAAATTAATTGCCTTCGCCACGTGACAAGAAAACATTGCAGGGTCTTTTCTTTTTTTATCCTAGCGCATGAGATAAAGATAATCTCTTGGGCTTTAATTAATTAAGTACCTACTATATTTAATTGGATATCATTTTACTACGGTGATTTTATTATAAAATGAAATCAGATGGTAGCGATTATTATGTAAATTATATTTACTTATTCTGAATAATTAACAAGCCCAACATAATACAACCATATATTCCCTGATTTTTTTCAACCTAACTTTTTTAGCTTAACCCAATCAAGTTTTGAAATCTTGTGTTATTCACTCGAGATTTAAAAAATGTAGAGGTATTCTGATGTGGATAGATGGAGAGGGAGAGGAAGGCCAAAGAAAAGATGGATGGATTGTGTGAGGAGCGATATGAAAGAGAAGAGAGTTAGTGATAGTTTGACGGCTGATAGGGCAGAGTGGAAGAAAAAAACGTGTTGCGCCGACCCCAAGGAACATGGGATAAAGGCAGGAAGATGATGAGAGGTATTCGGTAACAACCTCGCCGTGAAAACTAAGATGAAGTAAACTTGAAGTGAGCTGTCAATCCATCCAATGAAGGTGGAATGACATTCCACTTTAAGCTCGTAAGTTACCTATGGTGAGATTTTACAGAATACTCGACTGGTCCTATTCATCATAACTTACCATCAGGTGACCTATCGGAAAGATTTGTCGTCTTCATCCATACTGTTCTATTAGTCTCCCCCTTTCTAGCTATAATTTTCACACAGTTCAACAATCCTCGGGAAGCTTATATTCACAGACTAGCACTTCGCCTACAACTTCGTCTGCGCAGTTTTAGACAATTTTCTACCTTTACACCCACTTAGAAGGTCGAATTTCTAAAAATCCCTTCTTAGCACGCTTCCTCTTCTTTGCCGTTCCCCCACTGCTGAGGATCACGTCTCTAAGACATGTGGTTCACTGCAATGTGAACCGCTCTGTAGATACTGTCTCCAACAGCCTTCTTTATGGCATTGGACCAATTTTTTTTTTATCTGTGTGTGATGTGTTTGCTCTTGACTCTAGTCTTGGCCAGAGATGAGAGACAAAGTCTACGATGCAGCGAGCTTATCGGTGTTCTACCTTGAACGGATTTTCCTTCGACCCGGCCCAATATCATGACCCTTACTAGACTACGCTAGGATAATATCTCTGAAAAGGCTGAGCGCACGCTCCTGGCATATTACAAGTGCTCACCTGAAGCTTAATGTGAAATTTGATGTTTCTAGTCCCAGTAGTTTCGGCTATGCGTTGATATGTCAGTAAGTCAGTTTCCATTTTAAATCTATTGAAATAAATATAAACAAAAAATCTTAACAGTTTTATACCTCAAAGTCAACTATGTTAATAGCTACGGTAATGCAAGCGTCGGTATTTTCAAATCAATTCGCAGTTAGCTCGCAGCTTTAATGACAAGTCCATGCAAAAACGTCAGATGGTGTCGAGGCCTGTCAGTTACACTGATATTAAAGGTCTGGTTCTAGGTGATGTAACCAGTTCAGGGCTACAGGTTTAAGCAGTAGACTTGACTGACGTCGTAATGCAGTTACGTATTTTTCATTACTCATACTTGGAAAGTAGGCCTGAAGTTGCCTGAGGAGCGGGTTGAAAATATTACTTTGCAGCCCTAGGGAGAATCATTTTCAACTGACAGCCGTCAAATCTTAAAAATAAAACAATGATGAAATGTTATGGCTGAATAGCGACCGGTGACAGAAAAAGAAAACTAAATAGTCGGGAAAGCGGCAATCCGATCTTCATTTGCTTCTTCGAGTTTTGTTCATACTTTCGTATAGCAGAGATTTGTAATAAGACGATGAGTTCGATTCATGTTTTAATTTTTACTTTCCTTTTATTCGTAATGAAAAGCACAGTGCTTACCTTGGATGAAAGACTTATTAAGAGCGTGTATTCCGTCCACTAGCGCCGCCAATCGTTTTTTATTATTTGTGGTAAATTTAAGACACGTAGATAAAAAACCGCTCTGTAGTGCACTGAAGAAATGTATTTATTATGTTTTGAGAGTTATGTTTTGGACTTTAGAACATAAATAGTTGCCAAAGTCGATATTTTTGCTAAAAGTGGCCACTTTTAGCAATAATTGCCGTTTTGGCTATTTAGCCATGAGTTATGTATTAAAAATAGCTGTCAAAAAATAATAGATACATTTCTTTAGTGCACTACAGAGCGGTTTTTTATCTACGTGCCTTAAATTTACCACAATTAATAAAAAACGATTGGCGGCGCTAGTGGACGGAATACACACTCTTAAGTCCCTCAAACTATTGATACCCTCGCTACGCTCGGGCGCCAAACACCGTCATGGGACTAAATAAGTTACTTTCAACCTTGGATAAAAATGTACTATTTTTACTTTGGGCTGCAAATAAGTAATCATTTGGGCTGTTCGTTAGCCTCAGCTGTGGGCTTGTGGGTGTAAGGACCAATACATTACTTCGGTCCTTGGGTCATTATAGGGTTCCTAAAGAGGGTAAACAATGGTACCTTACTACTAAGCCTACGCTGTCCGTCTGTCTGTTTGTTAGCGGGCTGTTCTCAAGAACCATACTAGGTGGACATCTGAAATTTTCACACAGTGTATTTCTTTTGCCGCTATAACAACAAATAATAAAAAACTAATTAAATTAAAGGGGGCTACTATACAAGAAACATGTTTTTGTCGGTATACCCTACGGAGCCCTTCGTGTAAAAGTCTGACCTGCACTTGGCCGGCATTTTTTTCTCAATTAGAAAATTTTGGCAGGTCAATGTTATAATTTGTTATCTCTACTAGGCTTTACAGTGGTATCTTCAGAAATAAAGCCTGCAATCAGGGCATAAGGTCCAAGATTGCTTACGTTTAACTATATTTGTTCAGAGGAACTTTTGGGCATCGTTGGGGTATCAACTTTTTAAAACTCCTGATTTTATTTTTGTCGTTTTCTTTGCCATTTTCCTGGAGTAATTTAGGAAAAAAAAAACAATTTTTGTTAGTTACAAAGGCAAAGTTCACGGTGTCATCGATTCTGGCAATAATTTTGACAGATATTTGTTGGGCAGATATTTGTTGGAGATAAGGCACTTAACAAACTTGACCTAACCTGGATACTTATGTAACGCTATATTCAGATAAACCTTGACAAAACTGCTAATGTGCGGTATCATATGGCTGGCGTAGACTGAGAACTTGTTTAATTATTGCGGTTTAAATTAGTCTGAGGTACCTACTTACTTTGCTGGGTCAGTGATGTCATTGTCATTTTTTTGTTTTCCCTGGCTGGATAATAAACTTTGGTCAGTAGGTACCGTTGCTGCATAATTTCTGTTTTTCTTTAATGTTCGGACATTTAATCTATTTGTACGAACTGTAACAGAATAAACGCAATACCGCTTAAGGGGTCATTGTACTCATTATTATGAATATTCCTGATGAGTTCATTATGAAATGGCGACAAAAAAAATCGACTGCCCCATACATTCATGGGCGCATAACTCGACCAAAATGCAGCTGATATTTTCGCGCAAAAAAGAATCCACAAAATATCCAAATACTATTAAAAGATGTTCGTAATCATATTCATGAGTGCAATGGCCCCTTAAGAGGTATTGCGTTCTGTTACACATTGCATAGATGTTAATTTATAAAATATGACAGAAATTGCGTATTTTAAATGTAAGAAGAAATGCTGATACTACCGAAAGAGACAGATTGAAAGCGAAAGTTTCGCTGAGTACCTACCTAAACATTTTCTTGACATCCCATAAAAATGCTCAGTTCCTATGGGACATGCCACGGTGAAAATCCAGAGAAAAAGCTAATCATTACATATTATAAAACAAAGTCCTCCGCCGTGTCTGTCTGTCTGTCTGTTGGCGATAAACTAAAAACTACTGCACGATTTATATGCTGTTTTCACCAATGGATAGAGTGGTTCTCGAGAAAGGTTTTAGTTAATTTGTCAAGCAGGCGAAGTCGCGGGCATCAGCTAGTCAGGTATAAACCACGAGCAATTTGCGTAATGAGAATGCGTTCTTTGTCGAATTAACACTTACTAAGTAATATTTTATGGAGCTATTACTGACAACTGGCTACTTACTGTTAGCTAGTTGATCGTAAATGCTCTTTAACTACGCAATTAAAACGCACTTCGCGACACGCTAAAGGCCTATAAAATTAAGAGCTATTTTGAGGCGACCAGAAGAATTCGCTTGGGCTAGGCGGTATTCGGGAAGCTACGATCTTTGAATCGATAATCCCACAATCCCGTCCCCGAGCAAAACGCAGCGCTAGCCGTTTTTTGTGCAGTTTTTTGGAGCTATCTACTCTTTATCCAAAAGAAATATCAACTAATAAAAAATACATTAAATTTCTACATAATCTTGACTTCAAAATGGTAGATTTTATTTTTTATTACTAAGTATAATGTTTAAGTAATCTCCTCACAACGAAACCACAGAAATGAGAAAAAAATACTGAAAACATGCATCTTCTCGAAAACTAACGATTATTTTGATTTTGTACTTACACTAATGGATAGGCAATTTAATTATGAACATTTTGGTAGAAGTATTTTTTTCAAACGACCAAAATTAGATTTTATAACGATTTTATTCAACGTTTTGAGCGTATTCGCTATGGTATCTCTTGCGCTGTTATTGAGGGAAAAAATGCTCAAGGTTATTTGGTCAGGGTAAGGCCTTAAGACTAGGGTCTATTATCAGTACGTCCTATCCGTAATGATTTACGGAGCCGAAACTTGGACACTCACCATTGACCTGGTCCACAAATTCATGGTTGCTCAGCGTGCAATGGAGAGAGCAATTGTCGGGGGTTTTCTGGTGGATAGGATTCGCAACAAAGTCATTCGCCAGAGAATTAAAATCACTGACAGGCTTAAGTGGAACTGGGCCGGCCAGACGGACGATGGAGCAGACATGTGTTAGAGTAAACACCGCTTATGGGCAAACGTAGTGTGGGACGCCCTGCAGCACGATGGACCGATGATTTAAAGAAGGTGACTGGCAGCAGATGGATGCGGACTGCTCAAGACCGGGATGTTTAGCGCTCTCTGGGGGAGGCTTACATTCAGCAGTGGACGGAAATTGGCCCAGCTAATAATCACATCCGCACGGGTGAATCATCATATTTAACAAAATCCATCGCTTTACATCAGGCGTGGTTTTGGTCAAGAGCCTTGCTATTCCACGAATTCGTACTAAGCTTTTCCAAACGTCTTTTATAATGCGCACAGCAAAGGAGTGGAACTCTCTGCCTGCGCCTGTCTCTGAACGCTTACAACCCTAATCTATTCAAAGTTAGAGTAAACAGGCTCCTTCTGAGTAAGCACGCTCCATCGTAGACTTTGTCTCTTGTCATCTTTGACCAAGACTAAAGTCAAGAGCAAACCCATCTCAAATAAAAAATAAAAAAAAAATTGGGTGATCAGCCTTTCCATACCGAGTTTCCTCTGTGCATCGGAAAGCACGAGTTACGCTTGCAGAGGGGGGTACGTGGATGAGTGACTATTTTACGATCTTCATGCTTTGTAAAGAACAGTAGCCAGTTACTGGGTTTACAGGTCCATGAAAATAACAGATTCTTAACCGAGTACCTGCATGTAGCTGCATCCTAATAGAATCCTCAAAATAGTTGGGAAAATAAGGAGTTCTCTGCCGCTGTCTGTGTTTCCGAACGCAACAATCCTAATCTCTTCAAAGTTTGAGTGAACACGTGAACAGGCTTCTTCTCGGTAACCTCGCTCTATCGTCAACTTTGTCTTCTTCACCTCTGACCTGACCCAGCGTTAACCCATCTCAAATAAAAAAAACAACGGGTTGCACTCCGGGAGTGCCAGCAGAAGTGAAAACTTGAACATTAACGTTGTGCATATTTGAATCCTTCGTCTTACGAATTTTCGATCAAGTCACGTGTCTTGACGCGAGTTTGTCTTACGTATTTTCGATTAGGTCACGTGTCCTGATGCGAGTTTAACATTTTATACCCATCATCAAGATTTCACTTCAAAAAAAAAAAAGAAACGCTCGGAAGGTTGACATAGTTTTACTATGCTTTTCTTAATAAACTTGACTTACAACAAAAGGTGTTTATGTAGTGAAAGTTTCATCTACTATTGAAAGCACCAATTTCATGAAAATTCAATAGAGACTGAAATAAGACCACATACATCTTGAAGCCCGTGCCTTATATTCTTTTAAACAATTCGACGCCGAAATCCTTGAAATGACATTGGATGTAAAATTCATCGTACTCATAAAATGTTACTTTTATATTCTACACGTGAACTGAATAATACAACATATCATTATTTGTCAATAAACGCCTTCCTCCTAACAATTAGTTGGCTCTTTATTACAAAACACTACAAACATCAACAATGGGATGAGAAAATTGATATAGATGTGTTGAATGACGAGGATACATAAAGAAAGATGTAGGTAACTATAGTTATTAATAGACGAAGTTCTAATTATAAATAAGTTTAGTTTGTGACGGATCTTAATGAAGAGAGATTATAGAGGCATTTTATTTTGTTGGGACAAGCCCGCCACACTTACCCAACCACTGCAACTCCTGAAAGCCAGAATCAACAGTGGCGACCACCAGAAAAACGCCGAGCTAATGAAGCCCGACGAGTCCCGGAGAAACGATTCAACTGTCTTGGATCCAGGAACGAAATTAATCAGAGAGGTTACAACGAGATTATAGAGGCATGCGGTACAGAGAGTTAAGTCCCGCAAACCTTTATAAAAAGGGAGGATCCTCTGACCGGACGGCTGTTGTTTCCGGTGGGCAACTGTCTGATGATGGATATTCAGGCTGTTGTATATGCTATTGCTACCACGCTGCAGGGTTGTTATGATGAAGTTGGTAACTGGCGGTATTTATAGATGTCGCTGCGTTACTTTTTGTGGCGGTATAGATTCCGGTACAAGATGAATTGTTGAAGAAAATGCCGAAGGCGTTAAGGGCCAACTAGTCGCGGGCTCGAACTCAGTGGTAGGCATGGCCAAAAAGCACGCTGTCTCACCTCGCATCATGCCCGACAGAGATAGTACCAGTGATGAGCAGTTAGACGCTAGCCTTCATGCACGTCTAGTTCGCACGCACACAAACATCGTTCCGAACCGTTCCGAACTAAATCGAAGTTACACGATGCACACATACCGCCACCGCGCGCCGCTGCGCGTAGTCGTTCGACGCTCGCCGAGAAATCAGCTACTACCTACCTAAAAACTCTTACTAAAAATAGTAGGCACTGTGTTATCGTTTTATACCTCTACGGCCCTATAGGTACCTAATATGGATTGCTTATTCTATTGTTATTATGTTTAGTTTTTCCTTGGTGGTAATGCAGCCGCCACGCCGCCACCGACAGATCTGATGCTTACTTGAATAGTCATCGCAGTTTATGTCCGTAGGTACTAGATACATCTACATCTACACTATTATTATAAAGAGGAAAACTTTGTTTGTTTGTTTGATTGTAATGAATAGGCTCAAAAACTACTTGACCGATTTTAAAAATTCTTTCACCATTCGAAAGTTACATTATCCACGAGTAACATAGGCTATATTTTATTTTGCAAAAAAATAGGGTTCCGTAAGATATTTGGGTTTTTCGGACACAAGGTGTAAAAATCAACCAGAAAAGTAACTTATTTTGCGTACGCTGCCTAAACTATAAAATATACAACCATAAATTGTTCTAATTAATTGTAGATCTTATAAATATCTACAAAAAAGTCCGCGACACACTATACCTTTCTATGTCGAGTGAGGCACAACAACCATTTTTTTATTTAAAAACGCTATTATTATAAAGAGGAAAACTTTGTTTGTTTGTTTGATTGTAATGAATAGGCTCAAAAACTACTTGACCGATTTTAAAAATTCTTTCACCATTCAAAAGTTACATTATCCACGAGTAACATAGGCTATATTTTATTTTGCAAAAAAATAGGGTTCCGTAAGATATTTGGGTTTTTCGGACACAAGGTGTAAAAATCAACCAGAAAAGTAACTTATTTTGCGTACGCTGCCTAAACTATAAAAGATACAACCATAAATTGTTCTAATTAATTGTAGATCTTATAAATATCTACAAAAAAGTCCGCGACACACTATACCTTTCTATGTCGAGTGAGGCACAACAACCATTTTTTTTTATTTAAAAATCTAGATATTTTTTTGGACTACATTTAAACACGTTTATTTTACTCATGCTATTAATCCTTATCAAAATAAAGTATTTCATCACTAAGTACAGTTTATGTAGATCATATTTGGTCTTTGAATGATTAAAATCGGACGTTTGGTTTTGAAGTTATGGCGAAATTAAAATATTACGATTTCTGCTGCACGGCCCGTTGCGAAGTGAACGTCACCAAGGCGGGGGTGCGCGTGCGGGAGGGGAGTTTAGATCTATGTAAGGTACCCGCGCGGCTCAGACGTGAGGTAGGTAGGTAACAGTTTTTCTCACGGTTTTTCTGTAGTGTATTTTGTATCAGCATTGCACCCGTGCGAAGCCGGGGCGGGTCGCTAGTACCTAATAATGAAATTAGTTCTACCTAAGTACCATCCTATAAATTGTTATCAAAATTACTTACTTACCTACCTGTCTTCTTAATTTTTAGGGTTCCGTAGCCAAATGGCAAAAAACGGAACCCTTATATATTCGTCATGTCTGTCTGTCTGTCTGTCCGTCCGTATGTCACAGCCACTTTATTCCGAAACTATAAGAACTATGCTGTCGAAAACTCTAAACTTGGTAAGTAGACGTATTCTGTGAACTTACTACCTACCTAAACCTGTAGGCCGGTATAGTATGGATAGGGGTTCTAAAATGATATCGAGGTTTCTAATATCATTTTTTTCTAAACTGAATAGTTTGTGCGAGAGACACTTCCAGAGTGGTAAAATGTGTGTGTGTCGTGTAACTTCTAAAATAAGAGAATGATAACACTAAAACATATATGATGTACATTACCATGTAAACTACCAGCGAAAATTGGTTCGAACGAGATCTAGTACCTAAGGAGTTTTTTTAATAGGTACGTCATAAATCGTAATCCACAACTTTTGCTTATATTATAATATTTGTACGGAACCCTCGGTGCGTGAGTCCGACTCGCACTTGGCCGGTTTTCTATTTTTAGTTACCCCTATTGGTTGACACAGACGTGTTTAGATTTGCATTCATTATTAGATTGCTTTAAATTATCAGACAAGTGCACAGTATATTGTGACAAACTGACAAGTGACACATAAAGATTGTTTACTTAGCTCCTACATACCTACCTACCTAACGTTAAAATTTTAGTGTCTACGACGCCAACGGTTTGTTTTATGGCATCTTTGCTTGTAGGTAAGTACCTACCTACGTTAATATAACAGTAGGTACCTATTAGGCAGAGAGCTATGTAAACTATGATGTTGCAGAATTTGTTCGAAAGAGTTACCGCGGCCCTGGTAAGTACGGTACGCAGAGGGCATTAGGAGGAACACGGATGGGTTTTAGTCAAGAAGAGTCTGACACTCCCTTCTGCTTCGCCCAAAGCGGGAGCAGTTATTTGGTTTCCCATCCATAAAAAAGTCTTGTCCGCCGCAAAAGTACCTACGAACACAAAATTAGGTTTGTCAATTGCAAGAAACTATTTTGAAAGCAAATAGAATGAACCCAGTAACAAACATTACATTGACCCTGGCTTGAACTTTGGATTTCGCTACCTGCTACCTAGGTACTCAACTAAACGAGCGACACGTTGCCGCTGGCGGCCGGCAACCTTTGTCGTTGGCTGTCGACGGGCGCTTCAACGACCACCAACGACGCGTGCAGTTATCCCTGTCGTAGACGCGTGCGGCGGCGGTGGCACGGCGGCGTCATGTCGCTCGATTGTAAGAACGCTTAGCCACCGTACGCACGGACGTAAAAATATTCCGTTCAGCCGAGCGTTGAGAACCCAGCACTCAGCAGAGTTAATCCCAACGCGTCAAAAAAAGACACCGTTTCAACTTATAATTATATCATTGGTTTCAACATCGAGAGTTGAAAATTCATTGCGCGATAGCATCCCGCCGCGATGATTTTACACTGCAGCGGGCGCGGGCAGCGACGCGGTGTCGAAGACCCGGTCACGACGCCAAATTATGACTTTTCTACCCATTGTTTATAATATGTGGTTTTTTAAACTTTTTCAATGATTCAAAACAATGTCACGTACTTATGCAGCGTCCACTCAAAGCAACAATAACAATTTCAAACGCAAATACGGAGTCCAAACTACAGTGCGAAGTCAAACAGATATAAAATATAATGTTGAAATCCAAAAATCAAGCCAATGAGTCAATATAAATTAGAGCGCAAGTATAGTCTACCTACGTATACGTATGAACGACATAGGCCACAGGCCACAGCACACCGCAGCAGACACAGTTGTAACTTGAATACGCACGTGTGCGTGAGCGTTGTCCCCCCGCACCGCACCGGGGGGAACGTTATTCAGTGAGAGGCACGATAATTCATAGTAAAACGCGCGCGTAAAAAATATGAGAAGGCCTTTCGTAAATCGAGTTTTATGAAAAAACTACTGCATATATCGATTAAAAATAAAAGTTATTGAATTCTTCGATAGTTGAGCTTTGTCGGTACCGACTTGGTTTTAAAGATTTTACATTGTGTTTATTACTTATTTACGCCCAAAGATGCGTTAAAATTGGCAAGAAAAACGAAACTTTGGTGGCTCATAACTTTTTAATGGCGGTTTATTTTACCATTCTGTTTCCATACAGACAAAACTAATAATATGACAAAACGATATTATGTTTAACGTTTGATGTACTCTGTCAAACAGCGGAGTAATACCCTCCCGAAGTTTCTATGGAAAAAATATCGACTAGAGCCACCTTAAGTCCGCCTTTTGTAGTGCTTTTACTAGTGCATAAAGTTTTAATAAATAAATAAAATATTAATGGATTGTACCTATGAAGGATGTCTTCTTTTTTTCGATTCGATGATGAATCTCGGGTAAAAATCGACATAATTTGATAGATCAAGAGCACATTAAATAGTTTGTGCCCAGTATGTGGTAAAACTTACAGCGACATAAAAAATAAAAAAAAATAATAGGCTTATTCAAATTCGGTCAGGTGCCAGCTCTTTTGGAACATCAAAATTGTACATAATAGATAGTCCCCCAAAACGCCCACCCGACACTTCTTCTGGTCGGTCAGTTTCATTGGGCCATTGGGCATTCATTGCGTCCTTAAAGTGTAGGGACACTTAGGACACCCCAACGGCCCCGCCCCCACCCCCCGGTGGTGCTCCTGTCCAAAACATGGCCCACTTGGACATGTTTTGAACAGGAGCACCACCGCCCTCACATTTGGTGTCAAACAGGTCAATAAAACCCCATATTGCCAAGATATATTTGCAGCGGCCTAATTGGATGCGCAACCGGTTGAATTGAACAGATTGGGATGCTGTGAAGGAAAAGGGACCAAGTGAAGGAATATGATATGATATGATATGAAAGGAAAGAATAGAACATGAAAAAGAAAACATATAGCGCAGACTTAAAAAAAAAAGCTTGAGATCAAAACAGGTTGAGAAGAACAATAGGACGCCACCGCATACCTTAACAACCATAATAAGGAAAAAAATAAATGACCTCATTAAATAAAGCATTTTCTTTTCCTAGACAGAATTACAGAGAACAGGTAATGGCAGATTCACGTGCATGAAATCATTACACTTAATGAAGATCGATTTATCGCATTAATAGGTGGAAAATAGATTGTCATATCAATTACTTTAATTCAAGACATCGTAAATAATGAAAAATATTTACGTAGATACTAAGGATCTGTAGTTACCGCGAAAAGGGATGCGGTACAGAGTGTAGAGTCCCGCGAACCTGCATTGAAAAGAGAGGATCCTGACCCCGACAGTTGTGTCCGTTGGGCAACTACCGAATAGTGATATTCGGACTTCTGTACATGAACATATATATGTTCAAATTGCACGGAGAACTCTGATACCACGATGCAGGATTTCGTTAGTAGTTCGCTGCTGGCGGGATAGATGGCGTTGGGGTTTTTTTTTTTTTGTTTATGTTTAACTGGTGGATGTCAAGCTATACAGCTTGGCTCATCGCCGCAAGGTTGCCAGCTTGTCGGTCTTCTACAGATTGTACTTCGGAGAGTGTGCCCAAGAACTCCACGACCTCATCCCACCAGCCCCCTTCTACCATCGGACATCCAGACGCACTGCAACTTACCATCCCTACCGTGTTGCTATTCCGCCAACTCTCACTAAGCGCTTCCAAGCGTCTTTCATAATGCGCACAGCAAAGGAATGGAACTCTCTGCCTGCGTCTGTGCTTCCGAACGCTTACAACCCTAATCTTTTCAAAGTTAGAGTGAACAGGCTACTTCTGGGTAAACTCACTGAATCGTAGACCTTGTCTCTGTCATCCTTGAACTAGACTAGAGTCAAGAACAAACCCATATCAAGTAAAAAAAAATGCTACGTTGGTTTTTCTTGTGGCGCTTGTCAGTTGTTTGACAAGCTCCTCGAAATAATATTCAATTCCTTTTAGGAGCTCACATCTTAATAAGTATAAAGATATCAGCTTTCAGAAAGTTTATGGAATTTGCTACAAGAACTCCAAAGGCTCTCTGTGAGTGAGTATTGGCAATCAACAAGGTCTTAAACCCAATGGTTGTGATACCTGAGACTGAAGCTATCTTGAGCGAGACCTGCCCAGCTTTAAACATAATCGATTTTTATCTAGTATCTATTATCTATTTACTAATATGTGAAGCAAAAATTTTGTACCCCTTTTTAAGCGGTACAAAGTTTTTGCTTCGCGGATGGGGGAGCATAAAATTCGGCACAGTAAAAGTTTATACGGATAAGGAGTGCAGAAAACAAATATTTTTTATAAAAATGGTTAAATACATTTTAAAATGATTAAAAAACATAACACACACTGTCAAAGCGTTTGGCACACTCACGCACACACACATATAAATCATCAATAAAATGTCGCCTTTTCTACTCTTCAACACATTTCTTAAACTTATTCCCCTACCCACAGCCAAGTCTAATCAAAGCAGCGGGCTACCCGATAGAGAAGCATCGCGTGACCACTCCAGACGGCTACATCCTGCAGATGCACAGGATCCCCGCTGGCCGGCGCTCCGCGAGGAGGACGGGGGACCTCAATGCTAAGGGGAAGAAAGCTATCCTGATCGTGCATGGTCTCATGGGCAGCAGCGGGGACTTCGTTATTATGGGACCTGAGAGGAGCCTTGGTAAGCAATTGAAAATTAAATAAGACGAGTAAATACATTGGCTAACTTCTCATTAGACGACTGTTTTGACAAAAAAAAAAATAGAATTTTCAAGACATATCATGACAAGGAACTCATGGCTAAATAATAATAGCTGCACTGGTCGATCTACAGGTTTAGCAACAATCGCCGAGGTCGGTCTGTGGATGACCATCTTAACACACCGACTGTCAATTGTCGATCTTTCATTACTCAATACTCTATTATTGCAGTCCATATGTGTTACATAAATGGTATATATAAGGTAAAAGATCAATATGGACCCTGCCGGGCACAGAAAACATTAGGAGAGAGGACAGCAGAGAAAAATTAGGGGGCAAAGCAAAAATTAGGACGATCTCTGGCAGGCGTTACGGATTCCCAGAAGCTAGCAAAAGGACATTGTTCATCGCCCATACATCGTTCGCCTAAGAACCAACAGAGACGTGAATTTACTATCTGTGTTTTAAATAATGCATATGTTCGACTGAAACTAAATTAAAATCACGGACACTTTTCAGAATTGTAAAATATCCAAAATGATTTCGGATTTTGAGGTTATAAAACATACCAAACAATAGAAACATACCAAATGGACTAAGATCCCAGAGCTGCCAGACTTTTTATCTCACCAAAAAATGGTGTAGAGTAGTGTTAATATGTTCTTCTAACATACGAAAGCGTGGTAACTTAGGTCGACGGCCGATTCCCTGATATCAGGTGCAAAATACATTACATAAATCAAAGTGTCAACTGTCATTTCATCGACTGTCAGTGTCAATAGTGTTCGTGTCATACAGCGCTTTAATCGCTTTATTCTTTTTGTAGGTAACTAAAAATCTTACAGCGCTGAGACCGCTTTGTTTCATTTTAAAATAATGGCGCCGGGTTATAAAACCCAAGTGAGTTACTTTTTAAAATGGTTTCGTAATTAAAAAGTGTCCGTTCTATTCTAATCATTAAAATGTAATTTTAAAAAAAAACTAGGAATAATGGTAAAGGTTTCGCATGTGTTGATTCATAGGCCACTTTTTACCATGTCCTTTGTTAATGATTTGGACGTTAGATCGCGACTGGCTCTCCGTAAAATACGGTCAAACGTATGCCTAACAATAGTTAAAAAAAATGGATTTTAGCAGAATCGGAATTTGAATGGAAGCCGACCGAAAATTGGAAAAAACATTGGTGGATGACGAACATGATAAAGACATAATCAGTAATCACAAGTCAGTCAAAACACACTTTCGGGATGCATTCTAGTACCCTATGTATGCCTAATCGTTTTCTGTATATGCCATTTGAACAAACTACCACCATACAGGCTCGTTTTATCTCCCAAAGCCGCAAAAGCTCAAGAAAGGGCAGTTAAGTTCTTAACAGCCATATTTATGATTCCAGCGTTTCACCTAGCTGATGCAGGGTACGACGTGTGGCTGGCAAATCTGCGAAGCACCGTGTATGCCTCTCACGTGAACCTCACCAAGAATGACAAGAAGTACTGGGACTTCAGGTAGGTGCCTGTACCTTTGTGCTATTCTTCTTCTGGCAAGTTTTTAACAGTACTTTGTCGGGTTTTTTTATTCAGCAGCTTTTTTACGGATAAGATATTACTGTCCTTTCTCTGGTATTGTTCGTCAGAACGTTGAGCTCTTATGTAGATCATAGTTGAGCTACACGACTACTGACAAATGCTTGCACTGACTGGACAGGTTCGCTCAAATCTGCGTGGTTCTTTCTTCTGAAGACCATCTCAGACACTAATCCACATGGTGCTTAAATGAAGTATTGTAAGTGTGAGGACTACGTAGTTCGTTATTTTTTAAGATTAAGTTCATGACTGTCTGGCGGTTTGAGGACACTTTGTAGCCTACCCAAATGTCCTTACTTTGGTATTGTTCGTCGGATCATTGAGCTCCTCAAAGTTCTGAGTTGAGCTGCATGATAACTAACAAATGCTTACACTGACTGGACAGGTTCACTCAAATCTGCGTGGTTCTTTCTTCTGAAGACCATCTCAGACACTAATCCACATGGTGCTTAAATTAAGTATTACTCGTAAAAGTGTGAGGACTACGTAGGTTGTTATTTTTTAAGATTAAGTTCATGACTGTCTGGCGGTTTGAGAACACTTTGTAGCCAACCCAAAAGTCCTTACTTTGGTATGGTTCGTCGGATCATTGAGCTCCTCAAAGTTCTGAGTTGAGCTGCATGATAACTGACAAATGCTTGCACTGTCTGGACGGGTCCACTCAAACCTACGTGGTACTTTCCTCAAAAGGCCACCACAGACGTGAACCTACGTGGTTTTCATATATTATTCACGTTTGTATGGACTTTAAAAGAGACTATGAACTGTGACTTTGTTTCGGTGTTTCTTCTCAAGGTAGTCAGCTAGGAAACATCGGCTTCATCTAGAATAATATGACTAAAAATATTGACGAGTAAAAGAGTTACATGTAAACTATTTGCAAAATAAATATGATTTATGATGTATTGTTTGTGGGGCCAGTTTTCGTCTGTAACCTGGAACTTCCTTATCACATTATAAAAGCATGGCGATCAAAGTCAGAACGGTTGAAGTAATAGGTGTCCTAATTTAAACACAAGAGGCCAAATCTCTGGATGTTATAGAAAGAAGGCCTTGCCATGCACAGGGAAATTAAAGGCACGCATTATTAACCATTTTTTTTGGCCTTATCAATGTACGACATCCATTCATAATACTCATAAAGGTTTTATCAACTTCCAGTTTCCACGAGCACGGCAAATATGACTTGCCGACAATGATCGACAGGGTCTTGAACGTCACAGGCCTGGACAAGATCATGTACCTGGGGTACTCCATGGGGACCACCTGCTTTTTCACGATGATGTCCCAGAGACCAGAGTACAATGAGAAGCTGATAGCTTTTGTGGCCCTCGCTCCAGCTGTGTATTTGGACAACGTGCGATCATTCGCGAATCTGGCGCTGAATACTTTGGAGCTACCGGTAAGCGAATGATGTATTTCCTAATATATAAAATTCTTCCTTTCCTGGTGACTAACAGACAACGCTCAGCCGAAACTATTGATCGTAAAGAGGAAATTTGGCAAGTAGGTTCGTTGGGGAGTGTCATGGAGCTCTATGAGTGGATTTAACGTAATTCCAAATGGAACGGTTTAAAACAGGATATTACGCGTACGAAGACGCGTGCATAAACAAGTTGAAAATAAAGCTAAAAGATCTTAACTACATTTCAGATAGAATAGAATAGCATTTATTTGCAAATATGGGTTATACAAAATAGATGTTAGTAGGTATAAATCAGAAATCTGCCATATTTACCCATTCGGCATGCAAGTTACATTAGCATTTTATCAAATTGTTAAAGGAGAAAGCCAACCAATGGGCCCCTTAGTTTTGGTACCGTGTCAAGACTATTTACTAATTTTTTCAACATTTCTTTTACCCTAGCATTGGAAAACATAATTAATATTTATTTTAATTGAATGTATATCAGTTCCGTCATTAAAACTTAACCTGAATGTTGCCAGAGGACAGACTATCTCAATTAAATAATTGTAATCGATTGAAATTATCGATATTTTACTAATCCGCCGACTAACATGACCCGTCTCCCGTCGTAATCTAGCTAACAATCTCATGTAACTGATTAGGCGCGAAGTAAACAGCGGGCTCAAATAAAGAATATAAAAGCACTAAAACTAACTAAAAATACACGAAAGAATTATAATTTGAGAGATTATACAGACATATAATATTATAACCAGGAGATTCTAGCGGTCTTAGCTCTACGGTACTTGAAGCTAAAGTACGATCCAGAAATGATGTGGAGGTCCTCTGTCCGATAGCGAAGAAATAAGGCGGAAACAGACGCTCCGGTTAGTCTGGATAGTCTGATCGGACATTTGGAAGAGCAACCGGAGCGTCTGTGTCCGCCTATATTTCTACATAATTATCATGTATTTCATGGTATTTCCTACCGTCAGAAATATTCCGCTACATTCATACCTGATTATTTTCTTTAAAAAACAATAGTACCACAGACATTATTGTGGTTAGTACTCATCTTAGTAGCTCCCATTCATATCTAAATAGCGTTTATAATTATCTTTTTAATTATGTAAATAATGTAATTTATTACAAATCGATTTGGTAAATCGATTTCCAAAATATTTTACATGGTCACACTTAGATAGATCTATCTGTCAAATCAATGCATCAATCAAATTGTTTCGTGCCGTTCGTTTTGCGTCGAGTTGAATTATTCTTCCGTATTTACTGTTGTTGTACTTCTGTTCGTTACAATTTGAAGCTGTCGAGTTGAGCGTTTCTTCCTTCATTTGTAACTTAGCTATGAGCTCCTCTAATCTAAGGCTTTAGTCGTAGGTAATTATTTATTTTTAACAACACTATCTACTAGTTGTGAGGGTACAGTTTACTAAACGCTGACTCACGGCACGGCAAGGGATATTTGTAAGCGCACTTTGTACTTAACCTACATAAAAGAGAAGAAGTTATGTAGTGTTTTCAAATATGTTTAAAACAAAAAAAAAACTTGTTTTTATAACCTCAATTTCAGCATCCAAAAATATAAGATTTCTCTTAAACTAGGGTGAAAAATTGAAATTCGATTTCAGGATATGAAAAGGTAATTCTAGGCCTACGAAACCAAGTTAAAACCATCGTGACATGCAAAGTTTTTTAGGGGCCCAAAACTCCTAACAAAATGGGCATTCTCTTTTGAATTCTCATTAAAAGATTAAATTAATTATTACATTCAACAAATAAAATTATTAAAATTCTAATTGCCATTAAAACATTAATTAACTATAACAACATACCTACATTAAATCAAATGGTTAAAATTTAAATTGCAGCATACATTTATACGTTCGTTGCTGAACTTAGGCCTTAGTCAAATCTACCAGGGTTGAGGATTGTTTGAAAGAGTTACCGCGGCCCTGGAACCCGAAGGGCATTAGAACGAACACGGGTGGGGTTTAGTCAGTAAGGCTGCCACTCCCTTCCTCTTTGCCAAAAACAGGAAGATTAATTTAATGATTTTATGATCTTTTTTTTTAATAAGTATACAAAACGGGGAAACTCTTGGCCCAAATCTCACCTGATGGAAAGTGATGATTAGGCCGAAGATGAAAGCGAGCTTTAACCGGAATCCTCTAACACAGAGGAACTGGCTATCATTCCTCTAACTGCCGGAATACAACAATGCTGTTAACATTGTTGTTATGGCGACAGACTTAGACAAGATGGTGGTAGCTTGCCATCTACAAAAAGGCCTCCCTCAAGCGTCACTGGTCTGGGGCTCCTTAGACCCAGCGCATTTCCGCAACCTTCACCAGAACACCAGTCCACCTTGCCAAGCCGGTTTAGCCAACGTAAAATTACAAAAAAAAAATGTTAGACAAAATGTTACAAATTACTAATCAAACTAACCAGTAGATACCTAAAAGATTGCACTAAAGCAAAAAGTGGAACCAGAGATTCTATTTTGTTTTAAAAAAACTTAATTAAATGGATATACTAATACTAGCTGACCTGCGCAACTTTGTCTGCGTCACATTTGCCATTAATGCTCCGCTCCTATTTTCTTAGCGTGATGATATATAATCCTTCCTTGATAAATAGGCTATCTAATACTGAAACAATTTTTCAAATCGGACCAGTAGTTCTTGAGATTAGCGCGTTCAACCAAACAAACAAACAAACTCTTCTGCTTTATAATATTAGTATCTATACTAATATTATAAAGAGGTAACATTTGTTTGTAAGTTTGTATGTAGGGGGTAATCTCAGGAACTACGGGTACGCTAAGACAAATAGGAGCGGAGCATTAATGGAAAATGTTACGCAAACGAAGTTGCGCGGGTCAGCTAGTAGATTATAAGTATAGATAACAAATCTGAAGAGTTTGTTTGTTTGACCAGACCACCAGTCAGATTTAAAAATTCTTTTTGTATATGATAGCCACGTTAATGAGGCTATAGGCTATATGCGCGTACGCAATCGAGTATAAAAGCTAGTTTAGAAAAAAACTCGGTTTGCTTGCTGATATTTCCTCGGAGACAAAAAACCGGCCAAGTGCGAGTCGGACTCACGCACCGAGGTTTCCGTACAAACCTGTAGGTAAATATTATAAGCAAAAGTTGCGATTTACGATTTATGACGTATTAAAAAAAAACTACTTACTGGATCATGTTCAAACCAATTTTCGCTGCTAGTTTACATGGTAATATACATCATATATTTTTTTAGATTTATCATTCTCTTTTTTTTAGAAGTTACGGGGGAGGGGGGGACACACATTTTACTACTTTGGAAGTATCTCTCTCGCAAACTGTTCAGTTTAGAAAAAAATCATATTAGAAACCTCAATATAATTTTTGAAGACCTATCCACAGATTTTTTTGAGTTTCGGACCCTCAAAATTTATTGTTTTTTTTTCTATTTTTGTGTGAAAATCTTAATGCGGTTCACGGAATACATCTACTTACAAAGTTTCAACAGCATAGCTCTTATAGTTTCGGAGAAAAGTGGCTGTGACATACGGACGGACGGACAGACAGACATGACGAATCTTTAAGGGTTCCGTTTTTGCCATTTGGCACGGAACCCTAAAAAGTAGTCTTAGTCGTTTCCTTTTACGAAATACATTTTTGTGTAAGATCCGGTTAGGTTGGAAGACGGCCAATAGTTCGCCAAAGGGAAAATTATGTTTTTTTTTTTGATGTTACAGAGCGTATTTAAAGCCAGAGGCATGCTGGCCCTCCAGCCACAGCTTCTGCAGACCCTGGTTGCGAACTTATGCAACTTGAAGCAGCCGGAGAGCGACGTGTGCACCAACTTTATCTTCGCCATGGTCGGTGAAGACTATGAACAGAATGACTTGGTAAGGAAGATTACATCTTACGAATATTATATTGAATTGAAGGGGAATTGTTTATAGAGGTATGCAGATGATGCTCCAACCAAACGGTTGTATTAGGGCGAGGCCCCATTAGTGCGTTGTGTTGATGCTGCGCCAACGCAACGCAAGAGGGTATGCACGCAGTCGCAGCTGCGTCTCAGTTCAGTTTTTGGATTGTATGTTCACTAGACGACGACTCGTGACGTACTAAGAGCGATCAGCATGGAGTGTAGGTGTGTGCCTGAGCGTGTGTGTTTACTTGCATCAGCACGGTTTTGTGGCCGTTTTCCTTTTTTTGTTGGTCTGAGGCAGTGGATCACTGTCCGTCGACGCAGCGGAGCTCCGACAACGCAGCGCATTACCCTCCCTCCCGCTTTGTCTCTTGTCCGTCGATCCGTTGAAACGTCTAATGAGGCATGTCATAAAAAATATATGGAACGCGACGCAGCGACGACGTTGCGACGACGCAACGCAGCGCAACGCACTAATGGGGCCTCGCTCTTACCCGAAGAGCAACTGCCAGATAGTTGATATTCGGACTGTTTTCTATGTTCAAATCATACGTATTACTGATACAGCATTTCGTTACAAGTTCGCTGCTCATTGGATAGATGGCGATGCAGTTCTTTTTGTTGCGATTAAGATTTTGCTATCAATGGTTTTTTTTTTTGTGGCGGCATTGATGCTACATGAACTATGACTAAAAGAATCATAGCTAGTAAATATGGGTAAGCAAGAAGGTCAAAGAAAAAAGAGTCGGTGATAGAAATATCATCATGTATCTAGCCTTTTCCCAACTACATTGGGGTCGGCTTCCAGTCAAACCGGATTCAGCAGAATACCAGTATTTTACGTGGAGCGGCTGTCTACCAGACCTCCACAACCCGTTAACTGGGTAACACGGTATTTCTTGGCAAGACCACCCGGCTACTTATGTGGTTCGTGATCAGAAATATGAAATCACAAATTCGCACACACGAGTATGTACCGTATGGAGTCAGATTTACTGGTATCTGACTGCCAAAAAAAAATCAGTGATATAAATATAAAATGGAGATAACAGAAGAATAAAACGAGAAAAAAAAGGTTGACTGGTAGAGAATGCCTATGGCATTAAGTCCGCCTCTGTACATTTTGTGCTGAAAGTGTTAAATAAATAAAAACGTGTTTCGTCTCCCCAAATAACAGAAACAATGGCAGAAGAATGATGATGGATGACTTATAAATAACACGTTTATGGAATGAGTGTATTAGCCTGTATTTTTTTACGCAGCAACGCGCAACGGAACGATTTTCGCATGGAGTAAGTTTATGGGCAACAAAGACTTTTATCATAGAGGCATGTCGGTACCCCAAACGTTACGCAGATGATCTAGTAGACAAAATTCCGTACACTCCGAACATTTCGTCTATTTAGAATCTAAATAGACGAAATAATAATAAAATAATAATAATATCCTTGGACATTTCACACAACGCCATATAGTCCCAAGCTAAGCAACCTAATGCTTGTGTTATGGTAACGAGATGGCTGATAAACTACTTGTATATTTTTTTTTTGTAAATACATACATATTATAGATAGAAAAACACCCAGACTCGGAACAAATACTTGAAATGTTTCAGCCTATGTTTCGTCCTCCCCTAATCAATCTTCGTAATTAATATTTCGATATTGGCTTCCAGGAAATGGCACCTATATACATAAACAGAGTACAGCCGGCATCGTGGCGACAGCTAGAGCATTTTGGAAAAATTGCTATTTCAGGTACGGACCAGCAATCTATATTTTTATGCCATAAAGTTGATAGAGTGTCATGTGTTGAAGCGTGCAAGCCATAAATACATAGTTACCGCCGTCTGTGGACCTACGCAATACCAAAGGCGTTACCGACCTTTTTTGAAGGAAAACACTCCTTCGCCACCTTCGTAGTTTATTACTGAATATCAGTTTTTTTTTTACTCGTGAGAGGCATGCGTTTGACCACTATCTCACCTGATGGTAAGTGATGATGCGTTCGAAGGTGGAGCCCGCTTGCCTAGAAGCAACCTATTCACTCTTGACTTAAAGACTCCCAGGTTGTAGCTATCAGGAAACACACGACTCTGGCAGGGAATTCCACTCCTTAGCTGTACGCACTATGAATGTCTGTACGCATAATGTATGTCAAATTTATTTATTTATTTATTTAATTTTACATGAGACGACTATCTACCCGACCTCCACGACCAGTGATTGGGTATCACAATATCTTGGTAAAATGATAGTTAGACTATCAGGTTTAAATGGATTCAAGGACTGTTAAAGACCGGGGGCCCGAGTCTGCTATTACAATAGTGTCAGAATGGTCGATCACTGATTTCAAAATGGTTGATTTTGACAAGTTTGGTAATCTACAAACATAATGGCATCATAATGGCGTCATTATGACATTCCAATGATCAACCACTGACACGCCATTGAAAGAAAGCCATATGAATGGTAATCTCGTACAATAATGACAGATTTAGTATTTACGAACTTCTAACTACTTCAGATTGCTTATAAATAATATGTAAAACTAAATATAAATAAAATCTGGCATGAATAAATGCTCTTTAGCTCGGTTTTATAATAGGTAATGGCAATGGCAATACGGCATTCCTACCGCAATTCTATTACGAGACCATTGACGTGCCAGTGACCGTGCCATTATGAATTTAGCTGATAACGAACTTTTAGCAAAATGACAATGGCATGACAATGACATCGTGTCGGAATGACAAATTTATAAAAATAGCAGACTCGGGCCCCAGAACAAATGGCTTACTTTTACGTGATTTCAGAAGCACGGATGAGGCTCAATATATCGTGGATCTATCGTAGTTTAACCTTATCGTAATTGACCCGTTATATTTTTTTTTTCAGGCGTATTCACGACATTCAGCGGCGGATTGTCCGGCCCAGCAAAACCGTACAACATTAGTAACGTCAAAATTCCCGTCTCAATACTGTATGGAGAGAACGATCAGCTCACTGAGAAGACTGTAAGTTCCTGCTTTTATTTATTTAACACAAGCTGATGCCCGCGATTTCGCTCTTTTGACAAATTACATGCTAAAACCTTCCTCGAGAACCAATCTTTCCTTTTTTTAAAACAGCATGAAAATCGGTGTAGTATTTTTTGAGTTTATCGCAAACAGATAGACAGACGCGTCGGAGGACTTTGTTTTATCTATACTAATATTATAAAGCAGAAGAGTTTGTTTGTTTGGTTGAACGCGCTAATCTCAGGAACTGCCGGCTCGAATTGAAAAAATCTTTTTGCGTTGTATAGTCCATTTATCGAGGAAGGCTATAGGCTATTATAACATCACTCTATGACCAATAGGACCGAAACAGCAATAAGAAATGTTGCAAGCGGGGAAAAAGCTTCCGTTGCGTGCGCTGCCTAAATGGTTTAAGTTACGCAAAAATCAAGTATTACGAAATTATTCCTCTTTAAACCTTCTAAAAAAAAGTCTTCGACAGCATATCCCTTTAGTTTAACTCACTATAACCCTTTTTATGGAAATCAAATTTGTTCTAAAATAATGCATTGAAAAGTTTGTTTGCTTGAACGCGCTAATGTCAGGAACTACTGGTCCGACTTGAAAAATTCTTTCAGTGTTAGATAGCCTATTTATCAAGGAAGGTTATAGACTTTATATCATCACGCTAAGACAAATAGGAGCGGAGCCTTAATGGTAAATGTGACGCAGACGAAGTTGAGCGGGTCAGCTAGTATTTTATATGAACTCGTTCACACACGTCCGTGTCACGGACGTAGGAATATGAACGAGTTCATCAGAACCACGGTCCGTTCAAATCCCGCGCACGGCCCTGATATAAGTATATGATTGTGTGGACTAAAGTTAAATAGTTTTAGCACTTTTTAACAGACTTCCCAAGGTTCTCAATTCGGTTGCATTTTTTTATATATATATGTTACCTCATAACTCCGTCATTTATGAACCCATTTGTAAAAAATCTTGTTTTATCTGAAAGGATAGGTATTTATACTTGTCGATTGGTCCCATTTAACTTTTATCAAAATCGGTTGGAAAGTTTGGATTTTAAATCGAAATAGCTGGAATTCGTTTACTTGGATGATGGTTTTGTGTCATGCAAACGAAATCGCGTATTTTGCTTTCCTGCGATTTGGCATTTGTTGTTAGGTATGGTACCCCATAAAAGTGCCCATGAAACCCACTAAAAAGTGATAAAATAACTTAAATTTCGGAAGTCGGTGTTTTCGTATTTTGACACTGACTTCCGAAATTAAAGTTATTTTTTACTTTGTTGTATTTTTTTTTATTTGCAGGTCGGTTGTATTTTTTTGTAAAGAGTTTTTCTCAACACGTGCAAACCCAAAGACCTTTAGAAGTTCCTAAATATAATACTCCACCATTTCTTGATTTCAGCAAATAATGCGACTAGCAGAGGAACTCAAAGCCAACGGAGTCTTAGAAGAAGTGAGGCCAGGTTGCTCCTGGCCGAAGTTTAACCACTTAGACTTCGTATTCGCAAAGGACGTCGGGACGCTTTTCAACAAGCCCCTAGTCAAGCACGTAGACCAAATGTATAATAAATATAGTACTGTGTGATTGTTTCGTTTTTGTTTTACCTGATACAACGACCTTGTTAGTTGTTGGGTACTATACCCGCGCAGATTCGTCTGCGTCATATTTTTCATTAATGCTCCGCTCCTTTTGATTGTAGCGTGATGTTATATAGCCTATAGCTTTCCTCGATAAATGGGCCATCCAGCACTAAAACAATGTTTTATTCGAACCAGTACATACTACCCATGCGCGTTAACTTGACACCTGGCTCGACAAGTTTCGAATGACTTTTTGTGGTTTTAATTAAAATGGAAAGATTTCATTTCGTTGAAAACAATATAAACGCGTTAACATTACTGTTACCATTGCGTTTATATTATTTTAATCGATATGAAATTGTTCAATTTAAATTAAATCGTCAAAATATAATTCGAGCATTCAGTTTAAAGGCACATTGACTTACTTCCATTTAGACGTACGCGCCGCCACCAGCCGCCACTTCAAAGATAGCACGCTATCAAGTCGACGTCGTACGGAAGAATTATCACAATGGACTTTTAGGGTTCCGTAGCCAAATGGCAAAAACGGAACCCTTATAGATTCATCATGTCTGTCCGTCTCTCTGTCGCCTGATGCCTCGTCCGACTCGCACTGGCCGGTTTTTTTTAATGGTGGCAACAGCAGTGTGTATTTCGATAGAAAGACAGAAAAGGCGAAGGAGAAAATGGATGGCTGGTTGGAAAAAGGATTACACATACCAACTTATTGTCTGAGTTATCATTAGAACCCAGCGATTGGAGAAATTACTTGAGGATAGACGAACATACTCATTTCAAATTACTGCAACTAGCTCTTTCTAGCACTGTAGCACATGTACCCCCCATCAACACGTAGCAAAAACGGAGACAAAATTTACAAAAAATTGGACGCGGTTTTGCCCATTCACAGACGATTCGTACGGCTTCCAAATTGCGTGTCGCACGTTTTTGACATTGACAGTAGGCCGTGGATGACGTTCGTTTGGATTGGATACATGGATTTCAATCCTTTTGGAAATCCAAAGCTGGAAGATGTCCATTTGATTGGCATAGGTTTATCACATTCACGAAACGATTTTGGAAGACGTCCACTCCATTTGGATTGATGGACGTATCGTCAATGGCTACCTTAAGAGCGATCTTTTCAAGACATCCTTTGGATGGATTTTAAAAAGAGAAAGGAAATACAGTACTGTAGGTAGTCTTAATTGTACGATTTATATGAATAAATACATGATAGATAAATAAATACAATTATAATATTTTATTTATACAAAACGGGGAAACTCTTGGCCAAAATCTCACCTGATGGAAAGTGATGATTAGGCCGAAGATGGAAGCGAGTTTCACCCGGCATCCTCTTACACAGAGGAACTGTGGCTATCATACCTCTAACTGCCGGAACACAACAACGCTGTTAACATTGTTGTTATTTTATTTATTTACTAGCTTCTGCCAGCGGCTTCGCCCGCGTGATCCCTAGGGAACATATTCCCGGGATGAAAAGTAACTTATGTGCTATTCCAGACTGTAATCTATCTTTGTTCTACATTTCATTAAGATCCGTTAAGCCGTTCTGGCGTGATTGAGTAACAAACAACCAAACTTTCACATTTATAATATTACTCGTTTGGTGTAAAGCGAAATTATAACCATCTTCCCCTCGACATAATAATTATTAAAGGATATTGCAAACTGTCGTACATACGTACGTTTTCCGAAGCTACTCGCTAGCCTCTAGGCGCCAAGCTAGCCGCCTGCCTGTGCGTTTGCGACCACAAAAATAATCCTTATAGCATGATTCAGTATTCACGCGCGATGGCTTACTATTAGCGTTTTTCAAGTATAACTTTGGTGTTTCTATACCGATTTCTATGATTATATTTTTATGGAATAGTTAATAATGTTAACTTTTATTAATGTTAATTAGGGACGACAGAGTTTTATAAACGTAAGAGTAGACAAATACAATCAGAAAGCTTCGAACTGCTAAGCTATCGGGAGTTACACGTGTTATTGTTCGTCAATCATAAAAGGTAGACATATGCTGTCGTTGGATATTTTTTACATAATTTTAAGGAGAACATTTCCGTCATACATGATTTCTGTGTAGATTTCCTCATTAAGGTTGCACACGCGACGGAAGCTAAAAAAATGGAGTAACTTCTCCCGTTTTCCCAACATTTCCCTTCACTGCTCTGCTCCTATTGATTGTAACGTGATGAAAAGTATACTATAACCTGCTCAGGAGTATGAATAATAATTGTACCAAGTTTCATTAAAATCCGTCGAGTAGTTTTTGTTTCTATAACGGTTATACAGACAGACAGACAGACAGACAGACAGACCGACAGACAGACAGACAAAAATTGTACTGATTGCATTTTTGGTATCAGTATCGATCCCTAATCACCCCCTGATAGTTATTTTGGAAATATATTTCATGTACAGAATTGACCTCTCTACAGATTTATTATAAGTATAGATTTATGGCGACAGACTTAGACATGATGGTGGTAGCTTGCCAGGCGGACTTAGAACAAGTCCTACCACCAACCAAACCGAGCAAAAATTTGCCTCCGCTGGGAATCGAGCCCGGGACGCGTAATACCAATATCTGTGTATAAAATACGCGATATTATCGCGTAATACCAATATCTGTTATATGAACCAGCGCTCTAGGCGTTGAGCCGCAACATTATGCGTACCCGTTATAAGGATGTTATGAATTTTCTAATGGACAAACTCTGTTACGAATTAACTCATGGTTACTGATTAAATTATTTATAGAGTTTTGCATTCCCTTTCTGATATACATTGGTATATTATAACAGACACAAAAAGAAACTAAAATCATGACTGTTAAATAATTTTATTTAAAAATAAAGTAAGTACATAATGTAAGAAAAAGTAATTATTAGTAGAACTCAGTAGGTATTGTTTAGTGCTTTTTCGCATTTGGTCTATTTAATTTTACACTTGCAGATAAACAATGACCTCGTTTATTATTAGCAAGGGTTTTTTCTGCGTTGGTAGGACGAAATAACAAGTGCCGAAGTCAATGTCATGGGATCCCTTCACAAAATACAAAATCCTTTATTTCAAATAGACCAGTTACAGGCACTTTTGAATAGTCAAGTTCTGTCAGTTAAATAAATGAAGCTAATCCTGCCGCGCTAGCGACAAGAGCAGCGGGTTGCTCTGTAACATAACACACCCACCAACCCCATCTCCAGCGCGGCAGTTGCTCGTTCCAAAGTCGTTTGACGACACGGTTGGCGCAGTGGTTGAGCGATTGACTGCTGCGTAGCATGTCGCGGGTTCGATTCCCGCACGGAACAAAAATATTTATACGACCTACATGTATTTGTTCCGAGTCTGGGTGTTTTTCTATCTATAATATGTATGTGTCGTGGATAAAGAAATCATTTAATAATTAGTTGCTGATTTGAGTATTGTAGTAGTGGGTAGTGGTAAACGCCGTGACGTCAGTTGACAGTTGTAATGGCGGCACGTGGACAGAGACGTATAAATTGGAGAGTGGGGACTTTGGCGAGGTCACTTTTGCTCGAGACACCGACTAGGACACTCGTCCCAAACGAAACTGTCGGTTTACCTATTTTAATTAAATTAAACAGACTTCTTTAATAATGTTGTAAATGCGAGTTCTTCTAACTCAAAAGACAGATGTGTTGCTATGGAGTTTGTTGGCCACGTCTTCTCCCTAGCTAAAACACTAGGATGTGGTAACGGGCGGGCGTTTTTGGGGGACTGTCTATTTGTAAAGTACTAGCACTCAGCCACAGTTAATAAAGAGAGCTTAGTACTGTATTCAGTGTTTTATTCTACAATGATCCTGCCTGATACCACCGAACCCAAACGATGATGGCGCTATCGCTCAGCTGTCGCTGACGCCGACATCAGAAGTGGGATGATGTGTGAGAGGATCTTCACGTTAATCTGGTGAGTCATTTTCATTTTGTTATTGCTGTGAAACTGATGTGCTCGTTCGTTAACAATTTTCTATTTTGTTAAAAAAAAAAAAATTGTTCACTAGGAACATTTTATGCTGTGGAGACAGACTACAAAGGGCTATGGTCTCATGATTAGCCATAATCCATTTTAGCTAATTGATTCATCGCTTTGTTTCTCTATACTAAAGTGTGGCTATTATTTTCACGTTCGCTATCGATTTAGTGAAGTAATAGTTCAGGCGCTATAGCTTAAGTGTTGCTAGCTAAGCGTTAGTAATCGGTAGAAAGGCGTTTTAAATAACGCTGATGAAGCGGTAATATTATTCTGCTATCGTTGGTTGTGTAATGTAGTCCAGTACCAGTTCAGAGCTATTGTTGGACGTTACAGCGATACAGTTACAGGACCGTACCAACCTAACAGTTCAATTTAAAAATTAAGATGATTGTAAATGCAATATTTTCATTCATCACAACCATGTATAGCCCAACTTTGGGTCAGTGGGTCATCTTAGGGGCGGTTGTCCACTATTGGACATAAACTTTCTTGCTAGTGCCAGTGTTCTGATTAGTTTCAGATTTTAATTAATTTGGATAGTGTGGCTGCTACGCTTATCTGAAGCCTATACTCCTGCCAAAGCTTGGATTGGACTTGTACTCTCGTGGTGTTTTTCAGTTTTCAGATATCCTATCACCTTGGGTGAAGCCAGCACATGGCGTTAGAAGTTTGCATGCAGCTATTGCTGCTGAGAAATTACAACTTCAGAGCAGTTCTAAGTGTGACGGACCGAAGGTCCGCAAGCAGTTTGAAGGCTGCAGTAGCTGTACATCATGTCAACATCTGTGGAGTTGGAAGCGTTCAAGGCCGACTGAAGTGACCCGGTGAGCCGCTGCCATTTAATTTTAATTGTGATTTTCAAAGCTTTAAAGATCTTCGAATCATTTCAGTGGTTAGATTGATATTGCTAGGTAATTTTGATATACTCAGTACGAAGCTATAGCAATTACAGTTTCCCATTGATGGTAATAGTTTCAAAATGATATTCAGTGCGAAATTCTGAATCCGATATCGTAAGGCAAGATTGCCACAAGGTCATGTTTTGTTTCGACTTAGATTTTTTTCAATTTTAGTGAAAAATTAGACCTAGGCAATTATGTTAACGTGTTAACGACAGTTTTCCTTGCATAATAACAGTTAGCAAATTCAATAGCAAGCGTTTATGAACAGTAACTTGATTTTATTGACATTGATTGACTGGTACAGATAATAACTCAACGCTTTCATAATTTCTAAATAGACTTTTCATTTTCCACTACTGGGTTGCCTACTAGGTATGTAAGGTAAAACGAGCCTAGTGAGATTAAAATAAGATTGATTCAGTGACCGCAATGTTCTTAGAATAACGAAGAGTAATTCGTGAACGTAGCTTCTTCACAGGAGCGTAGGACGCAAAAATTAGCAGGCAAGTTGTTCTTGTTTTCGTAAGCACCGATGTGCATAGATTACCGGTCGGTATATTTTAAAATCTCTTTGTCGAGAAGATGCTCGATGCCAAGTATCACTTGACGTTGTGAAGTTATGAAGTAGATGTTGAGTTGGCAACAATTTAGTTTGTGTGACAGGTTCTGAGTTCTGTGGGTCGGTGACTGTACCAAGGTATCCAGCGGCTCTGGATGGCATAGACGGGAGAGTCTAGATCAGGGTTTCGTTACGGTAGCTCTAGGTAGTGTAATAAAGAGTGTTTACTCGGCATTCCCATGAGGAAGTGCGAGTGTATCAATTGTTTTGCTGATCTATGAGATGGCTGTCGACTGGAAATAAGATGACCTGTTGTTTTATTTGTTCGATGGAGTGGTACGTGGCATTTAGTTCAATTAGAGTTTACAGCCGCTTTAGAACTGTCAGAAGCCTGACTGAATGACTGACTTGTCAGTAGAGTGGAGATAAAGAATAGCTCCACGTAATAAGAGTTAGTAGAGAATTGCTGTAGAGTTTAAGGGTGGCAAATCGTCGCGAAACGCAATCGGTAGAGTAGAGCTCGCAACACGGTGCGTTAAAAAAGAAAATGGTCTTATTTGTAGAGCTTTTCGATTATTATTATTTTTTTCTTTTTAGAATTCGGAAAATTGCGAGACCGTTATTATTGGTGTAGCGATGTGGATGCTAAAGTCTGTTAGTGAGAGTCGATAGAATTTTAGAATTAGTTGATATCGGTCGCTATCTTTTGAAATCCATAAATAGTAAAATAACGTATAAGTATGCCCACGATCACATACCAAAGATTCCTCTCAGTAGTGTTTCTAACAAGTTTAACGTAGAAGACGATTAGGAGAGTACCTCCACTGATCAATAGAGAACATATCATGGCTATTTGGCCGCACTGAGTCGTAACTGAGTAGAAAATGTAATACATCATCGGAAGGGTTTTAAATCCTAAACCAATTAACGCTGTGACAAGTACTTTGATACATAGAATAAAAAAAATGAACTCCAACAATTGATTTTATAAGCTACAGGGACAAGTTCAGTCCAGACTAGCAAATTCGGAAATAGTTTAAATTGAAAGACACGAGACGGTTGGCGCAGAAAGTTGGGCTTGACCCGAACAGAAAAAAAAAAAAACAAAATAGATAGTGTTAGTGCGGGTGAGTTTGGGTGTTTGTGAGCGCGCTCCCGATGCAGGATAGATTCCTGGGCTGGGGCAATGTTTAAAAAGAATTAAAAAAAACAGGAAAAAAAAAAGTGAAAAAAATGTAGGACAAAAAAATGAGAGAAGTAACATAACAAAAATGTAGGACAAAAAAATGTGGGACAAAAAATGAGAGAATTAACATAACAAAAAATGTAGGAAAGAGTCATTGAAGGGAAAATCCGGTCCAATAATATGACTCAGCTAAAGGGATTGCAATCCGGTCTAGCATGTTTGGCTATAGGGACCGATATCCGGTCTAGCACTGGCTAAAGGGATATTCCAGTCTAGCACAATCGTCTCCAGTTTTAATACTGATGAGAAAAAAAAAGGAGGAAAACAAAAGAAAAAAAGAATTAAAAGAGCTTGAAGGGTTTGACCGGACCAAGCAGTAATAATTCTGAAGGGTTAGTTATAACCGGACCAGGAGATTATAACTCTGAAGGGTCGTTGGACCGGACCAGTAGTTATAATTCTGAGGGGTCGTGAGACCGGACCAGAAGATTAAAACTGAAGGGTCTTTTGACCGGACCAGTAGTTATAACTCTGAAGGGTCGTAGGACCAGACCAGTAGTTATAATTCTGAAGGGTCGTGAGACCGGACCAGAAGATTAAAACTGAAGGGTCGTTTGACCGGACCAGTAGTTATAACTCTGAAGGGTCGTAGGACCGGACCAGCAGTTATAATTCTGAAGGGTCGTGAGACCGGACCAGAAGATTAAAACTGAAGGGTCGTTTGACCGGACCAGTAGTTATAATTCTGAAGGGTCGTGAGACCGGACCAGAAGATTAAAACTGAAGGGTCGTTTGACCGGACCAGTATAGTTATAATTCTTAATTGATGATTTTATGATCTTGATCTTGGTCAGGTAGGCCGAGCCAGCAGTCAACTATTAAGTTGTGTTTTCGTTGGTTACAGGTACCATATTATCACCTCCACACGAGGACGTGTGATTGTCAGTTCTGGCCGTGTCGTGGATAAAGAAATCATTTAATAATTAGTTGCTGATTTGAGTATTGTAGTAGTGGGTAGTGGTAAACGCCGTGACGTCAGTTGACAGTTGTAATGGCGGCACGTGGACAGAGACGTATAAATTGGAGAGTGGGGACTTTGGCGAGGTCACTTTTGCTCGAGACACCGACTAGGACACTCGTCCCAAACGAAACTGTCGGTTTACCTATTTTAATTAAATTAAACAGACTTCTTTAATAATGTTGTAAATGCGAGTTCTTCTAACTCAAAAGACAGATGTGTTGCTATGGAGTTTGTTGGCCACGTCTTCTCCCTAGCTAAAACACTAGGATGTGGTAACGGGCGGGCGTTTTTGGGGGACTGTCTATTTGTAAAGTACTAGCACTCAGCCACAGTTAATAAAGAGAGCTTAGTACTGTATTCAGTGTTTTATTCTACAATGATCCTGCCTGATACCACCGAACCCAAACGATGATGGCGCTATCGCTCAGCTGTCGCTGACGCCGACATATGTATTTACAAAAAAAAAATGTATATAAGTAGTTTATCAGCCATCTCGTGTCCATAACACAAGCATTAGGTTGCTTAGCTTGGGACTATATGGCGTTGTGTGAAATGTCCAAGGATATACAGGGAAATTGAAAAAATACCCGAAACCTCTTAGGCAGTGAAAGTACACATGATTATAAGCAACTTTTGTTTTGGTAAAACTCCGAAATCTCGAAAAAAATATCAGCTGTTTCATACAAAATGCAGTATTTAGCAAATGAAAATGTATGAAACATCCGAACACCGACTCGGATAGGTTAGGTTAGAAGGGGATGGCGGGGTCGCGTGAGCGAGCAAAGCGAGCGAATAGACCCCGCAATCCCCGTCGTGGTTATTTTTTTATAAACCACACAGAAGTAGGAGCCCCGCCAAGCGGGGCTCCGTCGACCAAGCCCACCATCAACCATGCATAGAATATTTTAAGGTTTGGCTATGCTTAATAAATTTATGCTTAATCATTATTATGGTTAGAGAAATTATGCTTAAAAAATTATGCGTGAGCTGTTATGCGTACCTAAATTATATTATGCGAAAATATAATTATGACAAACAAAATTATGCTAAGTTATATTAGGTCTTAAAATTTTATGCAAATGGATAGGGAACCCAATGTCATAGTTCAACTGACCGAAATAATAGCAAACGAATGAAATTTTATGATGCAATATAGGTAGGTACTTGTCTCGCTCTAACTCACTCGATTTTCGGCACAGATTTATTCCTAGACGCCTTTACAAACATGTTGCGGTACAGCGCGTAGGTATAGAAAAGTGTTGAGAGCGAACATAATTGTTGCAAACATGAGGGCCAAACTCTGTGCGGTAAAAACCCATCAACTACAGGTGCTGGCTCGAAACAGGTTTGTATGCTTGTTTTCAAAATTGTGCAGGACAATGTCTGTGTACTATTCAGCACCATCCAGTGTTGGGTCATATACAGGGATTGGTTTTACGCGCCCGGGACCTCCGGGTCTGAAGCAGGTGTTATAACCACTAGACCACAAAGGCGGTTAGTGTCACCTGTTTAGCACCACCCGGGGACCACGTGTAGGGATTCGCTGAAGGGTATTCTCCTACGGACGCGGGTGACTCGGCCCCCAAAATTATGAAACAAAAAGCATAGAACCCAAGTAAAACGATCAAAGAGAATGGTAGTGATGTTTGACCATTGTTTTAAAATGGAAAAAGATTGAGCACGTCTTACTGACTCGCGCAATGCATTTCATAGCCGCTATAGATGGTCTTTATAAAGGCCAGACGCGCGGTAAACACAGCTGGCGTGCGTGTGTAAACAGATGTTTGAATTAACTAAGTCAGAAGACTGTAAAGACAATGGCAGGTGGCTTCGGCGCATGAGAAAAATATTGTATTTTACTGAGGAAAATTGTTTTTTAATTAATGTGGGTAAGAGGAGGATATCCAGAGTAGGTATAAGGTTCGTCATGTACAGTTTTCAAGCTACAACAATCTGTCAAAATTCTTTGTTAAATTTTCAACTATTTCTTCAAGGAAAAATAGGGTTCCAATTTGATAGTTTCGGATAGTCTGATGCGCTGGCGACTGTACAGTATTCTACATTATAGATACCTGTTTGAAAATCTTGCATATACTGGTACAAATGATTCCGAAACCAGGCAAGAGTAGAGGGTACATAATGCTGCTGGCCACAGCCAAATATTCACTCACACATGGCTCTTCAGTTTAACCAAATCTATCACTACCAATGATATATTATAAAACTATAGATACGTTGTCCGCTCTCTAAAATGACAACATGAAATGAAGCCAATTGGCCACATCGCGCTTAGTTACGCACCAACCTGTCACGTTACACTACGTTTGTTTTGATGTCAATTTGACTACTACTTATCCTGTGACGTAACTGAAGATGTATATTTATCTCCCTCTAGCAACAGGCTCTTCATGCGTATTAGTAGCTATCAAGTATTTTCGCCGTTTTTAAGCGCCGCGATGTTGGTTTATGACGTGTCTATATATAATACGTCATTGATCACAACCTCAATGTTTACCACTAGTTTGTCGCCCGCCACTTCCCGCATATCCCGTTTCTTCTCATTCCAGTAGGAATTTCGGGAAATACTTTTATTTATTTATATATACTTTATTGTACACCAAATTTAAAATACGTACAGAAAATCTTAAACTAAAAACATAAAATTGGCGGCCTTATCGCATTCCGCGATCTCTTCCAGGCAACCTGGAATGGAAAGTGATATCCTGATTCCTGGACACGAAATGGGGTTGCACATAATTATTATGTGTAAGTATAGATAACTTTATTAAGTTAGCCTAATCTAAACGACGATGTATTGCTGGGGAATTTGTTGCGCCAGTTCTTCCCAGCAAAGAGAACTTGTTTTGGGGGACTTTTGTAAATTTTAATGTTCAAAAAGTACTGACTCTTGTCTAAACATTGACTTCTAATTGACCATAACACAGATGTTTCACTGATAGCAAATCTATTTAACACTAACCTTCACAACAACTGGTTTGGTGACACCCGGTGTTACTTTGACAGCTACCCCATGCTGTGGTGTTGGGGTGAGCACCTTATTGTCTATGGGCTGGCTGCGATTCATTTCTGTAAATTAATAATAAACATGTATGTAAATTGGGCTGGTTTCCGCAACTCCACGACTAAGCGCGTATTTATATAGAATAATAAAGATACATTTATACAAGTATCTAAATTTATTTGTATGCCTCTGGACAAAACACGGAGGATTTACCTATCTAACATCTTGCACACTGATGTAATATGAACTTTTTTTTCGGATGGGACATCATCAAACGACTCCTCCCACTCTAGGTGATGTAGGAGGGAGTGTCAGACTCTTACTGACTAAAACCCACTGTGTTCCTCCTAATGCCCTATGCATTGCCCAAGGCCACCATTACTTTTTCGATCAAATTCCACAGCCAGGTTGTAATTTGACCTAAGTTTACAAATAAATCATTCTGATTCAGCCTTGCCAGGTCGTGTAAAAGACTCTCAATTTTGGTGGGAGATATGGCTAGATAAGCAAGGGAACAATAGGATGTTGTATACTGAAGTGGTGTCGAAGATATATTGGGCAGGTTCTTAATTACTTCAAGAGTATGTCAGTTCAACACGGTTCAAAAGGCCAAACTTAGTTTTTTTATTTTTTGGAAACTGAGCCGATGACGATTATTCTGCCAGTGTCATGTGGTGACGGCAGCACAGTGAGATGAACCGTTGAACTTTGCACTTTGTGGTAGATCTACAATGTTAGCCACTTTAGCAGAATCAGAAAGCACATCATGCTACACGTCACTGTCAAATTTTCTCAATCCTAAGACGACCCACTGACACAATAAATAATAAATGCACCTAATGTGTTAGCTTGTGTTAGATTTTGATGTGATTAATATTATGATTCTGCTAAAGTTGTCTTTTTAGATCCCCAGATTTTGACAGGAATGCTTCAAAATCTTCATTGAGAAATCTGGGGAAAGGCGTTATCTGGGATATGGGCAGCGGATTGTCCATGAAGAAGGTAAGAGAAGTCTAGGTATAGAGAAAGTAATGTCTTAGTAATAATTAAAAACTGTGACATTCATTATTTTGTTTGTGAAAGTTCGGAAAATAGGAATGGCGGAGTGCCGGGAGAAAAGGCGCAATTTCAACAGAAAGGTTCTTTTGTTGGCGGTGTACCATCAACCTACAGCTGACCGATCATATAGCTAGATATAGCATTCATAAGATGATTGTATTGTCCCAGCCTTTAGAACTATTTTGCTAAAAACGGTAAACCATGACTTCGTAAACTATTGCTGAGTAAATTTGGGGGGCCATTATTATAGTGTTTACCTTTATTCGGCATTACGCTGAAAGCTATCTCCTAAACATGTTAGAAATTAGCACTTCCACTCCCGATTTGTAAATAATTTAAATAATAAACAAAATTAACGAAAATAATAACATAGCAGCATAATTGTTATTTTCCCGTAAATTTTGACGTGCGTGTGGAATGTCAATGTCATTTTCATGGTTTGTCAAAATAATTAGGCTACAAAACTACAATCGACTACAATTTGTGCCAGTGAAAAAACATTTTATTATTTGGGGCAACTCTACAACTGTCACTTTGACAAAATTATCAGATAATGCAAGGTCCTTGTGCAGCTTTAAGCATTTGAGACAAAGACAAGAATAGTAGTTACATGAAAATGCAACAAAGAGAGCACATTTCGAATGTT
The DNA here is from genome assembly GCA_963859965.1 of Ceramica pisi. Taxonomy (NCBI): domain Eukaryota; kingdom Metazoa; phylum Arthropoda; class Insecta; order Lepidoptera; family Noctuidae; genus Ceramica; species Ceramica pisi. The sequence goes on from OY982528.1 coordinate 1,472,432, forward strand.
AAAGTTGTACTCGATCCCCAACCCGTCTTTGGAACGAGTGGGTCTCCGCTCCGGCATCAGTTTTGTAGCACGGAGTTTTTAGATTAATTAATATTATAATTAAATTAATTCACATATGGTTGTTAATAAGATACTTTAATTATTTAAAAGTGTTGTGTGTAATAAGTAGCCATGGATCTCCACAGACCAGTCGATCCTAATAAGGTAAAACATATTAGAATCTAATAAAAGATTTTGGTAATATTTAACGTGTTAATACTAATACAACTGTGTTTTTTGTGTAGACTTACGAGGAATTGACATCAGAAGAAAAATTGAGGTAAATTTTTCACTCATTTATTATTTTCGTATTGAATTCAGGGTCATTAGCGTTTGGTTGGTTCATTTAGTGATAAGCGTATTGACACATGATTATAGCTTCCCGTATGTAGTGCAATACGCCAACGATAATAATCTGAAAAGGATAATATGCTCTCCTCATTATATACTTTAATTAGCCATTACATCCATTTATGACTAGGTGAAATCATAGTACCTATACCTGAAACCATATGGCAATAAAAAATTGTTCCTTAAATTATTTTTTTATTCGGTGGGTTCCCATCCAATGATCCCTTATTATTTATTATGTTAGGTAGTTACTGCTTCATTTGAATAGAGCATTGGAAATTTAATATTTAATTTAATGGCCTTTGTTATACCAATGTTGAAATAACAGTCATTGTTTTTGAAGAAGCTTATTAAATAATGCATATATTTTAATTCAACATTGTTGCTGAGTTTTGTATACATTTTATTTTTTATCCTCTACTACAAGGCTAATAAGATTTAGTGGGGCTGGACCACCATGGCATAACACCACACAAAATAATCAGTTTTTTATGTACATAATATGTAATCCATTTTTTAATTAAATTGATTTTTAGATACCAAAATCAAACTGGGTTATTGTAACAGCATTTACCACGCTTAATTATTTCAGTGAATACAACATAAAATTTGGGCCATACACTTCATTGTATGTATGACTAGCTGATCCGCACAAATTTTAGAAGCGCGCTTCATGCTTTTCTTAATAAGGTGACTAAAGTGGCTGATATATCTTCAGAAATTAGCAATAGAAAACCTATTTGAAGTGTGGTACTAAAAGTGCATCTAGGTATTTGTATCAGTATGATTTAGTGTGCAATAAAATCTAAATTGATTTATGCCCAGTTTCTGAGGTATTTCATCAGTAGTTTAACTGTCTGTTAACCACTCGTTAACACTATCAACAACCAATGGTGTTATGACAAGTCTTCTTCTTAATGTGTTGATGAACTCAAGTCTTAGTCAGTTCTATCAAGTGCCTTGTTTCAATCTTGGATGGTGTAGCTAGTTGTGTACGACAGGCAATTAAGGAGGTGATGCATGGGTAGGGGCTCTGCACTGTCACTGCGAGTAGCTTTAACAGACAGAATAAAACCAATAAAACTGGGTATTAATCAGCAAATTCCTGTGAACATTCCAGATATGACCACCAGAAGCTGCACGAACTGCACAAGGGGCATGAGTCCATGCACACGACCATGGTCATGATCCTCATTGTCACACTCATTGTGGCACAAGTCATTGTCATGGAGTGGAAGAAGAGACATTACAGGTCTTATGCTGTGAGTATACCCCATAGAAATATAAAGATCACATAGTATATACCCTAAATCAGGCTTTTTCTTGACCTTCATGGCCTAAAGACACTGTGCATTTTTTCAGGTAAAAGTAGCTTACTACCTAATAATAATAAAACTCAGTAGTATTGTATTATTAACTGCCACCATAATCGGGTTAAGGTGCTTGCCTTGTGACCTGGTTGTCATTTCCCACAATCCGCATGGGAAGCATACTTTGTAAAGTTGTTTCCAGTTTGGCTAGGACATTGCAGGCTTGAATCACCTGATTGTCTGATAAAAAGATGTTTTGAAATTTTTACTTTTTCAGTATTGGGAAAATTGGTATTTTAAACCATTTGGTTTTCATAGTATATTTTATTTATGTTATCGCAAGAACGCGTGGGTTCGGCGACGTATGTACGTACTATTTTTATTTCCTTCCTCCCAACTTGTGGATATTATTTGTGGTATAACGTAAGAACTTCACTCAATCAACTTTATTTTTTTACGGGGGGAAATCCTCATGGATGTCCTCCGCGGCTAAGATACACAAATGCCGCACAATGCGCGGCTACCGTAAGATATACAAATGGTATATCTTACGGTTATGTTCTAATATATATATGCCAATTACAGGTAAACACAACATTGACAATAGAGACGCCAGATTACCGCTTAGTTGCTAACATAAATTAGCAACGAAGTTGTATGTTTCATAACATGGGGCGTACGGCCCATGTTATGAAAGGGACAATATTGATATAAGTAGCTCTACTCGACATTCCGTGGAATACCGGTTTTTTTTTTTAATTCAAAGGCGTTTCTGAATAGGCTAGATTCCATCATCCACAAATTGCAAAACTATTTAGTCCATCAGTTAGAGTTTTGAAAAATAATGGATACGAATTTTTTGTTTTTGTAAATTAATGAATATTGACAAAGATAAAACGCATCAAAACTCGGGAGTGGGGGCTCGTGACGTCACGTACTCACGTCTCACTAAAAATTATGCGAAGGTGTGACGTATTGAGAATGTTAAAAGCGTCGTAACTTTGTCAATTTTGGTTCCCGTAACAGAAGAAAAAACACGGGTCAAATATTTTTTGATAATCTAACTGACGGACTAATTAGATTTTTTCAGGACACAAGCCTATTCCTTCCATTTCTCTGCTAGTTGAGCTCCTTCACAACAATTCCTTCTAAAGGGTGTTTCAAATAGGACGGGTCGATGTTGACAGTTTGTGGCGGCCATGTTGTTTTGGCGGCATCTGTCAAATGCGTTATTTCTTCAGTTACTGATGCCAAATCACCATGGCCAAATTACAGGATTGAGCAGCACGGCCAAATGATAAAACTTTATTATCAAAATGAATGTTCGTTAGTGCAATCGTTGCGCGCATTACGTCCATTTTACGGCAGACGCGGTGGCCCTTCAAAGTCGACTTTGGTGACTAAATTCGAGACAACTGGTTCGGTAAACAACCAACCAACACCCTTACGTCAAAGGAACGCCAGATCGGCAGAGAACATCGCTGCTGTCCGTGACAATGTGCAGGAGACTCCGAAGCAGTCGATTTATCGCCGTGCACAAGAACTCGGCCTTTCGCAGACTTCAACTTGACGAGACCATTATTGTCAACGGCGAGCGCTACAGATCAATGATTAACAATTTCTTTTGGCCTGAATTGAACGATATGGACGTGGACAACATGTGGTTCCAGCAAGACGGCGCTACGTGCCACACAGCAAGCGACACAATGGACATTCTGCATGAACGGTTCGAACGTAGGGTTATCTCTCGGGTCTATGCCAATAATCCGCAATCAACCGATGCCCTGAAAGACAACATAACGCATGCCATCGCTCAGATTCAGCCGGATCTATGCAGAAGAGTAATTGAAAACTGGACCTCTCGGATCCGTGCCACCGTTCGAAGCTGTGGTGGACATTTAAACGATGTCATATTTCATAAATAATGGCATAAATGGGCCTTTTAAATAAAAAATAATTTCCTTAATATCTCACATACAGCCTGTTTTATTTAATTTCAACATCGACCCGTCCTTGTTGAAAGACCCTTTAATTTCCGCAACTCCATGCCTTTTTTATGGATAGGAAGTAATCAAATGACTCCTCCCACTTTGGGCGAAGCGGAAGGGAGTGTCAAGACTCTTACTGACTAAAACCCATCCGTGTACCTCCTAGTGCCCTTTGCATTCCAGGGCCGCGGTGACTCTTTCGAACAAATTCCGAAGTTCTGGCAGGCACTGGCCCCAGCGGGCCCCGTCTTCGATACTGACATCTCTTTGAGGCGCGCGTGGAACACAACGCGCCGTCGACCCGAGCCTGGTTCCCGCCACGCATTCCAAGCCACTGCCACTACTGAAAGCCAGAATCAACAGTGGTGACCACCAGAAAAACGCCGAGCTAATTAAGCCCGACGAGTCCCGGAGAAACGATTCAACTGTCTTGGATCCAGCAACAAAATTAATCAGAAGAGTACAGGAGTTGGAAAAAATAAATATAATTTCCACTTCTCTCCTTATCAATCAGGCAGATTAGAGCTAATAGCCACCATGGCACCAAAGGACATTCGTCGCAGATGGTGCAAATCCGCGGAACTAGCATTGGAAAATTCCGCGAATCTGAAAAATGTAGCCATACATGATTTCTACTACTAATATACAATATAGACTTTATTAGAATTATATGGTGTACATAATAAAAAGTATTCTATTCTATTCTAGATTTCCATTTTTAACAGTAGGTACCTAAAATATAATTATGTCGAAAGCCGTTTATATAACCTGTAGAGAGCGTGTATCTGCACTGTGTAGGTTTACAGGAGAAGGTTATAAGTTAATATTTTTCTTATATGTATAAGAAAAATATCAACTTATAACCTTCTCCTGTAAACCTACACAGTGCAGATACACGCTCTTTACGTATGGTAGATTCGCGGATTTGCACTCTCCGCGATGATATACTTACATAAAATATGTTATGTCACTTCCAGTTCTTCACGATGGTGGCGATGTGGTCAATCCCGGTGCTGATGAGCGCCAGGAACCAGTGGTGGCGGTTCATCGTCATCTGGAGCATATTCACGATGCTCACCGCGCTCATCATTAGGAAATCTACTAACAGACCCATGTCGGTCACTACGCCTAGGTAAGCAACACTGTCCCATTTTTGTCCAACTGAACCAGTCTTGGTAACTTTTGTTATTTTTTGTCAGTTCAAGTCTGTTAGTAAAAACTGATATTTTAAATGCCCAATTGCACGAACAAGAGTTATCTTTAAACAAAGTTGTTGACACGAGGTTTAAATCGGAACTATCACGTCGTGAGTAGTAACGAGCCGAGATATAAAAAGCATGCAAAATCTTTTATTTTATATTTTTTTATTTGTGATGGCAAGAGCAAAAGTCTTGACTAGTCTTGGTCAGAGATGACAGACACAAAGTCTACCATAGAGCGAGCTTACCCAATGATTAAACACTGATTGGCAGATTCGTAACTCTTATAAATTGAAAATGGCTATTGATAATTTATTTGACGAACCATGACTACATCATATCATCATCATCAGCATCTTACATTGACACACAAACACATGTAAGATGCTTTAAATAAAATTATGAATTATCTGAAAGATATATTTTTTGAAAATAGACCTTTTTACACGGAAAGTTGTCACAACAATTGTCTACCTTTTATCTCACCTTTTCACCAACTTTTTTCTCAAAGTTTGACATGAGTTAGTGACATGAAATAAAAAGTATTTTTATCTTTAACTATTTAGTGGTACCCCGCCCCTAATAACACCACTGCAAAATCGCAGGAAAGCAAAATACGCAATTTCGTTTACCAACTTGGATGACAAAAAACCATCATCCAAGTAAACGAATTCCAGCTATTTCGATTTTAAATCCAAACTTCCTAACCGATTTTGATATAAAATGGGACCAATCGAGAAGTATATGTAATCCTTTCAGATAAAATAAGAATTTTCATTTATAAAATACAACGAAATTGGGAACCTCCTCCTTTTTGGGAAGTCGGTTAAAAAGAAAAAAGAAGACCTTTTATTTAAAACTCCCCAACTCGAGATCGAGAAAAGGCTGTGAACAGTCAAAAACTCTTCTTGTACTGATCATAATCCTTCACTAATTCCAGACTAGTATACAAATGGTTCTACCTAATATACAAGGTTAGCTGCGCACTAGGCGTAGTGGGGTACGTGCTGATGATGGCTACGTTCTTCGGCCTCAATCTGGTGTTCGGGCACAAGCCGCAGCAGTGGATGGACGTGGCGCTCATGCTACTGTTCTACGGACTCTATTTTGGGGTACTAGGCAGGGATGTCGCTGAGTACTGTACAGATAAGATGGCGGCTTCGATTGGGGTGAGGGTTTAATTTTATACTGTGTTTACAATTTAGTTTCTGACCATGTATACTTTGTTTTTAACAAATAAGCTAACCCCGTTGGTCGTGGGTCCGATTCCCACGGAAAGCATACTTTGTAAAGTTGTTTCTAGTTTGGCTAGGACATTGCAGGCTTAAATCACCTGATTGTCTGGTAAAAAGATGATTCTGTGCTTCGGAAGGCACGTATAAGCCGGTGGTCTCGGCCAAATGGTGGTCGTTAAACCATGTCAAAGGCCCTTGAAGCAGTTTAGAAACTCTGTCACGTGTGGGGTCGTTAGACCTATACCGATAAAATGAAGAATCTTACTTTCAGATTAAAGATATACGAGATATATTATGCCACTTGACAAATAAGTTAGTATATTGGATTTAGCAAGTCGCGTAAGTTATGTTAAGATGAATATCCTCAGACCGACTTCGGCAAGAGTCGCTCAACCATGACGACCAACCCGTGCGGCTGTTGTTATTATATTGATTGTTTCAGTTTGAAGGGAACTGTTGTTATCCTAGGCGACCTTAACTTAAAAAGTGCCTCTGTTAATGTTAATAATTATTACTGTTATTTCCTAAGCTTTTGTAGTCTGACTGAGATGAATGAAGTGATGAATATGCGTGGGAGTAAGTTAGATGTAGTGTTGGCTCGGGAGGGTGCCATAGTCGACTGCGAGTATGTCAAAGGTACGGAGTTTGTTCCAATCGATCTTTACCATCCTCCGTTAGATATTACTGTTACCATTCCAACGCTTAAGGTAAATGAAAAACTAGACCCTAGTAATATTGACCGTAGCAGAGATTGGAATTTTAGTAAAGGGGACTATTCTCTATTGAACGATCTTGTTCGTTCTGCTCCATGGCAAGGTGTTCTTCGCTGCAATGACGCATCGACCGCTGCTTCTAAATTTTATGATATTATGTACAATTTATTTGATTTTTCTATTCCAAAGAAGGCGAGAAGGACCTCCGGTAATAGGCGGTACCCAGTCTGGTTTACTAGAGATATCGTGAGAGACACTCAGCGTAAAGCTAAACTCCATAATAAATGGAAACATTCGCGATGCGACGTTGCATATGCTCAGTTTAGTGCACTGCGATCGGATTTAAAGATAAGAATCGAGGAGGCATATAGATTGCACTGTGCTGCAGTAGAAAACAATTTAAGCAAAAATCCAAAACAGTTCTGGCAGCATATTTCTACCCTGCGATCTAAGGGCGGGTTTGAGCCAAACGTTGTGCTTGATGGCAAGTCCAGTTCAGGTGTAAAAGCAGCTGAGGCATTTGCTCAGTATTTTGCCAGCGTATTTCTGCCTGATGCACCTGAATTGGACCCAAAGACTATAAAAGTGAACAGCGAGGGGGACAGTTTTTCTCTGCCAGTTTTAATAACCCCGGACGTGGTTAAGGGAATTGCCAAACTGAAACCCTACAGTTCGGTTGGTCCTGATAACATTCCGGCTTTTATCGTTAAAGGATGTAATAATATCTTGGCGGCTCCTTTATGCCATATTTTTAACCTAGCTCTTCGGTCGGGCGTGTATCCGGAGCCGTGGAAGACTTCGCGTGTTATTCCCATCCCCAAAACCAGCAACAAAGCAGCTGTGGATGAACACAGGCCCATCGCCATCCTGCCAACCATTGCAAAGGTTTTTGAGCATATCCTCCACACTGTTATCAACAAGCAACTAAACATGTCTCTCTCTGATGCCCAACACGGTTTTCGGCCTGGTCGTTCCGTCAACTCGAATCTGCTGATTCATGTTGACTTCATTTCTAGTAGTTTGGACACCGGTAGGCAGGTAGACGTTCTGCATTTTGATTTCCAGAAGGCATTCGACAAAGTGGACAATGACATTCTCTTGACAAAGCTGGGGGTTGCGGGTTTCTCTTCCGGGTTTCTTAACTTTTTTGCCGACTACCTACGGGACCGCAAGCAATTCGTCCGGCATGGCTGCTTCGAGTCCAAACCTTATTATACTCGCTCGGGCGTGAGTCAGGGATCCGTGTTAGGTCCGCCTCTGTTCCTGATCATGATCAATGATCTTATAGCTGAGATAAGGTTTGCAAAATGCCTACTATATGCCGACGACCTGAAACTAGTTGCACAAATCAGAACTGACGTGGATTGCGAACTCCTACAAAGAGATATTGACACAATCCATGAGTGGAGCATTAAGAACAAGTTGTTGTTTAATACTGGCAAGTGCTATGTCATGACATACGGTCGAGGGTTGCGACCTATCCATTACGACTATAATTTGGGTGGTAATGTAATTACTCGTGTCACCAACATAAAGGACTTGGGAGTTACTTTCGACCGCTGTCTGACATTTAAAGAACATGTAGTTACCCTTGCGAAGGAATCTTTCAGGCGCCTGGGATTTGTATTAAGGAACGCACGTGAATTCCGCAATCCCAGTGTTATTAAACTTCTGTACACCACTTTAGTTCGGAGTAAACTTGAGTCCAGTGCCTGTGTCTGGAACCCGCATACCGCATCTCAGACACTGATGCTTGAGAAAGTGCAGAAAACCTTCCTGAGATTTTTATTTCAAAGGCTGTACTATTTCTTCCCCTACATGTACCCCACCAACTATCTTTTAGGGGTGTTGGGTTTTAACTCATTAGAAGTGAGAAGGGGCTTTGATCAGCTCACGGTTGCCTGTAAAACTCTTAGGGGACGTATGGACTGCCTTGAGCTCCACGGCCTTTTCAGCCGATTATTTGTACCTGACAAATACATTGGGCACCGTCAGAGCCACCGTCACAACCTGTTCGCACCACCGCCGTCTAGAACTGTCGCTAGAGCCGAATCTCCAGTGTGTCGTACTCTAAGGATGCTCAACGCCCTTCTGACTGCCGATCCTGAATGTGATGTGTTTTCTGATGAATGGAGAAAAATAATGCGAGCTTGTCTGGTGTTCTGTGAGAGACAGTATGCGAGGGTGTCCACTGTTTCATGTTAAATTCTTATTAAAATTTCAAATTTGTGCACATTTTGTTTCTTGTTATGTTCTTTTTTTTGTTCTGTTAATTCTATGTTAATTAATGTAATTGGACTTGTACCGTTTTAATTAACTATAAATAAATAAATAAAATAAAAATAAATTCAGTGTCAAGTTGCCAGTCAACTTTGAACGTTATAACTTTTGAAATAAAGTTGAAAATCAATTGAAGAAATTTGACAAATTGATGTAGTAGAGGCTCGTGGCTAAATAATAACAGCCGCACAGGTCGATCTTCGAGGTTAAGCAACGCTTGCCGAGGTTGGTCTATGGATGGGTGACCATCTTAACGGTTAACATACCGAGTTTCTTTCGTGTCTCGTAAAGCACGTTAAGTTGTTGGTCCCGGTTGGTCATTTGGAGATCTTTGGCAGTCATTACGGATAGTCAGAAGCCAAAAAAAATAAAAACTGACTCCAGTCTTGCCAAAAAGTACCGTGTTACCCAGTTAACTGATTGTGGAGGTCTGGTAGGCGGGTCCATATTGGCTCATCTAAAGTTCTTTACCCGAAATTGTTCTTCGTAACGATTTGTAATCCGAATGATCACTCTTCCTAAAATTTTTCATCCTAAAGTTTTTATTCATACTATTTGTAGTGCTACCGGCGATGTTCATGCACTACTACTCATGTTTCCGAAAATTGTATTTAATAATATCATTAATGTAAATATACTATATTACGGGGGCCGAGTTACCCGCGTCCGTAGGAGAATACCCTTCAGCGAATCCCTACACGTGGTCCCCGGGTGGTGCTAAACAGGTGACACTAACCGCCTCCGTGGTCTAGTGGTTATACCACCTGATTCAGACCCAGAGGTCCCGGGTTCGATTCCCAGCGGAGGCAAATTTTTTGCTCGGTTTGGTAGGTGGTAGGACTTGTTCTAAGTCCGCCTGGCAAGCTACCACCATCATGTCTAAGTCTGTCGCCATAACAACTATGTTAACAGCATTGTTGTGTTCCGGCAGTTAGAGGTATGATAGCCAGTTCCTCTGTGTAAGAGGATTCCGGGTGAAACTCGCTTCCATCTTCGGCCTAATCATCACTTTCTATCAGGTGAGATTTGGGTCAAAAGTTTCCCCGTTTTGTATAAAAAAAATAAAAATAAAATGTTTAAACTCCTACTGTTTTTTATCATAACGCTTTTATCCCTAAACATAATTACCATAATATAAAAAATTTTCGCGATCAATTTCGTAGTTGGTCACAGTTCTAACCTAATCTGTGGACATCTTTGCAGGTACACACCGCTATAAATAAAATAAAAAGAAATCTAAACAAAAAAGATATGACTTTGAACAATAGTGTAAAATATGGTTATGTTGAAAAAATATAGGAAAACAAATAAAAGTATAATAGATGTTTATTGCTACTGACATTATGAAGTTGAATGCTTCGGAATATGAACATTAGAGATAGAGTAGTTAGGAATTGTGATTGTTAGGATGAAAAATGTTAGGAAGAACATTTTCGGATTTCCAATTATCGGAGTTGAAAATTTAGGTGCAATTTTGGCGCACCCCTGGTAGGAAGCCGCTCCACGTAAAATACTGGTATTCAGCTGAATCCGGTTTGACTGGGAGCCGACCCCAATATAGTTGGGAAAAGGCTAGGCAGATGATGATGTAGCTTGATGTGTGTTGCAGTACTACACCCAAGAGGGCATGCCGACGCGGCAGCTGGACAGTAATGTGTGCGCCGTGTGCGGCAACCTGCTGTTGGTGGACGTCAATGTGGAGGGCGTGCTGGGTAAGTACTGCGACCACACATACAACACACTTCTAACATAAGGGCTTTACAAGCTTCATAAAATGTACGACGACAGGCACAATAACCCCCCCACCCTCTAGATATCATCCCCCCGTCAGAACATCTACCCCTTTTTTAGGGTTCCGTAGCAGAATGGCGAAAAACGGAACCCTTATAGATTCGTCGTGTCTGTCTGTCCGTCCGTATGTAACAGCCACTTTTTTCCGAAACTATAGGAACTATGCTGTTAAAACTTGGTAAGTAGATGTATTTTGTGAACCGCATTAAGATTTTCACACAAAAATATAAAAAAAAAACAATAATTTTGGGGGAAAAAATCAATAGAACCCCATACTTAGAACTGAAACTATATTTTTTTTTTCATCAGACCCATACGTGTGGGGTATCTATGGATAGGTCTTCAAAAATGATATTGAGGTTTCTGATATATTTTTTTTCTAAACTGAATAGTTTGCGCAAGAGACTCTTCCAAAGTTGTAAAATGTGTGTGTGCCCCCCCTAAAATAAGAGAATACTAAAACTAAAAAAAAATATATGAAAAATTGGTTTGAACGAGATCTAGTAATTAGTTTTTTTTAATACGTCATAAATCGTAAATCGCAACTTCTGCTTACGTGCGAGTACGACTCGCACTTGGCCAGTTTTTTTTTAAAGGATGGGTAATCATCAAATGACTCCTTCCGCCCTGGGTGAAGCAGAAGGGAGAGTCAGATTCTTACTGACTTAAACCCATCCGTGTTCCTCCTAATGCCCTTTGCGTTCCAGGGCCGCCGTGACTCTTTCGAACCTAACCCGCAACCCTGGCAGAGAACATCTACCCCCAAGACGCGAACTTCAGTGGCCACTCTGGAAATCTCTTAACCGATTGCAGACCCAGCTTGCTGTAAACGTAATTTGGCCAAATGGGGCATTCTCCACCCATCCCAAACGCAGTGCCAGTGCATCATCTTGTATTGGCCGACATGCACAACTACCTGTACCATCCGAGATTTGAACGAGGCCAATGATAGAACTGTACAGTTTGCTCAATATTGGTCGGACAGAATTCAGAAAGAGTCAGTCGACACGAAAAAAAGACCCTCGCAACTTCGTCTGCGTCACATTCTTTTTTTTTAATGCAAAACGGGGAAACATTATTGCTCCGCTTCTATTTGTCTTAGCGTGATGATATATAGCCAATAATCTTCCGCGAAAAATGGGCTATCTAACACTGAAATATTTTTTCTGATCAGTCCAGTAGTTTCGGAGCCTATTCAATTCAAACAAACAAACAAATCTTTCCTCTTTATAATATTACTAGCTGAACCACGCAACTTCGTCTGCGTCACATTTTCAATTAATGCTCGGTTCATTTTAGTCTTAGCGTGAAGATATATAGCCTATAGCCTTCCTCGATAAATGGGCTATCTATTACCGAAATAATTTTTCAAATCGGACCAGTAGTTCCTGAGATTACCCCCTACATACAAACTTACAAACATACAAACAAATGTTACCTCTTTATAATATTAGTATAGATTATAAAGTGTAGACTAGCTATCCCCTGCGGCTTCGCTCCTTTCAACTGGCTACCTTGCAACTTTCTTAGATTTCTTTCATAAGATCGTTCTCCTGACAATAACAAGTACAACAAAAAATGAATTAGCCAAATTGGTTCAGCTGTTCTCGAGATTTGCGCTTAGCAACACATTCAGCGATTCATTTTTATATTATAGATGGCACGGAACCCTTCGTGCGCGTGTCCGACTCGCACTTGGCCGGTTTTTTACTGGCTGTTTCTTGTTATTTAGGTATAAAGCTGTGTATACGTCCACAGAGAACACATACAAGCTGACGTGCGGCCACGTGTTCCACGAGTTCTGCATCCGCGGCTGGTGCATCGTGGGCAAGAAGCAGACCTGTCCTTACTGCAAGGAGAAGGTGGACCTCAAGCGCATGTTCACCAACCCGTATCCTTTGATAAACTACACGTTCTTTTACATAACTTGGAATGACCGAAAGGAACCTACATGCCTTTCAGCTTTCTACGAAAGTATTTTAGGCTGTGCTTTGTCTGCCAACCAGTCATCTGCCTAGGCTTTTCCCAACTATATTGGGGTCGGCTTCTAGCCAGTCATTAAAGTCACCAGTCATCTGCCTAGCCTTTTTCCAACTATATTGGGGTCGGCTTCCAGTCAAACCGGATTTAACTGAATACCAGTATTTTATGTGGAGCGGCTGCCTACCAGACCTCCACAACCCATTGAATGGGTAACACGGTACTTCATGACAAGACTGGAGTCAGATTTTACTGGCTTCTGACAATCCGTTACGGCTGCTGAATATCTACAAATGACAGCTGGGACCAACGGCTTAATGTGCTTTTCGAGGCACGGAGGAAACTCGGTATGTGAAGATGGTCACCCATCCATAGACCATCCTTGGCAAGCGTTGTTTAACCTTGAAGATCGACCCGTGCAGCTGTTTTTATTTAAACTACCTCTAAACTAAACTAGCTCTTATTTACAAGCGCATGTCCCGTTGGAATTTAGGGAAATCCGCTCTTAGTGCTCCTACCTACATGCCAAATTTCAGCTTTCTTCGACCAGCATTTTCGGCTGTGCGTTGTCTGTCAGTCACATTTATACTCGTTTTTATACCAGAAGCCTATGTTACCCGGGATAACGCAACGCTTCTAACGGTGCCATAAAAATGAAAACTGTTTAGCCACTTAGAAGTTATGGTGGAATAAAGAAACTCACAAACATACCTAAATATACCTGAAAACATAACAAGCCTTTTTTGGGTACTTAGTCGTGTAAAAAACAAAATGGAGGCGGGCCGGCTATGCCACAATAGGCTAGGACGATTAAAAAAATGTAACTTTAATTTACGCCAGATAAACGTGGAATAAAGTACCTTGACCTTTCCCTAATATCTCTTCGTATAGACTAGAACAATAAATTAAGAACTGATTTTCATTATTAGAAAACGTAAAGGATCACGATAGAAGTCGATTCAGGACAGCTTTATGTCATTATTTCTGATTTTGATCTTAGGAAAGTCAATAAATGTATGTGGGTCAATGTACTTTATTCCACGTTTATCTGGCGTAAAGTATAGTCCGTCAACAAATATTGCACATATACGTACTTATTCTTTTTTCCTCGTAAACACAAAAATTAGGACGATGCAGTGTACAGCAAACAAATAATAAAAAATAAGTAAGTAGCACCTACTCTGGCCACCAATCTTGCCTTAACTTGGAGCTCAGCTGGGACCGGCCGCACATCCTGTACGGACAGCTGCTGGACTGGATCCGCTGGCTGGTGGCGTGGCAGCCGCTCATCCTGTTCCTGGCGCAAGGCATCAACTGGCTCTTCGGCCTCGAGTGAGGGCGCGAGTGTTTTTGTGACTGATCAGTGTTGTGATGAGTGGTAGTGAGGACTATCAGCGACTGTCGGTAAGCCTATGCGGTATGCCTGTCTTTGATCAGCGGCAATTTTTTTTTTCAGGTTTATAAACGTTTAACTGAATAAACGCAATACCCCTTCATCTGTGTATGTCCTTAAGGTGGAAGCTCCAGGGTAGCCCGCGAAATTCAATTTTTTTTATGTTTTTTGCAATTTGCCGGTCAGTGTGAAGCTTTATGTTGAACAAAATACGATTCGCGGCCGTAACGCATATTTACCTAAAGAATTATACCCATTTTAGTTATCAATATAACCCTCTTAGTTCATACAACTCGATTGAATGACTTTTTCACGAAATAACATTCAATCGAGTTCTATAAATTTAGAGGGTTATATTGATGATTCAAATGGTTATAATCCTTTAGATAAATGCTCTTTACGCTCGCGAACCGTATTTTGATCAACATACAGCTTCACACTGACCGGCAAATTGCAGAAAACATAAAAATATATGAATTTCGCGGGCTACCCCGGAGCTTCCACCTTAAGGACGAACTGTCATATTTCTCGCATCTTTACGCCAAAAACAATGGCAGCGATCACTGGCCGTTCAAAGGTGACGTGACATAATGCGCTTTGACAGTTCTTCCTTAAGGATAGTGAAACAGATGAAGGATTATCTCTTAAGGGGTCATTGGGTGAGTATGATGACCCCTTTAGAGTTATTAATATATATTGCGTTTATTCTTTTAGTCGTTGTAGTGGGTCTACACGCTACAGACTTACCTAACCACGATTAAACTTCTATAGAATTCTGGCTGTGTAACAAAGCAATGTAATGATTTTTTATACAATGTTCTAAGTCTGTATTCCATGGACCCACTTTTAGACACAATTTTTATAAAAAAAACAACGGGTTGCACTCCGGGAGTGCCGGCAGAAGTGAAAACTTGAACATTAACGTTGTGCATTTTTGAATCATCCGTCTTACGAATTGTCGATCAGGTCACGTGTCCTGACGCGAGTTTAACATTTTATACCCATCCCAAGTAAAGTGCTCAACGCCGTTAAAGAAGTTTTCACTTCAAAAATCTATAACTGCCTATGTACTGTAGCTTTCAACCAATAGGAACACAGTAAAAACTGTGTCGTGTTTCTATTGGTTAGTGAGTTAGGGCCAAAGTTATAGCCCAAGGTCATCGCTGTACCGTGTGTAAAATCAATTGCTGTTATTTAAACTCAAAAACAGGGAATTGGTGACTAATGTCAGATTCTAGAAATTTCAAGGTTTAAAAATGATATGAATGCCAGATTTTATTAATGACATTTTATTTGTAGTTTTCGTCATTCAGTTTGACAGTTTTTTTGTTATCTCAATAGGGTAGATGACTAAAAAAATCTAATTAGTCCGTCAGTTAGATTATCAAAAAATATTTGACCCGTGTTTTTTCTTTTGTTACGGGAACCAAAATTGACGAAGTTACGACGCTTTTAAAATTCTCAATACGTCACACCTTCGCATAATTTTTATTCATTGATTTACAAAAACAAAAAATACGTGTCCATATTATTTTTCAATACTCTAACTGACGGACTAAATAGTTTTGCAATTTGTGGATGATGGAATCTAGCCTATTGTCATGATAACTTTTTTACACTCGTCCGAAGCCGAGGCGAGGAGGTTATAAATAAATTGCATTGCCGTTCAAAGTTAGTCGCGCAAAAAATCTAAAATGACTCGACCAATTAAAAACAAATCAATTTTAGGTGTTATGAATTATAGACGCCATCACGTCAAGCTACAACAATCTGTCAAATTTATTTAATAGCTTTTCAACTTTATCGCTGAAGCAATAGATTTGGGAAGCTTCGCCGAGTCTTCTCGTCACGTATTCCACAGAGCCTAAAGACTAAGGTCTTCAATCAGTGCATCCTGCCTGTTATGACTTACGGAGCCGAAACGTGGACACTCACGGTACGGCTGGTGCATAAAATCAAGGTCGCTCAGCGAGCTATGGAATGGGCTATGCTTGGGGTCTCTTTGAGAGATCGAATCCGCAACGAAGTGATCCGACAGAGAACCAAAGAATAAGCAAGCTGAAGTGGCAATGGGCCGGCCATATTAGCCGTAGAATCGATGACCGTTGGGGTAGATGAGTTCTTGAGTGGAGATTGCGAATCAGCAAACGTAAGGTAGGACGCCCTTAGGCCAGGTGGAGCGACGATCTTCGCAGGGTGGCTGGTAGCAGCTGGATGAGAGTTGCCGGTGATCGAGCCAAATGGCGTGCACTTAGAGAGGCCTATGTCCAGCAGTGGACTGTTATAGGCTGATGATGATGATGATTAGATTCAGGTTCAAGGTTGAGTGGGAAAATTTGACAGTTTCGTATAGCTTGATGGGCTGACAGCGGGTCGTCTGGTGACATGGTAAAAACTTAACAGTTTCCTACATGTTGTCTTGTTGCTATTCCACGAATTTGCACTAAGCGTTTCCAAACGTCTTTTATAATGCACACAGCAAAGGAGTGGAACTCTCTGCCTGCGTCTGTGTTTCCGAACGCTCACAACCCTAATCTCTTCAAAGTTAGAGTAAACAGGCTCCTTCTGGGTTAGCTCGCTCCATCGTAGACTTTGTCTCTGTCATCTCTGACCAAGATGAAAGTCAAGAGCAAACCATATAAAAAAAAAAAAAAGTTATGTGGACAATGATGTACTCAACAGCAGATTTTTTCTATTTGTTTGTATGGGGTTATCTCTGAAAGTACTACCGGTCGTTTCTGTAAACATGTCGATGTGAAGGCGTGGGTGAAGTGATCACAAAGTGAGCTCTCAAACCATATAAACAAGGTGGAATGACAGCTCACTTGTCGTTCACTCCACCTAAGTGAACACGGTGAGATGTCAACAGAACAGACCGGCTGATTCGATTACGAGCATTATTTCTGTGATGAAAAGGTGGCATTTGACTCGGCGTATTTTTCAAAACATTTGCGCTACTCCGATAATAGAAAATATACCCTAAAATCATGGGTATAAATTTAATTATCAACAAGTAAGTAGCGCGAATATTTGCTCAAATACTGCCCTCTTAATAAAAAAAGGACGTATCGACCCAAAACGAAGTAACAGATTTTCGACCTTACGTTATTTTATTAATGATGGAAATAGGTATATTCATTATTATATACGTCCTTTATTCCTCCTTAAGACGGCAGAATAGAGGAAGTGAAGCGCCAGTATAAAACTATTGTATCACAAATTGCTTTCGGCTTTTTATCTCAGAATAATGCTTGGTTCATGTACAATAGGCGACGGAAACTAAAGAGACAGCTAGTGCCTTGGTGTTGCTAAGTTATGGCTCATTTACATTAGGTTGTTTTAACCGATTCGGTTGCAGCCCGTATACGGTCAACGACTAGTAAACTTAACGTAGACAGCCGAATTTATTAATCAATGCGGTCGCCGCATTCGGTGATCGACTTAATGTAAACGCGCTATTATTTTTCCAGTATAAATAGACATGAGTAAAATGTTTTATGTATTTAAAATTACCTCCTAAATAGTTAAGCACTTTCATTTATAATTTAAACAATATTCTATCAGATATTATTTATTTTAGCCCAATATTTTTATTAAAAAATATGTTTTGCAAAATATTTTAAAATAAATTTGATCTCTTGGTCAAGTTTTTTCCAATGCTGTATTATTGATAACAATTTGAATTAAATTGACACAACATAATAATGTAATTCGTCAAAATACCTGAATTTTATGAGTACATTTAATTATGATATAAAAATAAACTTGTTGTACAGAGTGGTTTTTCCAAGTGTTTGGCCGAATCCGACACTATGAGGATTGCAAAATGTGCTAAAAGGAGTCTCGGGTCCGATTTTAATGAAAACTGAAGCTGCAGCGATTTTTGCAAATGCCCACCGGAACAAAACACCTGAATACAAGGTATTTTGTAAAACACCAATTACTTCTTAGGTAGTGAAAGTACACGTTTTTAACAACTTTTGCTTTGAGAACAAACCTGAAAACTCGAAAAAAAATATCAGCTGTTTCATTCAAAATTTAATTAATATTAGGCAAATGGAAATGTATGAAACAGTTGATATTTTTTTTCGATCAACTGGTATCTAGAGGTGAGCCCATGTCAATTATAAATCGACTAATCTAAACTAACAAATGAGAAAAATAATACCATTTTCAAACAATATTACAAAACTAAATCAAATCAGTTTAGGCGACTATTCGGTTTATCGTTGAAATGGGTTTCGTAACTATTATTTTTGTAAAATTCTTCAGTGTCAGTTTGCCTCGAAGTTATGCAATATTTATTTAAAATGCCAGTGAATTTTGTTCTTAGAATATGAATCATGATTTTATACAAAAATGTTGTATGTCATGTGTCATGTGTAAAGAGATGGTAATAATTTGAAAGATCAAAAAACATGTACAACGCTCAATGAGCGGGCTGCGTCGTCAAAGGAAATTGAAGCTAGCATGGGGCTGTTAAAAATCATATTTGCGTGGCAGCCTTATTCGAAATGGATCATTTGTTTTTTAAATCCATGCGAATATGACATCTATGCGTCTGTACATTCGCTTCAATTTCCTATAGCACAATTTTAATAACATGCGGAGGCGGCGGCGCGCGCTCGTAAAAAGAATTGGACGTTATGGTCTGCATGTTAAGTATGTGTGTATGTATGTACCTACATCTTGGACACATGATCGTCTTTGTACATAATGATTAGCTTACGGAAAGTTGTACGTTAAATTATGTAAATATAATGAAAATTATTATTATTAACAGTAGTTCGACACGCCCGTGTTATGGCCCGGACACGAACATGTGTAAACGAGTTCGTATAAAGTGTTCGCATTAATATTTAGCTCCGGACGTATTACGGTCCGTCTATGGCCCGGGCACAAGCCTGATATGTGTGGATCAACCTTTATTCTCAGTACCGTTGCGTTTACCTATTAGCTTGTGTGCAAGGAGTCTTATACAACGTATAACAGAATAAACGCAAAACCTCTTAAGGGGTCATTGTACAGATCATTATAAACAACAATTACTTTGGGAACAAACACGAAATCGCCAAAAAAAATAGCTGCTCTGTACATTTTGTAGAGTTAGCGATTTCACTGTCGGTCCCATAGTTGTTCATAATGGTGAGTACAATGACCCCTTAAGAGGTATTGCGTTCATTCTGGTACACGTTGTGTTCATCCATTTTTAAACGGTTTTATCTCGCTTGCCCTGTTTGTTGTTATTTGTTTTAATAAACAATAATTTAGTTCCTACTCAGTTCATAATATCAGGGACCGTATTGTGGCGTAGTAATGACATCATGGTTCGAGTCTGAAAGGGATGGTGCTATCGGTGACGGATAGCTCCGTCTCTCTCTGGCTCTGGATGGTGTGATGGCAGTGAAGTCATAATATGGTGGCAGCTTCACTTCACTTACATGACGCCACAATGTCCTCATACCTGTATTGCATTTTGTTCGTGACGGGAAGCAGCCACAGAGTTAAGCTAAGTCCACATTACTGTGTTGGGTTGTGTCGTGGTGCCCGAGCCACCAATCAAATGGGTCTACGTCACTACACCAGTTTTGCAACCAATCAACTGCGTCAGAAGGCGCCACGACACAACACAATCATGTTACCCCGGCTTTATTGACTAGGATTTCAATAACCGCAGCAGTTAATATATTTTTTATTTATTTATTGCAAATCATTAATGCGACATCAATATAAACCGTAAGCTAACGGTATAAAGTAGCTAATTGCATGTCACGAACCCCTTAATATTTTTTTGTTTCATAAAATGCAGTATTTTAATAATTTTTACTTGATATTTTATGCGTTCTTCCTGATTATGTTTGTGCTACGCCATTCCATGTTGAAACAACAATTTGTGTGAATTTATTAAAAGTATTTTTGTATAAAAACGATCAACTAAGTAATGTATTTATTAAAGTAATTCGTATGTTATTTTGTACAAAAATAAATTATGTTTGAAATGTAATCTTTTGTTTCATTTTTAGCCAACTAAGCCTCTGCTGTCCGTCCGTCTGTCTGTCTGTCTGCCTGTCTGTATGTCTGTCTGCTGCCTGTATTTCAAGAACCGTACCTACTAGCTAATTCCGCAATCTAATCCGCAACAACAAAAATAAATTACATAAACAAGAAACGTGTTTTTATTTTCGGTTTATGGTATGGATCTAGTCTGACTTGCATTTGGCCGCTTTGCGTCCTGTGATTTTAATGGTGCTCCCACATTGCCGTTAGAAAATGTTTGTAAACATTTTCTAACATAAAAACATTTACTAACAAATGTTGTCAATTTTTACATTTTATTAGGAACTGTTACATGTTATAAGAGCTCCTACACTAATAGAAAATGTTTACTAATGTTTAAAAGGTAACACATGTTTTATTTTGTTATAATTTGTTAACTAACGTTACTAAACAATTTCTAACATGAAAAGATTTTTTTATATTCGTGATTAAATGTTTGCTAACAAATGTTTACTAACGTTACCAAACATTTTCTAACGGCTATGTGGGAGCACCATTATACTCACACGTTACGGGGCGTTAGGGCGCTAAATTTGCCGCTAAGTGCCGCGCGGAGGCAGCGCGTCTGCAGCGCTGCGGTCGCGCTGCCGTCGCTAGGTTTGAGAATGGTAGTGTTGTATACATATGTAGTGACACAGTACCTGTCACAGTTACCAGCGAACCACAAACCACCATACCGTACTACCTTATCATCACAATACCAATTACCAATACCTCAGAACCAATTACCACGTTTTACCAATTTACGTTTTATCGACAAACTTATAAAGAAACAGTGAAGCAGCACGTTTTGACATATCCTGATAAAGAAATAGTATGGGCTCGTAAGCACAAGCAGAGCAAGCAGAAGCACCCTCCGTGATCTTCACTTCAAGCTTCAGAACCGCGCAGATAGAACTCGTGAGCAGATGCAGAAATCTTCACTCGTCGAACGCTCCCGCCGACAAGGATCGCGCTCCGCGCGCCACTCATTTATAGATTCGCGACAGAACAGTGCCGTGTGCAAAACAGCGCCCCGCGCCCCGCGTGCGTCTCGCCCTACGCGCGTCGCTATTGGTAGATTAAACGTAGTGTATTAAGAATGATTTTGTATATAAGTAGGATGTTTTAGCAAATAAAGATCAGAGTTAATCAGACCTCCATCTTGCTCATTTTATTTACAACTGAACGACGAGAGCTCCAGGTCCAGTTAGTAACCTCAACACTAAACATATTTAGTTTCACGATGGACTCAGACGAAGAAACACTGCTCTTAGTGTTACTATTAAAAAGAAAAAAGATTTTGAATAAAAAACAAAAAAAGAAGCTCAAGAAAACGTTGCCATTATTTTGTATAACTCAACAAACTGAATTTTATAAAGGGATTCTTAAAAAGTACGAACAGAGGTGGTTTAGTCAGTAAAAGTTTGGCTCTCTCTATCTCGCTCCAGCTAGAGCGGGAGAAGTTATTTGATGATATCTAATCATCAAAAAACAACGTGTTATACCGACGTTGAGGGAGGAAAATTTGCCAAAAAAATACGTGCGCACCGTCACTAGTCGATCGATGAACTGAGTGTAGCGCTGCAACCGCGCGTTTTTTATCTGTATGAATTTACAAAGCAGCGCGACCGCAGCGCTGTAGACGCGCTGCTAAAAAAAAATATACTGAGTACGCAGGGCTCTGTAGGCTCGCTGCGTATATCTCACCCACAGGCCGCTTGAGTAGAAGGACTGGCAATAAGCTTTGACTTTCACTTCTTTCTAGAAGGGTGACTTTCACTTCTCTTTTGCTCCGTGCGAACCTGCGGGCGAGCGTATCAGATCTCACTCTCATCCAGCCCTGCGCTCCCGCTCAATGTCCTCATCGTCCTTGGGGTCACTTGACACAGATATTTAAAAGTTTGATCCCGTTTAAGGGCTATTCCATTAAGAAATACAGGAGGCACATGGGTTGGCTGCTGTAAATAATATTGCCAGATGTAAATACTCACTCTTTTTAGAGTTATATTGCGCCTGCGCTTACTTCTCATGAATAGGTAACAGTTACCTTAGCACGCTTATGGAGGGGCTCAGCAGCACTAATCATCTGCATTGCTATTATTGTTACAACAAGTTTCATCAAAGTGGCAGCCGACATGTGTGCTACTGAGCCGCTCGACCAGCTCCTTTATTGTTTTACATAAATGTCAAACACAATAAAGGAGAACTGTCTAACGCCACATTCTAATATGCACTCATCCGACAGTGCCTCTGCCCGCCTGACACAGTTTTTCTGGTCTGTATACCATCAGGACAGAGACACACTCCCCCGGCACACCCGCGCTGTCCAGCTTGTCCCACAGAAGATCGTATCTGACAAGATCGAAAGCCTTGGACAAGTCTAGGAAGCACACGTATAGGAAGCGGCGTCCTTCTAGCTGTATAGTACCCAACAGCATGCTTTAGACTTAAAATGGCCGGCTCTCAGTAGATAACCCTGCTCTGAACCCAAACTGGGCATCATGTAGGGCGACTATTTTCGCGAAGTTCGCATTAAGCATGCTGTCACGTTGGTTGCAGTGGTGGCCAGTGAAATGAGCCGGTAGTTAGCCCTGTCAGATGAGTCCCTTGTCCTATTTTTAAATAGGTACCAAAACAGTACGCATCAGCGACTTCGGTAGGGTAGGTATGAATGGGACATACAAAAATTAAAAAACGTTGACAACACATGCGGTAAATGAACACCAGCATATTTAAAACTAGCTTCTGCCAGCGGCTTCGCCCGCGTGATCCCTAGGGAACATATTCCCGGGATGAAAAGTACCTTATGTGCTATTCCAGACTAAAATCTATCTTTGTTCTAAATTTCATTAAGATCCGTTAAGCCGTTCTGGCGTGATTGATAACCAACCAAACTTTCACATTTATAATATTACTCGTTTGGTGTAAAGCGAAATTATAACCATCTTCCCCTCGACATTATAATTATTAAAGGATATTGCAAACTGTCGTAAGCCGTTTTCCGAAGCTACTCGCTAGCCTCTAGGCGCCAAGCTAGCCGCCTGCCTGTGCGTTCGCGACCACAAAAATAATCCTTATAGCATGATTCAGTATTCACGCGCGATGGCTTATTATTAGCGTTTTTCATGTATAACTTTGGTGTTTCTATACCGATTTCTATGATTCTTTTTTTATGGAATAGTTAATAATGTTAACTTTTATTAATGTTAATTAGGGACGACTGAGAGTTTTATAAACGTAACAGTAGACAAATACAATCAGAAAGCTTCGAACTGCTAAGCTATCGGGAGTTACACGTGTTATTGTTCGTCAATCATAAAAGATAGACATATGCTGTCGTTGGAATTTTATTACATAATTTTAAGGAGAACATTTTCGTCATACATGATTTCTGTGTAGCTTTCACCATTAAGGTTGCACACGCGACGGAAGCTTAAAAAATGGAGTAACTTCTCCCGTTTTCCCAATATTTCCCTTCACTGCTCTGCTCCTATTGATTGTAGTGTGATGAAAAGTATACTATAACCTGCTCAGGAGTATGAATAATAATTGTACCAAGTTTCATTAAAATCCGTCGAGTAGTTTTTGTTTCTATAACGGTTATACAGACAGACAGACAGACAGACAGACAAAAATTGAATTGATTGCATTTTTGGCATCAGTATCGATCCCTTATCACCCCCTGATAGTTATTTTGGAAATATATTTCATGTACAGAATTGACCTCTCTACAGATTTATTATAAGTATATAGATAGAAGATAGATGTTCTATGCCGTCTTTAGGTTTAGAATGGCAGTGTAGCATACCACATACGAGGACATGTTTTTTTTTAAATATAATTATATGACAACTACGGTTCTCATCATCGCATCAGGCATGTATGAGTGCCCCACGCAGAAGGTGAAAAGCACGCAGAAGTTAAAAGTTGCATCTTCAAGTAAACCTTAAATCACTACAATATTTCGACGATGTAAGTAGTTTGTTGTCTCAATTTTATTGTAAGCCAGCCACATTTTAGAAACAGTTGCCACTGTTGTTAAGCTAGCTAAGGACTGTCTTGGCAAGCCACGAAGAAGACGGCGGTACTAAATGTATCTGCGCCGCTGGCTAGAAACGGCATTGTGTAAATACGGTATATTTATGGCCAAAATTGCTTCAACGCCGTGTAAACATAGTACCGATATGTCCCAGATGAAGACTTTTTTTTTTAGGGATGGGAAATCATCAAATGACTTCTCCCGCTCTGGGTGGAGCGAGAGGAAGTGTCAGACTCTTACTGACTAAAACCCATCCATGTTCCTTCAGTGCCCTTTGTCTTTGTTTTACTATTCGAAAGAGATAGCGTACGGAATAGTCCCGCGACTCCGGCTGGCGTCGGCCCTTTCGGGCCCCTCCCAATGCTGACTCTCTTTGAGGCGCGCGTGGAACACGAACGTGCCGTCGACACGGCCTGTCGTCATAAGACCGACGGACGGCGAACTGCCCATAGCTCACCGTCCACAGGCCCGGTCCTAGATGAAGACTGCAGAGTATTGTTCAGAGAGAGATTGGGCTTATCGCAGTTCAGAAGAACGGTACTTGCCAAGTGCCAGCTACCTAAGAGAAAAACATGCATAAAAAGTTTACATGAACATTATGTACATGTAGAAAGCTAGGTGCTAGTACCGGTTACTGGTTAGCCAGCGTAGACGCGTCACATTAAGGCCGCGAGGACAGTCACGACCAATGACGTATTATATATAGACACGTCATACACCAACATCGCGGCGCTTAAAAACGGCGAAAATACTTGATAGCTACTAATACGCATGAAGAACTGGAAAGAAAATATGTCACCGTACGGCGGGATGCCTGTAGCTAGAGGGAGATAAATATACATCTTCAGTTACGTCACAGGATAAGTAATAGTCAAATTGACATCAAAACAAACGTAGTGTCGCGCGACAGGTTGGTGCGTAACTAAGCGCAATGTGGCCAATTGGCTTCATTTCATGTTGTCATTTTAGAGTGCGGACAACGTACCTATCTATAGTTTTATATATCATTGGTCACGACCATTGAGATCGTAACTGTCAATCGCATTCGTGTCTTGTGAAAAGCAATTTCGAAGTAAGAGTCTCGCAAGAACATTCTCGACTCTCGACGGTCGAAAACCTCTTACCTCATCATTTCAAATATTTTTCCAGGCTCTGATAAATACGGAGAAATTATTACTTTGTTAAAATAGGTGTAGTGTCAAGGTTTCATGGCCACGTACAAGAGCAAGAACATTTTAAAGCATTTAACCTCTTTACAGAGTTAATAAGGCCTATTTTCACAAACAGCAACTGGACATTTTTTCGAAAACCATATATAAAAATAATAATTTCATCACATTCACTTTTTTCCAAATGCTGTCAGAAAACAATTCTCTCAAAACCTAACAAACCGTTATTCACAAAAACAATGTAATTTTTTAAATATAAAGTTTAAATTGGGTGTGTTTTTATATTTTTTAAATTGATGAAAATTTTTGTGTCGAGAGTCAATATGCTGGGTCCTCTTCGTAATTGCCATCAAGTGAAGCACTTAAACTATGCCGCCGCAGCGTTTACCAGTTCTAATCTAGGGGAAGTTATCACTGGTCTAGGTAAGTCACGATTTTTCACGTTGTAACCTTGTTCCTAGAAACGCCTTTTTCATGATGGCACTGGACGTCATTGCGACATTGTTTCTTAGAATACCCACTATCGAGAAAACCTTCACTGGCGTAGGGCACAAGTAGTTACCTGAACTTGTGGAGCAATGGGATGTCGGACTTTGAAGTTCCCTTGTACCAGGCTCAGTTGCAGTAGGTATAACATTTTGGAGATCAATTTGTTTAATTACGATGTGAAGGTCTAAAGCGACCCCGTACCCCAAGTTCTCGATGAGAATGTTCCTTGCTTGGAAAATCACAGGCCTTACTTAAAAGATGTTAACTGACAAAGGAAGTCTGTGATTATTAGCAGATGGCTTATAAAACTTCGTCTTCATCGACAATTTTTAGGCAAAAAAAAATACTACTGATAGGTTAAAAAACGTAAAACGTCATCTGTTAAATTCCAAATGTTTCCTTTTTTGGAACCTTATGTTAATCGTTTTGTTGTTACAGCGACACGCAGTTACTCGGATGGAAAAGGAACAGGTTGCTGTAAAGATGTGGTGCAGACCACTGGCATGAAAGTAGAGCCCTGGCCCAAGCCCGACGACTCGCCGCAGCCGTGGCGCGCGGAGTGCCCGCAGGGGCCCCAGCCGGCCAACTACGACCCCTATAGGATCAAGGTCCCCGAAACCGTCGTCCCGCCGCTCCCCCCCAGTAATGTTAAGGTAATTCCACTTTCATACATCATACACACTTTAATTGAACCTTTGCGACATTCTTGAAACGGTGTTCGAATAGTGCGTTTGACGAAATCAGAGCCCGCGCCGTGAAATTAAGTATCTAATGAAATCCAGCTTGTGCTTTGTTCATCAGCGGAGCGGCGTGCTCAACGTGTCGTCTGACGAGCAGAACCAGCAAGACCAAGCTGCCTGGCAGAAGAGCCACGGAAGCTACCCCTACCACCAACAACACGGCTACCAGTCGCATCATCAGGCCTACCAGGAAGAGGAGCCCAAAGCTCCTGGCTTCTTTGGACGGATCAAAGGCTTCTTCGATAAACTGAGAGGCAAAGGGAAGGAAGGAGAAGGAGATTACATGACCGGCAGCAGAAACATCAATCTGTTATACCGTTAACATAACTCCACTTAAAGCTTTGTTCAAATTGAGGCGGATACCGCGCGGTGCCCGGGGTGACATTCGCACGCGCCCGCTATGTCAACTGATGCTCAAACAGTCCGTTAAAAAAGGAGACACGCGTAGCCACGCCCGGCGCCTTGCGCAAGATTCGCCTCGGTTTGAGCAGTAATGAACACATGCAATGTGAACTTTATAATTATAATATACACATCCAAAGCTCCTACCAAGATATACCTTACACAGTTTAATGTAATATAGACAGCCAACGATAATACTGAAATAGACCTTTTACAATACAATGAAATGGTTTAATTTTCTTAGTAAGTACCTACATAAAGCTATCGAGGGCACTGAATTTCGTCCAACGCACTATAACACCTTCCTGCCGATAGTCTTGAAGTGAATAGTAACATTTTTTGACAGGAAATTCCGAATGAGGATTCGACGGAGCTGTTCAAAAATCCAGCATTTAGTTTGAAATCGGGTTCTAATGTTCAAGATTTGTTTTACAATTCGCCAATCGTGCACCCCGACTACTGGAAAGATAAGCCTTCGAAGAAACTGGCGGAGGTAGTGAAGGAGGTGCTGCCCAACCTGGGCTATCATGGCAAGAGCAAGTACAAGTACGCATTCCACGAGCCCTGGAAGCCGCTGGACCGCATAGCGTTGCTACAGGAAGCCGAGCAGCAAGAGCTCACGCTGATCGAGGACACGACGCGCGCGGTCAACGCTGAAACTTAATTCAAAGGGCTCTGATTTCGATTTCGAAAAAAAAATAGAATATTATTAAACTATATTTAAGTTCCATAAAATGTCGCATAGTTTCAAATAAAATGTTATAATGTTTGATAACTTGGAGCTTTTTCTTTTGAAACAAATAATTTAAAACGTATTGGTTCATTAAAATCAATGTCGAGTGACATGAAGCAGACATGAGGTATTATTTACTTTGCAGTAGCTGCAACAACTAGCCCGCGCGTCGTTGTGATTTATGTTTTGACAAACCGCTGTATCCAAGATACCGGTTTTGTTTAGATTTGATAGGTTCTTAGGCTCACTAACTACCCAGCTTATTTACTCACTAACTAGCTTACTAATTCACTACCCGGCTTGCTATCTCACTACCCAGCTAACTAACTCACTACCTAGCTTACTAACTCACTACCTATAGCTTGCTCACTCACTACCCAGCTAACTCACTACCCAGCTAACTAACTCACTACCCAGCTAACTAACTCACTACCCAGCTAACTAACTCACTACCCAGCTAACTAACTCACTACCCAGCTAACTAACTCACTACCCAGCTGACTAACTCACTACCTAGCTTACTAACTCACTACCTATAGCTTACTAACTCACTACCCAGCTAACTAACTCAATACCCAGCTTACTAAATATTCATACTATTGCATGTACGAATATTTAGTAAGTATTCGTAGGTACTATTGTATGTACGTATGGTAAGTACTTAAAGAATCCAAAATTGAAGACTCGTATGTTAACATTTCATTCACTTCTAAAAATTGGGTAATACAACATAGTCTTTATATAGAACGTTAACCAAAAAGGTTTAGATAAAGCTAAAAACCAACATATATAAAAAGTTTTGCGGAACTAATTCGGGCTGTCAGTAAACTCTGGTACTATGTTATGTGTATCGAAGAAAGTATGTGTTGGGTTGCCAAATTACCCGAGACGCTGAAACTTAAGGCGGGGTTGCAGTACTTTTTAAGATTTTTGAACGTCTGAAAATCTAATTAATTATGAGTTTAATAATAAATAAAAATCACTACATAAAAATTGAACATACCCGTAAATCGTAAAGATAGAAACGCGATTTAGAATGATTGGCTCGATACTTTTTTAATCAAACATGACACTAAATTACAATTTTAAATGTGTACTGCTAAGAGATTTCATCACGAATATATATAAAAGTTATATCAATTGATAGAGCTTTTTATTTTGAAGTAAATGTTGAAACCATATTGTATAATTTATTTATCAGTTTTCGCCAAGAAGAAAAAACAATCAAAATTTAGGCATTATTTCGCTCGCCGGACAGTCGCTGATGTTCGTCAAAACACACAGTACTGCAACCTCGCCTTAAGAACATAATAGGTATATTGTGATTTATACAAAAGTCTTACATATCTACGAGCGAGCAAAACTCGTGTTACTAGGGAGAGTTTTTCCAAACTGTAAGGTGAGAGATGAGATGAAACATCGCGTTCGCAACATCTAAACTGAATGCACTGTCTTTCACAACGGAATCACAATTGCGTTGTGAGTGAGTCACGCAGCCATACAAGATGTAGTTTTATATGAAGGGTTCACTGCAATAACGATTATTGTCATTGTTACCTATTTATAGTTTTGAAATAAAAATTGCGTTTTAATTTTATGAATGGGAAAACGAAAGTCTTGTTTAAAGACATGAAAATAATATTTTATTGTTTTGTAAAAAAAAATTATATCCTTCAAAATATTTCTTTATTATCAGCTTTATGAACTAGAAAAAAAGGAAGTTTTTCAATTATTTATAATAATAACAACCTGGACTTTATTGAAAATTGCGTTTTTGTCTAATTTTAGATATCACTGTCAATAATTTTGGAATTGAAAGTGAGCTAAGTTGGTCACCGAGATTATCAATTACATAATTTATATCCAAGGGTAGAATTACATTTTTACTTAGATTAAAAAAATGAACTTTCATCATTATTGCAGTGGGCCCTTCATAATATCTTTTACAACGGAATCACGATTGCGCTGACACATTGCTATTGTGGCACTTTCTTGGTGAAATTCGCCCTTACTTACGAGCGGTAGCCCGGTAGGTCCCATTTGTTCGGGTAGGTCCCATCTGTTCTATGGAACATGACGTAATAGAACAAATTGAGAAAATATTGTCCCTATTTTGTACTAAGTACATAAAGAACTACATACTAGCTTTTGCTTCTGTTTTTATTTGTCTGTGAATGCACAGAACTAAATGGGAATCGCTTTTCCCAAATTCTTCCATGATGAGATATATGACATGAATGAAAAATCCGTTAAAATTTCTGTCGGTGAGTAACCAACCATCTAATCATCAATGTCACAAGACAAGTGGTAGCAAATCATTCTCGAGTGGCCAGTTTACATGTCAACTTCAAGAAGTTTATATACTTAGTTTGTTATATGGAACAATTTGACACAAAAACGTGACAGACTGTTCTATAGTACAAATAGGGACAATACCTATCTTCTCAGTTTGTTCCATTACGTCATGTTCCAAAGAACAAATGGGACCTACCGCTTACGAGCATTCTATAAATATTGGTTCATTTTGACAATGTAAGTTGACTGGACCTTCCAGCCCATGATCGATTGCACCAAGACGCGGGGGCCCTGCTCTCTGAAGCCCCTAGTGGACCCTCCGCCGCCTCCGCCGCCGCCGCCTCCTCCCTTTCCCTGGATCTATGTTGCAGCAGTACTGGCCTTCTTCGGAGCATTCGGTTCGGTCAGTATCTACGTATTTTTAACAAGCTGTGGCGTACATTACCCTGTCTCAATTTTCGAGTTCATTCAAATTCCATTCAGTACTTTCAGTTTTCCCTAATAATCATATTCGCACTATTATTATCTATTAGAACATCAGAGGGCCGATTTTACAAATTCTTTAGAAACGTTCACATTTGCATCTCAGTCGCACAGTAAATTTTGTGCCCAAAAAATCGGAAAAGCTTTTTTATAATCTAATTTCTTAGGATTTGTGATTATAAATGCGAGATGAAAACTCAAGATTGCCCATTTGCTAAAAAAGAACGAAAATTAGTAGGTACTTCAAAAATATTTCTATAGTTTCCAGAAAAAAACATTGAAACAGTAATAACTCAAAAAATTGATGCCATTTTAAGTTTTTAATGATGACAATGAATAGTTTCTTAAAATCCCTCCGATAACAAAAAACAATCCTCTCTTCTTCAAGATAACAGATTTATAGCTGATTTAGAAAATCGTTTTCTTTTTTTACAGCCATGTTATAACGTATTTGGGTTTGTAACTAGGACTGAACCTACAAACAGAGGGATCCTAATTAAGCAGGATCTTGGAGTTATTCAAATTATTTTTGTTAGGGTTGTCACCTCCTTTTAATTAACATAGGTACTTAATATTTAAAGTGTTTTTTTTTAGCTTTTTCAACGCAGTTCATAATATTATCTGAGTAAATTGTCTGTCTTATTTTCTTATTAAAACATAAACAACAAGCATAATTTATACTTAAGTATATATTTTTTTTCATTCTAAAACTTTCGTTCTTAAAAATATGAAAGGTAATATGTGGTGCAGGGAAGAGGTCCGCCCTCGTTAGGCTATAGCTAAAACCTTGCAACGATACATACTTCCTGGAGGGAGGGGGGTGAGGCTCCATGGAGCCGTCTAAAGACCCATGACGCCACTTTGCCTCACCTGACCCCACTTTGCCTCACCTGACCCCGGCCTGTTGAGGCATGTATGTCTCCACCAAATTAATGATTTAACTACATTAGAAGCAACATCTAACAAGAAGATAATAAGGGTAAAACCGCAACTTTATTTGACATGCATAGATGGCAAAGTACTGAACACAATAACCGACACCTCTTCTCAAGTGTCCATTTTGCAAAGCAACCTCAACGCAATTCAACCAATTAGACTTCATTTATTCTCGGTCAATTGATGTGTCGGTTTTCAAATACGGAATAAGCCCCTTGCATGCATGGATTCGCGTGTTAAAGTTCTTACTGCATTTGAGCTACAAGCTTCCTGTGAAGAAATGTAGGGTAAGCAAATGTTCACTGGAATCGAACACAGTTGAGGAAACAAAAAAACACACAAGTGAACAATTCTGTAGAAAAATAAAATCTAAGTTATTAAAAATACGACCAAAACAATAAATAAAACAAATTTTAAATAAATGTCAATATTTATTATTTATTCTTATTTTAATAAACGCAGTTAAAAATTATATAAATAAACTAGTATTGTGTGTTTTGAGATTATTGTGGACCAGAAAAATCAAGAAGACAATTTGTGAACTAAATAAAAAAAGAATTAGCAAAATCTGCCCAGCCGTTCTCGAGTTTTAGCGAGACTAAAGAACAGCAATTCATTTTTATATTTAAGATTTATGTAATAAATTTCACAAAAATAAGGAATGTGGGATTTTTTGGGCAAAAAATATACTGTAAGTGACCTGTACATTGTCGATGTTATTAATAGCTAGTAAGTCTATACTCCACAGTAATTTATTTAATAAAAAATGTTTATTTGAAATCTGTCAGTGGTCCCAAAGCCAAGGCCAATCCGCTACACGACTTTCAGTATTCATTGAAATCATTACCTCGGCGGAAGCCGGCGTAGCCTACAGGAGTTTTATGAGAACGGTGAGAGCATGCGGTACCAAGCTATTTGAGAATAAGGCGCCGTTCACATATCCGGGTTCCCGTCCCTGACGGGACGGTGATAAAGTAAGTTCGTACAAATCGTATATAACGGATTTCTCTCCGTCCCTTTCTCTGTTCGGTTAGGGACGGGAACTCGGATGTGTGTGAACGGTGCCTTCGCACTGAGCGTATGCCCGTACAAGAATCTTTTGGCGCGCTGTCAAAAGGAAGTTACGACGCCATTTTGATTTTCTTTTAACTACAAAATTTCCACAGACAATTTTACATAATTTTTTACCAAGAGTGCCAAAAGATCCTTGTATATGTCTACGGAAAGTGGCAAACTTTGTAAGTTTATAAAAGATCTTGAGAGATTGTAAACTTTCGATAAATTGACAACTAAATAGGAATGGTGGTAGAGGAAGGTATTGGTGGATTTTACTTTGGGTGTGTAATTTTAGGTATAACTAATTTTTTAACATGAATGTACATTCGGCTTCAATTACGGTTGTGACCAGGGCAAGTTGTCGAAGCCCCGGCGGCCGGGGCTCCTCTGCTTGCTGGGTTTAGAGTACCAAACCTAACCTATCCGTGTCGTAGTGCCCCAAGTTCCCGAGCTGGCGCTGTCGCTCTTTGTTCAGCGGTTAGATCAAATGTAAGTTAAACAAGATGATAATAATTAGATCAAAAGAACAATATTCTAAATATTAATACTAACGAACGACAAAATCCCAAAATTTTTGTCATGCGTATTCTTAATTTCTAAATTGAAAACTACTACATTCAATTCGAAACTCTATGGCGTACATGTGACGTCACATTTGAACAAAGCAATGGGAGTCACATTTTTAATACACTTGTGCTCTGATTTGTCGCCATTTTATTTCAGTTCACAATTTCTCGGAATGAATTCGAGAAATTATAAACTATCAGATCTTGATGCGTAAAAAGCATTTCAAATGTTTAGTTGACAATTTATCGAATAGATACAATCTCTCAAGTTATTTTATAATCTTACGAAGTTTTCCACTTTCCGGTGACATGTACACTGTACGTCCAGGGTAGGCTTTGCCGTACCATAGATGCTCGCAAAGAGTATGGTGACGAACGCCTACATGGATCAACAGCAGAGCACGGAGTCAAACCGCGGGCAAAAAGTTTGACCGAACTAAGCACACAAACAAAACCAAACCATTTACCCATGTAAACTAAAGATGTAACAATTAAACGGAAACGAATATCGCTATCGACGACTGCGTGCTCTGTGGGCCCAACAACGCAAAGTCACTTCAAATAAGTTCCAACTAGCAAAGAATCGATCAATGTAACTATAATTGCAGAGCTTTGACCTAAAACCGTTAATATTTAATCCTGCTGATTCAATCAAATTGAGAGAAGCCAGGCAGTATTGCTATCTGACTGAGTCGTAGATCGCTTTGATACGGAGACGATTCGAATAACTAAGACGTCGCGCGTCGGGCCGCATGTACAAATCTGAGTCGGGACAAAATTAAATTAAAATAATGACTTTACTTTTTGCTGTGTTTCATACTTAGTGGTATTTTAAAACACATAATTTTGTCATCTATGTAGTCTTTAAAAAAATATTACTCTGTGCCTTATAGATTCTGTGTCTTGCAGACTCTGGGTCTTGCAGACTCTGGGTCTTGCAGACTCTGGGTCTTATAGACTCTGTGCCTTACAGACTTTGTGTCTTGCAGACTCTGGGTCTTGCAGACTCTGCGTCTTGCAGACTCTGGGTCTTATAGACTCTGTGCCTTAGACTTTGTGTCTTGCCGACTCTGGGTCTTGCAGACTGCTTTTCAGACTCTAGGTCTTGCAGAGTCTGCGTTTTCTAGACTCTGGGTCTTCTAGACACTGTTTTTCCAGACTGGCTCCCAGACTCGTCTTTTTTGTTTTTTGTGGCGTTGGTCGCTTAAACGATTGTGTGGGAACAGTGTCATAATGATATTGAACTCTGTTTTATCCAAAATACAAAATAACATTACATGAGTTATCTGAAAGGTTAGGCATGGTACACTCATTGATTTATCTATACTAATATGATAAAGCTGAAAGGTTTTTTTGTTTGATTGAACGCGCTGATCTCAGGAACTACTGGTTGGAATTCGAAAAAGCGTTGCCTTTTAGTATTGTATAGCCCATTAATCCAAGAAGCCTATGATTGTGTAGGCTACATATCATCACGCTACGACCAACGTGAGCAGAGCATTGATGAAAAATGTGACGCAGACGAAGTTGCGCGGGCGTTGCAACTGTTTTGTGTTCAAATAATTTTGGTACCTATATTAAAGCTTTACCAAATCAATGTGAAATTGTTTCTACTATAGCTACGATTTTGTTGTACTATAGCTACGATTTTTTACGCTTGCCGTTATGAACGGTCTAAGCGCGACGCCTGCTTGTTCCTAAACAATTTTTGTTTTAGTTACCGTTTTATTCTAAGATTCATAAATAGGCGTCCATTAACAATATGAAAATACATAGTTTATTTTTTTACTTAATAAAAAATTTTAAAATCTGCCAGTACGTCTAAAACCAGTCCCACGCCACAACAAGAACGCAGGCCTTTATACAGATCTTAACTAAACAAAAATCTCCAGGAGCAGAACGGGTTATCGGCAAGAAAACTACAAATATGGTGAGAGTTGCACTCAAAACAATCTGTCTTTGCACTTAGCGCATGTCCAACGTAGACGCAAAATCGGAACGTAAGCGTTCTCATGTGTTTACGCAGCGTCTACGCTACGCTAGCGTACGCTTCTTTCACGACGATCGCTGGATCAACTCTAAATGCAAAAACAGAATAAAGACATCTCAACTAGCAAAGATATAATAAAGGATTAATTCTTTATGTACTTGGTTGGTTTCAAGCTAGTGCTCGCAAATATCGCAATTTATCCGCAAAAGTTCCGATCCGAAAGGAAATTGGAAGAGGTATTCTATCTAAGTCAAAATATTATTATCAAATAAATTCGTTGAAAAAACGAAACCTTCCTTGGCAGTCGGGTAAAAATCAACAGTCAATTCAACAGCACAGCGTACAGGTAGCGACGTAATATTTTTTTGCCAAAAAGTAAGGATTGCGTATAAGGGCGGGTTGTTTCAACTACACTTAACGCACGTGTAAACGTTAAAAATGGTGCTAACTATCGTCAAATCAAAAAATTGGGTTGTTTCACAAAATGTCAGCGTTAACGCACGTAAAATATAACGTTTACGTTAACAGATGGTCTGAGCACTGATTAACGTAACTTTAGTTGCGTCAAATAGAACAATATTGTGAAATTTCTTTTAATTTCCTCAATACCAGTTCTTCTGATGACACAAATTAGTGGTGTAATGCAAAAAAAGTTATTTAGGTAGGACCCGTGTCAATAACTTAGCTATTGGGATGAGCAGGAATTTATACCAGAATGTTTTGAAACAACGCTTCTAATTTAACGAACGTCAAACATGGTCCGTAATCGTAACTTTTTGACGTACGTATGTTACGTTAACCAACTGTTTGATACAACCCGCCCTAAGTCTTTCTTCTTTTAACAAAATAGCTCATGAATTGAGTCGAAACTTAATATACTGCTTAACTCTATTTTGTTAAAAGAAAATTGTATCTTGAAATAAAAATTACTATAACAAATCTATAAGGAACTTAGCAAAATATGGCTTACAACACCCTAATATTGGTGCCACATTTTTAAACCTTAGGTAAATAATGTAAAAAGTTAAGTTTGATATTTTTTAAATTATCCTGACGTTTAAGCGACCAACCTGCCATCCAAACGTTGAAATACCACTAAGTATATGACATTAATCGCTTTGCTAGTTGGGGCGCAATTTAATTTTCATTAGAGATGCAACGGATACCCGTTCTATTCCTGGCATACGGTACCCGGCCCGTTCAACTGATACAGCCGGATAAGAGACTGGATTTGGATGGCCTAAAAAAAAGTTGGCAAAAAAAAATAGAAATAATACTGAAACAAATTTTCTTAATAAGATTAGTAGGTACCTAAGTTTTACCATCATTGCAGAGCTTTAGAATGTTTATAAAAAGTAGAACAATACATGTTGGTATGATAAGACCGTTTATAACGTGGGGAATTCGTGTAGTTGAGACTTAACCATTTTCTAAACATAAGTAAATTGAATGCTTTAATATGTACTACTCAATTTGTTTTAGTCTCCGAATCAAAGTTTTGTTACCGAACTCTTTTGTATTAGCATTTTTTCTACGTATACCGAATATCTGGCGGGCGGATATCCACCTATCCGGCGAAGCCTAGGCCGGGTATCCGGTACTTGTCCAAATTATTATCTGTTGCATCTCTAATTTTCATTTTCTTCCAGATGTATAAGTTGTATTTGTGGAGAGAAATGAAGCATAAAATTAGCGATAAACAAATATGTAAGTGAAACATTTTCATCCCATTAGTTTATTTCAAAATATGTATATGTCATCGGCAACTTGTAGACGCCGTAAGATTGTAATATATCGCATAGTAGCGCCATCAATGCCGCCACAAGAAAAACCAACGAAACAAATCTGCATCGCAACAAAAAAATAACCGCAACGCCATCTATTCAACTAGCAAAAAGTAGAGTTTCCCATGCGATTTGAAAATATACATCCGCCGAATATGAACTATCGGGCAGTAGCCCCATAGGCACAACAACCGACTGGGCAGAGGATCCTCCCTTTTCAATAGGTATTTGCGGGATTTGACTCTCTGTTCCGCATAACTCATTTTTCTCCATAAGACGCGAATATATTGGAAACTTATTTGGATAGGATTTATTGTAATGAAAATGATTTGTTCAATCGAGAAATTAAATAATGTAATAATATTACAATCTTACGGAGCTTGAAATTTTCCGGTTAATAAAACAAATACTATTGAAGAATATTAGAAAAGTAACTGTTTTATTTATTTTGTTGTTCAGGGCGACCACGAAACAGGGTGAAGCGGCCGTACTCGGAACGGGACTTACCAGATTGTGTGCAGTACCTCATCATTGGCACAGGAGCGGCCGGTTGGGCCGCCTACCGCGCTATCATGCAGCACGACAAATTTGCTAAGGTATGATAACTGGCACGAATTGTGAGCACACTCTCCATTGGTCGGTTTGACGACGACAGCTCTGACGCTTCACGTTATTAGTTCGTCAGTCATCGACTATTATCGATCGTCTATTGGGCTTGCAAGTTTCGTTCGCCCATCGTACATTAGCGAGATCACCCCGCTGCATGACCTTCTTTTATATGAACTAGCTTTTGCTCGCGACTTCGTACGCGCATATCTCGTACGCATTTCGGAAATTCTTAGTGGGATTGAGAGTGAATTTTCCAAAATTACAGTCCCCAAGAAATCCAGTAAGTCCCCAAGACCAGTAGTTTCGGCTATGCGTTGTCTGTCTATCCACAGTCACTCACTCAGTAATGAAAAAAAATATGTTGAAAATGAGCCGCTTTTCTTCAGCTTGCCATAATATCCTAAATTTGATCTTTAAGGTGAATGCTCCAACCATCCCGCGAAAAAAATTACTTGCGTTTTTTGCAATTTCCAGGCCAGTGCGCTAGGTTGTATGTTGATTAAAATATTATTCGCGGCTGTAAGACGTATGTAGTTACGGAATTTCAATCATCAAAATCACCAATACAACCCTCCAAGTTCATAAAGGCCTAGGAACAAAAAAAAACACCAAAAAATAACCTTAGAGCGTTGTATTGATGATTTTGATGGTTATAATTCTGAAACTAAATGTCTTACAGCCGCGAACAATATTTTAATCAACATCCAACCTAGCACTGGCCTGCAAATCACAAAAAACGTAATAAAATTTGAATTTCGCGGGCTGGTTGGAGCATTCACCTGTTCTAGTAATAAGTTTTTTTTTATTTTGCATTGCCCTCACATGCAGAAGAAACAAATACATTTAACTAAGATTTTTGTAAAACATCACATGATTTAAAAGAGTGTCCGTGGAGTTTCTTGCACGTTCTTCTCTATATATATCTACGCTTTGGACATTTCAAAAGTGCCTGTAAATGGTTTATTTGAAACTAGCTGTGCCCGCGACTTCGTTCGCGTGGACGTCGTAAAATGACATACAGAAATACAGACAAACATAAATTAATTTCAAAAACTGCTTTTTTGTGTTCTATGTAATTTTTCTGACATTCCTATGTATTTTTTATGCGAAAATATTCAATGTACAGACACGGCAACTCTACGATTTTATTATATGTATAGAAGATAATTTTGTATCTTTGAATCACAATATAAGAATTTTCATTTGTAAGGTATTCTTCATAACCAAAGAAGACTTCGTTCCATACAAAAGGCCGCCTCTCAGTAAACGCATGTGGTGGAACAAAGACCCGCCTGACCTCAAGAAACTCAATTACGTAGAAGATGGGAGAAGAAAAACGTTAGTAGCAGCTATACGAGTCATCATCTGCTTAGCCTTTTCCCAACTACATCGGGTTTCGTTTGGAAGTCAGTTATATTTTTTTTTGTAAAAAAGTTATTATTATTCACTTTTAAGTGGTGAAACTTGGGCGACGTCATCGTCTACGCAGAAATTGAAATAAGCAAAAATGCTCATAAACTAAAAACTACTGAGCCAAATTGAATCAAATTTAAAGGGACCAAACGGCAAGTATGCTGCATCGAACTAAAAATTATTATAGAAATCGGATTAAAAACCTCGAAGTAATCGGTGTTCATAGTCGCGGGATTATTCGCAAGAGACACCGTGGCTCCGGAACACAAAGGGCAATGAAGGAACATGGATGGGTTTTAGTCAGTAAAAGTCTGACACTCCCTCCCGCTACACCCAGAGCGGGAGGAGTCATTGGATGATTTCCCATCCCAAAAAAAAAAAAATCGGTGTTCATACCTACACAAAAAATAAAAATAACCACCGAATTGAGAAAGTCCTCCTTTTTTGGAAGTCGGTTAATTAAAGAGGGCTTCCATACAAGAAGTGTCTTTTTTTTTCGGTTTATGTTACCTACGAAACCCTTCGTGTCCGAGTCCGCCTCGCACTTGGCCATGTTATGTATGTACATAAAAAATAACATTATTTTTTTTCAACTTCAGGATGCTTAACGCAGAATGTATAGACTTTATGGACCCCTTAAAGTTTTATCGAAAGAAGACGGGTCCGGCGGTGTCGCTAGCGTCAGGGTGGTGTGTTCTGAGGATCGATCCTGACGACCACGTGGTCTGGGTGAAAACCATGTGTGGCGAGCGGCCGATCTACTACGAACGATGTCTCCTCGCCCCCGGTAATATGCTCGAATCCAATGCACTTGAATTTATAATTCTAGTTAGCGTCTGTGTTCCCGTCCACATATAACCCGTCAGCCTTCAAAGCAAGAGTGAACAGGCATCTTCTGGGCAATCTCGCTCCATCATAGACCTCATCCATCGCTATCGCTTTCCATCAGTCGTGATTGTGGTCAAGAGCAAGCCCATTAAATAATATTAAAAAAGAAGTTAATTTCTATGCATTGCCACCCACTCCAGTATCGACTTTAGCGATGTGTTTTTTGAATTGAATTAATTGTCTTTTAAGACGACGCCTTATTAAATATGCAAGGTGCCATCAAAATAGATGGACAAAATTTAGAAATTATAGACCACCAAAATAAGGACAGTGATACAAAAATATGAGAAAAAGCGAGCGCAGGGAGCCAGCGAACAGCGAGAAGCTTGAAACTCGAAATGAGTGGGCGAGCAGCGAGTAGCCAGTAGGTACTTTCGATAGTTTTGACGCTCGGCTTTAAGGTGAATGCTCCAACCAGCCCGTGAAATTCAAATTTTCTTACGTTGTTTGCAATTTGCAGGCCAGTGCTAGGTTAGGGCCTACCGGTCGGTAAGCTTTTCGGCGGCGTGCGCTCTGGCGGGCACCCCTCCTTGGGAGTTGGAGGCTTGGGTGCTCGCCAGGGTGTACGAATGGACGGCGCGCCGAAAAGCGCTCGGGGAGCGCCCTGTCGCAGAGAAGCGGGAGGCGGTGCGGAGGGAGGCGAGGGACGCCATTGTCGTCCATTGGACGCAGGACCTCGCCTCCGCCACCTTTGGTCGTCGGACCCTGGACGCGCTCGGTCCAGTCTTGCGAGACTGGCTCGAGCGCCCGCACGGCTTCCTCTCCTTCCGTCTGGTGCAGGTGTTGTCAGGCCACGGCTGTTTCGGCACGCACCTGTACCGGATCGGGAGGGAGGAGACACCGGCGTGTCACGACTGCGGCGCGGCGAAAGACACGGCGCAGCACACTGGAGGTGTGCCCAGCTTGGTCCGAGCCGCGTCGCAGTCTCACTGCGGAGATCGGACAGGACCTCTCCCTTCCCAGCGTGGTCAGATGCATGCTGGGGAGTGAGGAGTCCTGGGCCGCGGTAGCCTCCTTTTGCGAGGATGTCATCTCGCAGAAGGAGGCGGCGGAGCGCGCGCGGGAGGACGATCCTCTCGCTGCGCCGCTCCGCAGACGAAGGCGAGGTCGGAGAAGACGTCCTCTTCTCCCTCCTCGCGGTGGTGATGGGCGGGCGACAGGCGCGGGGGCGGGGCGCCTCCGCCCGCATTGCACGCATCACCACCATCGTTGGAGGTTCCCGGCCCTCCCCCAACGGGGAGGGCGTGAAGGGCCCGCTGTGAAGGCGGGCGGTCGTCGGAGGTGGACTGGACGTAAAGGCTACGCCACCGACACCCCCACTAAGACGTTGCGGGAATTTCAGTGCTAAAAAAAAGGCCAGTGCTAGGTTGTATGTTGATAAATATTATTCGCGGCTGTAAGACATAAATGGTAGTTACAGAATTATAATCATCAAAATCATCAATACAACGTTCTACGTTCATAAAGCGCTATGACTTTGTTTTTTTTTTGTTCCTCAACAATTTAATTTTTAATCAACATATAACCAAGCACTGGCCTGCAAATTGCAAAAAACGCAAGAAAAATTGAATTTCGCGGGCTGGTTGGAGCATTCACCTTAAGCGAGTGCCTTTTTGCGACGGATTACTACTCGCACCACTCGCTCCAGCCCGCACTATAGATAGAAATTATTGATGGTTGGTGAGTTCTGACCGCCAAGCGAGCATCGCCGAGCGAGTACAATCTTTGATAGCTCTTGAGCGCCGCCGCCGGCTATCGACTATTGATGTATGTGTCTCTTTTCTCACACGAGATCGATATCTTTGTTCCTTTCCCCAGCGAGCAAATAGTCGATAGCTCATCGCTTTCTCGTCGGCGGTGAGATAAGTGCCATAAAGCTTTGTTCTGGTGTGCCCGGCACTTTATTATTTCAGGTCAAAATAATAAAAAAAAAAACTTTTATCAGTGTTTATTTTTTCTTGGATATTATTATAAGTTGGACGTTCTGAATTCTGTGTTTGTTGTCCATCTATTTTAAGGCGGGGTTGCAGTACTTTTTAAGATTTTTGAACGTCTGAAAATCTAATTATTTATGAATTTTTTAATAAATAAAAATCATTACATAAAAATTGAACATACCCTCGAGTAAATCGTAAAGATAGAAACGCGATTTAGAATGATTGGCTCGATACTTTTTTTTTAGCAAACATGACATTAAATTACAATTTTAAACGTGTACTGCTAAGAGATTTTATCACGAATATATATGAAAGTTATATCAATAGATAGAGCTTTTTATTTTGAAGTAAATGTTGAAACCATATTGTATTATTTCTTTTTCAGTTTTCGCCAAGAAGAAAAAACAATCAAAATTTAGGCATTATTTCGCTCGCCGGACAGTCGCTGTTGTTCGTCGAAAACACAGTACTGCAACCTCGCCTTAATGGGTCCTCATATAACTCATCCTCATCTTCCTGCCCTTATCTCATGTTACTTGGGGTCGGCACAACACGTTTCTTCCACTCCGCCCTATCGCCGTCAAACTATCACTAACTCTCTTTTCTTTCATATCGCTCCTCACAAAGTCCATCCATCTTTTCTTTTGCCTTCCTCTCCCTCTCCATCCATCCACATCTTTATTCATGTCTCTATTAGTTAAATATAACAAAATAATAAAAATTTCAGTTTAGATTAGAATGTTTTTTAAAGAAATAATTATGACTAATAGCCATATTTATTCCACAGATAAATTAAAAATCAACCTTTGTTTTTGGAAAAACAAACATTATTTTGTTCTATTTCATCTGCAGGTGTAAAAGCAAAAAACCTAGATATTATAAAGGCTGCGCCAAAGGCAGTACGGGACAAGATTTGCAGACTGCGAACAATAAGGGACTATGAAATTGCTTTTAGGTACGACGGTAGTGTTTTATCTTTTAGGTACGACAGTAGTATTTTATCTTTTAGGTACGACACTAGTATTTTATCTTTTAGGTACGACACTAGTATTTTATCTTTCAGGTACGATAGTAGTATTTTATCTTTTAGGTACGATAGTAGTATTTTATCTTTTAGGTACGACAGTAGTTTTTTATCTTTTAGGTACGACAGTAGTTTTTTCGTC
Source organism: Ceramica pisi (assembly GCA_963859965.1). Taxonomy (NCBI): domain Eukaryota; kingdom Metazoa; phylum Arthropoda; class Insecta; order Lepidoptera; family Noctuidae; genus Ceramica; species Ceramica pisi. Next base: position 1,515,445 of record OY982528.1, read on the forward strand.
TTTAAGGTACAACAGTAGTTTTATTTCATCTTTTAGGTAACAGTAGTTTTGATCTTTTAGGCACGACAGTAGTTTTGATCTTTTAGATACGATAGTAGTTTTATCTTTTAGGTAAGACAGTAGTTTTATCTTTTAGGTACGACAGCAGTTTTTATCTTTTAGGTACATAGATGTCTTCTAGATGCGACTGACCTATACTTTTGGACTATTTGTGTCTGCCTTATGTAAGTTTAGGGAGAAGTGAGGGGAGCAAAGAAACCTTTGTCATGTAGGAAGGTAATCTTTTCAGTTGGAGTAATACTTTAGTTTCCTTTTATCGGTAAGCTATTATTTTATACTATAGCACATCGTCCGCGCTGCAATGTTCTTAAGGATCTCAATTTTTTTTTTAAATAAAGGACATTGCTACGCATCCATACATCGTTCGCCTCAGACAGAGACATGAATTTACTATCTGTGTTTTAAATAATGCAGATGTGAGTATAGAGTAGTGTTAGTATGTTCTTCTAATATAAGCATAAAAATCACAGTTCTTTTTATATTTTATCTGCAAATTGGTAAAGTGTCAACTATCAATTCATCGACTGTCACTGTCAATTTTGTTCGGAGGTTCGGATTATTTTTAGAGGTAACTAAAATCTCAGCGCTGAGAGTGCTTTGATTCAATTTAAAAATAATGGCGCCGGGGAATTAAACCCAAGTGAAATACTTTTTAAAATGGTTTCATAATTAAAATGTATCCGTTCTATTCTAATCATTAAAATGTTTTTTTTTTTAAACTAGGCATAACGGTAAAGGTTTCAGGTGCATGTGTTGATTCATACGCCACTCTTTACCATGTTCTTTTAACTTAGTTTACTTTCTTATAATTTCACTTTCTGCTGGCGAAAAGTATTGTTAAAATCGGTCCAGTAGTATCGGAGTTTATTCGGTACGACGAACAAACAAAAACTCTTTATAATATCAGTACAGACTGTTCAATGACTGACTTTTGTATATATATAAGAGTTACTCCCGCGAATTCGTAAGCGCATATCCCATTTTTTCCGTTCCCGCAGGAAATCGAGAAATCCGCCAAATCTTAGTGTTCCCCTACATTCTCCAAGGAAGCTGCCTACAAAACTTCAGCTTTCTACGATCATTACTTTCGGCTGCGTGTTGTCTGTCTGTCAGTCAGCCAGTCACTCAGTAACTGAAAATTTTTATATAATCATCATCTGCCTAGCCTTTTCCCAACTATATTGGGGTCGGCTTCCAGTCACACCGGATTCAGCTGAATACCAGTGTTTTACGTGGAGAGGCTGCCTACCAGACCTCCACAACCCATTAACTGGGTAACAATGTACTTCATGGCAAGACTGGGGTCAGATTAACTGACCTCTGACTGTCCGTGACCAATGGCTTAACGTGCTTTCCGAGGCACGGAGGAAACTCGTTATGATGGTCACCCATCCACAGACCAACCTTGGCAAGCGTTGCTTAACCTGGAAGATCGACCCGTGCGGCTATTATTATCTAACCACGAGCTCCTCAAAATTTTTATATAATAGGATTTAAAAATGAAAAAGTGATTAGTAAAGTAGGTTATTTGTCCTTGTTGAACTAGAACTTAACACGATTGATGTTCAATGTGTTTCAGGAAGGTCAAAGAGGCGAAACACGTCACAGTGGTCGGCGCGGGGCCTTTGGGCTGCGAGCTAGCGTGGCACTTGGGCAAAATGAGTAAGTCAGCTGTTTAAACTGTCATCATCACTGACAGACAGACGTTTCATTTAAAGTACTGGTATTTGCTGCGCTGAAAGCTGGCACCAACAGAGGGCGACACGACAAGTCAGATAATGGTATTCGACCTTTTTTACACGACTGCCTATTTGGGATGGAAAATCATCAAATAACTCCTTCCGCTCTAAGTGTCAGACTCTTAGGGCGGGTTGTTTCACGTTCACTTAACAACGCATGCGTGAACGTTAAAAATGGTGCTAACTATCGTTAAATAAAAAATTGGGTTGTTTCACAATATGTCAGCGTTAAAGCACGTAAAAAAATAACGATAACGTTAACAGATACTCTGAGCACTGGCTAACGTTACTTTAGTTGCGTCAAATAGAACAATATTGTGAAATTTCTTTTGAATTCCTCAATAGCAGTTCTTCTGATGACACAAAAAGGTACAATGCAAAAAAGGTGTTTAAGTGTAGGACCCGTGTTAATAACTTGAGCTATTGGGATGAGCAGAAATTTTAAATTATTCAAGAATTTGAAAACCAGCAAATTTAACTACCAATGTTCTTCAATGTAAAATAATGTGTTTTTGTTCAATTGAAAACCAGCGCTAACTGTCTGACGCCCAGAAATCGCTGAGATTGTAAACCAACCTTTTACATACGGTCACGCTCAGCATAATTTTATTTAGTTATTTATTTTATTTTGAAGAAAGCTTACAGACTAATAACAAACTTAAATAACATGCTTACGTAGTGACATTTGCTAATTACAAGTTTCCACATATATATGACTACTTAGTTATGTGGTGCTTGCGTTGACCAGTTATAGCTAGGTAGGTAAGTAAACATGTAAAAATGTATGTTGAGACATGAGTGAATTTCAACAACTATGATTTGTTACCTAATTTTGGTGGAAAAGTTTGTTTCTGGTTTTTTTAATAATCTAAGATGTTGATAAGCAACAGATACGTATTCAGGTACATAAAATGTGAGAGAAATTTATTTATTCCTGAAAGCTTCTAATATATTGTCGACACCAGAATTGGTACGACACCAAAATTGGTGTCTGACACCAAAATTAGAAATATTGACATCAGAATTTGTTTCTGTTACCAAAATTAGAAAGCCTTGACACCAATTTTTTTTTACTGAACCAAATTATAAATAAATTATCAATAAAAATCTTATTTATAGTGAATAAATGTTTTAATAAAAAAATAACATAATGAGATCAATAAAAAAATAACAATCAACAAATACAACATTCTTATTTTTCTATCTTGTTAATTCTACAGTTTTTAGTTTAAATGAATTGCAGTCACCTCCTCTAACCTCTATCATCATCAACATCGTCATCATCATCATGATCATTTTTAATTATATAAAAGTAATTTTTTAACAAGTTATGTTAACATAATTATGTAATGAGATCAAATTAAAAAATTATCAATCAACTAATAAACTATCTTACTATTCTAAGTCTTGTCAATTCTTCAGTCTGTAAATTAAAAAATATTCAAATCAACATCGCTATCATCACCATCATGATAATTTTTATTATTTTTATTAGCTGTTTTATTTTCTTCCTTAGTATCCATCACTGTGCATTCATTTCCTGAACGATAGTAAATTACTGAAATGTGCAATGTAATTTGAGATCGGCTAGCGTCAAAATAGACGGATTGAACCTCAGAGCCATATTTCGTATTATAATTTTCACTGAAATCCATATGTGTATTAAACATTCGTTTTCAGCAATTCGTTCATCATTCCTAATATTTTCTTTTCTCTTCTTTTCTGTCATCCTTTTCCTCTCCAAGCACTCTGCGTGTGTCAACTTTGAATTTTATTTCTTTGTTATGCTGGAAAACAAATAATACCTAAATTATTTTTTATTGCTATTGAAAGCATTTTTCGTTCTAAGCGTACAGTACACGAACGTTATACATTTTCTTGTTTCTTCATCACTCTCAAGCTACTCGTACTGAACTTTCAAACCGAGTTATCTTACTATGATTCGTTTTCGTTTGTCTTTGAGGTACCTCGTAACTCTAAAAACTAATTTTGGTGTAACTAAGCAATTTTGGTGATTGGTAAAATACCACCAAAACCACCAAAATTGCACCACCAAAATTAGAATCTTGTTGAATATGTTTATTTAAAAAAAAACTAATAAGAATGTAATATTTATATTTGGATAATTTTGAAAGCAAACCTTAACCTTTATATTTAAATTTAAATTACAACACCGACTTAGTCATAAAACGTTTTAAAACATTACACCAAAATTGCAGGTTTTTTGTCCGATTACTACGAAAAGACTTACTTACGTTTTTGGCGGGAAATCACAACGGGATGGCACACGTCTGTCACTGCTGCGCATGAGCGCCTGGCCAAACGAAGTGAACGTTGGTAGCGTTGTTCATCTAGGTTAATTCTATACGAGTCACTTAATGATTAGATTACTCCCACCAAAATTTAAAATTTCGCGCGGACAGTCCTTTTCGATTTTCACTAGGATAAAGTATTGCCCTAAATATAAAAATAAAACTGTCATTAGATAGAAAAAATAATACTGAATACAAATAAAATCGGTAGTTTCTAGTAAACTGGTGTAGTTTCGTTTAAGAGGTGGTCATCCCCAGAAAAACGGATTGTGGACGCGCCACCAAACTTAGAATTATGCTAAATAACAATTTTTTATTTCACCACAGAAATGTTATATACTAAAATATTGACGGCCTGATCAAGATAACTACCCCTTTTTTCTATAAAAAAAATAACTTCGTTGTACGTTTACTTTAAGATATGATTTTCAGCCGCGCCGCCTAAACATTATGCTTGAGAAAATCACTCACATTAGGTTTGTCGAGTCGTTCTGTCGACTCGTGCAATAACAAAATTAAAATTAACTTATGGCTGTCAATGACGTATTATATATAGACACGTCATAAACCAACATCGCGGCGCTTAAAAACGGCGAAAATACTTGATAGCTACTAATACGCATGAAGAAAGGGAAAGAAAATATGTCACCGTACGGCGGGATGCCTGTTGCTAGAAGGAGATAAATATACATCTTCAGTTACGTCACAGGATAAGTAATAGTCAAATTGACATCAAAACAAACGTAGTGTCGCGCGACAGGTTGGTGCGTAACTAAGAGCGATGTGGCCAATTGGCTTCATTTCATGTTGTCATTTTAGAGTGCGGACAACGTATCTATAGTTTTATATATCACTAGCTGACCCGCGCAATTTAATGCTCCGCTCCTATTTGTCTTAGCGTGATGATATATAGCCTATAACCTTCCTCAATAAATGGGCTATCTAACGCTGAAAGAATTTTTCAAATAGGACCAGTAGTTCCTGAGATTAGCGCGTTCAACCAAACAAACAAACAAACAAACAAACTCTTCTGCTTTATAATATTAAGTATAGATTGATGGCTGTCACCAAAATACTCCCTGCTCAAAATCATTTTGATTTTATGACGCAAAACAAGTGTAAATTTTAGTGTAACCTTGTATATATTATTCTTCTCTTTTTACTATGTGTTTATTGCTGTTGTGTTGAGTATGTCTATGTCGAAAACGTATTTTCTAATCCCCCTTAAATTTCCAGATACGGTGGTAGAAAGGAAAGAAGACGAGCCGCCGAAAGAGATAGTACACGTGTACAAAGACAAGGGGGTGCTTTCCGGGATCCTTCCCGAGTACCTCGGCGAGTGGGCCGCCGAACAAATCAAGTGCGCTCAAGTCACGCAGATACCCAAGGGTACGTATACCCACCCTGCAGTAATATATCTAGTACCTATGTTACTTTTATCAATATCTATACTAATTATTATAAAACTGAAGAGTTAGTTTGCTTGCTTGAAGGCGCTAATTAAAAAAAAATCGCTTTAAATGGTTCAGTTCAAAGAAATTCTTGATTTTGAGAGTCTGAGGTCCGATTTGAAAAAAATGTTCAATGTTAGATAGCTCATTTATCGAGTTCGGCTATACATATTATATCATCACGCTAAAACAAATAGGAGCGGAGCAGTCATGGAAAATGTGACGCAGACGAAGTTGCGCGGGTCAGCTAGTCTATATACTCGTATATAAAACTAGCTTTTTCGCATAACTTCGTCTATGTCACGTTGTTCATTAATGCTTCGCTCCTATTGGTCGTTGCGATGTCATATATCCTATAGCCTTCCTCGATAAATGGGCTATCTAACATTGATATAATTTTTCAAATTGGACCAGCAGTTCCTGGGATTAGCGCGTTCAAGCAAACAAACAAAATCTTCAGCTTTATAATATTAGTATAGATGAATCCCTATTTCCCTTGGTTATCGCATGACACGGGAACGGCTGTGATGATTTTGCTAATTCTTTTTTGTTGTGATTTTTACTGTAAGGCGAAGGTTCTTATGAAAGAAAAAAATAACAAAGTTGACGGGAGTGAAGCCGCGGGGGACAGATAGTAGAAAATATTTTTTTTTGTAATATTATTTCCGTTTTCAGCTCAAGTGTATGACGTGTTTGAAACAAAAGATGGACGACTGGAAATGACTTTATCAAATGGAAAGTCCCTCGTCACAGATTATGTAAATACTTTTTTCTCCTTCTTTAGAGAGCAAGATTCACTGCTTTTTTTAGGCTTACAGCTCATATTATTTTTTAATTGCATCACTGGTTAACGTTTTATGTTGATCGAACAATTTTTTGGCATTGTTGCATTATTCTATTACGATGTAATTTTTTTATCCGTTTATTTATTTATACATACATATAATTGACATTTGTAATATTTCTATAAAAAATAATAAAAAAAAACATTTAAGAATAGTAGCCCACCGGTATCGGTTTAACTATTATTATTATTTAACGGGCTTGCTCTTGACTACAATCTTTTTAGGGTTCCGTACCTCAAAAGGTAAAAACGGAACCCTTATAGGATCACTTTGTTGTCCGTCTGTCTGTCTGTCTGTCTGTCAAGACCTTTTTTCTCAGGAACGCGTGGAGGTATCAAGCTGAAATTCATATCAAATACTCAAGTCTATGGTCTCTTGGAGCTGTGAAAAAATCAAACTTCTAAGTCAACGCGATCAAAAGATACTCCCGTTTATGCCGCAAATTTTCGACACTCGCAAGGGAATCAAAACCTACAGGGTACTTCCCGTGAACTCAGAATCTTGAAATTTGGTACGAAGCAACGTCTTATAACACAGATAAAGGAAAAATTGCGAAAAGCATAAATTTTTAGTTACATCAATAATAAAAATATTTTTAATAATTTTAAACTTATTACCCCTTTACTCATGAACGCGTAGTGGTATTATATTGAAATTCTTAACAAATACTCAAGTCTATAATATCTTTAAGCTGTAACAAAATCAAACTTCTACGTCAACGCAATCAAAAGATACAGCAATTAAAGCCGCATATTTTGAAACTCGCAACTACTCGCAAGGGAATCAAAACCTAAAGGATACTTCCAGACGACCTGGAATCTTGAAATTTGGCATGAAGCAACGTTATAAAGTACACATATAGGAAAAATTCCGAAAATCTTAAATTTTTAGTTACATCACATAGTATATTTTTTTTAATAATCATAAACTTACTAGCGATTAAAAAAAAAAAAACAGATGTTGGCCGATTCTCAGACCTACCCGATATGCACACAAAATTTCATGCAAATCGGTTCAGCCGTTTCGGAGGAGTTTGGAAACAAACACCGCAACACGAGAAGTTTGTACGGAACCCTCGGTGCGCGAGTCTGACTCGCACTTGGCCGGTTTTTTTTTAATAATTCAGTCCCACTCCGGCCAAAGGCTCTCCCCATGCCTTCCGATTTTCTCTTAGGCCAGGTTCTTAAGAAGATCTCTTCATAGACTTACAATTAAAACTTATTATTTTGCTGTATTTATCCATCAACTATTGTTATTAAGTCTTTCCGTACTAAATACTATTTTCAAGCAAGGGCCTTGGCCTTTTTTCTGTGCTATCATAAAGGTTAACAAAACGCCTGATCGATATGCCCGCCGGTCCAATTATATATTTGTGCCGGTCACAACTTGTCATCCAGGAACGTTCCGATTTTATGCTTTGTTACATAAAGTTGGTAAACGTAGTTCCTTTCTTTTTTTCATTTTGGTTTTTACTAAAGAAACTGTTTCCCGCGTTTTTTCGTGTATGTAATTACTTATATCCTGTTCAGCAACGTCCTTATGCACGTTTGATATAAATAGTGGCAATTTCGTGTCTGCTGCTTTGAACCTGGCGCTATTCTCACCAGAATCCGTAACCGCACAACCTTTCTGACTAATCAAACGATTTTTAAATCTCTGTCTCTCTGTACCACCTGCCAAGCTTCACCCTTCTCTGTCATCTTCCATTCACCTTCTCTCTGAATTACCTCGGCAAAAGAGACGGTGTCGGTGTCTCAGCGGTGACATTCCACTATTATCAGTTAAATTGTTAGTCTCCTTATCGCCATTAACAACAGTATTTACCAACCTGCTAGAGCTGCTACTGAACAAAGTTCTGTAGCAGTTTATGGAAGTCTGTATCGCGTGGATGGCCTCTTCATTAGGTGGGCCTTTTCACGCTAATAGGGAATATGCCTAAAAAAATATTTATTATCTAAACAGTTTATCTAAAAATATACAAAAATATTTTACTAACAGTGGAAAAAGAATCAAAATTATTTGAAAAACTAACGAGATATAATTATTTTAAACAAATATATCTGTCCCTCTCGCGAAAACGCTGTTTTCTATGGCAGATATATAGACGTCACGGACTGTGACGTCAAATTCCATGACGGACTTCTCGTTCTAATAGTAATCTTTGAAGCGTTATAACTTGATCGCTGATGAAGATTTAAAAAAAAAAATTTCTTGGGTGTTTACTGGAGCTTATAAGTAACTCATTTTGTCAATAAAAAAATCGCGTGCATATTCCCTATTCCCCAAGAAGCCATCCAAGGCACCCGCCATTTCCATGTGTGTTATGTTTACTTTTCAAAGTTTCGTACCCCAAGGGTACTCAACGGACCCTAGTACTAAGCTACCGCTGTCCGTCCATCCGTCTGTCAGCGGGCTATATCTCAAAAACCGTATTATGTATACAGTTGAAATTTTCACAGATTGCATATTTCTTTTGCCACTATAATAAAAATTAAACTAAATTAAAAGTTAAAGGGGCTCCCATACTAGATACGAGTTTTGTTAATTTTGTGGTACGGAACCCTTTTGGCGTGCGAGTCCGACTAGCACTTGGTCGACTTAAGTTATTGAGTAAATTACGTTTTAATTATTTATGACATTAAGAGTGTGTATTCCGTCCACTAGCGCCGCCAATCGTTTTTTATTAATTGTGGTAAATTTAAGACACGTAGATATAAAACCAGTCTGTAGTGCACTAAAGAAATGTATCTATTATTTTTTGACAGCTATTTTTAATACATAATTAACTCATGGCTAAATAGCCAAAACGGCAATTATTGCTAAAAGTGGCCACTTTTAGCAAAAATATCGACTTTGGCAACTATTTATGTTCTAAAGTACAAAACATAACTCTCAAAACATAATAAATACATTTCTTCAGTGAATAATAAAAAACGATTGGCGGCGCTAGCGCCGCCAATTGTTTTTTATTAATCGTGGTAAATTTAAGACACGTAGATAAAAAAACGCTCTGTAGTGTTTTACAGAAATGTATTTTTTTTTTTTTTTTAGTTATGTTTTGTACTTTAGAACATAAATAGTTGCCAAAGTCGATATTTTTGCTAAAAGTTGCAAAAGCTAAGCAAGTTATGTATTAAAAATAGCTCTCAAAAAATAATAGATACTTTTCTTCAGAACACTACAGAGCGAAACGATTGGCGGCGCTAGTGGACGGAATACACACCCTTAACATATTCTTTTAGAGATTATTGGTTAATTAGTTACCTACGATATTGAAAATGCAAATATTGACGATACCCTTTGTCGCGTGTGTGCTTGAGCGACAATTGATCACAAAGTTAATGTGACGCTTGTCGAACGCACTCTAGGTAGGTGTACTACAATGCGAGATTCAAATAAGAATAGGATCGCCTTAGCGCCATATTGTGACGTCATAACTGTCAATTCGAACCAATTAGGTAGGGTAAGCAAAGCAAGATTATTATTTTTTAATTATTATTTACAAATATTGAGTGAAATAAGTGTTATGGAATGGTTTAAAATAACTAATAATGACTTAAAATAATTACATTATTATCATATTTAGCTTAGCTAATTTACTACTGTAAAACGTTTTTATTTAAATTTGATTTAAGACTTGTGAAAGTAAAATAAACCGTTATTGATATGTAATTAAGTTTTCTATGCAAACCGTACTTTTCAAGAGACATTAGACAGATAGAGGTCATTGACGTTCCTGTTGTTATTTGAAACGCTTTGTACAATGATCGGTTGAACAAATTTTCAAGAAGCGATAATTTATTTCCTGGAACTCAGGGTAAGACCCTTCGTGTATAATAATTATCTTTATTTTCTCATGATGTTGGTTCGTTTTCCAGGCGTTTTTCGCGATCGGAGCTGAGCCCAGGGTCGACATCGCTGAAGACTCAACCTTAGAGAGAGACGAGGTGAACGGCGGATACCTCGTCAATACCGAACTGGAGGCTAGAACTCACCTCTACATTGTAAGTAGTGCAGACCAGCACACCACACGTTCGAGTTGTATACGATACTAGCTTCGTCAAACTTAATCTCAAGGAAACATCATCACTCGAAAAAGTAACCTGTTACTACAGAATCAGAATGCGAAAAAAAAAATACAACCGACTTCCAAAAAAAAAAAACACTACAAAGTAAAAAATAACTTTAATTTCGGAAGTCGGTGTTTTTGTTAGTTTCTTCGTATTTTGACACCGACTTCCGAAATTAAAGTTATTTTTTACTTTGTAGTGTTTTTTTTTTGGAAGTCGGTTGTATTTTTTTGTAAAGTTTTTTATTTTTCACTTTTTAGTGGTACCAACACCACTGCATAATCGCAGAAAAGAAAAATACGCAATTTCGATTACTTGGATGACATAAAACTATCATCTAAGTAGACGAATTCCAGCTATTTCGATTTAAAATCCAAAGTTCGTAACCGATTTTCATAAAATTTAAATGGGACCAATCTGCAAGTACTTATATCCTTTCAGATAAAAAGAATTTTTCAAATCGGTTCATAATTGTCCGAGTTATGAGGTAACAAACATATATAAAAAAAAAAAAAACACAACCGAATTGATAACCTCCTCCTTTTTGGGAACTCGGTTAAAAATAAAATATATTTCAGACCTTGATCCATATGATGTTAATGTTTGTAACAGATACAATACAAAAGACTTTAGTTCATATAATATATGAACTAAAGTTAATATATGAACTATGAACTAAATATTATTTAATAGTAAACATAGGTCAAATTACAACAGTGTGCAAGATGTTACAGATAGGTAGATTCTCCATGTTTTGCCTCTGCGTACAAATATATTTATTTAATTAACACTGTCGAATATTTAACACATATTTTAAATATCCTATGGTGATAGAATAAATTCAGTTTTTGAAGTATAGAATATCCTAAGTCAAATATTGTTTTTTTTTACAAATACGTACTTAGACGTATTTGTCAAAAAAAAAAACGTTTTTTTTCATATTTTTCGGTTATCTTCGGTTTTATTGGAAAAAAAACACGAAATATGTATCCTGGTCAATCTTCTTCAAACTTTCGAATGTAACATTGATAAAAACAACGGATTTGGAAAGAAACGGGAATTTTTCCTGCTTTTTTCTGCGCTAGTTCCAAATGACGGCGCTCGTTCACAACTTAGACTTTTGAGTGAGCATGACACTCCCAACCGTTAGGGTACATTCAAGTCAAAAATCTATACTAATATTATAATGCAGAAGAGTCTGTTTGTTTGGTTGAACGCGCTAATCTCAGAAACTACTGGTCCGATTTGAAAAATTCTTTCAGTGTTAGATAGGAAGGTATCGAGGGTATCGAGGAAGGTTATAGGCTATATATTATCACGCTAAGACAAATAGTAGCGGAGCAGTAATGGAAAATGTGACGCAGACGAAGTTGCGCGGGTCAGCTAGTCAAACCTAAAACTGATCTAAAGTTCAAGTCGAACTTTGTAACGTCCTACAATAAAGAATATGTTTGATAGGCGGGCGACGCAGCCAGCTACTACTCGCAGTGGCGAGATACGCGGCTGCGCGTGGAGCACTACATCAACGCGGAGGAGCAGGGCTTCGTGGCCGGCGCCAACATGACCGGCTTCTGGCTCCCCTGCAACATGGAGCCCAACTACTGGCTGCGGCTGGGCGAGTCGCTCCAAATGGAGGTAAGGTGTCGCCCGGACACTTAGGGCGGGTTGTATCAAACGGTTGGTTAACGTAACATACGTACGTCAAAAAGTAACAATTACTGAAGATCCAATTACGGAGACGTTGTTTCAAAACAATCTGGTATAAATTCCTGCTCATCCCAATAGCTAACTTTTTGACACGGGTCCTACCTAAATAGCTTTTTTGCATTCCACCACTTATTTGTGTCATCAGAAGAGCTGGTATTGAGGAATTCAAAAGAAATTTCACAATATTGTTCTATTTGACGCAACTAAAGTAACGTTAACCAGTGCTCAGACCATCTGTTAACGTAAACGTTATATTTTACGTGCGTTAACGCTGACATTTTGTGAAACAACCCAATTTTTTGATTTAACGATAGTTAGCACCATTTTTAACGTTTACGCATGCGTTAGGTGAACGTGAAACAACCCGCCCTTAAACGCTTATTACACTACATGATCTATCGGGCCTGATTTCTAGGACACCCAGTCCCTGCGGCAGGGTGCCGATTATTATACTACACTAGAAATCGCTCCCTAATAGCAGTGGCGGCGCAAATTGGGGGCGGAGGAGGCTGGTCCGCCCCGGGTGCCTAGCACCAAGATGATAACGACAGGCTACTCACTCGAACATCTAAAGCAGGCGCACAAAATTTCCATCTTAAAACTTCAATTATAAGTACCTAATGTTGTACTTAACTACTTACGTTCTAATATCATAGTTTAAAACTCATCGCAATTATATATTAATTTTCTTTTTCAAGTTTAATTTTAACTCCCTAAAATATTAAATTCCTGTTGCGCTTATCTTAAACCGCGCGAGACAGGGAAGTCAATCTCTCAATGCAAATTCGCCCAGGGTGCCAACCCTATGCCGTCACTGCGGCAAGGCACTGCCTCACTGCCTCTTACTTATTCTAGGCGATAGACAGAGCAGGGAGATCGGAGCCACCCGATCGCTCAGCTGCAGGATCCTTACTCCTTGTTTCTTATTACACTACACTGTCCCTGCAGATCGGGCCCGATAGTTCTTGTAGGGTAATAAATGTTTTACAGCGACAGGAGCAGGCCTTCTTGACCGGAACTCTTAACCCTCTGGAACGCTTTTTGAAGGAATATGGCTGGGTTTTAGTCAGTAAGAGTCTGACCCTCCATCCTGCTCCACCAAGAGTGGAAGGAGTCATTTAATGATTTCGCATCCACAAAAGAAAATGTTGCAGGTAATGTGTCTTGGCGGAATTCAGACCGCTGCATGTCTTCGAATGTTTAGTGAGAGGTAAACTAAAAATGACAGCGACATGACAGTTTTCACAGTTTAACTAAATTGACGAAAATTATTATTAAGTGCAAAAAACCTCTATCGTTATTTTTTATGGTTTTAGGTGATCGGTGAAGTAGGAGCTTGCATGCCTATTGTGGGTCTGTTCAAGGATTGCCAAGACATGGAATCGGATGAGGATGCCGATAGACTAATCACAAAAGACAAGGGCAAAAGGACTTGTTATAACAAGAAGTAAGTTATATAGAGAATGTGCACGGCGTAGACTAGGACTCTATGTACCTAGTCTATAACAGTGCGCGCAAGATAAGTCTGCGCGCCGATGGTGACGCTGCTTCATATTGCAGGCCGCTAAATATATTTCCGTAATTTTTTTAATGATATTAGGTACCAAGTTATTATTAATTACTACTACTAGATTATTACTTATAAAATTAACACGTTTAGTTCCGATTTTAACTGCGCGCAGGATTATCGTGCGCGCACTCTTTATCATTTAGTTTTGCGGTTTTGAAACTTTTACGTTATAACTACTTGATATTGAGGCTTCTGTATTGCTATACAGGGTGTACTAGAACTCAACGTCAATCCGAAATTGGGTGATAGGACAAATCATAATAGTTACCAGAAAAATATTTAAAAAAATCTTAGTCATGTAATATATTTTTTTAATTACAGTAATTTCTTTTTTTTTTTCGAAAAAATAAAATAACTAAGAATTTAAAACAACAGGTTACACAAGGACTACTCAAGAAAACAACAGGTTACAAAAAAAAAAACGAAAAAAGTAAAGATTTTTACCTAAAGGAGCTCAAAACCAAAACGAGGTGTAAATTTAAAAAAAAAAAGAAATTACCGTAATTTAAAAATTACATGACTAAGATTTTTTTTAATATTTTTCTGGTAACTATTATAGCCTATCATCCGATTCCGGCTTGACGTTGAGTTCTGGGACACCCAGTATACAGTGTGAGTCTTATAATGTACACGAAAATGAGGGAAACTACACCTAATTTTCGCCTGAAACACAGGATGTCCTAGTTCAGGCACATAACACCCGTGAACTTGACATAGATTTAAGCAAAAATGTATTTACTGTTTCACACAAAAAACTTGAATGTTTTTTTATTTGATTTTATTTCAAGTGATTGTTCTTTCTTTTTTCAATTCGGAGTAAGACAATGGCATCTGTCAAATTAGGGGATTAAAAAACAAACTCATGTATCTTGTTTGTGGTGTGTCAGCCCCAAGGGAACGGACTACTTCAACCGCTACAAGCGCGGGATGCTGTTCTACCTGCGGGATGAGATCGTGGTGGGCTTCGTGTTCTGGAACCTACCGCCCATCGAGGACCGCAAGGAAGTTTGCACGGAGGTGAGCAGACACACAAAATCCACCTATGGTCGGCGCTAGATAAACGTGCAATAAAGTACACTGATTTTTCCCTTACATCACTTCGTAGATACTTGAACAATGAAATTATGATCCGTTTTTCATTACTGGAAAATGTGAAGGATCACGATAGTAGTCGATTGCGGACGCTTTTATCCTGCTCGTCTTTGACATCGTTCTCACATGTAGGTATAATTTTAACACGATGTAAACATACTTTGTAATACCGCGTGTATCTGACATCGACGCACAAACGATTTCCATGGGTCCAGGGCATGATTCTGGACACTGGAAAGAACCGACGAAAAACTACAACTCTGGGGTAATTTTTCGTCGGTTCTTTTCTCATTTTTTCATTTTTTTTCAAGAGTATCACAAACAGGTATCAGCTCAGCTGAGCTGATACCAATGCTGATAAAATTAAAAAATGAGAAAAAAGCCGACGAAAAATTCTAACTCTGGGGTGTCCAGAATCATGCCCATGGAAATCGTTTGTGCGTCGATGTCAGATACACGCGGTAATTTTAAAATGAGTGTCCGTGGAGTTTCTTGCACGTTCTTCTCCATAAAGATTATGCTTTGGAACGTGCAAATAGCTTCATCATTTTTTTTTGGACCGACCGACCTTGACAATTCAAAAGTGCCTGTAAATGGTCTAATTGAAATAAATCCTTGAGTTTGAGAGTTTGAGTTTGATTCAGGAAAGCTTTGTAATTTTTTCTGTTTTTGATATTTAGAAAATAAACATCAATAAATTTATGTGGGTTATTGCACGGATATCCGACGTCTACCATAGTCTACAGTAACATGTAGGATTTCTACCACTACGGTGTGTTTACGTTACGGCCAATGAAAATTAACCAATTAGGATCGATTGTGACAAAATATGAAGCTATTTACGGCAGCGGCAGCAAGCGTCGAATGTCGGTTTTCAGGAAAATTTACTCCACCAGTTGGCGCAACATATGCGCGAGTTTCCCAATTACTGACATTAACATGACTTCGACGTCAACTTAACAAATGTCATAAAATAAGGGGTCAACTTAACAAATGTCACATTTAGGGGGCCGAGTCACCCGCGTCCGTAGGAGAATACACTTCAGCGAATCCTTACACGTGGTCCCCGGGTGGTGCTAAACAGGTGACACTAACCGCCTCCGTAGTCTAGTGGTACCACCTGATTCAGCCCCAGAGGTCCCGGGTTCGATTCCCAGCGGGGGCAAAGTTTTTGCTCGGTTTGGTTGGTGGTAGGACTTGTTATAAGTCCGCCTGGCAAGCTACCACCATCATGTCTAAGTCTGTCGCCATAACAACAAAAGCCATAGCCGGGTGTAACTCGTGTCCATCTTCGGCCTAATCATCACTTTCCATCAGGTGAGATTTGGGCCAAGAGTTTCCCCGTTGTCTATAAAAAACAAACAAGCGATATTTTAGGTGTTTGGGACTGATGCCTCAACAATATTGAGTAAATAAAAACAATATTGCCGAAAAATTGGCGCATTTTCGTGAAGTTGCTGCAGATTGCTCTACATGAGTGTTGTCGAGCAGTAATAGACTTGTGTCCTGAAAAAATCTAATTAGTCCGTCAGTTAGATTATCAAAAAATATTTGACCCGTGTTTTTTCTTTTCTTACGGGAACCAAAATTGACGAAGTTACGACGCTTTTAAAATTCTCAATCCGTCACACCTTCGCATAAATTTTAGTGAGTCGTGACGTCACGAGCCCCCACTCCCGAGTTTTGATGCGTTTTATCTTTGTCAATATTCATTGATTTACAAAAACAAAAGTTCGTGTCGCATTATTTTTCAATGCTGTAACTGACGGACTAAATAGTTTTGCAATTTGTGGATGATGGAATCTAGCCTATTGCTTAGAAATAGCTAGTGCCAATAGAGTAGTCCATTAAATAAACCCGACTGGCGCAGCTTGACGGCTTTTTTTCTCGAACATTCATCTGCGTAATCTTCGATTCGGTCGCCCGGGGGTGCCGATTAATGCCCACATAAGTTCTCTTAAAAATAATTGTGTATATGTTTAGACTAATATACTAATAATACTAATATACTAATCTATACTAATATTATAAAGAGGTTAGTTTGTATGTAGGGGGTAATCTCAGAAACTACTGGTCCGATTTGAAAAATTCTTTCAGTATTAGATAGCCCATGTATCGAGGAAGGAGGAGGAGGCTACATATCATCACGCTAAGACTAAAAGGAGCCGAGTATTAATGGAAAATGTGACGCAGACGAAGTTGCGTGGGTCAGCTAGTTTATAAACTCAAACTCAAACTCTCAAACTCAATCATTTATTTCAATTAGACCATTTACAGGCACTTTTGAATTGTCAAGGTCGGTCGGTCCAAAAAAAGATGAAGCTATTTGCACGTTCCAAAGCGTAGATCTCTATGGAGAAGAACGTGCAAGAAACTCCACGGACACTCTTTTAAATCAATTGATGTACTTAATACAAAAATCATGGTAACATTATCTTTGATCGCTTCTATATGTGAGGACAATGCAAAGAACAAGAAAGTATATAAAACAATTCAAAAAGTACAGATTATAAAATAAGCCAGTGGCAGGTAAGAGATGACCAGTCTCAACTGACGGCGCCCGTTCACGAACATGACGCGTGTATCAGCACCATCTAGCTCAACCATTTTGAAGGGAACCAAATGATCCAACACACGCGCCACCATCAGCGAGACGTTTGTGTGAGCATGACAAGCTCTCAACTGCCACGCTCGTTCATGTCAAACAAGTTTAATAAACAAAATCTTAAATTAATTACATATGCAAATGGTTCCATAGTACTCACATTTACAAACATTTGAAAAAATGAATCTACTTTACTACAAAACTATGGTTTTCAATGGCCAAGTATCTAAAAAACGAAAAATAAAAACAAAAAATAAAAAATATACTAATAATATATATACTAATCTATACTAATATTATAAAGAGGTAACATTTGTTTGTAAGTTTGTATGTCGGGGGTAATCTCAGGAACTACTGGTCCGATTTGAAAAATTGTTTCACTGGTAGAAAGCTACATTATTCGTGAGTGCTATAGGCTATAAATTATAGAGATATCATGCATATTTGTCGAACTATCGCAATTTTTGTCTATCCAGGCGGAAAAAAATAGCTCTTACAACAGAGTTATTTGCGTGCGCTGCCTTAACAGTTGTATATAATTGAAAACAATGTATGGCAACCTGGTCCGCCTAAAATAGTTCTACAAAAAAGTCCGCGGCACCATATTTCTATCTTTTGTATTTTAGCAGATATAGTAGCTTTTATGTGTCAAAAAAAAGTATTTTTCGACGTACTTATCTTTGGACGATTTTTTAAACAACAGAATATTAAACCTTATTAAATCGAAAAAAATGTTATTATGATCACAAGAACATCATAGAGATACGATTTTCCCAGAACAGTATGTCAATTGGTTGAATAGTTTCGAAGATAATATGAAATTACTAAATCGCAAAACGCCGCCCGCGCCGTCCATTCACGAACCGCATTATAACATGCTTTGTACGGACGTTTTGTCCGTTTACCCATAGACGGCGTTGTGCAATTACGTAATTTTTCTGAATCGAATGACCCTCTCCAGTTATTATTTTACTTTTGTCGTTTGGTAGGTGAGTTGTACATAGACGGTTGAATGTTGTTGGTCTTTAAAATTGTTTTGGTTGCTCGGTTTCTCAAAACACAATTACAATATTACTTCGTTCTCATTCTTCGAGTTCGAAGCTGTGATATTTCTGTTTTTGGGATATCGGACAGTTTCAGCGATTGTTTATCATGCCTAAAAGGATATCACAACTTTCCCGTCTGACATCCCAGACAAGAGACAAGAGCAGCTCGAGTACGCCGTACGGAAGAGCCTCTCGAAGAATAGAGAAAATATTTCGCAAGCACGCGCTGGGAAATCTAGCTCCGAGCGTTCACAGCGGCTTGCTAACCAAAGCTGGAGAACATCGCAGGTCCGTGCTCGGGAATCTAGCGCTGTGTGCGCAGCGTCTCAGTGATTTAAAGCAGCATGTCTCTGCAACAAGGGACAGGGAGTCTAACGCTGAGCGCTCGCAGCGGCTCGCTAGCCTAGCTACATACATATTATTATGCAATAAAAACAAAACCCTCCTTTTGGCAGTCAGGAAATAAATCATAGCAGTCAGTACTAACCGAACCACACTGCTAGCTAGTAGTAAATAAGTGTGTAGCGCCCCTTAGAGCTATTACGCACTGTCGACTAGTCGCCGGCGACTCAGTCGATGGCGACTGTGATTTAAATACTATAGTTTAAATGTGTGTTTACGCACTTGGTCGCTGGTCGCCCGCCTATGTCTTGGTCGCTGAGGGACGGAGTCGCTGGCGACCAGTCGACAGTGCGTAATGGCTCTAAGGCAGAGGAGTATTGTTCCCACATTTCGTCTGTTATTTATTTATTAGGATAAGATCATCAACATTGCTAACAAGCATTACACTGGTCAACAAGATTTTGTAACAAGGAATGGGCTTACTAATTTTGAGTTACCTACCTACCCTTATCACAAAACCATATTTTGTTTTGTTTTGATTAGGTTTAGTTTTTGTGTTACAGCTACTACCAGTGACATCATTTCCCCTTTAGCTTGTAAATTCCAATTTTTTATTTTTCGATAAAGTAGGTGTATTTTTTCAGTATACTGAGTTATTTTATTCTAAAACTAATGCGGGTTGTTCAAAAGATTCTGACAAATTTCCTATACATTTATAGTGAAACCAGCTGACCCGCGCAACTTCGTATGCGTCACATTTTCCATTAATGCACCGCTCCTGTTTGTCTCAGCGTGATGATATATAGCCTTTAACCTTCCTCGATAAATGGGCTATCTAACACTGAAAGAATTTTTCAAATCGGACCCGTAGTAAATCTTAAGTATGTTGTCAGCAGGAAAGTACTGTACACGCTTTATTACACACTGGCTGACTCAGTTATTGATTACGGTTTGGGTGGATATGGTCTTACGTTCCCTACACACTTAAATAAAATTCAAAACTTGCAGATTAGGTTCCTGAAACTACTTGTAGACAAAAGAAATAAAGAAAGCGTAAATAATAACTATGATAAATTGTTTAAAATTTGCAAAATACTCCCAGTACATGCAAAAAGTAAGTTAAGGATCCTATCTGAACAGTTTGATAATGAGGAATGCAAAGTGGAGCGTGGTCATATGTATCCAACTCGATCATCTAAGAAAAAGACGCTTGTTGTTCCGAAAGTGACAAACTACTTTGGTAAGCGTACACGGAAATACATAACGCCGACGTTAATCAATGAGCTACCACCGAAGTTGATAACAAGTGTAAAACATAAATACCAACTTAAGAAAATTCTTAAAAAACACTATTTGTCACTGTGTCCATAGGACTTTTTTAAAATTAAAATTGTATAAATTAGTTATTTAATTAATAAGATAAGTTTAAGTACCTAACACACACATATTTGTAAAAACAATATTTTAAGAATTGTGAACGAGTTCAACTGCCGACAAACTGTTATGCAGTTTGGCAGAATGTATGTATCTAACTATGTTTTGTGTATTTTGAATAAAAACTTAAAAAAAAAAAAAGTTCCTGAGATTACCCCCTACATACAAACTTACAAACATACAAACTTACAGTACGAATATTCTAACTTTACCCATGCGAAGTTGGCTGTTAGTGAGTTAGTGAGTAGCGCAGGTCCCATCGCGTAGAAAAGTGAAAAGAAAGAAAAAGCATTTATCTAAAGGACTATAGGTAACCATTTGAATCATCAATATAACCTTCTAAGTTTATAGAACTCGATTGAATGTTATTTCGTAAAAAAGTCATTCAATCGAGTTGTATGAACTTAGAGGGAACTTACATTGATAATTAAAATGGGCATAATTCTTTAGATAAATATGCGTTACGGCCGCGAATCGTATTTTGCTCAACATACAGCTTCACACTGACCGGCAAATTGCAAAAACATAAAAATATTTGAATTTCGCGGGCTACCCTGGCGCTTCCGCCTTAAATGTAATAGCTTAAAAAATAAAAGTTGCAACTTGTTTTTGTGTTTATTCCCACAGCTGCTTCGCGCTAAGCCGACGTACCAGGACATCAACACGCTGGCGGAGCTGCTCGGCTTCCCCGGCACCAAGTGCGTGTACAAGGAGGCCGAGCGCATCGAGGACGAAGGACCGTGCATCGCGAGGTACAGGCCAACGCAGCCTTTCTAAAAACTATACAATAGAATGGAAAACATTTGAGGCGCAGACCCACCGCGGCGCGCGGCCCACCACGTTTACAATTTCAGTGCCGATGACGCCTACGTGGCGCTCAGATCATTTCTTACCTAGGTGCCACTGACGCCACGGTGGCGTTTTTCACGAGTTGCATGCTACACCCAGCTTGGACTTCATGAAAAGGAGGTGGCAATGAAAGTATTGAGCTTTGCTTTTCATGAAAATGTATGCGAGGGTGCAGTGGACACAACCTTTGCAGCCCATGGACACTAAACAATTTACGTCATTCGTACATGCGTGACTTGCTCGAATATGGCGCACACACAGCTCAACGCTGTTAACGCCATGCACTCGGTGCATGCGGTACACACTATTAAGCCACGAATATGTGCAACTGTATGTATCGCAGCTCAGTGCGCCGCGGAGGGCCACGTTATAGTTGTACTACTACTACTACAAAAAAAAACATTATTGTCATTAGATGGCGCATATTCAGTTCAACTTAATTGACGTTTACGCTAAAGCGAGTGATAGACGTACGAGCAAGAACGCGTAGGTACTTTTTGGCTCGACGACCTTTTTCGCTCGTGTGTGTCACCCTAAGTTTGCGTACTTAAAATAAGACTCGTAGAGAAAAAAGGTCGCTTTACGCGATCGAGAATGCTAAAAAGTCGCACTAAGGCCTCAGAATGCTGCTATACCAGTGATGCTTCAAAGATCTTCACTTCTTAACAGATTTTTATTTGTTTCAGATTTAAAACTTGGTAAAAAAAATTCGCAACACAACTTTTCAAGGGATTGTCTGTGGGAACATGTTTTTTTTTGTAATTTTATTAAACGTTTAGTTGAAACATTATATTTTATTTAGTGAATAATCTATAAGTAGTTAGGGATGTACCTAATTAGTATGTTACCTCTAGCTATAACTTGTTTACACATTTCGGGACGTAGATGGAAGGTATTCTATCTGTCCACTTTGTGCGTCTCATAAGATCGGAGAAGAAGTGAAAGTGCAACTTGCAATAAATACTGTTAAGAAAACTATAAACTGTGTTTATCAAACTATCTAATAATAAGATTGTACAAGATTGAATGGACGAACGTACTCCGTGCCACGTATTTCTATACCAACTCTATGAACGTGCGCACGTAGCACGAGCGAGTTTTGCGAGTAGGTAATCGTCCGTCGCACGAAACCACTCTCTTAATTAAAGCGGAGCGTCAAAACTATCGAAACTTTTCACTAGCTACTTGTTTGTTTGTTTGGTTGAACACTATAATCTCAGGAATTACTGGTCCGATTTGAAAAATTCTTTCAGTATTAGATAGCCCATTTATCGAGGAAGGCTATATATCATCACGCTAAGACCAATAGGAGCGGAGCAGTAATGAAAAATGTTACGGAGACGACGTTGCACGGGTCAGCTAGTTTTATATATTTGAACTAGCGGACCCGACCGCGACAGACGAAACTAAGAAGATTATTAGAAGTTGTTGACGCAGCGTTTCTCTTGATGTACAAGTGAAACGACAGACGTTGTCTTCTTGTCCGACTGCAGCACCATCTACCGGGCTGATTTGTGAATCTAAACCATCCTGTCGGGCTATTCTGTTGACATCTCACCGTGTTCACTTAGGTGGAGTGTAACGACAAGTGAGCTGTCAGTCCATCTTGTTTGTATAGTTTGACAGCTCACTTCGTGATCACTTCACCCATGCCTTCACTTCGACATGTTAACAGAATCGACCGGCAGGAAACTACTAAACGCGTACGAAACAATTCATTCAAATTGGTTCAGCCGTTTAGGAGGAGTTCAGTGACATACACACGTACAGTAGAATAATATATATGTCGTGGATAAAGAAATCATTTAATAATTAGTTGCTGATTTGAGTATTGTAGTAGTGGGTATTGGTAAACGCCGTGACGTCAGTTGACAGTTGTAATGGCGGCACGTGGACAGAGACGTATAAATTGGAGAGTGGGGACTTTGCCGGGTCACTTTTTGCTCGAGACACCGACTAGGACACTCGTCCCGAACGAAACTGTCGGTTTACCTATTTTAATTAAATTAAACAGACTTCTTTAATAATTTTATAAATGCGAGTTCTTCTAACTCAAAAAGACAGATGTGTTGCTATGGAGTTTGTTGGCCACGTCTTCTCCCTAGCTAAAACACTAGGATGTGGTAACGGGCGGGCGTTTTGGGGGACTGTCTATTTGTAAAGTACTAGCACTCAGCCACAGTTAATAAAGAGAGCTTAGTACTGTATTCAGTGTTTTATTCTACAAAGATCCTGATACCACCGAACCCAAACGATGATGGCGCTATCGCTCAGCTGTCGCTGACGACTACATATATATAAAGTTAACAGAAAACTTTCATTGTTTTAAGGTGAATGCCCCAACCAGCCCGCGAAATTCAAATTTTCTTATGTTTTTTGCAATTTGCAGGCATTGCTAGGTTGTGTATTGATTAAAATATTATTCGCGGCTGTAAGACATAGGTATGTAGTTACAGAATTATAATAATCAAAATCATCAAAACAACGCTCTAAGTTCATAAACCTCTAGGAGTTACTTTTTCTGTTTTTTTTTTGTTCCTAGGCCTTTATGAACTTGGAGGGTTGTATTATTGGTGATAATAATTCTGTAACCACATACCGTCTTATAGCCGCGAATAATATTTTAATCAACATACAACCTAGCACTGGCCTGCAAATTGCATAAAATGCAAGAAAATTTGAATTTCGCGGGCTGGTTGGAGCATTCACCTTCAAAATGGGCCAGGTTTATGTACCACTACCACAAAAATAGAGAAAAATCCGTAGAATTTAGGAAAAAATTGAATGTCTACTATTGTGGTAGTTAATTGATATGTTTAACCTTTTCACCGCCACGTACATCAATAGAAGTTCCAGATTTTCGTGCCACCAACGCCACGACTTCATTCATTATAACTATGTAATAAAAATAAATTTACTGTATTTAACAGGTTTTTTTTTCATTTTACTTTAAAGCACTGTCTAATATCATGTATTTTTAACAGACTTCCCAAAAAGGAGGAGCTTATCAATTCGGTTGTGTTTTTTTTTCGACATAATAGAATTGGATAATTAATTGTCTTAGAATTGGCAGAAACAAAAACTCCGAACATTTTGAATCTCCCAGGAACGCCAAGGACTGTATATACTCGTATAGTCGGCCAGTGACGTGACTGCGTTGAAATATTTAAAAAATATTAATATCGAAAACAATTTGAGGTCAGTAAAATGAACTTAGTTAACTAATTAAGGTGGAAGCGCCAGGGTAGCCCGCGAAATTCAAATATTTTGATGTTTTTTTGCAATTTGCTGGTTAGTGTGAAGCTGTATGTTAATTAAGATACAATTCGCGGCCGTAACGAGTATTTATCTAAAGATTTATATCCATTTTAATTATCAATATAACCCTCTGAGTCTATACAACTCGATTGAATGACTTTTTGACGAAATAACATTCAATCGAGTTCTATGAACTAAGAGGGTTATATTGATGATTCAAATGGTTATAATCCTTTAGATAAAGGCTCTTTACGATCGCGAACCATATTTTGTTCAACATATAGCTTCACACTGGCCGGCAAATTGCAAAAAACATAAAAATATTTGAATTTCGCGGGCTACCCTAGAGCTTCCACCTTAACTAAGGGAAAATAGACGAATTTCGACGGTCAGGTAGGTGCCGAACCGGAAATAGTTGTTGGCAATCCTTACCGACAATTATATTCCCATCCCTACAAAATAATTGGTTGTCAGGTTGTCAGTCTATTGGTCTATGTCACTGACGTATAAATCATATGATTTATACGTCAGTGGTCTATGTGAGTCTATGATTGTCAGTGCTATTATAGAAGACGTTCTGTGACGTCATAACGTATGGCTATCAAGGTCACTTTGGCATAGTGCAGTCTGCAGCACGGTTTTTTTTCTAATCCTAATCCCTAATGGTGCTCCCACATTGCCGTTAGAAATTGTTTAGTAACGTTAGTAAACATTTGTTGGCTAACATTATATAACAAATGTTAAAAAATGTTTTCATGTTAGAAAATGTTTAGTAACGTTAAGTTAACAAATTATAACAAAACAAATTATAACAAAATAAAACATGTGTTACCTTTTGTTTGTAAACCTATTTTATTCCCAATTAAATTTTGTAGATACTCAAATTCGGAACTGTTCATTCTTATAAAATCTTATAAGCAACCATCAATGCCCAAATCCTTGAGATAGTCTGTGGCACTATATTTTCTTCTAGCTTTTAGCGTTTGGCGCATCCAATAAGCTTTTTCTTCTTTTTTAAACAAAAAATGAAAGCTATTCCAATGAGCAAATCCTCTTCCATTTTCGTGTAGACGCTCTCAGAACGCAAACAAACTGCGAGCCAGTACCAGATTTTAATGTTATAAAATGTTAGTAAACATTTTCTATTAGTGTAGGAGCACTTATAACATGTAACAGTTTCTAACAAAATGTAACAATTGACAACATTTGTGAGTAAATGTTATTATGTTAGAAAATGTTTACAAACATTTTCTAACGGCAATGTGGGAGCACCAATAGAGACAAAGCTTAAACAGTGCTGTGATAAGTACACTGCTACTGCGTGTGTTATAACTTAAATCCATTTCGAAAAACACGGTGAAATACACGATAAATAGGTACCTACAATGAAAAGTTCTGCCGCTTAGATATCTAACTGTAAAAAATGTTGACTGAAGTAGTTCGGGAGTAAACAAACAGCAAAAAGACCATAGACCACATCCCTAATCAGAATTGAATTTATCGTGCTCTGAGCGCCAAGGACTTGAAATGAAGTCAAAGAATGACGTCATAAAATAATTAGAGATGTACCTCACTTGTTATGGCTCTAATTGAGTTATATACTTATATATTTGTTTCTTTGAAACTTATAAATGTACTGGGTATCTAAACATGTGAATATATGCATACTGTGGCAATGCCGTTGCGGCAAATGCAACTGCTGTTGTACCTAATGGTGTAAGTTTTCCTTAGAAAAAGAAAGAAAATTGTGTTTATTGGCATTATATAAATTAAAACAACAACTCAACCAACTCAACTTTCCTCATGAATCTTTTAATAGATATGACTTCTACGTCACTTGAATGTTTTTATAAACTTCCTCATTTGTCATAGTAGTGTTCGGTACATGGCGGATGACGCGTGTTGTTTCCGTCATGTGTGCAGGAAAGAAGGCTTTTAATTTATTTTTTCCCAAGAAATGGTCCATTTTGAGAAAACTATTCGCGGGTGCAGGTTTTTTTAAAGTAATCCCAACTTTGTAGGCATTGAGTCGAGGTACACCTATGATGCCTTTAACATTTTCGGTGAATAATTCCAATTGGCTTTTCGTTGCCCAATTTTTCATTTTCCAGTGATTCCACAAAGACTACACAATCGCCACTGTGGCATTCGGGAAATTGACGCTTGTAGGTAATTCGGTTTCATGAAAATTTTGTAAGCTGCAGGCTGTGCCGAATCCATGAGAGCCAATTTTCGCTTTTTGGTTCTTTTTCGATGGGGGCATCGCCCCCATCACTTTCCGTTCCCATTTTATTATATACACTGGGAATATAATAAACTATCTAAGCAAATATACACAAAAAATACAAATTAATACGTAGGAGAAATTTTTAAACACCCGCGCAATTTGATTTCCCGCCAGAGAATCGATATGAATCAAATGATTCCGTTTGACAGATACTAGTGTTGCCATTATAAGAAATAAGCTAAATGTTCGTGTGCACGACTCGCTTGACAGAATCTATCTAATATTTTTTTGTGTCATGTTTATTAATTACTTTGCATACTAATAATTGTAAAATTCTAGTTCCTAAAACGTAACAGACAGATGTGTTGCTGGGGAGTTTGTTGGCCACTTCTTCTTCACAGCTAAATTAAAACACTAGAAGTGGTGACGGGCGGGCGTTTTGGAGGACTGTCTTTTGTAGAACTTGACGTTCAAATTGTGTTTGTTTTCAGCCTAATTTGAATAAATTACTTTTGATTTTTTTTTTAGTGTACTTTTGATATGCGTCATATTGTCCGCAAATAAACTCTTTTTCTTTCTTTCTTTTCTTTCTAACTAGGTGCATGTTATGTGGCGACGATTATCTTAAATCGTCTATCCCAAGGTGTTGGGTGTCGTTGAATATGTCGCTTAAGAGTATTGAGAGTGTTTGAAAGCCATTTTACCATCCAAGAATCTCCGTGTACGAAATGTTAAGCGATTGGAATTGGCCATTATGAAACCTAACACTGAAAGTTTCTTAGGAGTCAAGTGTCGCCATCTATCAGCTAAACGGTTGTTTTTGGAGACGAGAAAAAATCATGTTAGTAGCATATAGAACTAAAACATGGAAAACTATCACAGCTAAGTTTCCAAGTTAACGAGTAATAGTCGGCTAAGCTAATAAAAGTTATAAATCTGACCTACAACTACGGAACCCTACACAGCGAATGGGTCGACTCGCACTTGTCCAGTTTTTCTGTTTACAATAAGCCATGGTCATTCTATCCAAATAGTCAAATCGTATTGAAGTTGTTGAATTGTGAAAAAAAAACAGATAAATCTGCCTATAATCGATCGAGTTCTACGTACTGAAATGTGTTGTACACAAAAAAGATTTATATTTAATTTCTTTGACAGTTAATCACACCTTATTTCTACGCAACACCGTAGAGCCTAGAAATATAAAACTTGGATTTTATGAAGTATTTTTACAAATTATGACAAATTCTGGGTTTTACAAAGAACTCAGACCTTTGCGATCCTTTTTAGCGAGATTTCGGCCTTTCAACCGTTTCGATGGCGCGGCCATGAAGTTTTGGTGTTACAGCTCATAAAGTATAAACCTCGTTTTTTTTCTTTAGAAATGTGGGCCATAATGGACTATACATTCATCGGTGCCATGATATTTTCAACGTCTCAAAAAAAGTGTTCCTAAGAAAAACCCATAGCAAAGCTTAATTATTGTTAAATACAACTAAGACGTAAATTATAGCGCAGCGGTGTACCTAACTTTTTTGTATGGAGATTTTATTAACTGCTGTCCCCCGCGGCTTTGCTCCCGTCAACTGGCAAGTTTTTAATACAACAAAAAAAACATTACATAACAATATCGTAGTAAATATGTCTATGTACTTTACTCACTGACATATTTTATACGTCAGTGACAGTGACTTTACTCCTCCAAAGACCTAGAATTTCTATACTCTAAGCTTTACTCATTTGGTCTAATGCACAGACTACCTACATAGAGAGATACTACGTAACTATGTCCACAGACTACATAGAGATACTACGTATACCTACTATGTCTAATGTTTCTGGCTAGTGCAATGACTAAAGAATGCTAAAGAATAAGAGGAGCCTGTGATAAGAGCTTTAGTCATTGGGCTAGTGGCTAACGAATACGGGCGCACACCGTAGACAAAATACATGTTTTTTTTTCAGATTCACATTAGGGATGGCGATTCTTTACGAAAACAATCGATTTTAAATCGATTCTAATTGAACGCTGATGTAGCGAACTAGCGATACAAAATAAAATTAAGGACTATATGTATATTTAAATCCATGTTATTAAAAAAAAGAAAATACCATAGTAAAAGATCTCTTATCAGTAAAATCAGTTTTTTTTTTAAGTTCAGTGATTATATCAATATAAATCCATTATAAGATGAAAATCAAAAAAGATACTATATAATATTATAATAAATGAACTGTTAACAGTGAATTCAGTTTTTATTTGTTCACAAATTTGAATGGCGATATTCAAGGGTGAAATATCGATTTAATGGGTCAATTCAGTTCTGCAAATCGATTTAAAAATTGTTATTTGGGCCAGAAAAATCGATTCATCAACAAATTGATCTAAACAGGTTGGTTTATTCTTAATACAAATCTTTCTAGGTCAACGTTAACAGACATAAGAAATGTATTTAAAGAACAAACTATATACACTTAAAATAGAAAAAAAAAAAAAACTACTAACTAAAAAATGGCATCAAAAAATTCGTCCCCATCGCTATCGACTGGAAGTGAGCCCAAAAGACTGGCTGCATTGCCACGTTGTATGGCAATGCTTATCCTCTGTCCAAGGTAAAAGCCAGCCATTAGAATTGATCTGACATCGCCATCTTTAAGTCACATCCTGATACTGTCATCATTGTTGATCAGTCATGAGTCATGTACGTCACACCTACACCTCTATATAGTCTGTGCGTCACACTCACTCACAATCAATTTTCTGAATTTTCAATTTTTCATTTCATTTTATTTTTTGAACTCGAAGATGTCTGATTCGTGTTTGTGCACTGTGTGTTTTAATTTATCGTCGATTGGAATTATTGATAGTTAGTGTTGGTATATATTATATTATTATGTTTATTTATTTAGACTTTATGCACAATAGTGGTACATGGGCGGACTTAATGCAACAAGGCATTCTCTACCAGTCCACCTTTGTGTTAAAAAGATTATACCGTGGTAGGTTATGTTCGGTAGGTTAGTTTACAAAAATGTTCTTGATTTTCAATGTTGTTGTTGAATGTTTCAAATGTTCTTGATGAATAAATATGACGAGGTTTGATGGAAATAAGTTGGCATAGTCTAAAGTTTTTTTTATAATGGCGAAGTAAGTACTGTCTTGAAAATGTTTGTGCTAGGCTTATGTAGATTGTTGTTCTTTGTCTATTGTGTCCTGAAAATGAATAATTCCAAGTGCTTTTACGTCTTCATGTGTTCTTCTGAACCTGCAAGGTGTTTGCTTTGGATGCAGTGAAATCAGTCATTTGGGATGACTACTGCAGTTTTTTA
Source organism: Ceramica pisi (assembly GCA_963859965.1). Taxonomy (NCBI): domain Eukaryota; kingdom Metazoa; phylum Arthropoda; class Insecta; order Lepidoptera; family Noctuidae; genus Ceramica; species Ceramica pisi. Next base: position 1,545,382 of record OY982528.1, read on the forward strand.
GATGGGTTGAAAATGTTTTTAAATAACTACCAACATGTTTAAAATCAGTGACAACTGCAAAAATGAAATAAATTAGCAATTAATGAATGAGCATTTCTCTACATGTTAATAGTGTCAGAGGGTGAGTTACACTCCTTGCTTGGTACGTCTTGTCTCCTTTATTGATGCGTTCTTTCGATTCTGGTAGTTGTTCACATAAAAATTCTTGTCACCGGGAAAGGAATTGTCTGCATATATTTGAGAGGATGTTGATCTTCGTTGTTTTTTTGTTGTCTACTTAACCATCCCAAAGAGGTCAGATAGAAATGTTGGTTCACTGTGCTGCTCAGCAAGAGTGAATGTTGTATGTATGTATGTATGTAAATCGGGCTGGTTTCCGCAACTCCACGACTAGGCGCGTATTTTGCGTGTAAGTGGGACAAATGTGTCATTCGATCCACCCCAGCTCCCCAAGGAAGGCCAGTAACGCCTTGCTGTTACTAACTATCTCACAGAAGGTACCTGGGTTACCGAAGTACTTGGCCCTGTAATCCGCGACTACCGGGCAGCTTAGAAGCAGGTGTGCTGCTGTCTCATCTTCCTCCATACAAGCTCTGCATAGTGGGCTGTCAGTGGCTCCTATGGCATAGAGTGAATGTTTAATCCTAATTGGATTAAACATTCAGTCACTCATCAGTAAGCAGTAGCAGCAGTAGTAGTAGTCAGTTGCGAAAGTTTCATACAAGCCCAGACGCCCGGCCTTACCTGCTTCAAAAGTTTGCCTTGCAATAAAAAGTCTTAGCAACTATAAAAGCCTACAACATAATCATACAAATGCAAAGAACATTAACTTAAAACTTCTAATTTAAAGTTTTTGTTTTTATCGAAATTAAAAATCTTTAAGGCTGCCTACTCGTAGCAATTCTACTGATGAGTGGCTGACATTCAACACGCAACCGACACTGCTGGTCACGTCAAAAATTGAAATTTGGCACGCGGAAGGTTCCTTGGGGATTGCACGGGAGCACTAAGAGAGGATTTCTCAAATCCCAATGGAAACGGGACAATGGGATACGCTTGTTTGAAGTTTTGGTCAGTGGGTCGTCTTAGGGGCGGATTTAAAGACAAATTTACTATAAAATGAGTTTATATTGTATGCAAAAGGGAACAAAAAGCAAACCATTTAAATGTCCTGTACTTTTTTATTATTAGGGTCTTTCTTTGTTATTATTCATCTTAGGTATGCTTGTAAGTGGAGCTACATAATAACTGGCATGACGTATCAAACAACTGTGTTTTCTGCAATTTTCAGGAGGGCAATTAAAAATGGACAATGTTTTCCCCATGAAGGGAAGAAAACAATATATTTCATGTCTTGCCTAGACTTGAGCATGTGAGATTACACCTTCATTCTAGACCTTGGAAATCCATAGATCCGTGCGTTAAAGTGTCTTCTTGTCCTCTAAGTTAAATTTGACAAGATTCCAGGAGAGATAAAAAACTGATTATTATATTTGAAATACTTCAGACATGTGCACTGAATACATAAATAGGTATATATTAGGTTCGACTATGATGTCACATATTAAAATATGTGTATTTAATACTGTATCAGTATACAATTGACTTAGGCGGTATTAGTTCAACAAAAAAAAGACTTATGCGGTATTTAAACTTTTTTTTATTATAATTAAGTAAAAAAATATATATTTTTCAATGCTTTCTTAATGCATTGAAAAATATATAGGAGTTCTAGGAACAATAGTAGGAAATATGACAATGCTTTTAGCTTATCTGTTATTAGTTTCAACAAAACAATTACCTATGTGTCACAGGAATGATTATGAATCAATATCACGTTACTGAATTAACTATAGTTTTGGTAATCACCCAGCTTCTATTAGTATATCTTTACTAATATTATAAAGCAGAAGAGTTTGTTTGTTTGGTTGAACGCGCTAATCTCAGGAACGACTGGTCCGATTTCAGTGTTAGATAGCCCATTTATCGAGGAAGGCTATGTTTAAAACAAGTTGTTTAAAACATGTGTTTTAAACAGTGTTTAAAACAGTTTAAAATAAAAGATCGTTTTTTATTAGGCGTTTGAAAACATTGTTTAAAACATCTTTTAAACAATGTTTAAAACGTTATAAAAAAACAGGGTTTAAAACAAATTTTAATTGCAAAAATAAATGAATACTAGTTATTTTTTCCTTATTTCTTTAATTTTATCAACTTTTAAACAAGTTTTATAAAACAATTAAAGTGGCTTTTTAACTTAATATGTACACTTTAAATATTTAAAATCCTTAATCAAGCAATACTTAACAATTATTATTTTAAACGACCATGTACAATCATATTTGTTCGTTAATAAGCAGATTAGACAACATTTATTATTTTTTATTTAGGTATTTAAAAACTGTGACAAGTTTTGCAGCTTTCTCATAATATGTTTTGGGTATTCCCCTTATTTATAAAAATAAACGTCGGAACAAACAGGATGTATTGAATTAAGATCAATTTTTGTCATGCAGTTTTTAAAATAGTATAAAAGTGAATTATATCAGGTTTAATGAATTTAAAATGGATGATACGAGTAACTAACTTAAGTAAAAAAAAACCAGTTTCAAACATTTTGAACTGTTGTTTTATAAAATGTAAAAAAAACTGTTTTTTTTTCCAACCCTGTCTATCTCACATCTTTTGAAAATTGAAAGAAAAATATTGATTTTGGTAAATTAAACAATCAAATTCGGCAATTCTTTCTCCATCTCACATCTTTCATTTGAATACAAATTAACACTGTCACTTGGTCTTTCAAAAACATTTTTATAGTACTGTAGATCCGGTAAAAGTTCCCATTGCTCTCCGTAGTGAGTGAGCTGCTAGCAGGTTTTTAACATCTATAATTTTTTCTTTTTTGATTGGCACATTTATAAGTATGCTGTTTGGATTTATTAGACTGACAGTCTTGTTCTTTTTGCAAATATTTTTGTATAAACCCAAGGCATAGGAGTCTTCTGCCCGAACTATTACATTACTCTTCTGTTGGTTTCGTTTTATAAAAATCTTTTGCTTTGCTTTATGGAAAAATGCATCGCATTTGTAGATTTTAGTACTTCAGTACTATCCTCTTTCCAGTTATATACGTCCACTTCTTCTCCTAATTTTAAAACAGATCCATGTTCTTTGAAAAAATCATAATAACCTTGCGGATTTGGTATAACTTCTGTTTTTTTAATTTTCTTCTCAATTTGGGCAAATACGATCTGGCGGCAAGAACGAGTGATCCACTACTGGAAAAAGTAATTCAAGAGTCTTTATTCTACCTGGTGCATAATCCTTGAGATATTTGCAAAGCATTCCCAAAACTGATGAATTTTTGTTTTGGCCACTGCATCCATCGGCCACCAGTCTTACGGTCGTTACCTTCTCGTATTTTTCAATGTTAGAGCAAAGGCAATGAAATACAGCACTGGCGATCTCATTTGACGCTTTTGGTAAAATATCTTCGGTCCACGTGTAAATAAAAACATTGTCAGTGCCTAATTTTCTTTTAGAACTGCCAGACACAATCGTAAAATTGTAGGTTTACAATTGTCGTGAATAACCCTTTAACTGGTAGAGGGAGGGAATGAGCTTAGGGCGCATTCACACGGGATACGTCTTTGACGATTCGGTATAAAACACGATTCGCCTTGACGGATAGATGTTCACATTGAATACGGAATCGTGTTTTTTCACGATTCGTCAAAATATCCGAATTGATGTTCACATGTTGTTTCGTGATTGTGTTCAGTTGAGAGTAAACTACCAAAGACAATGGACGTGAATACTTTAATTTTGTACTGGCATTATCGTCGATCTAAAAAAAGAAAAACAAGAAGAATACACTGGGTGCATCCAATTTTAAGGCAAAGACAAAGTGTTGGGGATTTTTATACTTTGATGAGCTCGTTACGAGAAGATGATACCAAATTTTACACTTATTTTAAAATGTCTAAAGATACCTTTGACTTCCTTCTCCAAAGGTTGGATACGGATTTGAGAAAACAGGATACATGTATGAGAAAGGCCATTAGCCCTGAAGAAAAGTTGGCGATAACTATAAGGCAAGAAAAACTAATTATATTATTTATTATTCTTATTTATTGGTTATATTTATGATAATTTAGAACATGTTTTTAGAAATTTGATAGATCCAGATAATCACTTAATTGACTTAGAGCTGTAGATAGTGCCGGTGATGCACTTGGATCATCGCGATGGATCAGCGATGTTCCAGGTTGTAGAGGGGTGGGCGTTTCTGCAGACACTTCTGCATTTACTATCGATGAACTTTCAGGAAGAGGCCGAGTATTATTATTATTAGACGTTCCTCCCGGTGATTCTTGAGGCTTAGTATAATAACCACCACTATTATAGTTGTGATGATGTGAATTGTAATAATTTTGATGCCAATTCGAATAGTTTCGTCCAGTTTTAATACTCTGTATTAGGTTAATGACCCCAGATTGGAATTCCAGTATTTGATCATCATCAAAATGCTGAAGGGATGGCAGAACCCCCTTAAAAAAATTCATGTTACGGTCATCACTTCCAATTGTGTTTAATTGATGATCAACAAGTTTCATCATTTTATCATCCAATACGCTGCCACTATCCATTCTTTTCTTTTTTGATGATGATTCTAAGTGTTTCTCTTTCTGATTTTCTTGTTGATCTGCATTTTCTCTTTGGGCTTCATCTCTTGTATTTGGATTATTGTCATATGTTTCACCTGGCTTAATAATTGGCTTCAAAAAGCTCATCTCTTGATTATATTTGTAGGGCTTAGATTTTGTACCAGACCCAGATTTTTTTGTTTCTTTGTTTTCATCTAATGATTTCCTCCAAGTGTCTCTCAATTGTGTCCACCTTTTCATCACTGAACTTCCTGAAACAATAATTCATAAAACTGTATGAACGGTTTTATAAGAAGATTTTTATTTACATCGCATTATTCCCAATATTACAAAACAACCACAGATGAATATATATATACTAGAAAACAACTGTAATAATAAGGACACGGTTTCGAAACACGTCACGACAAGACGAGCGGTCTGTTGTCGGGCGAATATCTATTCACAAACGCCGTTCGCTGTCCGTCTGTGTATTTATGAATTATTATACATAAATAAAATATACAGGGACCTGATCTGTGGTTGTTTTGTACGGGCTACGCCCCATACGTTTTATAACGGTTTTTGCTTTCGTAAAAAGAGGATGCTTAGTAAGCTGAATTTGTATAATTGAAGAAGCGCTTGAAGAAGTTGTATTTTCATTTAGACTAATCTATCCCACTAGGCAGCCAGTCAAACATATGAAATCGTTTGGGTGCCTAGTGGGAACGCTTATTCTGAATGAAAATACGACTTCTTCATCCCACTAATTTGGTTTTAATGAAATATTTTTTTAGGTATTTGGCGTCAGGACTTTCCTATGAAGATCTTCATTTTAGTTATCGAATTGGCAAATCAACCATTTCCACCATCGTAGTAGAAGTGACGCAAAGTATATGGAATAATTTATATGAAGAATTTATGCCACTTCCTAATAAGGAAGAAGAGTGGTTAAAGATAGCAAGTGGATTTAATGAAAAGGCCAATTTCCCTCACTGCCTTGGAGCAGTTGACGGGAAGCATATTAGGCTTCGAAAGCCGTCAAATAGTGGTTCAGTATATATGAACTACAAAGATTTCTTTTCAATAGTGTTATTAGCAGTCGTAGATTCAGATTATCGATTCGTTTACGTCAGTGTAGGTTCCTATGGAAAAGAATGCGACTCATCAATATTTAAAGAGTCAAGTTTTTGGAAAATGTTGACAGAAGGCCGTTTGAATATACCCGAACCAAGGCCTTTATTTACAGAATCAGAAGTTCAAGTTCCTTACGTAATTATTGGCGACGAGGGATTTGGTTTACACACACATTTATTAAGACCTTTTGGTGGAACGCATCTTGACAGAGGTAAACGAATATTTAATTATCGTTTAACCAGAGCGAGAAGATACGTGGAATGTGCGTTTGGCATTCTAGCAAATAAGTGGAGAATTTTACATAGACCCATAGACCTTAAACGAGAAACAGCTATTTCAGTAGTGAAAGCTTGTACTGTCCTCCACAATTTGATTATAAAAAAGGAGGGAATTGAATTAGAAAAAGAATTTAATTTTGAAAATTTACTACCCCAGGAAGTATCACCGAGTGTCGGAACTGGCAATTCAATGAGAAATGAATTTATGACCTACTTTCTATCAGAAACTGGATCAGTACCATGGCAAGACAACAAAATATAGGCAGTATAGATTTGTATTTAAAATTTTCTCAATAAAAACTTACCAAACAACTGTCGGTCCTTTTGATCCATTTCTTCAAAATCTTCTTTCAAAATTATGCATATTTCCCGCCATGCTGCTGTTTTAGCGGTTTTGTCCTTATAAATTTCCAAAAATTTATTCCATAAAACTGGCCTGTCTTTGATTGCAGCAATCAAAACTTCGCGATTTATTTGTTGGTCATACAATTTTTCTTTTTCTTTTTTCGACATGATTTTATTGAAGCGCAGCGCTACACGTCTTAACAAGTCAAAGGAATGTACTGAATTGAGCGGGCGCGCGGCGGGTGGGGCAGACAGGCGGGCGGAGCAGGCAGGCGCGCGGGGCGCGAGCGCCAATCACGATTCGAGATTTTTAACGAATCGTCATTCTAATGACCGTAGTGACCGACGTATCCGTCTACGTCTTTTTTCACGATTCGTGAAGCGTGTGAACATGGGTATATAAAAAGCATTGCTCCCGTCAAAAAAAATAACGAATCGTGAAAAAACACGATTCGTGAAAAATCACGATTCGTCTTCGTGTGAATGAGCTCTTAGATAATGAAATAAAACTTCACTACTTTGAATCATATTTATATATATATATATATATATATATTTTTAAACATTTTATTTTACTTATTATAACAAGTAATAATATAATAAGTATAAATAATTATTTATTAATTATATAGAAAAAAACATGATGGCAACATATAAACCACCATCAGTCTAGTCTTACCAATTTATGTATCTGTTTGATATAATTTTGAATAAATTTTTGAAGGAAGGCACTGCACACAATGGCACTTGACACCTATCACATTGTATCCTGGATCGTTGATTATTGTGTGCACTACTACACAAGCGACACCTTCTATAGGTGGGTAATTCTACAGGCCAATGAGCTCCCAGCTCAGAAAAACTAATTTCTCGAGGCACGCCAAATAGTTTCTTTTGCCTTGATTCACTTTCTTCGGATTGTACAGACTTACTTTTTTTGGACGCGATCTTTGGCATGGTAGCAAAGGGTCTCTTTCGGAATGTTGCGTTTGCTACTAATTCTCGAGACAATGTCAGCCTAAATTCCTTTTGAGACAATACGGTGTGGTTACGTCTGTTAGAAGCATATTTTATTTACGCGTTTGTTATAGCAGCATCAATAAGGAAATAGAAGATGCGTTTCCACCACTTCGAGCTTTTTCTTCCGGCTGCGTACGGGGTTCTCTGTTGGTCAAACCGGTCCACTCCTCCCATACGCTTTGTGTATTCTGTAATTGTCAGCGGACAGGGGTATGATTTTTTAGATCCATCCTTTTGAGTTCTTTCACAAGATGTTTTCTGCTTTTGTCCAAAGCAGAAAACATCCCTTTGGATGAAATGCAGTGCTCAAAACGCTTAATAATTTGTTATCTTTCGAGATAATAAAGCCAACATTATTTTTTACCCTCCATTTCCATTCTCCTCTTTTCAGCTTTTTTGTTTTTTGGTTTGCATTTTTTACAGCCTTTGCTATCTTTTCACCAATTTCTTTATTACCAGTCGCTTTGGGCTTTTTTACAATTAGTGGCATATCTTGGCGGTCATTTCTGACTGTAGCAGTTGCATATATTATATACCATTATTATATAACGTTTGTAGTAAAGCTGGGCTAGAAAAAAAGTTATCAAATGCTATAGGTTTCATTTATGAGTGACTGGCATAATGTCATGACAACATTACTGCCTAATCCTGTTTCGACGTTTTCGGTCTTTCCAACATACACTTGAAACTGAAACAAGTATCCTGAGTGGCTGTCAGCTCTAGCCCAAACCTTGAAGCCCCGTTTTATGGGCTTCATGGGCATGTATTGCTTTAGAGTAGATCGCCCCTTGAACTTTATCATGCACTCGTCAATTGACTGAGAATATGTGTTTTTGGCATTTGTCTGACATTTTACGTTGATGTAATATAGCAGCGGCCTTATTTTATACAGTTTGTCGTAGTTATCATCGTTCCTGTTCGGCATATTGGCATTGTCATTGAGATGTAAATATTTCATAAGTTTTTGAAACCGCTTCAATGTCATTGTCTCAGCAATTTCAACAACATGCAGTAATGGGTCACTGGACCAATAATCTTCTATACAGGGTAATTTGTGAATGCCCATTTGAATCATCATGCCCAGTAAAGCTTTGATCTCTGTTGCTGACGCCTGTTCCCAATTTTGGTCATTGCATTGTGATGCGTATAGGTTAGATTGGGTTACAATCATATCGATAGCTTCAGAGTCAAAAAACATTTTAAAAAATACGAGTGGCCAAGTCCTATTGGCTATGTTCCGAACTGGTTGTAATTGAATAGAATCAAAAAGAGAAACTACAGGATTCTGCGACCAGGCTACTTTTTTCCATTCGTCTTCATCTGCATCAGATCCGTCTGAGTCCTCAATTTCTGATAGATCAAAATCTTCTTGAAGTTCAAGTTCTATATGTGAAGGACTGTGTCGTGAACTTCTTTGTGGGGGTGGCTGCATAACATTTTCATTTGAGGGCCCTGGTAGAGGTGATGATGTTGGTCGAGGGCTTAGTTCTGGAAAGATCCTAGTGTTGATTGGGTCATAGTTATTTGACGACAACATACCAGTAAAATCTTCCACATCGGAATCCTCCGCTTCATCTTCAGATCTCGCTCCATCACTGAACGAAATAATTCTTCTAACGCACTTTCTACTTCATCAGGTCTCAGATTCACCCCACGACGATCCATATTCCTATAAAATACACAAAAAAAATATAAATATGTAATACAATAGGTAATACTAAACTGGTATTGGCCAACATGTTGCCGTCGTACCCTTACGGCATACAGACAGTGGCATATATATTGCCGACGTAATTTTCGAAAATTACGTAAATATATTTAATTATATTTATTTTTTAATAAGCATCACCTTTGTACCTATTTTTCTGTTTCCTTCTTCTCTTGTTCTTGTTAAATATGTGTACATAAATGGTTAAATAAATAAATAAATAAATATTTATTGTTTTCCAAAAATATTCAATGATTCGTCAAGAATAATAAACAACTCATAGAATAAATGTAAGTACTTACAAAAAGGTACTCCAGATTTCGAGATAAATCGAGATGTAACTGAAAACCACAAAATACGTACTTCGTCACGTCTTTCACAAGTGACAGATGTCAATGAGGTCGCATGTCATATTTTTTATTTATTTAGTGCTTCGTTCTCTGTTGCAAAAATCAAATAACCACAATCTGTTCGCCTGTACTGTCGAAAATGTGAAAATGAGAACATGATGGCATATAAATTGCCATTGTCATTCAAAGGCATAATAAGCACTTTGGTCTGGAACCTTGGGGCATTGGTTGGTTTTTTTGGCAATCGAAACTTAAAGTTAACCTCCGGCCCGTCGCGCATCTTTTAATAACGCGGTTAGTCGCGTGGGGTCCCTCAAACCTCAAGAATAAAACGCCTATAAAACCCCTTAAAATTTGTATCTTGTAGTGTGTGTCTTATTGTTTGTACTTACGCTCTCTTTAAACTTCCTAGATAAATTAATACATAGCTGCATAGCCATAACTTGATTCCTAGGATCTTTTTAACTTGTATTTTTTAAGTTTTTCTGCAAATTAACTATCTTCAATGCTTTGTTTACATTTCTTGTATTATGTCATTATGTCAGTTGGACAAGCCTAGTTTTCTTTTTAATTCTATTCTGAAGTTAGCTAGGAGTTTTAGGTCGCATATGAAATTGTCATCAGACCTTCTTAAAGTCCATTTTTTTTCCATCAAATTCTAGAAACACTTCTCATATCAAATTCAAAATAACAGCGAGCCTTCATCTGAGAGCCGTCGTAAAAAAATGGTCAGTCTACGTTTGGAGCTGAGATCAGCAACAAGTCGGGAAAAGTTCCTTAAGAATAGACTGAGAGGACAGTTTACCTCCTTGGAACCAGAGAAGTCGGCCTCTCTCTTTTATTAAGAGAGACTTAGAGAACAGTTCTAAGTTTACCTCCTCGGATCCTGATAAGTCGGCCTATCTCCTTGCCGCATTTAAAAGGACACCTTGATGCCTGGGCTGAACGAGCCTGGGATGAAGACATTTCTCGGCCCATCCTCTCCAGCCCTCTGAAGAGTGACGACCCTCCAGTCCTCCGGTTCTCCAACGAAGATTTCATTCTCATCTCACGTCCACTCATCCCTATCATTCACCAGCCGTTCTGGTATAAGTTGTTTAATTCATTAAATCTATACTAGTATTTATTTGTCCTTTTTCCTTTTAGCACGCATTCCCCTCCTAGGTAGGTGAGTGCTATATGTGACCTCACATTTTACAGGCTCCCCCTGTAAAATGTAACGTTACAATCTTTCCAACTATTTTAGCAGTTTCTTATTTATTTATTTAATGAAAATAAAATTGCAAAAAAATATCAAAAATATTCATTTATTTATTGTTTAAATTTCCAATCTTAAATTAGGAACATAAAGGACAATGCTCACAAAGTATGGGGAAAAAACCCAGGCCCGGCGCAAATGAAATGTATCTCAGATTTAAAGTATTTATATGTGACATATTATTCAGTAGCATTACCAAAATCTTTTTTTTAAATGTCATAAATTGCTAGTTGTTTTATGTAAGGAGCTTCAAAAATGTGATTTATTTTTTAATTATTTCTTTCTTTACTCTTATTCTATAAATGACATTTAGGCATCTATTTTGACAACGCCATCTACATTTTGTGCAATGTTAGGGTAAACTTAATAAAAAACAAGAGTAGGCAAATGAAATTATTGTATTATCATACACATTATTGGTTCTCTAAGTCTATGATTACATCTTCCAGAGTGTATCCGGGATGATTAAAATCATCTTGATGTCTGGCCCAACCCAAGTAATACAGTACACTCATAATATGGGCGCAGCTACCCAAAGTTCTTTTGCCATGTATACAAGAGCAATAATACTCTGAAATTGCATTAATACCGGTTTCTCTTCTATACAGAATATAAGTATAGTAAGTTCTGTTCCTTACATGCCGCGATTGTATACGGCATCTTATTAAAACACCGCTTTCGCCATTCATTGTTACGAGCACCGGATGTCTATATACTTCAATTTCGTAGACACCTGTTTGTTTAATGTGCTCACTGCAATAGGAGCGTGCTATTTTACAGTGATAAGTGCCCACAGCAAACAATATCAACTCTTCTTGGGAAAGTCTGGGGAAATCTTCCAACGCATTTGTTCGTTTGGAAGCAAATGACCAGAATTTGCTTCCAAACGAACAAATGCGGCTCTGTCTGTTTAAATTGTGCTCAATGACGTAGTCTGCCAAAAGGTTTGGCTTGTGCACATTCCTATTTATAATATCAACGAATTGTTCAGTGTATTGACTGTCCTCATAGGGTTCTTGGAAGGCATTGATAAGCGCTGCGGCTATTTTATAGTCAGTCATTGTTGAGGGCAATGCTCGATTAAATACCCTGTGTCTAAAAATCTTAAAATCACGTTTAAACCGCCCGTTGATTGTCTCTACGACCCAGCGGCATAAGGTGACCAGCCTAGATTTATTGGCTTCTTCACATGTCAGCTGGGTTTCACCACGTCTTTTGGTCGGGGGCATGTGCACGTCATAACCATATGTTTCTAGAAGAGGAACTGCGTCACGGAATCCCCTGTCAAGAATGAACGCATCGTCTTGTTCAAGATAATAATTAATCGGTGCTTCTTCGTATGGGCCATCATGATTTTGTAAAATCTGCTTCATGATGGAAGCATCAGAGGTCGAAGCTGAGTATGGACCTGTGACGTCTATAATATGTCCATCACCGCAGACCAACATAAAAGGTTTTATCAAATTGGTATACTTATGGAGGCTGTAGCTATTCCTTTGGAAAAGGAAATTGGAGCTTTTTTGGATAAAAATGTAACCGCCGTCACATATTATCAACGCTTTCGTTGATTGGTCATTCCCAAAGATGTAATTAGGGAGAATTCTGTTTCTTTGGATTACTTCTTCTCTGCTGATATGATCCAGGCCCAAATGCAAAGGAACGAAATCATTGTAAAGACATTCTCTCACCAGCGCGACTTTTCGGTCTATACTTTGCCGAGATGTATTAAAAGTGGTTGCCAATCTAATACTGGGTTCACCTGTTCTTATTTTAGAAAGGTAAATGCCTAAGTCTTTTCGATCAGAACTAGATCTCCGAGACAAGGTCGGTACTTGTGACAATAAAGTATCAAATTGTTCATGACTTAAGCCAGTCCAGAAATGTAAATCTTCTTGTGATATTTCGTTTATATTATCAAAATCTAATTGACATCTATTTTCCAGTGCTAGCGTATAGATATTCACAATATCTTTAAAAGTATCACTATTAAAATCTATTTCACGATGTGACACATTATGAGGCATGTCTTCCAAGGATGTATTTCTCAGGTGGTTTTCACAAATCCTTGCGAGCGGGGGTATGTATAATCTGTAATAACTTAGTAAAAATACCTTAATCGAATTAGGCATTTGTCGGAGTTACATGTTGCCACAATTCTCCATCACACAACGACGGGAAGTGTTGGCCGCCCTAGTGAAATCTGGAACTGTGATTGCGGCACCACCAGTTTGATGGATAAGAGCAGCTGGTGGTTCAAGATCAGGACGTAAAGAATGGTCGATCCTATGCCGACAAGGATGGCATATTGACCTCGATCCATCGAAAGCTACCTGTAACATAGAATTAAATATTTTAGTAAATAACGTCGACAATGATGTGGTGCTAGCGATTAATATTTTTCCGCGGTCGATTATCTATGTTATCTTTTTATTCATAGCTATATTTAATGTAATTATTATTACATATCTGAGTACCTATACAATATGCAACCTGAAAGCAGGTATACTTATTGTTTTATTATGAAAAGTTAGGGGTTTAATAATAATAATATGTGGGGACATCTCACACACGGCCATCCGACCCCAAACTAGGCAGAGCCTGTACTATGGGTGTCGGACAGCTGATATACATACACAGATATATAAATAGATACATATATAGATAAACAACAACCAGACACAAGGCAAACACAAGTGCTCATCACACGAATGTTTGCCCTGGGCGGGATTCGGACTCGCCACCCTGTGCGTCGGAGGCAGTTACACTACCACCCAGGCTACGGAGCCGGTTTATTTATGTTATGACTATACATACATACCCCTTGCTTTTCATAATAAAAAATAAGTAGGTACACCTGCTCTGCTTTCAGATTGTATTTGTAGGTACACATAGATAATAATGTTTAATACCCGTGCATAATTATCATATTGACTATTTCAATACTACATAAGTACACGTTAATAGTTATATAATATATCTTACCTCTTGTAGCGGTTGCAAATTCTGGAAAATACGTTCAACGAAGTCTCTCCGGGATTCGAAAAAACGCTGTGTCAGAACGTGTCTCTGAATACCTCGGTATAACGACCGATCACACACAACACACCTGTTCATGTTCAAAAATAACTAATCGCGAAGCTTATCAAAGTCCAAAGTAATGCCAAAGTAGTATGTAGGGTTATTAGTTCACAAAAGTCGATTATAAACAATGAAGCGCACAGATCTCAACGAAGTATAACGAAGGACTGCGCATTGGCCACGTGACGTGAGCGAGACTACACAATGAGTGACACTCGGCCGGTAACTTGATAAGGTACGAGAATACAGGGAACCTATAAGTGCGAGTGAAATAGCAGTTGACTCTTGGTTCGTTTTTGTAGCGAGCGACGACGACGGAAAGGTATTGTGTGAACAAACAACCGGTTTAGTTTAGTGCCTCTCCGTCTTGCAACAACCACTGAGAATATTATAATGTGTTGGGGTTTTCGTCGTTGACGATACTCCAGTTGTAGGTAGTTGTTGGTAAATAATCCACACTGACACACACTGTTTAGTTTTAATGGTTTATTGAGAAGAAGACTTAACTATTTCTATCTACGAGTATGTTTGGCGTCTGAGTCGCACGTTATTTAGTTGTTACACGCGTAGGTAATTGCCCCGCTCGCGATCGTGGTTTTGTTACGACTAATTTTAATTGTTTAGAAGCGTGTCAAAGTAGAGCGCCTCACGACAATTCGCTGTATGAGCATTATTGGCTCGTACATAATGGTTAGCGTAGTATGTTAAAAAATATGTTTATACATATTTTCTTTAAATAATTCTATTTATAAATTACTTTCACGAAAAAAGGATTAGCAAAATATTACGTTTAAAAACGAATTTTTGGGTATATTTTTTTTTAGTATGAAACTACTATTTTATACTAAGAATTTGAGATATGTACCGTTTGCGCCGGGGCCTGGGTTTTTTTTGAGCATTATCCTTTAACTCATATGAAAAAAATGTGGGACGAGCCAGGCATACGAATTGGAACGAGCGGGGAATAAAATATTGAAAATTAAGTTTTGGGACGAGCGAGGCATACAAATTGGGACAAGTGGGGAATTTCTTATGTGGGACGAGACTCTGTGGGACGACCGAGGCACAAATCAAACTAACCGTCACAGAGACAGTAAAAGTGACCAATGATCGCTGCGCGGCGTAGTGATGGGACCTTACTAAAGCTTGATTATGATTAAGGTTATACGTAGACTATTATTTTACTGTTTCAAATGCATCCCTGTTTACTACAGGATAGTACAGTAAAAGAATTAAGAACAAATTAAATACTAGAAAGTAGATGACACAGACTAGACTAGAAAGGGTCTTTCCTTAGGCCTCCACACACTTTATTTTATTCGTATAAAACCTCAAACTTTTGTAGAGAATGCAGTCTGATTTATGAATTTTTATATTTTTGAATGGCAGAAATGTAACATCGATTACATCAGTAACTTGTTAGAATGAATCAATTAATTCGATCTATTGGCATCCCTAAATGGGTGTTAACTATTTGTTTAGGTAAATATTACTCAAACAAAAATTAGCAAACTACATATAAGGTGCTATAAAAATATCTGCCACGGCGCCCACGGCTTTAAATGGGAGGTAGAGGTAGTATTGTGTTTATAGATTACAATTGTGAAGAAATTTCGTACCCCGGAACAGTTAATTCAATTTGAGAAAATAAAGTAGTTAAATTAACATTGACTCCACTTTGCATAACGTGGTTCACAAATTACGCGCGATGTGTCGCTTCGTCAATGAAAATAACTGCTGTCTCTTTCCATCTGTTCTGTGAATGAAAACTGATATCAGCTGACTAGTTCGTCACTACTAATCTACTAGATACGCAATAATACGCCAAGTGTTTTAAAAGTGCAATTACTTACCAGCTACCGCATTCTTCCAAAAAACTGACGCAAATAAGATGATAAACTTCCCATCACACTTAAAACAGGCTTTGGACTGTCAAGTTAGTGTAAGAATCGCAATTTTTTCTTATTAATTTTAAACAATAGGTACTTAGATTAATATCAAATAACGATAAATTACAGTAACTTGGCGTGTTTAAAAGTTAATCATCTTATTTACAACAATTGCACCTTATTTACAGTTATTTACACACTCCCTACCTACTTATCTACAAAACTGTTGCACTAGTCCGCCTTCGCGTTGCACACAAATGTAGGCACGTTTACGTACATGTCTCTTCACTTTGTTTAATGTGTCCGTTTCACTTTTTACTTGCCTAAATGCGCGTTTGATGCATCTTTTTAGTTCTTCCACACTTCTAATGTCATGTCCGGTTTGGCCGTACACAAGGTCCTTTACACGACCCCACAAAAAAAGTCTAGAGGGGTTAAATCTGGCGAGCGAGGAGGCCACGGCACTGGCCCTCCTCGGCCTATCCACCTTTCACCGCCGTACCACACACCGTTTAAAAATTCCCGCACGCTGATGGCGAAATGAGGTGGTGCTCCATCATGTTGAAAGTGCAACCCTCTTATCTCTTCAAGAGGAATACGTTCCAACATTCTCACACGGGTTCGTAGTAAGCGCAGATACGTGTCTCCGTTCTGTCTGTCCAAGAACACCCAGAATTCTGTTGCCGAGTATCCCGGCCCACACATTAACACTAAACCGAGTCTGAAAGTGGTCAGGCCGCACGACACGAGGATTCGACTGTCCAATAATGCGCATTGTGTATGTTGAACATACCAACCCGTGTGAATGTGGACTCGTCAGTCCACAGAATGTTACGGCGTTCTTCTCGAATCCAATTACAAAACGCGAGCCGAGCCGCGTAGTCATGTGGATGCAATTCTTGTACCCTTGTGTAGTGGTAAGGATGGAGCCCTTCCCGATTTAAAAGTCGCCACACGTAGTTGTCGCTCACGTCGAAGACTCGAGCAGCATCCCTGGTGCTCGCAAGACGATGACGCCGGAAGAAGTCTTGAGTCTGGCCAACGAAAGCTGTCCAAGAAAAAAGGCGGCAATTTTAAAAAATCAAGAGCTGCCAACACTGGTTATACGCTGCATAAACGGACTTGATATTATTATTATTAAAGACTAATAAGCGATATTTACACTGCTTGGAATTTCTCAGTAACAGTCACGAAGTCTGGATTTGTTTCCGCAAATAGGCGCAAATAGGGCAATAGGCGCGCCCCCTATTAAATGGGACTTGCCGTAATATACCACTCAATCAAATATTTACATCAAATCTTTCCTCTTTATAATACTAGTATACATATATGGCATTTTTTTAACTTCTGCGTGCATTGTAGTTCACAGCTCGACTTCCTGACACGAAATTATATTGAAAAGGTAGAATTAAAGAAAAAGTTAAAACTAAAAGTTTATTTCATAACACAAACATAGGGGCTAGGAATCATAGTCGAAATCGGATTCCAAGAATTCTACACCTGAAAAAATTGAATTAGCTTCGTTGCTTTCTTCGCTGCTACTGCTACTGTTCCCAACATGTATAATAAAGGGTTCAAGTTCGTTTTCAATAAGACGGTCCCTTATTTTGTACTGCTCTTCAACATGAAGTACGTGATCAGTGTACTTCTTCCAATCATCACCAGTTATGGATAGGAAACACTCTTTTATTAAATTTTGCATTTCAGACCCTGGTATTCCTATATTTTTGCTTGCTACTTTTCTCTTCGCCTGACTCCATACAAGCTCAATCGCATTGAGGTCGCAATGATACGGTGGCAGCAACAAAATTTCGTGATTCATTATATGACTGTATTTTTTTAGAACTTCTTCTGCTTCGTAGACAACTGCAGGTTTATTATCTTTCACCAAACACATTAATTCAGATTTGGTATGATATTCTTCAAAATGAATAATAAGTTTATCCAGTACAGAAAAATATGACATTGATTGAAGTAATACCCACTTACGTAAAAACGCAGTTAACATTTCTTGTTTGTTTTTGTTCAGTGAAGTTAGAGTAAAGCAAGTACATCATACTTAACTATTTTCTACAAGAAATTACCTTGCCAATGATGTATCACACTTGTTATTCAATAGTCAGAGAAAAAAAATACAAGCTAAGAAATATCACAATCCGGGAGAATGGAAAAAACGCGGGTGCCATAAGGTCGGGGTACACATGGGGCACATCCGGGTTTAAAGTAGGTACATATTTTTGTGTGAATAAAAAAATTATAAATAGGGGGGGTCCCAATCCCTGTTTCACTGGATGAAAAAAAAAAGATATGATTTTAAAACCCGACTGCCAAAAAAGGAGGGGTAATGTTTTTCGAATGTATGTAAGTATTATTCGTTGTTACCGGCTACAGATGGACCGATTTTTATAAATTATATGTCATTAGATTTGTCTTAGTATCCTGAATGTCACAGGGTTAAGTAAGTTAAAAAAACCCTTGGCAGTCGGGGGGGGGGGGGGTTG
The DNA here is from genome assembly GCA_963859965.1 of Ceramica pisi. Classification (NCBI taxonomy): domain Eukaryota; kingdom Metazoa; phylum Arthropoda; class Insecta; order Lepidoptera; family Noctuidae; genus Ceramica; species Ceramica pisi. The sequence continues at coordinate 1,563,592 of OY982528.1, forward strand.
CATTATAGGTTGCTTTAGAGATTATCACTAAACCAGACCCTGGTTTACGTGATAATTGCGAAAGCAACCAACAATGCAAAGGTTCACGTTGCAAGTGGGGCACATAAAACGAGTGCCCTTATCCTTTTTTTGCATTTTGCACCACTTGCAACGTCCCCTTGTTTTGTTGTTTTTACTGGGGAAGTAGTCGGGAACCCGCGGCATTTCTATTGTTGGTGGACGAAATCTTTTTATGATTTCGTCCGCCAACGTCACACGAAACTGCCGCTGTGCCATTTTGCCATTCGAGAACATGACAAACGCGTTGTGGATGGACACGTTGAGAAGTCGGCGGAAAAGCTTTTTGTACCAGATTGGATTACGAACCCTCTCTATGGGAAACGCCTGCAAAAGCTGGTCCTTTTTGTCGACGCCTCCCATAGATAGGTTGTAATCCAATACTACCTTGGGCTTGTATTTATACTGCCCGTACTTTTCTTTTCCGCCGACCTCTACTTTGTGATATGTGGATATCACAGATACCAAATTCGTGTCCTTCCACACCGTGATCGTTATGTCCCGAGTTTGGCTAAAAGACACTTCCCCGACCTGCGTGTTTGCCTTATTTAAATGGCGCAAACTGTCAGGCACGAACTCCCGGTTCAGACGCAGGGTGCCCATTACGTCCGTCTTCTGGGCCTTGAGGGTGCGTGCTAGCAAAGGACTATTGTAGAAGTTGTCCATTACTAAAGTGTGGCCTTTATTTAGTAACGGACGAACTAACTTCAATACTATCTTTGAAGTCGCACCCTCAGGCTCAGCCATGTTCGTGTGCTTGCCTCGAGGTTATGCTGGTGGCCCTTCTTCCCGGTATATATGATCATCTGCCAGAGATATCCCGTCCTGGACTCACAGTTCATAGCTCTTTATACCTACCTGAGCAGCTTTTGTAGCAATGAGCTGTGAAAATGACAATCTGCCTTTCCACAGCATCAGAGACTCGTCGATAGCGATGTTCTGCTCAGGCATGTATAAAGAGCTAAATTTCGAGTTGAGGTGGTCTATTATAGGTTGCACTTTGGTCAACTTGTTCGGGATACCTCTGGCACACAACATATTATCCACGAAGTGAAGGCACCGTTTAATTAGGCAAAACCTTTTAAACGACATAACCTCGGGGAATGCTGGCATTTTAAAATAAGGCAAACTTGGAACCCAGTATTCCTGTTCAACAGGGATTGGGAAAATGCTTTGAAGCATAATCACGCCGAAGAAGGTGAACAACTCCTCCGGCGTGATTGGGACCCACCTCCTCAAACGTGAATTTTGAGGCAGCGCCGGGTTGCTCAGGAGGAGTGCTGCATATTTGTTAGTCTCATCGACCACAAGGTTTATTATGTCTTCATCCCAAATTTTAGCAAAAAGGTCATTGGGCATTTTGTTCGGACATTGGACCCACGGCGTACACAAAAGAAATAGGGCAAGGTATTTAGATAAATGTATATGCACCCCAGTGGTACGGATCGCATTCTTGTGGGCCTTGGGAGAATTGAGAAAAAATATATTTAGTTTTTTATTATTAAGGTATTTTTAAAGCATTTTTGTAACGAATTAACTCAAAACTTTTGGACTGATTTCAAAAATACTTTTACCAGTCGAAAGCTAGTCATCCTTAAGTGGCATTGGATAATTTCCCATGGGAATAGATATATAATAAGAAAGTAGGATGTGCTAGTTTTATCAAAAGCTATTTAAGGGACGTAAAAATAAAATCCAGTTCTACTTGAATAATATTTTTATTCTGCTTGATCAAAATCTATTGTTATTTCATCTAAAAAGGCTGCAGGTGCATCTATTACATCTTGATGCCTGGCCCATGATAAAAAGTAAACTAGGCTTACAACATGCGCACAGCTTCCAACAGTGCGGCGGCCGTGTATACACGAGCAGTAATACTGATCAATGCCATTTCTTCCAATTCCATTGGGATCTACTAAAATATACGTGTAATATTGTTTACTACGGACGTGTCGCGACTGAATTCGGCCTCTTATTAGTATCTTGTTTTCGATAATTTCTTGGTGTCGGTATATTTCGATGTGGTATAGTCCATTCAAACGCATGTGCTCGTGGCAGTATGACCTCGCGATTCTCAAGTGGTACGATCCCAACGTAAATAACATTAATTCTTCATATGTAAGGCGTGGAAAGTCTTCAAAATCCCGATCGTTTCCGTCGAGTCGCACGAACGCTACTCTCTGCCTGTTCAAATTATGCCTTATCACATAATCTGCCAGCTCATTGCGTTGATTCATCCGCTCATTTATTATGGATATGAACTGTTCCGCATACAGGTCTTCATATGGATTTCGAGTAGCATTAATTATTGCCGCAGTTATTCTGAAGTCGTCCATCATATGTCTCATAGCAACATTAAAATATACATGGCGGAAGATTTTAAAATCTTTTTTAAATCTGCTGTTAATAGTTTCTACTACCCAACGGATCATAGTTAATAACCTAGATTTATTAGCATCTAATGTCGTCAGTTGTTCTCCTCTTGCTCTCGTTGGCGGCATGTGAGGATTATATCCGCATTCTTCAATAGTATTGATTGAATCTCGAAATCCACGATCCAATATAAAAATGTCATCAGTTCTCAAGAACCCATGAATCGGAGAATCTTGTCGCATCAGGTCGAGCATAATTCTTGCGTCCGAAGTATTTGCTGTATATGGTCCCATAGCATCTAGTATGTAGCCATCGGTACATACTAATAAAAAGGGTTTGACTAAGTTCCGAAACTTATGGAGACTGTAAGTTTTCCGCTGAAAAAGGAAATTCGCACTCTTCTGCAGATAAATATATGTTCCGTCACATACGACAATGGCTGCGGGATCATTTTGGTTGCCACCGAAAAAATGGTTTGGGATTGAAAGGTTTCTGGCTACCACATCTTCTCTTGTCATCATCAAATCATTAATTAAGCATTCTCTTGCTATCACCAATTTCCTTTCTAATGTTCTCCTCGACATACTGAATTTAGTAGCTAAGCGCTCATCTGGTTCACCGGTTCTTATTTTAGTTAGGTAAATTCCAAGAACCGTGGCAGGACGCTCTGATCTATCACGCAGAGAAGGCGTTTGGTTTAAAATCACATTAAATTGATATTTTGAAAGACCCGTCCAAAAATGGAATTCGTTGTCATCTATTTGTTCGATATTTTCATAAGCAAATTGATTTCTCCGTTCGAAACCCCATTTGTACAGATTCATCATGCCTACAACATGAGCACCATTAAAGTTTTCGAGTGAAGGGGTATTAATTAAGTCTTCCCAATCATTACTTATAAAATGAGGATTGCAAACCCGAGCTAATTCCGGTATGTAAAAATCATGATTATGCAAAAGTTTAAACTTAGCATACGGTGGAACAATGTGGGCCACCACATTTCTGCAGTTTGGAAAAACACAATGTCTGGCTGTATTTGATGCTCGCAAATATCCACTAGGCGCAACAAAACCGGGACCCAATTGTGGACCCGCAACATCTCTCTGGTCTGCCTCTCCTTCAACTTGATGGGGTACATGATCTTGAACTGCTTGATCTTCTACTGGTTGATCTTGCACGGGTTGGTCATCCACTGGTTGATGTGGTATATGTTGATTTAGTACAGGCTGGTTTTCTATGGGTTGGTTGTGCAATTGACGATCAAATCTCACCCAGCAAGCATGGCATATGGCCCTTGAGCCATCAAAACGAATCTGAAACAATTGATAAAAAATTGCATATACTGAGAAATATTAACATCATCATCTTCACATCAACCGGAGAACTTCCACTGTCAGCATACAAAAATCTCCGCCAACCGCCAATGACACTCACACACATCGCTTTAAAAGTAAGGTAGTAACTTACAAAAGTAATTATTTTAATTATAATTACAAAAGTAAGGTAGTAACTTGCATGCCATTAAGCTGTATGACTTCTGATTGGGGAATGATACAATGGGATGCCAGCTACTTGCATACTTTTATGCAAGTGGCATTTGTATTGCAGGCTTTACGATGACGCGTGCGGCGTTGCCGTCCAGTGCATTAGCGCTTCATGGCAACGTGCCGCACCCGGATCTTTCCATCGTTTATGACCAAGCAGTCTAAATTATATTAATTAGCAATAAAAAATAGTTTTATTTTAGTAAAAAAGGATTGTAATTCCTCACAAACAAAGAAAACGTTTGCGATAACTGCGACTATAATCACGGTAAAGGCTACGGTACCAAATAAGCGTACCTATAATGACAAAAGCATGGTTAAAAGTATAATTATCTTTCTATCGCTCTCATAGTCGAGGTTTGGTGAGCCGGTAAGTAGGCATAATAACTGTGTAGGTTACTTACCTCGTGTGGAATAATTTCTTGCAACAATAATACTGCATGATCTCGGTATCTTTCTAGAAAGAGCGTTGTCAAAATGTGTTTTCGTCGACGTAACACAGATCGATTACACGACACACAACTATTTTGTCTTTCCATTTCAAACCAATCGTCAAGCAAAGTCAATAGTCCATAAAACGCGCACAAGTAGTCGATAAAATGAATAAATAACAGAAACACAGGTGTAAACGCACAGATCGAAACGACTGATGACGTACGACTGCGACGCGGTCCATCCAAGCGGCGCTGGCGCATGCACACTTCGGTACCTACCTGTTTTTATCTACCTGCCAAATGTGCGAGCGAGAGAGAGATATTTCGTAGAGTTATACAAACATTTATAGTGACTTAACGACGCGTTTCCATAATGCTAAAAGTAAAAACTTCTGTTTTATTAACAAAAGTTTATTAACTTTTAAATGTTAAATAACTTTATTTTCCCAACGGATACTTAAAATAAAAATACATATTTTGAAAAGTGGGATTAAATTCTTCAATTTAAAACTAATTTGGTCTGTGTACGCGAAATTTCATAAAGTGGGTCAGAAACGCCCAATGACCTTTGGAATGGAGACATACCCTCAGTGGGGAAAGTTGGTCCCGATGGTCCGGAAAAACTTTCCCGCACCCCGGTGAAAACGTTGGGGTCGTGAGACCAATCAAACCTCAGCAAATCCTCCGGACATGATTCTCGCAGCGCAGCATCATCTTGCCTGTCCATCGATTCCAAGACCTCAGCTAGATCGCCGGACAATTCTTCCACGACGAATTCTTCGGCGTGCCTATGGCGAGGTCTTCCGATGTCCAGGCAATCATCATCCTCGACATCGCTGCCAGGATAATGACCCACAGAGTGTTCCAACTGCGAAGCATTTTCCTCCAGGTCCTCGTAAATTGAAGGATCTAAAACAAAATTACCTACGTGAGCCGAGAGATATTTAACTTTCAGCTGCTTTAAACTCCCTAGTCCACGATGAAATCAGATTATCATCACAAATGAGAAATGAACATAAAAAAATACCTGGTCGTGCGGACGACGTTGAAGGCCCTGGAGAAAAAGCCTGCAGTGTGGAACGCTCTGCTGAGAATGATGTGCTCGGCGAGAATCCCAACAACTCGACGTCTGCTTCAACAATCACGCTGTCAGGCGCCAAATCATCAAGGGTAATTACCCCCGTGGACGGGGTAAATACCAACGGATGAACACTGTAAAAAAAAACATAAATTAGGTCTATTTCATTTGAATGTTTGAAATTACATAAGTCACAGAAGATCAAACTTACCCCTGAGGAGGTGGCGTGGCAGCAGGAGGCGGCATGGCAGCGGGAGGCGGCGTGGCAGCGGGAGGCAGCGTGGCAGCGTCAACCTCCTCGTCTTCTAGGTCCACCCGCGTTGGACCGCTTGCTTCCAGCGCTGGATAGAAAATAATTAAAATATGTTAGGTTGGATCGGTAAATAAGAAATACGATATTCAGAAGACAATTTACACACCAGCTTTTCGTAGTTCCCAAGGTTGAGGAACGCGCGGGGGCGGGACCTCCGGGGTGCCCGGCACTAAAGGGCACGGCACGCGAACTGGCGACACTCTTCTGGAAATGTGAAAATAATTAAAACATTTGTAAATGTTTAAAGCATATAATTTACCGTAATATTTTCTTGCCTTCGCTTTTTTGCTGGAGGAGCATCGGGCATTCGAAAATGCCCGGCCTCTTTTAGGTCGCGCAGCTCTACTAGCCGTGCCCTTTGTTCGGCGGAAAGCCGGGCCATATATTATTTTCTTAATTTTCTTAAATTCGGCAGCCATTGACCTAGAAGAAAGGAAGCACTTTTAATATTTCTATAAAATATTGAATAAAAAAAAAAGAAATGTTTACGCGACGGCCCCGCCACAGGCTCTGGCGCGCCAACATCATCCATTGACCTAAAAGAAAGAAATTGAATGAAAAGAAAGCCCATAAAATAAAAAACAATTGTTTACTTACAACGGCTGACGCGACGGCCCCGCTACAGGCTCTGGCGCGCCCGCGCCGACATCATCCGTTGACCTAAAAGAAAGAAATTGAATGAAAAGAAAGCACATAAAATAAAAAAAAAAACAAAACAATTGTTTACTTACAACGGCTGACGCGACGGCCCCGCCACAGGCTCTAGCGCGTCCGCGCCGACATCATCCGTTGTCCTAAAAGAAAGAAATTGAATGAAAAGAAAGTACATAAAATAAAAAAAAAACAATTGTTTACTTACAACGTCTGCCACGACGGCCCCGCCACAGGCTCTGGCGCGCCCGCGCCGACATCATCCGTTGTCCTAAAAGAAAGAAATTGAATGAAAAGAAAGTACATAAAATAAAAAAAAAACAATTGTTTACTTACAACGTCTGCCACGACGGCCCCGCCACAGGCTCTGGCGCCGCGCCCGCGCCGACATCATCCGTTGTCCTAAAAGAAAGAAATTGAATGAAAACAACAACATACAACACAACACAACACATACAATACATAAATATTACTAAAATAAATATGGCATAATAGAAAAAGTAAAAGAAGCACAAACAATGCAAACTGCAGCGCCCGTGCTGCGCCACGGCCACGGCCACGGCCACGGCCACGGCCACGGCCGCGCCCACGCCCACGCCCACCACCTTGGCCACCATGGGGTTGATAATCTTCATCACTTGCATCCATTATTTCTAAATTTTTTAAAAGCAAAGTCAGTAAAATAAACAAAGCAAAATCAAATATTGATCAATAACTCGAAAAACATTCAATATTTATCAAATAGCTGTTTTTAAATATCGTTCCAAATAAGAAATAAAAATACGGAACAAATAAAAATAAAATGAATTATTTTCAACCGTCAAAACGGGTAACGAAATTCCATGTGTGTCCCAAGCTTTACGTTCGAAATTAGGTAGGCGGCCATTTTGGTTTGTCGAAATGCGGACCGGCTGATGAAAAATTCTAATCAGAATCTAATTTTAGTATATTTTGTTTATGTTTTGGCTGAAATCTATTGTCGAGTAAACATACAATGCGATAGTAATTAGTTTTTACTGAGAACTGGTCTCACAATTTAATAAATTACGATAGCATTCTGACAAAATTCAAGTCTTGTTACAAGCGTTACGAAAACGACACAGAAAAAGAATTAAACTTACGTTCAGGTTAAAACTCACTTGCACACACATGAAATATATCATAATTAACCAATAAATCAATAATCCAATCAATAATACTCACCGAGATAGTCGGAATCCATTATTGTCTGCAGCAGGTGCGAGCGACTTCTCTGCAAAACTAATGTATCCCACAGACTAACTTTGACAATTTTTTTTTTAAATAAAATTGAACGAAGCTGGGCCCCGATTGGTTTCTTAGCATGCAGTGATGTATAAAGATTCGTTCGGAAACGAGAAAAATGATTAAAATACCGGGTGTTAGACAGAAATGGACATTCTTTGACCACAGATGTAGTTTTTGCTGGAAAGGTCGGAATGCGACCGTTGCGGCGGTCTACGTCAAATTGTGATTTGGTAGCAAAGTAGACCCCGTGGACGGTCAAGCGGGAAGCCATTTTTAGAAAGAAAGAAAGAAAATGTTTATTTGGGACTCGCACAAAACAGATAGAAGCAAAATACATTAAAACAAACGAAACGTACATAATAATTAGTTAATTATTATTAACAATTACAAAATTCAATGGATCTGTGCGAGGCCAAAAAGGTCCCTATCTCAGCATATGCTGCGATATTTAATATAACTAAATAACGCAGCGCTGGTATTATGATAGGGCCTGTGATGCCACGGACGCACTTACGTAACGCATCTAAATAGATATATATTAATAGATAAAAATAAATAAAATTATTAATATAAAATAAGAATTGAAAAATGAAACATTATAATATAAAATACATACACACATACAATAAAATAATGTAAATTGCAACCAACGCTCAAAGGCCCAATGCTCCAATATCATTTATGAATGACAAATGTCACAAATGACGGAACGCGCGAGCGCACTATGAGCGTCAGCGTCAGTGACTTTGAGTGTTGTCAAAATGTAGAAACTGGAAAACAATAAATAAAACCATATAAATAGCTATAAATTTCACGCTTTTAACATCTAAACTTAGATAATACGCTAATTAAATTAATGTAATTAGATCGTTGTGGTCTGAGTTGTGTTGTTTCGTCGCAAGAAGACGCTATGTTATGCTGAGAACATTGAACATAAAACGCAAATACCTAAGCGTGCAGACCCTGGGTAAGTTCACGCATTTTCCTTTTGATTCCGTAGTAAGTGTTGCTTGAAATTAGAACTAAACGTACCAACTGTTTTTATAGCCCGAAACGGCGGTGGCAGGTCGTTCCAGCAACGAGAAGCTGCGAATTTAAAACTTCCACGGAATGCAGCAGTTCGATGGGGCATAGTCAACAAGAGGTAAGCAGATGCTCTTGTTTTAACTTTGTTCACATCTCTGGACCAAGCTAACTTATCATACAGATAGCTTGGTTTTTTTGTGAGAATTATGCCAAATAGCAGGGTAGCCAGATGAAGCTTTCTCCGGTCTGACATTCTCATCAAATTACCCTTAATTAAAAATGGAGTTATGTGAGATCTAGGAGGCACAATAAAACAAAATCTGGCACAAGCATTCTGTACCCGCTGGATCAGTCTTTCACTCCTCCCAAGAATGCATGCCCCATACACAGTGTCAGCGTAGTTCAGCTTGGATAAAATAAGTGACTCACAGAGCATGACACGCATATCCACACTAATGTAGGGACGAACATGGTATAAGAGTTTGAGACGGTAGAAGCAGCTGCGTACAGCCTCCATGATGTGAGTCTCAAAATGCAGTTGCTCATCAAATACCACCCCAAGATTACGGGCTTCCTGCACCCTTTCAATGGAACACCCGTCAATCTTCAAGTCCAAGCTGAAATTACTCATTTTACTTAGAAAATTCCTAGTTCCCAAAAGCATAAATTTAGATTTATTTGGGTTCAAAACCAGGGAATTTCTCCTCGACCAGGCTGAGACCGCATTCAAATCCTCGTTCATTCTTTTTACAGTGTCAGCAATCTGCTGAGGATGAAATGGCAAATACATCTGCAGATCATCAGCATATAGGTGGTACTTAGCGTTGAGCAGGCAGTTTGTAATGTCAGCACTGTACAGGATGAAAAGCAGCGGACCAAGGATTGATCCCTGTGGCACACCCCTGTTCACACACTTAGGATCAGAGGACTTTACGGTTCCATCAACATCACCTGTAACCCGGACTATTTGAGATCGGTGAGTTAAGTAACTTTGAAACCATTTTACAGTCTCAGGCTGGCATCCATAGTAAGACAGCTTGGAGAGGAGAAGTGAAGTATTGATAGAGTCAAAAGCACGTGAAAAATCCAGTAGGACAAGCATGGTACCCATGCCCTTGTCTCTGGCTTCGAGGATATTACCGACCACATCAAGGAGGGCCGTGGCTGTGCTGTGCCCCTTGCGAAAACCTGACTGAACAAGCGGCAATATATTATGCTCCTCAAGGTATGCTCGTAACTGGTTGGAGACAACCTTCTCCAGGACCTTGGAGAGGCATGGCAGAAGACTAATAGGGCGAAGCTCTTTTACACTGGTAGGGTTAAGTACCTTAGGAATAGGTCTAACTATAGCCAATTTCCACAGATCAGGGAACGAGGAGGTGGTGATGGAACGATTTATGATGGCTGTTATAGCTGCAAGAGAGCAAGGAAGAGTCATCATCAGCATCTCAAGCGAGATGGAGTCAGACCCCTGAGCATTGGACTTCAGACCATGCAGAAGCCTCAGCACCATGTCCTCCCGGACCGGCTCAAGTTGGAAATGGCAATTGCTGAATCTATGGTGTTCAAAGTATGATAAGTCGGCGGTAGTGACCATACCAGTACCCGGCACATCCAAAAAGTGCTCATTAATATTTTCCGGATCACCACAAAAGTGTGGCAAGGTGGGCTCTGGTTTTTTTGAGATGGCTATGGAGGATTTTATGTGACTCCATAATTTCTTAGGCTGTTTAATGTTTTGGGTTATATGGGTCTTGAAATAAGCACGCTTTTCACTTTCTACAGCAGCCCTAACAAGGTATTTGAGCTCCTTATATGATTCTAAATGCCGTGATGCTTTAGTAGCTTTTGCCCTACTATGGCTTCTGTCTCGCAGCTTCATCATTTCTCTCACAGTGTCTGTAATCCATGGCAAAGACTTATCTTTAATTAGACTTCTTTTAAGGGGCGCATGTAAATTGTATAAATTTATTAAATAGCTATTAAAAGTTTCTACCATGGTATTAACATCCTCCAGGCTTTCAATGTACTTCCAATCCATCCTTTTCAAGTCCTTATTAAATTGGTCAAGCAGTATATCCTTAAGAGGCCTGTAGGTGATCCAGTGCGGAGAAGGCTTCACAATTTTTAAATTAAGCTCAACTGATATAACTGCATGTTGACCGAGCTCGGGTATGTAAGATACAGAGACTTTACGTACACGGGCATCAGTACATACAATGTCAATTAATGTCTCACTGTGGTCTGTGAAATGTGTAGGCTCCGTAACAATTTGGTTTAATTTACAGGAGACTAAGAAGTTGTTAAGTAACTTAGTTTTGTTCTCTAATTGGCTTAACATGTTAATGTTGAAGTCACCTAACAAAATAACTTTGTCTGCTGTGAAAGAAAATAGAGAGTCGGTAATGGCATCCAGGAAGACATTGACATCGAGCCACGGTGGTCTGTACGCAGTGCCAACGATAACCGACTGCGAGTTGACGTTCAGTCGCAGCCACATCTGCTCGACCTGCGGCGCGGGCGGGTGCGGCACGGCGCGCGCGCGCACTCCGCGGCGCACATAGAAGCCCACGCCGCCGCCGCGGCCGCCGCGCACGGAGCGCGCGCGCGGCACGTGCCGCAGCCGGTAGCCCGGCACCGTGGGCGCACGACCCTCCTCCCCCGCGCGCAGCCAGGTCTCGTTTATCGCCATGATATCCACCGCAATGTTCTCCATGGCAACAAGAAACTCGTCATGGCGAGAACCAAGCGACCCCGCATTAAACAAACCAACTTTAAGGTTTTTGGTCTTAGTCATTGTCATGTTGGGTAATGTATATAGGTATATATTTTAAAGTAAATAGCGTGTGATGGTGATATGATATGTTATGTAATTTAGTTAGTAAAATATGGTGTAAATAGTAAATAGTAGTTATAAATATAGTATAGCATAAATTTATTAGTTTTACTAATAAATGAAGTGTCTATGTGTTTATAACTAATGCTCGGGTAGCTGGTCCAAGAATTAAATAATTAAATATTGAGGCAAGAAATTTTCTGACCTCGCACAGAGCATACATAAAAATATTAAAAAAACGTAAAACTTGTTGACAAATATAAGAACCTAGAATTAAGCCTACACGAAGCACACAATTGACCAAAAACCTAGATATCCTTCTCTGCAGACACATCCTGGCCAAAAACACGAGTGAGATCCTCCATCGTGCGGATGCAGTGCGTCGGCTTGCCGTCACCTTGCTTGGCAAGGATACGGCCGTTCTTCGTCCAGGTGTATCGCCACCCGAGACGGCCGCCAGCCTCACGCACACGATAAAACAGGTGCTTGTTAGTCCGCGTGAGCCTCTCGTTCAGAAAGAAGCGACGCGGGGGCGAAGATAGACCAAAGTCCGCCGTGGTGGCTCCTCGACGCACACGCGCGCCCTGCAGCAGCTCATCGCGCACAGCGCGGCGCGTCAGACGCACCACGATGCGCCGCCCGCGCGCTGCCGCCGGCACTGCTCCCGCTGGAATCGTTGCGCCCGCAATTGGCTCGCGTTCCACTCGCAGACCCACGCGCTGAGCAAACACGATATCTCGCTCTTCTAGTTGCACTCCAAGCTTTGCCGCCACCAGCCCGACGGTGTGCAACACATTTTCGCCAGGTATGTCCGGGATATTGGATATCTCCAAATCAGCCCCTAGCAAATCCTGCTCACGGTCATTTAGCTCTAGTTGGAGCTGCCCAACAACATGCTCTAGTTGGCTGACTTTGTTGTCAGGCAGAGCCACACTTTGCTTGCTTTCTAGAGCTTCAATTCTGGCCTCGAGGCTATCCACTCGCTGAGCGCAGACTCCCATCGCTGAGTGCAGGCCAGCCATCTCCCGACGAAACTCCCGCACCTCATCCCGCACCTCCCGCAATTCAGACCTGAAAAGCTTGATTTCCTCACGAAGGGTAAGCTGCGTGTCAGGTGAAGGTTCCCCATCAGTCCCCTGCTCGCTTACAGCCCGGGATATTCCCTTAGGACCTGCAATGGGAGGCTTAGCCAGGGAACCCGGAACCATGGCTACTTTTGTCGGCGACCTGTTCGTAGCGCCCTGATCTGGTGAAGCAATCACGGCCGCTGACGCTGCTGAGCCTACTGCAGTTACTCGCATGGCAACCGTACCACTTCCCAGGCTCCTGACTGGTGTGTCGCTATTGTCCCCCTTAGGCACTTTATTTTTGCACTCGGGGCACAACCAGTTGCTGTTTATTTGCGATGCATCGGGTAAACAGGCTGTGTGGAATCTGTTTTGACAAGCGACATTGCCACACGAAGCGCCCCCTTTTGCGGAGAGGAACTTTCCACAAGCTGCACACTTGACCATGGTTCCACGTGGTACGTCTATTAGCGGATAGATGGCGCGCGTGCGCAGCAATCAACTTGGTTACACTAGATGGCGTGTACTTCACCAAAAATATTGATCCCAAAGAAAGATCTATGGATCAATAATAGCAACACTTTTTTGTAAAGTTACACTATTTGGAGGTACCGGTCACAACACAAAATGTACGAGTAGCTTCAATTTTGGAAAAAGTTTGAAAATGTGAATAAGTTTTTTAGGATTAACACTGCCGAATCACTATTGTTTGACTTGTAAACGAACTAGCACGTAAGTCCCACTGTCGCAAAGTTGTGAATATGAACTTTACTCAATTTACTTTTGTTTACTATTTTTATCGAGTGAAAACACGAACAGCTGATATGCACCGTAAGGCGTACGTGACGTCACTCCCCCATTTTTGGAGATAAGCTTTAGTATCAGACATAGTAGGGGGTTTGTTTACTTGTTTTACATGATAACTTGCATTGTCCATCACAAGTACACTAGGTTTAGTTAGATTAGGTATCAACATTTCTTCAAACCATTTCATGAAGTTGGTAGCATTCATATCATCGTGGTAGTCAGCCGATTTGAATTTTGTACTAAATACCAATAATGCACCATGCACAAACCCTTCTTCCGATCCTGCATGCACAATGATATGTCTTTTTCCTGATGATATGTTAGTAGTGACACCACTTGTTGAAGGTCCTTGCCATGATTTTTTAACTTTATAGTTCTGATGTACATATGTCTCATCAATGTATACAATTTGTTTACCTTCTACACTCGCGAGCAAAAGTATGGAATCACTTATTCGGAATTGATTCCGCGCGATCTTGAGTACTTAATAACTAATTAAGAATAACAACAATTATACCATTTTAAAGGTTAAATTGTTAACTTTAAATTGATACCAAATTCATTTAAAGCACGCCAGGATTTAAAGAGCTATCCCGGTTAGAGCGAAGAAGTTTGGAAAATGGAAAAATAATAAATGAAGAAAACAACAAAAATTAAGTGATAAAAAATTTCGCGGTCTGAAGTTAGACCGCCTCCTCGTCCCCCGCCAGGCACGAAAACAAGCTCCGTTTTACCGTCGAAGGAAATGCCGGCCCACATCATACAAGAACCGCCCCCATAAGCCACTGTCTCAGCGAAACAGCACTGCGCAAATCGCTCCCCAGGCCGCCTGTAGACCCGACCCCTTCGATCGCTGCCGTGCAAACACATTCTGCACTCGTCGGAGAACAGAACTCGCCTCCATTGCTCAACCTCCCAATCAAGATGGAAGCGAGCAAATTGAAGGCGTGCTTGTCGGTGACCTGCCGTCAGTTTCGGGCCTGTGGCAGGCCTTTTTGGAGTCAAATTAGCTTGCTTAAGTCTTCGACGAACTGTCCACTCGCTGGCAGCTACCCCACGAACATTTCGGAGCTCCTGTTGGACGTCGACACCAGTCATATGTCGATTTCAGAGAGAGGTTGACACGATAAAACGGTCATCCCTCTCCGATGTGCACCGGCGCCGTCCAGATCTTGGTCTCGGGATAAAGCCACCAGTCTCCCGAAAGCGTTTATAAACTTTCGAAACACAGGACTGGCTTATGTGGAGCTGACGTGCGACAGCCCGCTGGCTGAGCCCTTCTTGCAATAGGGCAACGATCTGTGCTGCTTCTGTAGGTGTAGTATCCATTGTCTTCCAAGTTCAAGGGTCAGAAGTAGCGGAGATGTGTACCGGTCAACGTGTGAAATCCGACTGATAAAAAAAATCCGATAACACGTGCTTTTATAGGGGGTCAATAGGGTGCAACTCGCGGCGTATCAAACAATTGTAACATATCTTTTTCCTTACTTCTTCACGTATTCCGGGATAGTTTCTGAAATAATGGCGTGATGTGGATGAATTTGGTATTAATTTAAAGTTAACAGTTAAACCTTTAAAATGGTATAATTTGTATTATTCTTAACTAGTTATTAAGTACTCAAGATCGCGCGGAATCAAGTCCAAATAAGTGATTCCATACTATTTTGCTCGCGAGTGTAGTCTCTTTTGATGTATTGTTCTCAAAAAACTTCAGCATGTTTCTGGTCTCCTAGTACTTCTGAATCTAAAGCGCTCATAATCCCAGGAACAAAAAAACTTCGAGATGTTTCTGTTCTCCTGGTACTTGTGAATCTTTAACGCTCACAATTCCTTACAATTAAGAGACCCCCCACACTAGCGTCTTTCGAGCGTCGTCGTCGTGCCAGCGTCCGCGCAACGTCCACCCGACGTCGACGTCGCGGCGACGCGACGCCAGCGCTGGACGGCTGCCGAACGCCGATCGTGCGCGGCGCTGGCGTCGCGTAGCCGCGGCTCCTGTCGCGTACAAGCAGTGTGAAAATGGATTCCGACGAAGAAGCACTGCTGCTGATATTACTGATCCAAAAATTACGGAAACGAAAAAGGAAACGTCGTCGTCAACATTGGGAACATCCTCTGTGTAGTGTTAGATTTCAGGAAAGCGATTATTTCGTATTGTATAGTCAACATATAAAAAATAATAAAAAATACTTCTATGATTATTTACGGATGCCAAAACGAATATTTGACGAACTATTACAATTGATACAAAACGATATAAAATATCAAGATACCCATTTGAGGATTTCTGTGTCACCTGAAGAGAGGCTTATTATTACATTGAGGTAAGTAAAAACGCAATTTTTAAATGACGAACAAAATTTTGTATTTATTTAGAAAACTTACAAGAAACTAAATCACAGATTGATTAATAGAATTACAAATCAACAATATTTTGCCGACAACTGAATTACATATTCAGGTAATCATTAGCATCCTCAGTAAATATGTCGCCGTACAGTGACTCTTGTGAAGTGTCCGTTTCATCTAATGAATTGGCTGACAGTGTTGTCGTATCCCTTGCCGTAAAATAGCCCTGTTGTTGTTGTTGTTGGTCATGATTTGGCATGGTGTATCTCGACATTTGGGTATACTTTTTGATTATACCCATAATTTCCATATTTGCGTCCATTTTGTAATTTGAGTCTATCGCACCAAAATCTTCTACAAGTGACATAAAAAACTGTTGATCACCATAATTTTTATCCTGTCCTTTATTCAGCATTCTTTCATATAAAATGTTTAACATTTTTTCTTGGGTGTTCTTTTTTGTTGTATTTTCTTTTTGAGATTCATTAGTAGAACTGCTTGATTTTTGTGGTCTAACCTGTGATAGAGGGTTTAAAAACCCCAAAAATTTGGAATACAGATACTCTCTGCTTGTTGATGCACCCGACCCACTCTTTGTCGTTTTATTTCTTTCCCTTGTGTAGCGATCTCGTATACTCTTCCATTTTTTTGTAATTTTAAAGCTGAAACAATTTAATTTTTTTTTTCAGATATTTGGCAACTGGATGTTCATTTAAAGATTTGCAATATTCGTTTAGAAGGGGCTATTCAACAGTGCAACAAATAGTACGAACAACATGCTTAGCGATAATTAAATGCTTATTTTATATTTGCAAACCACCCACACAAGCAACAGATTGGATTAATATTGCAAACGGGTTTAGAGATAAGGCAAATTTTCCGAACTGTATTGGAGCCATCGACGGGAAACACATCAGAATAATAAGACCATGTGATAGTGGCTCGCTTTTCTTCAACTACAAAAAGTATTTTTCAATAAATTTATTGGCAGTGTGTGATCCAAATTATGAATTCATTTACATTGATGTCGGCAGCTACGGAAAATCTTCAGACTCGACCATTTTTATGGAAAGCGATTTGAAAAATAATATGGACGAGAATGTGTTAAATATACCCCCACCAGCCCCAGTAACAGAAAACGGCGAGCCTCTTCCTTTTGTACTCGTAGGCGATGAAGCATTCCCTTTATCAGCTTATATGCAACGACCTTACCCGGGAAAACATTTATCACACCAACAAAGAGTGTACAATTACAGACTAAGCCGTGCAAGAAGGTACATAGAGTGCAGTTTCGGCATCATGACAAACAAGTGGAGAATTTTTCATAGACCTTTGAATGTGGGATTAGATTTTAGTGAAGAAATAATAAAAACTTGTTGCATACTACATAATTTTGTTAGGTCAAGAAAGATTCAAACAACACGCGCTGAAACCAACATACCATCGAATTCCGCAACAGTGAATAATGAAAATATCGATATACAAGAAATCATACGGCTATCGACCGGATTCGCTGAAAGAAATAAAGGAGAATGCCCACGGCACTATGGACTAATGTACTCAATTCAACATTGTTGTGTCTTCATAAAATCATCTTTAAAATACTTGATGGCATGTCTAAATACTACCTCAAAAGATTTAACACAAACTACATTGGCATTTTTGAGATATTTACGAAAATGAAATTACTATTTTGAGGTTATGTTCGACCAAAAATTAGTTGAAAAAGGCTATTTAAAAGGGTCTGAATGGGTTTACGGGTGAGCTTGGTATCTTTGAAGTATAATTTGTATAAAATCTGTAACGTTTTACCTCACCAAGTCTTACTGATTTAGATTTTGCGCATTTTTAAATCTCATGCCCGCGTTTCATGAAATTGCAAAGCATGGAAGAAATCATTACTAAACTAGTCAATCGCTCAGTGTTATTGTCTAGATCCTACTCAAATCATAGATGTGGTAGGTATCATGAAATGGTCTTTGTAAGTAGAGAGGGAAGGTAAAACACACAACACCAAATACAACAAATAAAAGAATTATTATTTCTTAAACTTGTATTTTATTCTTCTAAAAATATGTGTGTGTGTGTGAATTGAGTGAGCACCCTAAATAAAATTAATAATATATACTAGTCATTTAGTAAAAGGTGTGAAACAATTGTAAAAACAATCTTACAATTTGTAAAAAGATAAAACATGAGATTTATCAGTTAATGAATGCTCACTCAGTTCGCACATACGACCACCCTGAATCTCAGAACGTATGAAGATTTCATGTAAGATTTATGTACTACTCTTTAGTAAAACCTTTATAAAGTTGTCGTTTTAGATATCAGTCGCCAAGGGCCGTATAAAAAAAAATTACAAATACTTTCATATGCTCACTCAATTCACACACTTTGGAAGGACCCGATTTCTTATGAACAAACCATAATTTCATTTTGTTATAAATCTTGTTTTATTAAAAGGTATACACGTGATTTTGTAAAATACAAAGCGAACCATAAATGTAGCACGTTTTGTAATAGTTAATTAATATAAGTGCTCACTCAATCCACACAATTCTGAAAAGTTATAAACGTTAATATCTTTGAATTTATAAGGATTAGAAAGCTATAAATTGCGCTAGTTTTAGTAAAGAAAAGTTACTAAAGATTTGCCATTTTACATTTAGTACTCTCAGTTTACTCTAAAAGATATTCAACTGTTTGTGTTTCAATGAAAATCTGCCATACTGTAGGGTTGTCACGCTGGACATTTTTGCTGAACTAAAATTTTATTTATTTCA
Source organism: Ceramica pisi (assembly GCA_963859965.1). Lineage (NCBI taxonomy): Eukaryota > Metazoa > Arthropoda > Insecta > Lepidoptera > Noctuidae > Ceramica > Ceramica pisi. The sequence goes on from OY982528.1 coordinate 1,582,179, forward strand.
TAATGACCTTTATCTACGAGGTCAGCAGTAGGACCTAACATGGGATGTTACAGTAAGGTCAATGATACACGAATTTGATTGAAACCATTTATTTACATAATGTAGTTTAATTAAAAAAATTACAAATTTAGATTTTTGGGTTAACAATCGTTGTCGATCAGGATGTAGCTTAAAGAGTGCAACAGAATATTTTGATCAGTACTTTCGTGGATATTAGTACAGTTGTCGTCGTAGCAAAAATATTTCTCGTTTGATAAATAATGACTCTTATAATGACCAATGCCTGTTAAATCTAAAGGTGCTACGAATTCGACCGCACCAATACTTCTATACAATTTATTTTTAAGTACAATTGTACGGGGCACTTTACTTAGCGCTACTGCGTTGGTGCCATTCAAATCAAAAGAAATCACATTTGAAATGATATAATAACTAGTTGCTACTCCCTCACATGACGCACATTTTGATTCACCTTCCGACAAAGAAATAGCTGTTTCTAATAGGCTGATATCAAAAATATTAATCATATCTATATTTAAAGGTAAGAACACGTTATTTCTCTTAATTACGTTTGCTGAACACAATACATTGGTACACGTTTTTGTAAAAATTGAGCTAGTGAAATAATCCAGAAGAAAATGTTCATAGATACGAGCAACATTACAGGCGACATCGTAAGTGCTAGAATTAGTGGTTATTGGCTTTTGAACATATTTTATAATTATTTTTGCTCTTAGGCTATTTAAATCATCATCTTTGAAATTGGTGTCACTTAGACATTTTACATAATGCGGAATAGATTCATTTTCATCAAAAGTATCTATAATATTTCTAAATTTTTCGTTTTCGTTATACTCGATACCAAACAAATACATAACAGAATCAAAGGCACAGGTGTTTAATAGATTTACATATTCACCGTTGATATAAACAGATGAACATAAATTGCCATTTCTTATGTATTTTACCGTCGTGTTTGGTTTTGATCTACTAATTTTACCTTCTCCTTTCCAGTTCTCGACATAAGAGGGTTGATCCGAAAAAATGGAATCTTCAGTAATAGAGCGCCTGTAAACCGTCTTATAAATTTTCTGCTTTTTAGGATTTAATAGTTTTACTCTTTTCATCGATTTCCGTTTAGGATTAATTTTAGTTATAATATCTTGACCTAGGGCGCATAATGCAGATTTCATTTCCCCTTCCAAATATTCCGCATATAGCTTATAGAACTCATCAATTCTATATCTTTTAAATTTTGTTTTAAATACAAGATGTTTTAAAGTTTTAAAATAACTTTCTATTCCTGAAGAGGACGGTGCTTTATTTTCAGATTCAAAAATAAATCTCAATAAATTAGACCACAAAGGTAGTTTCATTAATATTCTTTTAAAAGTAGGAATAAATGGCGGATAGTAATAAGCATTTTTGTTAATATCTAGAGCTGGATTTAGTTTTTTAGTTTCTTCGACAATACTGTTAAACCAATCCATGAATTCTAAGCCTTCGTTATTATTTGGGTCATCAAATTCATTATTTTTATCAATGTTTTTGCTATCTGAATTTAATCCATCAAGTGTAACGTCGTGCAATAATTGATCTAACTTAGATTTTAGTGTTGGATAATCACCTATCTCACCATCATATTGACCAAGGCAAAGTTTTACAACATCGTGAATAAACTCTTTCGCCAGATTATAATTTTCGCATCGTTTTAAAAATATTATACAACGTATATAAAAATATTTGACATCTAAAGAAACATTTGTTTTAAAGCAATTTAAATTATGTAATGTCTTAATAAAATGACTTGTATCAAGTCTGATAAACGCCTGTGGTTTTTCTGAAGTACTACCCTCTAAAACTGAAAATAAATGTCGTATATAGGTTTTTGTAGTACAATATAACGCAAAAGCTTGAATACATGCAGATACCAAAGCCGATGAGTCATCAGTAATAATTTCATCGGGTGGAGTATCAACATAAGATAACCACTTTTTTAACCAAAGTGATATCGAGTTTTCTGAATGAGAATCAGTGACCATTTGGAAAATTGGTACAGATTTAAGTTTATCATCGGCTGTTAAAAGTCCAACATATAAAAATAATCTTTTCGTGGCAGTAGTACGATCTGGCAAATATATATTTTCAAAAAATGAGCCAGTCGCGTCAATGGTAATTGTCACTTTTTTGAATTTCTTTTGGTAATTATTGTAATAATGAATTTGACTATCACTCCAAAAACATAAACGAAAATCTGGGAATATATTGAAATCACGAATATTATTTATATTATTAAGATATGAATTTTTAGCTATAATAAACAACGATAAAATAGGATTTGCATGTGGTAAATGTTCATGTCTTGCTTCAGACTTAATCTTTCTTAAAGCCGAAAGGGAAGGCAGAACAGGTGGAGATATACGGTCAGTATCAGTCACAAGAGCTGAAGTCAGTTCATTGTGTACTTTAATAGCAGACTTATGGCTTAGGTCTTTAGCTATTTGTTTTCTTCGGTACGGGGTAAGCTTCGATTTTTTTTTAGGATTGTGTTCAAACGTCTTATCAAAATTATATACCTTACAGATGAATTCCATGATTTTTTCAGTTCTTTTAGAACTTGATATACGAATTTCAGCTTTGCACTGGGAACATTTACCGATAAAAGAAATTAAATCACTAATTTTGTGTTTTTTAATAGTCCAAGTGCACGGTAGTTTTGTGTGAATCCATATTTTTTCCTTGATTAAACTGCTCCACTTAAACTTTGGCAGCGTTTTATAATTAAAGAAACTCAAAGTACTGCTTCTTCTCCTAGAGGCACTTATAGGCATAATTTTTTTCCAATCGTAAATATCGAGATAGAAAGAAAATGTTTGGCATTCATCATCACTCACAACAACACTGCTGTTCTCTTTTTCCGACGATGACGACTGTAATAGTGGAGTCGCACAGCCTGAATCGGATATTGGCACCTCATTTGAAATTGTTGCCTTCGAAGTTTCGTCGTTCAGAGTAAATATACGGCTTCTATGACGATTCAGTGATATGTATAATGCCATCGGGGACATTTTATTCTCAAGTTCTTCAGACATCTTAGAAAATATTGGGTCGTTATATTTAATGTTGGGAGCTTGTAAGTATTCAGCATGTTTTAGAAATATTTTTTTCTGATTTTCGAAACTTATCAGAGGTTTTCGACCTCTTCCAATTATTACTCTGTAATGCAATAGTTAATTTTTATAGTAGTACGTATTACGAAACCGTAAAAATTGCATTGAACAAATAAAAAAAGAACAAAATATTGTTATTTATTAGCTAAATATACTTACGTTATAGTCACCAGGAAAAACAATAACATTGATAATAGGTACATTATTGCACTGTACTACGTATGCCACACAATAATACGATTAATGTTAAATGACAAACTTAACAAACAAACAGGATTGAATAATCCGAAACTAGGTGCATATTATTATTATGAGAGTAGTTTAGTAAAATTAGCTTTCTACTCTATGCCGCGCGTTAACATCTTAAAGTGCGAATGCGTGGAGTCATTGCCGCCTCCTTCCCCGCGGTCCGTACCGCACCCCGGGCTCGCTCGATCGCCGCCGGCGCAGACGCGCATTCACTCGCTGAACTAGTCTCAACGCGTCTCCACGCACGACCTCGGCTTGGAGCGCGCATCTCGTATACTTGCTAATTACCTAAAATTACCTCGTACGGCAATAATATCCACCCAAAGGTCCGGGCGACTTTTGCAGCCTAAAATATTAAAACCGCAAAGGTCCGGGCGACTTTTGCAGCCCAACCAAATCGTACGTTGACGGTCCGACCAAATCGCATGGTTTTTAGTCTGTTAGTAAAAATACCGGTAAGGAATTGTTTATGGAATGAATGATTTATAATCTGTATGAAATTCCGCATCCATAGATACCAATATTATGATAGTTTGACGTCGCCATCTTTTACAATCTTAGTATGAAGTTAGCCGCGGCGCCATTGTGGGGCAGCGTGGGCTCTCGCGCGCGGTGTTTGCTGTTTATTTATTATAAGTTGATTTACTAATTCATTCTAATAAGTGTTATATATTAAAATAATCCTCATTAACAGTGCTTTTCGGTTATATATACGTATTTATCAAACGAGAAATATTTTTGCTACGACGACAACTGTACTAATATCCACGAAAGTACTGATCAAAATATTCTGTTGCACTCTTTAAGCTACATCCTGATCGACAACGATTGTTAACCCAAAAATCTAAATTTGTAATTTTTTTAATTAAACTACATTATGTAAATAAATGGTTTCAATCAAATTCGTGTATCATTGACCTTACTGTAACATCCCATGTTAGGTCCTACTGCTGACCTCGTAGATAAAGGTCATTATGAAATAAATAAAATTTTAGTTCAGCAAAAATGTCCAGCGTGACAACCCTACAGTATGGCAGATTTTCATTGAAACACAAACAGTTGAATATCTTTTAGAGTAAACTGAGAGTACTAAATGTAAAATGGCAAATCTTTAGTAACTTTTCTTTACTAAAACTAGCGCAATTTATAGCTTTCTAATCCTTATAAATTCAAAGATATTAACGTTTATAACTTTTCAGAATTGTGTGGATTGAGTGAGCACTTATATTAATTAACTATTACAAAACGTGCTACATTTATGGTTCGCTTTGTATTTTACAAAATCACGTGTATACCTTTTAATAAAACAAGATTTATAACAAAATGAAATTATGGTTTGTTCATAAGAAATCGGGTCCTTCCAAAGTGTGTGAATTGAGTGAGCATATGAAAGTATTTGTAATTTTTTTTTATACGGCCCTTGGCGACTGATATCTAAAACGACAACTTTATAAAGGTTTTACTAAAGAGTAGTACATAAATCTTACATGAAATCTTCATACGTTCTGAGATTCAGGGTGGTCGTATGTGCGAACTGAGTGAGCATTCATTAACTGATAAATCTCATGTTTTATCTTTTTACAAATTGTAAGATTGTTTTTACAATTGTTTCACACCTTTTACTAAATGACTAGTATATATTATTAATTTTATTTAGGGTGCTCACTCAATTCACACACACACAAAATATGTTATCCAAAAATAGTGCTGGAACACTAACATTGTCATAACGTGCCCAGCTCAAATACCACACTATGCACATTACATGCACACAGCAACCTACAGTTCTTTTTCCCACAAAGCAAGAACAATAGTATCCTACCATAGCGCCTAATGTATCTCTTACATTTTCATCTTTATTTACTATAATATGTTCTACTAGACACATGCCGCGATTTTATTCTTCCTCTTACTAAACAATTATTAGTTCCCAATACTAAAATTCTGTGCAACTGCAATCTTAAATGATACTACACACAATTCATTCATATCCTCGAATACACATAAGTGATTGAAAAAAAACAATCCTAGTAAATAAGTTAGTTATTACCAACACATCAGTAGAAGGTTTCTACCTATATAGGTTATGTTACAATCCGGTAATCCAACGTTGAGGTGAGGAACTAACACACAGACATGGATTGTACTTGTGTCCTCTAAGATTTGTTATATGGTACGTAAACATAAAGCGCAGTTCCTAACTAAAAAAAATCCTACTACGTTAAAAATACAATATGCATTCTTACCGGTGTTGGTGAGATCCAGACTCGTTAAAATGTCCATGATGTTATTCGGAATCTCCGACAACATGTGTCTGCGCCTAAGTGGCGTTAATCTCAAAGAGAAGTTGAGACTTTGCATCACAGTCGCACTCGCCATGATCACAACTCAAAAAGTCCGGCTTTTAGTAATAAACAATACACACGGTGCAGTGACGTTAAAATATGTTTATTTTCAATGGGTTGGCAGCAGTAACGGAGGAACTAAAAGGCTCGACTCGAAACACAACGTTCCAAAACCAGCAGAAATAACAGTATTGTATTGCAAAAATATGACAGACGCGCAATAAACGTCAAATAAGTTTGTACCCATACTGATGAAATATCGATTTTTGATCGATTTCCGTAAACCAGTCAGTGGTATTTCACAAATACAACATAGCGCCGATGTCGCCGTTTACAACCACTGATATTGATAATGCCAGCAACAACTTGTGATTTAGAACTCAGTTATTACTTTACAATAAAAGATTGAACAATCAATACAAAATCGATATCATTTTATTTTATGTAGGTAGGTACGCACATTACCCGCAATAGAAAAAAATGGACATCCCTAGTATTGACAGTCGGTAGTAAAAAATGGCGTACTATAACGTCGGAAACATAAAAGTACTAATTATTTTTCAAAAAACTATCCCATTTTAAATATCAATCATAATCTTTTTCAAAAATATATTTTAATTTTAGATATTTCATGCCGTTCAAGGTTTTGAGACAAGTAATTTATCAAGAGTACTGTTCATGGGCAATCTCTTTTGCTAATTACTTCGTTTCAAGTCTTGGTTCATTAACATGGCAAAGTGACAAAATATAAAAGTTTACACTTACACTCTTCATTTTTTTCTCTTGTTGTTTTTATTTCAAACTCTCGAATAAACAAAGTACACATCTCTTCCCAAGCCTTTCTTTTAAGAATGCGATCACTATATTCTCTTTTTGACATATCCCACAACACAGGCCGATTTTGTATTTCTTGAATAAAAAGTTCAGTATCAAACACATCTTCGAGCGGTGACTGCATTTTGGATATTACGTGTGCACTTTATACTGACGACGTTACAACTGACGCGACGCGTGCGGCGCAAGAGGGCGAGGTACTGGTGGGGAGCGGGGCAAATAGATTGCGTTGAGCATTGTACTTGTTCGCAAAAAACGTTGAATCGCGTCGCGGCTACGCGACGCCAGCGCCGCGCACGTTCGGCGTTCGGCAGCCGGCCAGCGCTGGCGTCGCGTCGCCGCGACGTCGACGTCGACGTCGACGTCGGGTGGACGTTGCGCGGACGCTGGCACGACGACGACGCTCGAAAGACGCTAGTGTGGGGGGTCTCTAAATCCCCGTAAATACCTCGGCAGGTTTCTGGTGTCCTGGTACTCGAGAATCTTTGCCGCTCACAAATTCAGCCCTAAAAATCGACATGTTTCTGCTCTCCTGGTACTTGTGAATCTGAAGTACTAAGGCAGCAGAAACGTCAGATTTCCACTTCCTCCTCCACCGTCATTAAGCCATGCCTTTTATCGGGATAAAAAGTAGCCTATGTGTTATTCCAGGATGTGGACTATATGTGTGCCAAATTTCATTCAAATCCCATCAGCCATTTTTGCGTGATTGACGGACAAACATACAAACTTTCACATTTATAATATTAGTAGGATAACCTTCCTCGATAAATGGGCTATCTAAAGCTACGATTAAACGACGCGGGCTAGCCCGATCCTACGCGAGCCGAGCCGTCCGTGGAGATGCGGCTCGGCTAAATACGGACGCAAGCCTGCTCGTTTAAACGACGCGGGGTAGCACGATCCTACGCCAGCCGAGCCGTCCGTGGCAACGCCGCTACACATCGCGCTGTTGAACCGAGCTGTCCGCTTGTTCGTTCTTCAATATGGATAAAAGAAAACGCCTTGCTGCAGCAGCTGCTATTATTTTGCTCTGTGGTGAATATTTGAAAACAAAAGAAAGACGAAAAAGACGGTGGTGGTGTCATTGTATAAGAGTCGCAAAACGTAAGTTTATATTTTTATATAAAGTCAGTATATACACACACCGGCAAAATTAGAGGAACACAAAAAAAGACAGTTTTTTTTAAAGAACACTGGCGAACTCCCAAACAAATTTTTGTTGACATTTTTTTTTTGCGTCTGCCTATAGAAAATATATGAAAATGTAGTGTTTCAATTCCTGAACAGTTTTGTCTTTAGGTATACTTTTATAGGAAGTCAGAAATTAAAGATATTCCAGTTTGAAGTTTAAGAGGTTATGTTTTGTCATCATCGAAAAATAAATATAGAAATACCTGCCTATCACTTAAAATATCATTGATAGAAATGCATTTATACAAAATAAACTACGGACTACGTATTCAGAATCGACGTGCATAGGTCTGCTCATGGCCCACATGAGACGTAAGTAGGTCGTTAACTACTTAAATTAATGTTTTGTGGCAAACTGTTGGGCAGTATAGCGACCCCACGGGCCTGATCTCCAGGGAGAAGTCTTGTTCCTCATTTTCGACTTGCCTTTATTGGCTGGCCAGAGTGAACACTGACGAGGAACAGAGCTCCCACCTCTTTCTTGCCTTAATCGGCCGGTCTGAGTGGAGAAACGCAAACGTGCTCAGGAGAAGGATGTATACCTAATCCAGTAAGATGCTGGTAGGGATCTTGACCATACTCTGGGATTGACCTGATAGCCGTGGTATACCTCTCCACTCTTTTAGAACCTCAGAATATGTGGGTAACATATTCGGCGCTACGTCACTTTGTGCTAGCGACCGTTTTCGGGAGGCCCATTTATTGAGTGTGCAAGTCACCTCCTGCCATTTTAAAGCAGATTTAATTGTTAGTGGTCCGGCAGGGGCCAATAGTTCTTCCATAGTAAATGGTTATCAGTCCACTAAACCACCCAAACCCATAGCGTTTCATCTTTTGTTTCCATATTCTGCAATAGTCCTGCTCCAACCGGGGATTGTCCTTGGGTATACTTTCAAAGTGCATATAGGGATAATCATAGGTTGTTGTCTCATTCCATTTGAAATGTCTAACGGAGCCTCTGCGAGTTGGGTCTCCAGGGACCCGAGAAAATAAAAAACAAAAAAAAAACAAATAAATCAAATATTTATTACATAATCATCGATAATTTATCTCTAGGGCAGTTAGTTAGGTATATGATTCATTACATGATATGTGTACAGAAATTATTTTTTTTTTAATATTTATTCCTCATCTTCTCTAACCACTATGTCATCAAGAAAACCTGCGGGTGCTGAGATATTTGACTGATGTCTGGCCCATCCTAAATACCATACTACAGTCATTGTATGAGCGCAACATCCAACAGTTCGTCTTCCAACCAAACAACTACTCAACTATTCCTGCACGACCGGACACACTATTTTCTATTAATAAATATACGTAGTATTGTTTTCTAGAGACATGGCGTGACTTTATTTTACCCCTTATTAAGGTAGTATCACCACTGCCTCTAAGATTGTACTCACTCGAATTAAGTCGCTCACTAGATACTTCAATCCTGTACCCGCCGTGGAAACGTACATGCTCGCCGTAATATGAACGGGCCTGTCTTATTTGGTACGTTCCCAAGGCGAATAAAATTAGATCCCTGTATTCTAAAACAGGAAAGTAAATATTATTTCTATCCGCAGTTATGTTTTGAAAGTTGGATGTTCTCCTATTTAAATTAATAGCCTCAACCATACTAGCCAAATTGTTTGCTAAACTAATATTTTGTCTAATAATGCTTAATATTTCGTTTGCATTGACATTGTCTTGCAGGCGAGCACCAAACTTGTTTATTAAAAATCAAAGTTTTGCATCATATGGGGAAGAGATGTATGGAAATATTGTTGCCTAAGTAATTTAAAATCTCTTTTAAAGTAGCCGTTTATCACTTCCACCACCCATCTGCAAATGGTAACACAGCGGTTTCTATTTGCTTGAGCTGTAGTTAACTGGTGCTCGCCTTCTAACAACGATTCTGGCATGAATGGTTTGTAGCCACATCCTTCCAACAAAGCAATGCTGTCTCTAAAACCTCTATCTAAAATAAAAGCGTCATTATTTCTGAAGTACAACCTTAGAGCGGAATTCTCATTACTGAATAAATTATTCATGATTTCAGAGTCGGATGTAGTTGCTTTGTATGGGCCAAAACAATCAACAATGTATCCATCACTCGCAACTATCAAAAATGGTTTGAGGAGATTCCTATATTTGTGCAAGGAATAGGTATCTTTTTGAAACATGTAATTCGAACTTTTGTTTATATAAATATATGTGCCGTCACAAATGACTATGGCATTGTTATCATTTCCGAACAGCCCATTGGGAATGGTTAAATTATGTTGAATCAATTCCTCATGAGTAATATGATTAATACCAAGATGTCTTGGTACAAAATCTTGGCATAGAATCTCCCGTACTTTGTCCATTAAACCCTCCAACGTTCGACGAGGCACTTGTACCAATGTAGCGATTCTCTCATCCGAGTCCCCTGTTCTCATCTTCAACAGAAATGCTGCCAACCCCAAACTACCTTTGTGCATTTCAGCGATGCGTGGTGTTTCTCCAATTAAAACATTGAATTTTTCTTTTGAGAATCCTATCCAGTATTGAAATACTCTCTCATCCATATCCTGAATATTCTCAAAGTCAAGCGTAGGACTAAACGCATTCACAAAAGAAAATACATGTTGTATTTGATCTACGTTAAAAGTAGCTATACTATTTTCAGAATCATATAATGTATCCCAAGAATTATTTGTCAAATGTTGACTGCATACACGAGCTAATTTTGGTAAATAATAATTGTGATTATGCAGAACCGTGGCTCGTAACTTATCAGAGATATTATGAAATGTAGTGCTGGTGCAATTTGGAAAGACACAATTGTGTGTAGAATTGGCTGCTCGTCTATAATCGGCTAATTCCACTGCTTGTGTTGGCTCAGGTTGGGTTGATGGCTGGATCAGATTTTCTTCTGGTTGCACATTCTCAGTTGTGTCCAGTTGAGGTCTGCTTTCATCTTGACGATTCATACGTAGAACCTCTCTTTTTGTGCGTAACCAGCATGCATGGCAAACACGATCTGACGATGATATCTGAAAATAATAAATTAGGTAATTGGGATAAAAAAAGCTGTTATTATAGGGTGTCATGTTATAAATCTTTTACCACTTAAATTGAAAAACTAAACAAACCTCTCGCGGTGCCACTTTGCTCTCTATAATATTAATCATAGATTGCTGCATCTCAGTAGGGTTTCCCCTTAATATGATGTCACTCTGTCGTTGAAGAGTTGAACAGCCACATAAAAGGCACACATTTGTATGCCCCCTCGTACTTGGTCCGGCATCTTCACCGCCAGAAACTTCTCGATGCATTGTATTATTAACTGCAGCCATTGCAAGATCTCTGCATGCCTCGCAGACATAGTCATCTTCCAAAATCTAACAACAAAAGGATACTATTAATACATTAGAATGATTTATCATTTTGTGACCAATGTAATTTAAATACGACTTATATGATTGAAACTCGCTAATAGTGCAACTCATGATGTCTATGGTAGACACGCAATATGTTTCTCGTATAAAAAGTACATTTCTCTATTTAACATGATTTAAGACAACATAAACAAACAGAATACAGTTCTAGGAAATAAAGATAATCACTATCTCGTAACGGGAGTAGTCTTCAGTAATACTTACTATTTGAGGGTATACCCAGCTGCAAATTAAAGCAGTGACTCTCGAGTCAAGATGCAACGCCGGGTATCGGCGCATTTTATTCACACATATGTTGCAGTTGACACACATGATGCGTGTATGCCTTACACGGCTACCCATCGTGATTTAAACAAATCGATGAAGCACACACAACAAAATCCAAGGTATCAGGCAGAATCGAAATCCAGAGTCACAGAAAAATGTCGTCGTATAAGCAAACAATCAGAATCCTTAGGCAAGCACAAGTCACACAGGGAACAGTAAATCTCAGAGTCCTTAAGCAGAAGCAGTCGATGAAGTAGAAAATCACGGAAAATCGATGGAAAACGAGACGTACGCGCGGGCAACGAACGACAAGTTGACAAGTTCAAGGGCATAAACTGCGTTACGCGTGTGCACGCACGTGAGCACGTCGCGGGCCACGCTTCTGGTGCACGCACGTGAGCACGTCGCGGGCCACGCTTCTGGTGCACGCACGTGAGCACGTTCGCGTGCTTATGCGCGGGCATCGGCGCGTCAGTTTTCTCAGTACAATTTTGACGTTGGAGGTGTACAGTCGAGTAATTATGGATAAATTAATGTTGTATTATTTATCAAGACGACGGCGACGACGAATTGCCAAAAAAAGACGCCAGCCAGTAAGCCCGTACGTTGAATCTAGGTTACTGTGCGGGGAATTCGTGGTGAAGTTTGGTATATTAAGAGAAAATGAAAGGTTTTTTTTCAAATATTTTAAAGTTTCATTACAAGTCTATGATGAATTATATTCAAAACTGGAGCCCTATTTGAAGACTAACAATCTACGATTGAAATCTACGTCAATCGTATCACCAATGGAACGATTTGCAATGACATTGCGGTAAGTAAAGACATTTCGATATTAATAATCATCTTTATTCATGTAAAAAAAACAGTCATTATTTAACAAAAGTTTAGAACACTCATATTTTTTTGCCAATTTATGTAAGTCACACTACTGTTTAGCCACATCAAGCCAGAAAGAAGAAGAAGTTCTTATTGTTTCGGCAGTGACACCTGAATATGGCTTAAAATGTTTTTCTTGATGTGGTGCACTCTGTTCTTAGGGCCGAAACACATAACCGCACACTTATTAATCATCATATTAATCACAGTTTCTTACATTTATTAATTATATTTTGTTATTTCTAAATTACACAGTTTTATCGTTTTCGTTTTTTTTTATCTATACCTACTTATTTACTTATTTTTTTATACGTTACAATTAGTTTTTGATTATTCATTTGAAATACACTAATAAAATCACAGGTTCAAGTTTAAAATAAAAAAACACAATAACAGTTAAAACAGTACAATAAGTCTAAATGTCTTAATTATAATAATATACCTACCTTACAAAGTATTAATTATAATGACGCATATTGATTGCAAGTTTTTACATACGAATATTTCCCTTATTAATTATTCCCTTCTATTACTAGATCGGGTACTAATATTATTTTAAATTCTTAAATATCATCACAATCATAATCACAGTTTACTACATAAAAGATTAAATTTAAGAAGAGGATATATGAAGGAGCAATGTTATGAGTAGGTTCAAAAAAAAGGTCCATTAAGTAAAAAAAGGGGTCTATTGATACACTTTTTTATTTGACCCTAAATAGGGTTTAAGATAAAAGTGTCCGAATCGACCCCGTTTCTTTCCTTATGAACATTACACTCAAGGCTTGTAAACTTTTGGCGAATGCCCTTGTATATCATAATAATTGCACATGAGACCAGAAAAATATAAATATAAAATTGCGCTTTTTACTAACTTAAATAGTTCTTCATGTTCTTCTCTTTCTTTTGTTCTTAATAATTAAACAGTCTTAATCAAATCTTCAGTCTTTCTTGTTACCTATTTATTCATTGTTCGTGTCTGATCTTATATTTAAGGATTCTAAATCATTCGTTACCGTATTTTGCGTTAATGAAAGGTCATCAATGGTAATAATAATTTCTTTTTCTATATCAATTAAAGCTTCTAATACTTTTGTACGAAATAATAATTTTTTAAAGCAACTCAATTTTTTCACAGTTGGTAATAATGACTTAAAAAAATTCAAGTCTTCGTCCATATTATCTGCAGTGTTATTCTTCACGCAATTTAACAACTCTAATTCGAAATCAGTTGGCGATTCGCACTTACGTTTCTTGGAAGATCGTGTTTCTTTGGTAACGCTGGAGCTGGTGCTAGGTACATTAATCAAATCTTCTTCAATAATCGTATTATTTTGTGAAGTTCTCGGTGACGCGTTTTGCTCTACTGACTGATTAAAATCGTCTGCCGATTCTTCTCCTTGAGTATTCGAGTTTGAATCTAAAAATGACAGCATGTCATAGTAAATGTATGTTTTATTTGCCCTGGAACCGGAACCTGATTTAAGTTTTTTTTTAGTAGACCTCACTCTTATATAAGTGTCTCTTGCAGTTTTCCATCTTTGCTGCAGCTTTTTCACTGAAACAATAACACAGGTATTTTATTTTATTACAGATATTTAGTTAGTGGACATACCTTCGTCGATATTCATCTGGCGTATCAGACAGGACTAACCACGGTCAGAAAAATAGTAACAGAAGTTTGTCAAATTATAATTGAAAGGTTAAAGGAAGAATGTATACCAAAATTTTCCCGTGCGCTATGGGTAGAGACTGAAAAAGGTTTTTTAACGCAAGCCCAGTTTCCTAACTGCATAGGTGCAATAGACGGAAAACATATACGCATTATAAGACCTCCACATAGTGGTTCCCTCTATTACAACTATAAGCATTACTATTCTATTGTACTGCTTGCAATGTGTAACGCCAACTATGAGTTTACCTATATAAATGTGGGAGTGCAGGGTAAAGAATCTGACTCCGCAATTTTCACACAAAGCCGATTGTACGAACAAATCAACAATGACTTAATAGATATTCCTCCTGCCAAAGCATTGCCCGTAATACACAATGATAAACCAACCAACACTGCTGCAACCGCAGCTTTGCCCTATATTATTGTAGGAGATGAAGCATTCGGGTTATCTAGCCATGTCATGCGGCCATATGCTCGAGCTCTCGATTTAAACTACAAAAAAAATATATTCAATTATAGGTTAACGAGGGCGCGACGTTATATTGAGTGTACATTTGGTATCATGGCTAATAAATTTCGCATACTCCATCGTCCATTGAACGTTGGAAAAGACAAAGCAATTTGTTTTCTTAAAACAATTTGTATTTTGCATAATTTTATAAGATCAAGAAGTCAAATTAATGACTTTCATGATATTCTCATTATACCAGACCATATACGTTCAGTTCGGGGGTTAATTGGAAATACCCACAGAGATTCGTATACATTACGCGATAACTTCGCAGATTATTTCGTTGCAGACGGACAGCTGTCATGGCAAGATCGCAGTATTTATTGAAGATAGTTGGCTTTTTTATAATTTATGTACATTCAATAATTGATTTTTCACGGTTTGTTACCACACATTTTTTATTAACATAGCAGGCATATTTTAATAATATACCTAATGATTTTATTTGTTAAATTCATCGGATGTAACCAAATAACTTAGATTGTTGTAAACTAAAGTTGAGAGATGTCAAAGAAAAACCTACAAAACTACAAAACGCACGCTTATTTTACAAAGTTACTAGCCCAATTCTAAAACCAATATAATAAATATTTTAGTTGATAATTGTTTTATTTATTTACCTACCGATCCACTGTTTCTGCCCTAAAATGATTTTGAACCCTAAATACACCGATAGTGTGAAGTAGTGTGAAGCTCGCAGTCGTGAACATAGGTACTGGTTGTCTCGTGACGCGCAAAATGGCGGCGACCGCGTGGCCGAAAGAAAGAACTTTGGAATTTATCGAGCAATATAAAACCATACCAATATTATGGGACATTGTTCACACGAATTTCACAATGTTCAGAAATACGCAGTATCTCTGCACTAGTTTTGAATATAAGCATGATTTTATATTTACATAGGTAAATTATTGTAAATATTCCGAGTTTTAATTTTATAGTTGGATTAATTGTTGAAAACATTTAATTGACACAAATACAATTGAAATAACTAATTATATATAACTAATTGCATAGATTATTAAAAATAAAAATTTGGCGCAAAGAATAGTTTACCTAACCTACGTTATTATAAAATAAATAAAGAGCGTAGGTACTTACCTTGTATGTTTTTTTCTGCTGCACTCCAGTCATCAAAATTTTGAAACAGTACTGTACAAATGTCTAGCCATGCTTTTGATTTAGCGTCCCGGTCTTTAAATATTTCGCTAGATTGGTCCCATATGGCAGGACGACACTGAACTTCAACAATTACCCTTTCTGTATCAAAATTTGTCATTTTTTGTTATGGGCCCGGCAAGCGCGTGCGGTCGGTTCGAGATAGCGCTGTCAACTGAACAAGCACGCGCGTGCACCCGCTAGCGGGCTTCGCGCGTGGACCCGTCCAACGTGATGCGTGATCACGTCGCGTGCATGCGTGCCCCGTTGCACGGAAGTATCACGCGACGGGCGCCCGACGGGCTCACGAGCGTGTGCACGCGCATGGGCACGCGCGGGTCGGTTTTGTGTGGACACGCGAGAGGCACGCTTAATGCAGTTTATGCCCCAAGTTGTCGGTTTAGTACCTACAGTTTATGGTTTATGTCAATAATATGAATGTTGAAATGTAACGTTTTTTTATTAAGGATGTTGCCATTGTCGAATTGTTCTACGATATCATTTGTCTGTAAAAAGTTATGACCGCTTTATTCTTAGCAAATCATCATTTAATTTTAACATTTACATTCTGATGCAGAAATGGATTATCTTAGTACTTTAATGCAATACGTTAAGCCTAGCATTTTATGTAACTTGACTAAGATTATTATTACATGGCAATATTAAAAGCATAGCACAGCCAAAAGTCATGAAATCAAGCCAAAATGAAAAAAAAAACTAAGGCATGTACCAATCGCAAGTACTAGTCAATAGTAGTAGTAGTCAATTAGGGTCTCAATTATGATGATTATTTTTTCAGACTTAGATAGGCCATAAGTTTTATTTGATAATTCTTAGTAATTTATTTCGTCCGTATACAACATGTCCCAAAATTCAACGATAAGCCGGCACCAGAGGATGGACCTACTCATGACTACTCGAGAAAAAAAAAGAAAAAAAAAATACCTCTACTTTTTTTTAAATTACTTTAAAAAAATGGAAATTCTTCGAAAATGTATACCCCTTATGACACTTTTAACTACCATGACCACAATTTTTCAAATATTTCAGTTTTTTTGTTTGTATCGGCAACCTAAGTAGTACTACTATTCACCATAATCTTTGAAAATTACAGAATTTTCGTAGTTTTATACAAAAAAAACAACCAAAAAAAATTATTTCCCTAAAATTTTGAAAGATTTTAACTTTCAGTACACTTTAACTCATCGTAGTGTAAAAAAAAAATATGGACACTACTATGGCAAGTTTTTTAAAAAATTAGCGCAACTAACCTAGATTTTAAAATGGTATAATACTTTAGGAAAACTAGCCACAAAAAAAAAATAATGACACTTTTTCTAATCAAGAACCAAATTTCATAAGTTGTTGTTAATAGTAATCACTTCTACTATGTGCCCAAAATAGATTTTTGTTGTTGGAAAATGTTGAATGAATGAAACAAATGGTGTCAATAAATGTAAATTTATTGCATTATTAATAATATTATAATAAATGTTCGAACTGTTTACCACCGGCATTAATACAGGCATGACATCGCCTTAAAAAAGATCGTTTTATTCGTCGTGCATATCTTCTACTATTGATATGATCCGCAGCCTGAGTGATTTTTTGGCGAAGGTCGTTCAGTGTTGCAATGGGTTTCGAGTAGACTCTGTCTTTGAGACAACCCCAATAGAAGAAGTCCAGGGGGTTTAGATCGGGTGAACGGGGTGGCCATAAAATAGGACCAAGTCGCCCTATCCAACGCCCTGGATACTCTTGGTTTAAGTATTCTCGCACAGGACGGGCATAGTGAGCTGGGCAACCATCATTTTGAAACCATATGTTTTGTGGATCACTAATGGGCATGTCTTCTAATAATACTGGCAAGTCATTTTGTAAAAAGTTCAAGTAACTATTGCCGTCCAAGTTTCCTTGTAATTCAAAAGGCCCAATCACTTTTCCGTTTAATATGCCCGTCCATAGGTTAACCTTGAATTGATATTGGGATTTGTCTTGTCTCATCAGGTGCGGATTTTCATTGCTCCAGCTATGTAGGTTATGAAGATTTAAATAGCCATCTCTCTTGCAGGTTGATTCATCCGACCATAGAATATTATCCAAGAATTGGGGATCTTCTCTGTGCTTTTGCAGCATAATACGGCAAAATGCGACTCGTAGTGGATAGTCCCGCGGTAATAACGTCTGCACACGCCTGTAGTGATATGGGTGAAGTCTGTGACGTTTTAGGATTCGATGTGCAGTACTTTTTGGGATTCCCGTAGCTATTTCTATGGCACGTACCGAGGTAGTTGAATCATTTTCAATTTCATTGAGAACTTCTTCGTCGCGTTCCGATCTAGGTCTTCCAGCATTTCTCCTGTCAGATGGTAAACGGCCCTCCGAAAACGCTTGATGCACATTAATAAATACTCGATAATTCGGGTATCTTTGAGCATTTGGGTACCTTTCTCGATATAATCTGCTAGCGGCGCTACCATTGCATCGGCACTCTCCATAGATGAGGTGCATATTAGCGTATTCCAACGGTGTGTATGGTAGCGGCATGATAAACGCTAAACAGTCCAAAATACGCCAAAAGTCCAATTCACAAAACACAGTCCAGTTCAAAATAATGCCAGGTTAGTACAGTTTGCAGATCACTTAATCCAGTCCAAAAAGCCAAGCCAAAAGTCGTTAGTACGAGAGTCACATCAATTGAATACGAAACGGTGCTTAGTAAACAAAGAAGCAGAGCGTACTGACTTTGTACTTTGTAGAGCAACAGCAACATTCCTACCTGCCCTATTGTTATTTAACAACAAACATCTATCTATCTCTCTCTAACGTATAATCGCAATCTATCTATTTCTCTCTAACGTATAATCGCTCTCTATCTATCTCTCTCTAACGTATACTATCTATCTCTTTCTGACTTCTGAACTTCACTGACTACGCACATGTCCCTTCCAAATTCTAAGAATTTGCGAAAGAAATCTATTTTGGGCACATAGTAGAAGTGATTACTATTAACAACAACTTATGAAATTTGGTTCTTGATTAGAAAAAGTGTCATTATTTTTTTTTTGTGGCTAGTTTTCCTAAAGTATTATACCATTTTAAAATCTAGGTTAGTTGCGCTAATTTTTTAAAAAACTTGCCATAGTAGTGTCCATATTTTTTTTTTACACTACGATGAGTTAAAGTGTACTGAAAGTTAAAATCTTTCAAAATTTTAGGGAAATAATTTTTTTTGGTTGTTTTTTTTGTATAAAACTACGAAAATTCTGTAATTTTCAAAGATTATGGTGAATAGTAGTACTACTTAGGTTGCCGATACAAACAAAAAAACTGAAATATTTGAAAAATTGTGGTCATGGTAGTTAAAAGTGTCATAAGGGGTATACATTTTCGAAGAATTTCCATTTTTTTAAAGTAATTTAAAAAAAAGTAGAGGTATTTTTTTTTTCTTTTTTTTTCTCGAGTAGTCATGAGTAGGTCCAT
The DNA here is from genome assembly GCA_963859965.1 of Ceramica pisi. NCBI lineage: Eukaryota > Metazoa > Arthropoda > Insecta > Lepidoptera > Noctuidae > Ceramica > Ceramica pisi. Next base: position 1,601,375 of record OY982528.1, read on the forward strand.
CCTCTGGTGCCGGCTTATCGTTGAATTTTGGGACATGTTGTATAACACAGTGACATATGTAGACGCTTAATAATTTCATCAACAATTTCCTCGCCGGTGTTCTTTATTAGCTTTTTATGCATGTTTTTCGCTTCATTTGGGTTTGTTTATTCAATATAAATAAGTCACAACAGAAACTAGGGTTAAACAATATTTATTTATAGATAATTATAAAAAAATAAGAAATTTGAGACATTTTGAATTTATAGAACAATTTTTAAAAATTAATTATCTTTGAAAAGACATAATCAATATCTTGTATTGCCTCCGCGAGCTCTAATTAGGGCTTGAATACGTCTGCCCATGCTTCTAATGACACTTTCAATCATTTCCTGAGGCAAATTGGCCCACTCTTCAATTAGCGCCAATTTTAACTCCTCAACATTCCTAGGAGGTGGAATCCTGTCCCTCACTTTCCGTCCAATCATGTCCCAGACATGCTCTATCGGATTCATGTCAGGGGATCGTGCTGGCCAGTCCATTTGAGTAATTCCGATTTCATTTAGGTAATCGCGAACCACGCGAGCAGTGTGGGGCCGTGCGTTATCGTGCATAAACACAAAATCTGGGCCTATAAATGGGGCAAAAGGCATTACATGGGGTTCCAAGATCTCGGTGATGTATCTGTGTGCAGTCAGAGAACCGCCATCAATGATGACCAAAGCGGTGCGTGCTGTTAAAGTTATGCCACCCCACACCATAACGGACCCTCCACCATATGAAACCGTTTCGGTAAAATTGGCTTGATGGTACCGTTCTCCTCGATACCTCCACATCCTTTCTCTCCCGTCGATGAAATTTACACAGAATCGGCTTTCGTCAGAGAATAAAACACGACCCCATTCATCGGACCAATCTTGGTGCTGACGAGCGAACGCTAATCTTGCAACTCGATGACTTACCTCAAGTTTAGGCGCTTTAGCCGGTACGTATGACTTTAAACCAACTTCGTTTAACCTTCTTCTTACTGTTCGTTCACTTACACGCACGTTACGCACTTTTTCCAAAAGATTTCGGGTCTGGACAGCTGTTTGACGACGGTTTCTCAACGTTTGCACCCTTATAAAACGTTCGTCTACGGCACTGGTTGCATGTTTTCTGCCTTGTCCCCGCCTCCGCACGTAAGATCCTGTCTGTCTGAACCGTTTCACATTACGGTGGATCACAGATACTGACACACCCAACGTTCGACTCACTGAACGGTATGTGTGACCCTCCTCGATCATTGTCACAGCTCTGGCGACTTCAGTTGCCGGCAAATCACTCATTTTGTATGCAATACAATGTTAACTCTTCAAACAACAAACACAAAATAAGCTAGAGCCACTATTGAGTGCACAAACAAAATCCTTATCAAAAACACTTAAAAGCGCTGACTGTCAACAAACACTTAAAGAGGGTATAATTTCTGTTAAATTATTGATAAATGTCAAAATGTCTCAAAATGTTATGTTATACGAGGGTAATACCTTAAAAAATTGAACCACTTGACGAATTACCCACTATTTGCAAAAAAAAAATACCTTTTTTTTGTGTTCCCCTAATTGTGCCGGTGTGTGTATTTATTATATCTGATGTCCGAATCTAACAGTATCTTTGTTGCCTAAACGAAACAGATCACAATCTGCACGATGCGAGCCATGTTTATGTTCAACTCAAAATATAGGTATTGTTGATAAAATTTGGCAGCCGAATATTCGGAGGCCGGATACCGAATATTTGGCCGATGCACAGTATACGATTCTACAAATCTAGATGGACAAATATCTAAAATCAAAATCATTGAAATCGTAGATTTTTAAGCTTGTATCTTAATCTTGAATACCACTGGCAATCATAAAATAAAGGAAACATACCTGGGCGCCGCGACCCTTTCAATAACAAAAGGCAAAGATACCCTTTCAAGAGCAGGTAGTCGGAATACGCTCAGTGCGACCGCTAACGTTAACGTGTTTGCATGTCTCCGAGTGTTTTGTGTGATATAAAGTGCTTTTTAGTGATGGAATCTTCTACTAGAGGTAATTATGGTTTTATTTAATTAAAATATTACACAGAATTCCTTTTTGTATATAATAAAATATGAACTTAAACATACCCTTTTTAATATTTTTCATAACAAATAATTCAAAATGTATTTGGATAAAAAGTATATAGCAATATGCTGCAAACTTGTGGTAATAGTTTTAAATGATGCCTTATTTATTCTATTATTTTAGACAGTTTGTTATATTTTGCGTTTATTTGCGCAAATTAAGTATTTTCGTGTTTTTGTTATAGGTGCCCATATGCAGCGAAAATCTTTGTTTGAATTTTGGCGTTCAATATCGGCTAAAGGGCGAGTTACACAAATGATTAACTTTGTAAAGTTAACATTTGGTGCTCCAGTCCTTAGTAAAGAAGCAGAACGCCTTTTGCGTGCTTTTATGAAGAACGAATGTGAAAAAATTCGTGAAAAATGGGAACGCAAGCAAAGAAAGTTGGACTTGTTTCTACGTTCTTACGAAGAATGGCTAAATGAAGATTTAGTTTTAGATATGGTTCCCGACCCTTCGCAACCAAGTTCCGTTCGTGGTAGACCGCAAAAAAGTTTTGAAGATAGTTCCAAAAGAACCAAAAAACGTAAAGTTCAGCATTTACTTACCGATTATAGTAAAGAACAATTGTCGTATGCTGCACAGTTAAGTGTTCGATCTAGTGGCAGCCGTGATGCTGCTGACTTAATGCAGGAAATAGCCACTGCTTCACCAAGACGTGCTACTACATATAAGCAAGCCCGAATACTTTATTCAACATCCAGAAGAAGTATGATTTCTAAGAAAGAATTACGACCATACACTGCTGAAGAAGCATTAGCCTTGTTTATATCGAACAATTTTACAGTCCACACTTATAAAAATATACAACAAGAAGCTAAAGAAAGGGGATTTCCATTATATCCATGCTACGATCAGTTAGCACGAATAAAAAAAGAGTGCTACCCTCCAGTGGAATTGATTACGGTTAGTGATACATGGGCTGAAGTTCAGCTTCAAGCACTACTTGATCACACGGTGATAAGGATATGCAAAAATATAATGGGTAATGTATTGCTTAACTCTACAAACGAGTTAAATTATACCATGATTTATAAGTGGGGATGTGATGGTTCTTCTGGACATAGTTTATACCGTATGTCTACGACATATATGCAATCCTTGAAACCACATACTAGTTATGGTATTTGATAACGCTATACAAAAAAGTAACGAAATCGGTCCAGTAGTTTTGTCAAAAAGTCGAGTTTTAATTTAAAGCAAATTTGAACACTCTGTAGAATTGCAACAGTAGGTTAATAGTACAATGAACTTGAATCCTTGAACATTGAAAAGCAACGTTGCCACGCTGGCGCGGGTGCGGTTCGTTTGTCGGCTTAGTACAGAAGGACGCGGCACGCGTGTGTCGGCTTTTTCAAAGGCCTTCGGCTTTTGGCGAGGAGGGGCGCGGGGAGCGGGTTGCGCGCGCGCTCGACGCGTAGGGTTGGACACAGTTATCGACAATATTATCAGCTTTCTCTCATTGTCTTTTGAAGAGAATAATGATCGGTTAGCAAAAAAGATGTTATAATTTTAAAGGACACGGTTAGTTTAGAATTATTATAGCACCACTATGTACCTACCTACCTATTCTGATTAAAAATTATAATTGAGAGGATTTAGAGATAAAAAATAATGTATTAATGTTTACATTTTAGGAAGAAACATCCTATTAAAAAAACGTACTCACCCGTTTTCTACATTACTCACTATCTAGGTAGTACCTACGGTAGTTTCGTAAGTCGAAACGTACAAAAATTAAAATTTATTTTAAAAGTCCAATAAATTTAACTATCACTTCACTGTTAAATACGGTTATTAAAAATAGTACTAGTATTGTAATGCCTTGATTGCGTATTAAGTCTTTATTAGATAAGTAATTGTAGAAAAGTATCGATAAAAGATAATTATTACATTGTTTACCCTATTTACCTATGACTTTTATTTTTTGCCAGTACGGATGTAAGTTTTGTCAGTTCACCGCGAGTCTTCCGGGATAGCGTGTGTGCATTTCGCAAAGATTTGATAGGTACTTAAGTACACGCATTGTTTTACGTGATTTTTGTTATTTACTTGTATGTATTAGTTTAATTATTTTCTTACAGTGAAATAGACACTGAGTAGGTACTTGACCTTAGTGTGTGTAAATTGTGTTTTTAATTATATTTGTACATACCTACGTACTTGTTTTTTACGGTGAAATAAACACTCGGATCCTGGTCGTAATTTGTTGGGCAAGGTTCGGGACAACATTGTTCGGCGATGTCACTTGTGCATTCAAAAGCATTTTGAACATGAGAAAATTTAAGTTTTAATCCATCTTGTGCTATGACAGAATTTATTTAGATTAGTTCAGTAATCAACTTATTACGAAGTAAAAAAGAACGGGTGAAAAATAACCATAGTGAATTTCATCGCAATTGGCAAAGATATTAGATAAATCAAAACGCCGCCGCGCGAGCATTGTTGCCGCACTTCTCGAGGTCAGTCGAGGTCAAGGTACGTTTTTTAAATAGGGTGATTTACTTTTACTAAATTTATTTTCATATTTATTTTGTTTGAAAACTTATTTTTTTTCATTTACTTTTTTTTAAATTTATAACAATTTATTTATACTTCTGTGGACAAGTGTTACTTGTGGTGTCAATTATTGCATATATGTCGTAGACATACTGTATAAACAACGGTTTGAAAGTGCGGAAAGTACCGACGAATATATGTTTGTAATATCTCTAGTACCATTAAGACTCATAGCAGACGATAATAACAAGAAAATCTTTTGGGAGAATCCACGTCCTTCTTCACCAAGATTCTGCAGAATAATTAAATATCTATATAAAAAAGAAACTGACCTCTTAATTAAAGAAGAATGCAGAGAAGTGCAACATCAAATTGATAATTTAATGCCAACAACTGTACAGATAGATGGACATAACATAATCGTTAGCCATCATTTGATTCTTTCCATGATAGATGGGAAAGTTTGTAATGTTTTGGCTGAAAATAGATCCTCTCAGAGATGCTTTATTTGCAAAGCCACTTCGAAGGAAATGAATTCTCCTACAGACCACAGGCAACCTGATCAAGATATGTACCAATTTGGCATATCAAGTCTGCATGCATATATTCGGACTATGGAGTGTCTCTTAAATATTACCTACCGCATGGAGTTTTCTGAATGGCAAGCCAGGGGAATTCAAAAACAAGACATGAAAAAGAAACGAAAGGAAGAAATACAGAAGAAATTTAAGGAAGTAGGACTTATAATCGATAAAGTGAGACCTGGATTTGGGACCAGCAATGACGGGAATACCGCAAGAGCTTTTTTTCACAATAGTGCTACAACAGCACGTATTACTGGTCTCAATGAAAATCTAATAAACCGGTTTGGTAGCTTGTGGATACGAAATTGACGCCGAAAAGTTTCAACAATACTGTAATGAAACTCGACGGCTATATTTAGATTTATATCAGTGGTATAACATGCCAGCAACAGTACACAAGATTTTAGTGCATGGTGCAGAGATTATGCGACATTCAATAATACCGCTCGGGCAGATGTCTGAAGAGGCTTCGGAAGCTAAGAATAAAGAAATTAGAAGAGTGCGATTGGGGCACACTCTTAAAACGTCGCGTTATCGTACTAACTTTGATTTAATAAAACATATGTTAATGTCATCAGACCCACATATATCTTTGTTAAGAAAACTGCCCCATAAAAGTGTGTACAAAAACCATAAAGATTTAACATTTTTGTTAAAAAATCAATAAAAATGGTTTTAAAAATCAAATATAGTTTTAATTTTACTCTTTTGCCCTACATCAATCATTTACAGTTATTCAAAATGCAATACCAGCATTCCTGATTTTTGTCCACCTAGATTTGTCAAATCGTATACTGTGCGATGGTCAGGCCGAATATCCGGTATCCGGCCAAACAACTATTCGTTGCATCTCTAATTAGTACTATATGACCAGTATATTTACATATATGACCAGGATCCTGATAGCGGTAGAAAGTCTCACTTCCATACCTCATACCTAGTTACCTACATAATAAACGTATTGTAAACAAACCTAGCCTTTTAGTCTTGAAATTAATAAAGAACATAATAATTATTTTTCAATCATTTATTCAAGAATTAGACAGATTAATTCTTTCTTTTTATAATAATAATCTTAGGTACAATATAATATTATTTTCAATATTTTAGGTACAATGCTACAGATCTGCTATATGACCTAACTCGAGAACCCTCTGGATATTTCGAAAATTTTTGTCGGATGTCCGCAGCTGTTTTCGAATATCTGCTCAACAAAATCGGACCATTCATCGCAAAACAAGACACTAACATGAGAAAATGTATTCCGATTCAAGAAAGACTGGCTGTAACTCTCAGGTTTCTTGCGACGGGTGATAAATTTAGCAGCTTGGCCTACCTATTCAAGTTTTCAAAATCTACAATAGCTACATGCATAATGGAAGTTTGCCAGGCTTTGATTCAAGAGTTGCGAGAAGAAGTCAAGGTGAGCGTTTATAATTTATTCAGATTTTTCAAATATTTTAGAAACTGCATCTGCATACAATTGATCAATTGATTGCTCTTTAGAAAGAGACTCAAACCCAGGAAATGGTTGAGAATGAGAATACTCTTCCATATCAGACGATTGTTGCGAAATTGAGTGTGGAGATGGCTGGAAGTCTGCAGAGACTTGAATATGTGGTTGTGGAGACGGCTGGAAGTCTGCAGATTCTTGAGAATGTGACTGGGGAGATGGCTGGAAGTCTGCAGATTCTTGAGAATTTGACTGGGGAGATGGCTGGAAGTATGCAGATCCTTGAGAATGTGACTGTGGTGACGGCTGGAAGTACGCAGATTGTTGAGAATGAGACTGTGGAGATGGCTGAAAGTTTGCTCGCCGTTGAGAATGAGACTGTGGAGATGGTTGAAAGTTTGTTTTGTGTTGAGAATGTGACTGTGGAGACGGCTGGAAATCTGCTGATTCTTGAGAATGTGACTGTGGTGACGGCTGGAAGTACGCAGATTGTTGAGAATGAGACTGTGGAGATGGCTGAAAGTTTGCTCGCCGTTGAGAATGAGACTGTGGAGATGGTTGAAAGTTTGTTTTGTGTTGAGAATGGGACTGTGGCGATGGCTGATAAGATGACGTTTGATAACCCACTGACGATTGCATGTTTTGATAATAACTAGGAGCTAATGGATTTTGAGGCAAGTGAAGTCCTGCATATGGTTGATTAGGTGGACTCTGAAATCGTGGAAACGCTTGCTGTTGTTTTAGGCGAAACATTACATTATCAATCTCGTGCATGGCGATGTCACGAGTCAATACGTCCATGGATTTTAACTTTGCACATAATAATTTTGTGTATAAAGTGCATTCGTCTTCAACCGGTTCTGGCTCTGTACTTATTTTTTTAAGGATATCGTACGCTTGTTCCATTTGATGTTCAATTTTCCGCTTTCTGTTTACTTCCTTTTTATTGCTTGCATTAGTCGGCTTTTTGAAAATAACTGGATTCACTGTGTCTGTATTAGTAGAAGATTCATTTTCTCGATCAACTACATTATCTTCGTTACCTTCGCGAATAACTACTTCCTCTTCGTTTAATTCAACGTCAGGATCAACGGTGTCCTGAAAAAGTGAATTTGACATTAATAAAATATTTCAAAATTTGTTACAGTTGGGGGTAGTTGTAACAGTTGCACTAAGAAAAATTGCTCCTTGTTTTAAAAATCAATTTAATATAATAGAATAATTATTATCAAATATTTATGCCATATTTTAAAAGTTAACAGTGTATACCTGCTGGTGTAGCGTTATCTTTTCACAATTTTCCAATTGTAAATAACTACAAGAATCACATCACATCATCACTATGGATTCACTAGCAAGCACTCTGAGTGAGCTTAAGGAGTTGTTCCAAACAAGGATGTCCGTCTTTGAAGAAGAGCTAAAGAAGACTCCTCAAACACCCATCACAGCTGCCAGCCTCGCTACGGATTTCACAATGTTCCGTACATTTATCACAGAGGCTCTCAACAGTCTTCAACAGCAGGTGGGTTTGCTGGCACGAAGTGTAGACCAAATTGAGATGCGCGGTCGAAGAAAGATTCTGTTGTTGCATGGAGTTGCTGAAAAGCAGAAGGAGGATACTGCCAAAGCAATTGTTGAGGTGGTCCGTGAAAAACTACAGCTGAGCGACTTCACTGTTGCTGACATCAGCCGATGTCACAGAATGGGGCGAGCAGTGTCTAGTAAAACCAGGCCTATCCTATTCAAGGTTGCCAGTCTTGCGGTGAGGGATAAAATTTGGTTCTCCAAAACCAAATTAAGGGCTTCCGGCATCACTATGTCCGAGTTCCTCACAAAAGGGCGGCACGACGTGTTTCTGGCAGCGAGGGAAAGATGTGGCGTCACCAGAAGCTGGACTAAGGCGGGCTGCGTTTATGTTCTTGGTCCCAATGATACGCGGCACCGAGTCGAAACTCTCGCCGAGTTGGACAAGATAGCGCCTGTTCCTCTGGCACTGAGTGATCCCCTGCAGCGCGATCCGGAATCAACTGTGCCGGCGGCCGCGGCGGCTGCGAAGACTACAAGGCTTAAGCGTACGGCAGCTTTGAAGCGATGATATATTATTGTGATGTTTACTCAATGTCCGGGTAATATTTGTTTTATTTGTTTCATACACCTCCATGTTTACACTAAGTTTTGACATAACCTAATTTTTTCATCTGTCACAGTGTCACTGTCAGTGTCAGTCAAAATTCATGCCGATTGTCGATGCCTATCTCAGGTACGTTCCGTTTCAGGTAGCGGTGCACTGGCGTTGGCATGACTTTTGAGTGAATTAGTGTTAATGATATTTTAATATTTTATCGTTTGTTCTTTTTTTTTTTTTTTTTGGTTGTTTTTTTTTTGTTTATTTTTTTTTTTAACTACCCGGACTAAATGTAATGTAATTTTTTTGTTTACTAAGTTCAATAGCGCAATCCAGCAGGTGAACAATGTACTAAGTGTTTATAACTATATTTTTATATATTATAATTATATATTATTTACATATTTATATTTATGTCCGTCGATATCAGCAGTGATAGAAATAGTTTTTTCTCTGTAACAAGTGACGATGACAGTTTTGCGAGTATTCCGTCTCTTGCGGACAGTCTTACGGCGCAGTTCTCTGATGTTCCTCAGAATTTCAACGTTATTCATATTAACGCCCAAAGTATTCCGGCTCATTTCCACGATATGCTGGCAAGCTTTGACTGTAAAAACATTCATGCTATTCTTATTTCCGAGTCATGGCTGAAACCTTGTCTCCCTTCTACTAGTTACTCTCTTCCCGGCTTTGTGCTCATCAGAAATGACCGGACAGTTGGTAGTGGTGGTGGTGTTGCCATATATCTCCGTGCGCACATTCCTTTTTCTGTTGTCAATGTATCAACACAGCCACCGCCATTAAATGCAGGTGAACACCTCTTTCTTGAAGTCGAACTGCATCATTCGAAACTACTTCTTGGTGTTTATTACTGTCCCTCTTTACGAATAAATTTCTTTTCTTCATTTGAAAAAGTCTTAGAAATCTTGATTCCTTCTTACAGTCATAGTATAATCATGGGTGACTTTAATACTTGTCTCCTCAAAAAGGATCATCGCTCTGCTTCTTTATCTAATATTTCCGTTTCTAGTAATCTTTCCATTCTTCCACTAGGTGCCACTCACCATTTTCCAAACTCTACTCCTTCACTTCTTGATTTGATTTTCGTTTCCTCACCTGATCACGTCGCTAAGCATGGTCAATGCTCAGCCGACGCCTTTTCCTATCACGATTTGATTTATCTCTCTTATAAAGTTCGGCCACCTAAGGCTAAAGCAAAAGTTCTCATGCAACGCAATTTTGGTGGTATGAACATTGACAATCTCTGCGAAGATGCCAGTAACATAGATTGGTCTCCTTTGTATGCGTCGTCGTCCGTTGACGAGCAAGTTGCCATCTTCACTGACAAGCTTGTCGAACTGTATGATCGTCACGCACCAGTCCGAGCGGTCAAAGTGAAACATTTGCCGGCGCCTTGGTTAACAGATGAGATCAAAAAGTTAATGAACAGAAAGGTGGCGGCAAAGGCTAAATTTAAGCGACGACCTACTGATGCAAATAGGGAAAATTATGCTTCAATCCGCAATCGCTGTAATATGGTATGTAGGAATGCTAATCGCCAACACATTCATAACTCCGTCAAAAATGGAGACTCATCCAAGGTTTGGAATTTTCTAAGATCATTGGGAGTCGGTAAAACCCGACAAGAGTCAATCCCTAAAGATTTAGACTTCAATGCAATGAATAATCATTTTACAGCGTCGTCCAATTTCGATAGGACAATAAAATTGAATACTTTGGATTATCTTTCTTCTCTTCCGACTCCCAGTTATTCTCCATTCGTTTTTAGTCAATTCTCCGCATGTGATGTTAAGAAGAGCATACTATCAATTACCTCGAATGCAGTAGGAAGCGACTGTATTAGCCGTAAAATGTTACTCCCAGTGCTGGACGTAATTCTTCCTGTCATTTGCCACATCCTCAATTTTTCTGCATCTAGTGGTGTCTTTCCATGTGCATGGAAAGATGCGCAAATTATTCCTTTACCGAAAAAGTCCAATCCCACATCCTTTTCTGAATTTCGTCCAATATACGTCTTACCATTCCTGTCCAAAGTCCTAGAACGGTTAATTCACAACCAATTAAGTACTTTTCTATCCAAAAATAATCTCCTCAATCCTTTCCAGTCCGGCTTCCGTCCAGGTCATAGCACCACTACAGCGCTTTTGAATATTACTGAAGATATTAGGACTGCCTTGGAAAGCAGTAATTTAACGGTCCTGGCATTGCTCGATTTCAGTAACGCATTTAATACTGTTGATTTCGATGTTTTGCTTGGAATTCTATGCTCTCTTAATATATCTCCATCGGTGGTTGACTGGTTTCGTAGTTACCTGTTCGATCGCCGGCAACGTGTATGCTTTGGAGAGACCTTGTCCTCCTGGTGTCACACTTCTGCCGGGGTTCCACAGGGTGGCGTTTTATCCCCTTTACTTTTCGCAATTTTTATTAACTCTATTTCTAATGAACTAACTTCTTCCTACCATCTATATGCAGACGATCTGCAAATTTACTCGCGTGCTCCTCTTGGGAACCTGCGTGAGGCCATCGTCACCATTAACCGTGATCTGGCTCGCATATGCCAATGGAGCAAGCGGTATGGACTCATGGTAAACCCAGCAAAGACGCAGCTTATCGTTGTGGGCAGTTCCAGGATGGTTTCGAGGATCGATTGGACATCTCTTCCCCAAGTTTTCTTCGATGACACAGTTATTCCCTTCTCAGAAAAAGTAAAAAACTTGGGGATATTCATTGACAAAAACTTTTCATGGACTGCCCAACTGCAGGAAGTTAGCCGGAAGCTATTTGCATCTGCTGCGTCGTTGAGGAGACTGCGAAATTTACTTCCGATTACCACCAAAATTGCGCTTGCACAATCACTTCTTCTTCCCATCCTTGATTATGCTGATGCCAGCTATCTTGACCTAACTCAGGAACAACTAGATAAACTTGAGCGACTTCAAAATTTCTGTATCAGGTTCATATTCGGTTTACGCAAATATGACCATGTATCCGAATTTCGTCTGAAGCTCAAGTGGTTGCCAATTCGCCTTCGCCGGAATGCTCATATTCTTTTCCTATTATACAATGTTCTTTTTTCCCCTTTCACCCCTCTTTATCTTAAGAAACGTTTTCAGTTTCTTAGCGATTCTCACACTAGATTTCTGAGGTCATCAGATAACTTACGACTGAGGATGCCAATGCATTCCACAAATTTCCTGGATAAATCTTTTACTGTTCAGGCTGCCCGTCTGTGGAATGCTTTGCCAGTTCCAGTGAGACGCGCTCAGTCGTTACCTGCCTTTAAAAAACTTGTCAAGGAACATTACCTGTCACCGTGAGTCGATATCCGTAATTTATTTTTACTACCTTTTATTTAGTCTTTATGTATATATTATTAGCGTATTATGTATGTATCTGTGTATCTATTATGTTATATTATATTTTTAGTTTTTTTGTTTTTCTTATGTCACACCATAACAGCCCCAATTTCATGTCCAGTCAAATACTGTCTCCATCCCAGGTTGCCTGGAAGAGATCGCGAAATGCGATAAGGCCGCCCATTGTATGTATTTTAGTTCTAAGTTTCCTATTCAAATCAAATCAAATCAAATCATTTATTCGCATAGAATGTGGGTATTTTAACAAAGGTTGGTAAAAAATATATTGGCCCGTGCACATTCTGCCTGAGTATTGGCATGCAAAATTTAACAAAATATGTTTCAACTTTAAATATTAAGGAACACCAAATATACGTTTCAAATTAAAATGTAGTTGGTACACTAATAAAATAATTAATATAATAATTTCAAAATCAAATTTTAAACTTCAATACATAATAAAATAATTAATACAATAATTTCAAATTAAAATGTCAATAATAGCAACTTAATGTCAATTATAATTAATTAATGTCAATAATACAGTGCTCATGGTGTAATTGCAGTGTCACAATAGAGGATCATTCAAAAAATCACTTATTGTATAGTAACATTTCTGAGTCAAATATGCCTTGAGTTTGTTTTTAAATTGTTGAAGGGTGTCATTTTTTATGTTGTCCGGTAGTTTATTAAATATAATTGGACCCATGCAAAGAACACTTTTTCTAAGTAGTGCAGTTTTATAGCTGCTGACAGTTAAAAAATTTTTGTATTGACTTCTAACGGGACCTTTCTTGGTGTCTGAGACCTTAGCAAATAGCTTTATGTTGCTTTTAACAAAAATTGCCATTTCTAAAATATACAATGACGGAAACGTAAGAATTTTTAACGACTTGAAGTAGGGTTCACAGCTATCTCTTGGTTTTATACCGCACATGGCTCTTATACAGCGTTTTTGGGCTTTAAATATTGTATCTCTTAAAGTACAATTACCCCAGAAAATTATTCCAAACCTCAAGACCGATGCGACTAAGCCATGGTATGCAACTAAAGCCGTCTTAATGTCAACTTTTTTTTTCAAATTAAATAGGACATATGCAGCAGTACTCAATTTTTTACAGACCTCTTCTGCTTGTGGTTTCCATGTTAACTGATCGTCTATAAGGATTCCTAGAAATTTCGCAACCTTCGTTTTTTGAATCGTCTGTCCGTTATAGTTTACGTTAACGTTTGGTGGAATTGTACGTTGGTGAAAATGCATTATATTCGTCTTTACTAAATTTATTACCAAATTATTTTTATCAAGCCAATCAATTATATTTCTAAGACTATTGTTGATGTCCTCTTCATAATCACTAACATCATTACATTTTATAAGCGCTGTGCTGTCATCGGCAAATAGAACCATAGGATGTCGAATTTGTTGAGGCAAATCATTTATATACAGCAAAAATATTGGAGGACCTAATACACTACCCTGTGGTACACCAAATTTGACAATTTTACCCTCAGATTGATATTTCTGTTCACATTTTGACTTAAGACAAGTTCTGGATATCTCGGTATACTGTGTGCGGTTACTAAGGTAAGATTTTAGGAGATTTAACACATTACCCCTTATACCGTATTTATTAAGTTTGCTTATTAAAATATCATGATTGACACAATCAAAAGCCCTAGTCATGTCTGTAAAAATAGCACAGATAGGGTTATTTTTATCAACGTTTATCATAACTTCGTGTAATAAGTCATACAGTGCTGTATTTATACTTTTATTCTTTCTGAAACCTGCTTGTTCACTACATAGGATGTCATATTTTGTCAAAAATTTGTTAATTAATTCATAGATAACCTTTTCTATAACTTTGGAAAACACAGGAATCAATGCTATCGGCCTATAGTTAGCTATATCCTCTTTGCAATTCTTCTTATGTAGTGGTTTAACTATGACAGTTTTTAAAGCGTCCGGAAATACACCGGTGCTGATGGCTAAATTAATAACATGACAAATATGTATGCTTATATTATTTGATACAAACTTTATAACTTTAGTTGCTATTTCGTCATATCCGACGCTATTTTTATTTTTCAACGTGCTTATTACCCTGACTACGTCTTGCGGTATAACTGGAGTCATAAACATTGTATTAGGGTTTTCGCGTAAACTACTTGTGTCGAATGAGGCTTTGGATGAGTTTTTAACTAAATTAATGAAATAATTATTGAATGCATCTGCAATGTCCTTTGGGTTACTGATAATTGTATTGTTTATTTTTATCTGAGAAATGGGTTCTTTAGTACATATTTTATTGTTGATTACTTGCCAGGATGCCTTCGATTTATTAAGTGAAGTGTTGATAAAAAAGTTATTTTGTGCTTTTTGAGTTAATTTCACTATTTTTTTAAATCGCTGGGAGTAATTTTTAAATTTATATTTGCTTTCCTGCGACGGCTTAAGTCTGTGTTCCCATAGAAGTTGACGCTGTTTCCTACTACATAATCGTATTCCCTTAGAAATCCATTTAGGTCTTTTTAATGGCGTTATTGTAATTCGCTTGTAAGGGAAACAAAGATTATATAACAAACCAAACTGCTGCATAAATATGTTATATGCTTCATTTACATTTTCTGTCTTATACATTTCGGAAAAAGAAAGGCATTGTAGATAGCTTTGGAATTTCAACAAATTTTCCAATGATAGGTCCCGCTTTTTAACATACCAAGAGTTCAATCTATAAGTTTTGTTTACTTTTATCTCAAACATTTGTGCGGAGTGATCTGATAAGGCGAAGTCTATTACAGTACATTTACATTTATTATTTGAATTATGTGCAAAATTATCCAAACAGCTGTTACTAGATAGCCGAGTAGGTTGGTCAAGCACTAATCGCAAGCCAAAGCCCAGAAGAAAATATTCGAAATCTAAACTAGTATTATTTCTTTTTAACCTATCTATATTAAAATCCCCGCAAATAACTACTTTTTTATTAGGGTTGGTACAGAGTTTTTTTAAAATAGTTTCAAGATTATCATAAAAGGTATTTAAATTACTCGACTTTGGTGGTCTATATACACATATAATTATTAGTTTCTGATGTATTAGTTCAATAGCACAACATTCGATCACACCTGATATTGAATACTTTGTTGCGTCTCTAAATTCTGTGCATTGAAGATACTTATTAACTAGAATACAAGCGCCTCCCCGCTTCGTCTCATGTCTTGAATAACATGCTGCCAGTTTATAATTTGGAATATTAAGTAGTTTTTCTTGCCCACTCATTATAAAATGTTCGGTAATGCAAATAACATCTATGTTTTCTTGTTTTCCAGTCATTTCTTGAAGGTGGACGGTTAGTAGATCTGCTTTGTTTAAAAGTCCAGCTATGTTTTGGTGTAGTATTATAACACTATTGTGAACGAAATAAATTCATATTCTTGGTCAAATTCGTGTCACTGTCGTCACTGAGGTCGATTTGTAAATTTTTTGATAGCAGTTCTGGTTGATTAAGTGAGTCAGATTCATTATTTTGACCACAATCAACATAGGAAAACACTTTATCCAGGCTACATAATTTTATAACTAATTGTTCCAAGTCTGATACAATAATATTTAATCCCTTATTATTCAGTGTGTTATGTCGTTTGTTATAGGTGTTATATGTATATGGCAGATTTAAATTAGAATCCAATACATACGCATAATTACATGTCTGTGCATCCATATAAAGCAGGTTATTAAAGGTTTCTACACGACTGTTATACATAATATTATGTTTTTCCATGTACTTAAAAGTAGGTAAACAAATAATGAAATTTGTGTGATTTATTGGTAATAACCTTCCACGAATAAAAGTGACGAGTTCAATATAATTATGAGTTGTTCGAAAATCTTCCTCACCAATATAAACAATACAGTAGTCACACTCTGTTAACTCTCGGACTTTTGCATCAATATTATCGAAGATAAGTTCTATTCCACATTTGGGTTTACGATAATGACACAGTTCAAAATTATTTAGATAAGTTTTTTCAGCCATATTATACAGTCTATTAGATGTTTCACCACTCAATAGAACTATTTTATGTTTAGTCGATGGCTCCGACGACGTGGGCGGCATCCGTAAGGGCGGTGAGTTTTTCCTGTCGGTATTTGTCTGCTTTACAAGATCTCTTTCGCTTGAAGTGCTTGCATTATCGGCGATATTAATTTTTGTACAGACATCCAAAGTAGCAATATCTTCCCCGACGATCTTCTTCGATAAATTTATAGTTTGCGTTTGTTTGAATTTTGTTTTAGATGATGTTTTTATTGGTGTTGTTTGTTTCTGGTTCACTGGACTACTGACGATTCTTTGGAAAAGATTATTTTTCTTCAATAGTTCTTCATTGCATAACTTTAAATTATTATTTTCCAATATCAATAACTCAACTTCATGATGTGCACTATTTAATTGTGCCTTTAAAGTATCAATCTCGTCTTTCAATGTTTTTATTTGGTTGTAATCATCACCTTCTGATATATCCGGCACGCTATTAGAGGTACAATTCAATGTTTGTGATATAATATCACTGTCATCGTTACTTGGTTCTGATTGTCTGCGTGTACGACGGAAAGTAATATTCTCAAGAAAATTCATGATGAGAAATTGATACTAAAATCCAAAAACAGCATGCCTTAAATCTTCGTTTTTCTGGGGTTCGAACTTACACCTCCGTACTTAAGAAGCTAACTGGTAAGCCGCTTGGTCAACTGGCAGATGCTTAGGTTTGTGAAATTAGCGGTCGTATTATGTACTACGATGAAGATTACTATCCTTAACAAGAGATGTCGTTATTCACAATAGTCAATTAGTATTTAGAGCATTGACGTATGGTATCACTTAGTACGTGTTAGTTCCTGTGTGTTTTAATAGATGGTGCTGTGGTAACACTCGATTCAAATAAAAAACGGAATCCCATCGCCGTAATTTTCAATAGTATTGATTTATCCAGAAAATATATCAACAAATGTTTATGTTATTGTTGGTAGATGTTTTATTTAGCAGGATTACACGCACACACGTCTTTCACTTTGCCTTTTGGTCATTAGGTGTAGTAATACAAGTATTTGTATAAGCAGTTCGAATATCACTGTTTTAATGTTAATTATGCTACACAGTTTGTTTATAACACTGTCACAATTAGTTTGTTGCGTCAGGTTCACTTTTAAACTGGTTCCACTATCTAAGAGTTAGGTTTTCTATTATTTAAATGATTTTTTACGGGAGCACAATAAAACCAATGTTTACTTAACAGCGCCACCTGGCGGATCTCTTTTTTTTTTTTTTTTTTTTTTTTTTTTTTTTTTTTTTTTTTTTTTTTTTATAATTTAGGCTAACCTGAGTGATACCATTTATGGGCGTATGTGGGGTGCCTATAAAACCAACACCTTGTGACTTCTTCACCACAAGTCTTCGAAATCTAGTAGCTTGTCTGAATTGTCCAGACTAAACCATGTTGTCTCGTTTAATTTGTATAATTTTGATTTGATTCTGGAATGGAGACAGAAATTGACGGATGATGCAGGAAAAAGGGAGATCTGATGGGACCGAATGACTAAATCCTGGTCTGACATTCTAAAGAACAACCAATGTTGTCCCTCTAATTTCTCAATCCAGACAGATCCTATCGAGCTTAAATTTGGCACCAAGTTACATCCTCCTGAATAAACTGCATTCATATCTACTAGGAAGGTATTGATGGGATGATCAGGGCAAGAAAAAGTGGTACCATTTATTACAACTGTTTTGGAGTCAGATTGGAGCAATTCCAGAGTCCGCTTATGAAGGTCAAAGGATTCTACATTTATGAAATCTTCCTTTTGTCTCCTTTTGTCATACAGGTCAACCTCTGAGGAGATTTTTACAGGACCGGATGGAACAACAACACTGTCAAGGATAACCTTACTTAGAGCATAGCATTGACTCTTCCCTACTTCCAAAGAATACGTTTTTCTCTCCCCTCGTCTCTCAGATAAAGTAGGGGTTAGTTCCATTGGTGTTTCTGTAACACTCACCGTCCATCTTTGATAAGGTGTCATTGATCCTTCTGTTACGTGTTTCCATAAGGTGATATGGGTGGGGACTCTCTTGGCGTGAATTCTAGATTCACCTGTCACCATCCAAACAAGAAATGAGAGGAATAGGATCTTACACACGGGGAGCTGCAATGAACGCAACCTGTTCGACATCGTTTTGAGATTCGTCTGACAGGGTAACAGTGTAAGAATTGACATAAGACAGTTGACGGATGGAAGTGTCTTTCCCCTGATACTGAGCTCCACGACTTACAACTCGACCCGGTGGTGATGATTGACAACGATAGCAAGAGATGGTTCTCAATTTCCGAGAGTTCTTTATAGCTATCCTTGTTGATCTTGATTTTGGTAAAAGGGCAGCACCTCAGTTGAATGCCATATTGCTCTTTAAGCTCACATAATATCTTGCTCACAGTGAGGAGATATTCAGGACTCCCCTCTATATCAATGGGAAAAGAAGGAATATTTAGTGTAATAGTCTTGTTATAATAAGACAGGGACCAGGTCGGACCCAAATACCTGGTGAAAGAGCCTGAAATAAATATGAAGATAATATATAGGGAGGTATGGACTCTCATGGGGGGGGTATCAGAATTACTCCCATGACATCAATTGATATTTGTTGTTTATTATTGTTTATTATTGTATTTAATTTTTGGTGTACAATAAAGTATATAATAAATAATAAATAAATAAATAAATACAGTTGCCTCGAACTGCAGAAGAATGGTTAAAAATAGAAGCGCAATTTGACAAAAGGTGGAATTTTCTACATTGCATTGGTGCGCTTTATGGAAAACATATATTAATTCAGTGCCCCACGCACAGCGGTACAGAATATTTCAATTACCACGGAACATTTAGTGTGGTGCTATTAGCATTAGTAGATGCAAACTATAACTTTACATATGTAGACATAGGGTGCCAAGGTAGAATAAGTGATGGTGGAGTCTACCGAAACTCCAGCATGTACCAAAAAATTGAAGAACGTGCACTAAATTTCCCGCCGGATAAACCTCTCCCACTTAAAAATGATCCTCTGCCCTACGTGATAGTAGCAGATAGTGCATTTATTTACATTGACGGAAAACATGATGAAACCGTACCCCGCGATTCATGATAAAGGGACAAAGGAGAGAGTATTCAACTACCGTCTATCACGCGCCCGCAGAATCGTCGAAAATGTGTTTGCAATAATGTCTGCTGTATTTCGAATACTTAGGTCTCCAATTTTACTGGCACCAGAAAAAGTGTCAGTTATAGTTATGACATGTGTTTTGCTACATAACTTTTTGAGGAGGAGTAACAATTCAAAACAAAATTATACGCCGCATGGAACTTTCGATACCGAAATTAACGGTGAGGTTCAACCTGGTTTGTGGCGAAGTGATCAAAACGGAATCACATCACTAGTACCGATTAGGAGAATACCTAGAAGAGCAACATTAGCGGCTAAAACTGTACGAGATAAATTTGCTGAATATTTCACAACAAATGGCGCAGTAAGCTGGCAAAATGAATATTAAATTGGTCTTGATATTTACTCATGTTTTAATAGTTAAATTAAATAAAGATTAAAAAGATAGTTCCTCACCTCTGAACTCTTCGTTGTTGTTGGTTTGTATACACCATGCAGGAACTTGGCCATTTGTTCGTAAAATGGCCAATTAGGTTTAAACATGTCATCCGTACCACTCCCGCTTGTTGAACTTGACTTCACTTTCGTATTTAATTTTCTGTAAGTGGCCATTAAATTTTCCTTCTTTTTCTTTAATTCTTCCACTGATATACTTTCCCCGGTCCCCTCACAGAACTTAGTTTTTATTTTTGTCCAAGCATCGTGCACATTGTTGCGGCTTTTGTGACCTGGGTCTTTTGGGTTCCATATGGCCGGTTCCTCTTCGTACAATTCAATGAAGAGTTGAATCTTCTCGTTGCTCCACTCCATCTCGTACAAAATCAATCCCCAATTAAAAACTTCGCTAAAAAAACAAAATAGGTCTTCCTTCGTCGCGCGCTCTGTGTTATCTGTTTAGACGGCGCGTCACAAGCCGCGCGCGCGCCTTTGATCTGTGTCGAAAAAACCGACAAGTGATGGATCTTGCGAACTTTGCCGAGCCGCGCCGAGCGCAGTTGTTTACACAGCGCGTGGCGCGGCGAACCACGAGCGGAGCCAGGCTCGGCTCGCGTGTTTGCGCGCCGTTTAAACGGTGCTTAACACTGAAAGTATTTTTCAAATCGGACCCGTAGTTCCTGAGATTATCCCCTACATACAAACTTACAAACTTACAAACAAATGTTACCTCTTTATAATATTAGTATAGAAGTATAGATAAGTGGAGGATATTCCACAGGCCACTGAATGTAAATATAGACTTAGCAAAGAAGATTGTTAAGACATGTTGTATTTTGCATAATTTTGTAGAGATGGCTTTTCGTATGACGATACTTTGACAGTAACGGGGTTCCAACCTGCTACAGATCAGGAGCGTAAAGGTACGATTCCACCAAAATAGTGTGCAGCACATTTGCTTGCAAAAATTTTGTGCAAAACTCCAGCAGTGCAGGTACTAAGCTGGTGTCGCATTTGGCTTCCGTCTCCACTGGTAAGGCTGTGCGTAATTTTGTAAGCGCACAGTTCAGCACACTTGTGCGCGAACATGTTCACTGAGCAGAGTGTCTGCCGAAGACAGTTCAGTAGTTACTATGAACGGGCAAGAAAACGTAGTGCTTTGTGCTGCAGCATGTGTTTTACTATGTAGTCTCCTTAAAAAGAAACGCAGGAAGAAACCGCGATAATGGGTGAGGCCTTTACTACAGCGACGGAATGAAGAAACGAATAAATTTCTAGAAGAAATAGAAATAGATCCATTGAGTGGATTTAAAAACTTCACACGTATATCTTGCGAAGATTTTGAGTTGCTGGTTAATGTAACTAGTCCTTTTATTGCTAAGCAAGATACCAACTACAGAAAATGTGTCCCTGTTTCAATAAGGCTTGCAATCACCTTAAGATTTATTTATTTATTTATTTTTATTTAATCATTAAATAATTATAACACCTTTACAGTTAAATCTAAGATATCTTGCTACTGTAGAGTCTTTTGCAAGTTTAATGTTCTTATTTAAATTTTCAAAAGAGCTTATTGCTCGGATTGTACCTGAGACTTGCAAGGCGTTGATAAGCGTGTTGAAAGAAAATAATAAGGTAAGAAAATAAAAATAATATAACATTTTATTTTAGTCACTTTTATTGCATTACATTTCATGCCAAGATATTGTTTCGCCATCATTCTGACGTAAAAG
This sequence comes from Ceramica pisi, assembly GCA_963859965.1. Taxonomy (NCBI): domain Eukaryota; kingdom Metazoa; phylum Arthropoda; class Insecta; order Lepidoptera; family Noctuidae; genus Ceramica; species Ceramica pisi. Next base: position 1,622,933 of record OY982528.1, read on the forward strand.
ATCTGAATAATCATTATCGCGGACCTGAAAACTTGAAGCCGGTCCTTGACTCTGAGAATTTGACGAATCTGAATACGGTGAAGGCATTGGAGTTGTAACATATTTTCCAGTACCAATAATAGCGTCATACAATAAATTATCTATATCCCTTTTTACTAAAATCTTGGTTCGCTCATTTCTAATTTTCCTTAATTTCGTTGCGACGGATGCAGCAAAAATGTCTTCGTCATCAGGTTTTTTTGCTTCCATCTGCTTGTTTACGTTATTCATAATGGACAAAGCTTGGGCGATTCTCGGGTCTTCATCGACAATACGGCGTTTAAGCGAGTTCTTCGGAGCCTTAAACTTTTCGACTGGCCTTTCATGAAGAGACTTGATCTTCATTTACTGTGTCATTCTGGATAATAATATCTTGTGATACCTGAAATAGTAATAAAATTTCCTTTTTCAGATGCCTAACCCTTTAGAAGAATGGATGACCTTAGAGCGCCAATTTGACCATCTTTGGAATTTCCCTCATTGCATTGGGGCTATGGATGGCAAACACGTTGTTATTCAAGCTCCAAGTAATACTGGAAGCGACTTTTTCAATTACAAAGGTGATTTCAGCATTGTGCTTTTAGCACTGGTTGATGCAAATTATAAGTTTACATACGTAGATGTCGGTTGTAAAGGAAGAATATCGGATGGTGGTGTTTTCAAAAATACTGGTTTCTGTGCTAATCTTCAGCAAGGAAAATTAAATTTGCCCGTAACCTTACCCGTTACCCGGAAGGAACAAACCAATTCCACATGTCATTGTGGCAGGTGATGCTTCTGCGTTAGATATAAATTTAATGAAACCATATCCCTGTCAACATGACAAAAGATCAAAAGAGAGAATATTTAATTATCGGTTGAGCAGAGCGAGACGTATTGTGGAAAACGTATTCGGCATTATGTCCGGTGTATTTCGCGTACTCAGGAAACCTATTCTGTTAGCTCCAGAAAAGACACAATTGATAACACTGACATGTTGTTACTTGCATAATTTTTTGATAACACAAAAATCGTCTTCACAACTTTATACTTCTGCTGGCTGTTTTGATACTGAGAACCAAATTACCCATTGCACTATCGATGAAAGTTGGCGGCGCGATGCAGGCATGGCAAACTTACTGCCTTTAAGACATGTTGGAAGAAGACCCCCTGGCGATGCGAAAAAAAGAGAAGAATTTGCACATTATTTCCAAACTGACATCGGCATGGTGCCATGGCAAGAAAAACTGGCGTAAATAGTATAGGTATCTAAGTAATAACATTAGAGGTGAGAAAATAAACATTTAAAACGTACCTACCTGTTCATTTATTCTAACGAGAATAATTCACTCCGGTAGCGGAAGCAAGACTGAGTTCGCGCACAACAGGTTTGTACACGTCAACGCGAGTCCACTGATAATCACAGTTTTTTACTCGTACATTCTTAGTATTATTTTTACTAATTAACATTATTTCTTTGCTCTTAAATCACTTTTATAATCACAGTTTTTTACTCGTACATTATTTACTATTACCTAATGAACATTATTTCTTTGCTTATGAATCAAAATAACATATTTTTTAGTACAATACTAATTATTACTAAATTGTTATCATTTTTTCTATACAGATAGTATATTTCGAATCACAATGTTCACATACGTACTCTACTTATTCAGGGTGTCGCATTGAAAATGGATAATTTTCTTCAGATTAAGTCGATACTTACTGAGGCAAACATATTTTCTAAAGTACCTATCATAAAATTTAGACAAAAAAATGTGTTTGTCTCAAAAAGTATCCAGTTTCGACTAACATTACCCACCATCAATGAGACATTCTTTAAAGGTATTATTTATTCAGTCTAGAGCAGTCTTAATAATGTTCTCATATATGTAATTCTAATTAATCTTCTATTGTATCTGTGTTTTGAGTTTCTGTTCTGATATTAAGTGATCTTAAATCAATCGTGCTAATTGTACTTTGCGTTTCTGATAAACCCACATTAATTGATGGTAAATCATCCAGAGTAATAACTGTTTCTTTTTCGATGTCAATCAAAGCTTCTAACACTTTGGTTCGAAATAATAATTTTTTAAATGTATAAAATTTTTTGACTGTTGGAATTAAAGATTTAAAAAAATTCAAGTCTTCGTCATCAGCATCAACATTGTTTTGTTTTACACACTGCAACAATTCTTTTTCAAAAAGAGTTGGTGATGATTGGCGTTTACGTTTTCTTGATGATTCTGGCTCTGTATTATTATTTGTACGTTCAAAATTTGAATTTCCGGTACTGGTGCTGGGTACTGAGATGTAATTTGTTGATGAGTCTTGATCTTCACTCTGATTTTCTATAGATTCATCTGCTTCATTACTTGAGTTCGAATCTAAAAAGGTTAACATTTCAAAATAAATGTATTTCTTGCCTGTTTTAGCACCTGAACCTGATTTCAGTTTTTTTTTACTTGCTTTCACTTTCATATATGTGTCCCTTGCAGATTTCCATCGTGATTGCACTTTTGTGACTGAAACAATATACAGGTACGTAACAAGCGGACATACTTTCGTGGACCTACATCTGGCGTATCAGGCAGGAATAACTACAATCAGAAAAATAGTGAAAGAAGTCTGTCAAATTATAAATGAAAGGCTGAAGGAAGACTGCATACCATTGTTTTCCCGTACGCGATGGGAAGAGATAGCGGATGGTGTTTTGACGCAAGCTAATTTTCCCAACTGTATTGGTGCAATAGACGGGAAACATATACGTATTATAAGACCTCCTCACAGCGGTGCACTTTACTACAATTATAAGCATTATTATTCCATTGTTCTACTTGCAATGTGTAACGCAAATTATGAGTTTACCTACATAAATGTGGGGGTACAGGGTAAAGAATCCGATTCTGCAATTTTCACCCAAAGCCGCTTGTTCCAACTAATGAATGATAACTTATTGGATATACCTCCTGCTAAAGCCTTACCCGTGCTACACAAGGAAAGAAAGAAAGAAAAATAGTTTATTTACGCCAAGCATGACGCATAGGTATAAAACACTTACTACACTAAAAATAACAAAAAAAACTGGGACAATATGCGTCACCTCTACGTAAAACGGTCATCGCTCAGCATTATGCTGGGACTCGTGTGCCAAACAGAGCCCCAGCGCTGATTTTCAGCGACGACCGTCGCTGACAGAAAGACGTCTGCCGGGGCAGCATAAAAACTGTACATATGAGGCAACACAAACCAAAATAAAAACAAAAACAAAAAAGTAATAATAAAAAATAAAGATAAAAATATACACTATAATATGTGGTGTTGCGCAGGCGCAGGCGATGAGAACACGCCTGACACAAAGTGGCACTGGCACACACAACTCAAAAGAGTTTTGTGATCTGTGCTGTACGCACAAAAAAAAAAAACATAAAAAAGCACAAACTAAATCCATGCATCGATTGCATCGTACTTCGTACTGCCGTGCGCCCGTGCCCAATTGTAGTCTGTCTATGCGCACGCCCAGCCCACAACATGGCCGCCGACAATAATTATGCGAATAATTATGCAATGCGAAACTTACATAATTATGCTATGCCATTTCGTAATCGTTTCTGTGTTTACGTGTTATTAGTAGTGAGTTGTTTGCGTGTGTCGTGAATAAGTGGGGCACCAAATAACTACATTATGTACCCAGATGGGCACCAAATTACTACATTATGTACCCAGATGACTGACACGGTCGAAGACTGCCCAAACCAAACTCCGTAAAGGGTAATATTAACGACATCAAAAACGAGACAATAAGGTAAGGGATGTTATGATAATTTAATAATAGGTTATCGTATCTGTCAAACTGGATAAACTTAATTCGTAAACGAATGGAATAAAATAGCAAATAAAAAAATAAAAATTATGATAATAGTGTATAATGTGCTGATAGTGTCAAAATAATTTAAGTAATAATAAAATACAATTAAAATAAAATAAACCAAAACTTATGCACCAAAATATTTCAGGTGTGAGTCAATTATCGTCTAAAAGGCAGCCTTGCATGCCACAGCGCTGCTGATGATCTAAACCAAGGACTGCAGGCCATATCCCGTGAGGTAATTGAAAGATTTCTGCTTAAGTTGACTTAAATGTGGAGTAAATATAATGAAATTGGTGCTTGTAAAAGTAATTTCCTAAGTTGATACTTAAAAGACTGTTTTGTTTTCAGGCCTCGTATTGGTGGAGGAAGATCATTCCAGCAGCGCGTGGCTGCAAACCTGAAACTGCCCCTAAAAGCTGCAGTTTTGTGCCGTGGAGCCCTTAACGGACCAACTATGGAACGAAGACCATACTTGTAATTACTTTGTCGCCAGGTGAGCTTTTCATATAAATAGTGCGGCTTATGGGTAGTCACAATGCCAAACATCAAACTCGCCAAATGAAGCCTTCGCCTGGCTGCCATTCTTAGTAGTTTCAGTTCATTTATGTATGGAGTCACATGATGCCTACGAGGGACATAAACACAAAAACGAACACAGGCATTCTGGATTCTTTGGATTAACCTCTCTGTCCTAGCAAGCAGGCAAGGCCCATATACTGTATCACAGTAATTAAGCCTAGACAGTATCAGACTGTCTACTAGTTGCTTTCTAAGTGGTATGCTAAGATAGTTACGTATGCCATATAAAACCTTCAACCTATAAAAACAGTTTCTTATAACATTTTTTATATGAGCCTCGAAACGTAGCTCTGAATCCAGGATTAGACCCAAATTACATGCCTGTTCTACTTGTGCAATGTTCTCCCCTTTGATCACAATCTCTGGCTTAGCGGATAAAATTGAAGCCACTTGCTTCTTTGAGCCTAACACCATAAACTTTGACTTCAGAGGGTTTAGAACCAGTGAGTTCTCTTCTGACCAGGCCACCACCCTATGCAGGTCCTCATTCACCTTCTGCACCGCCAGTTCGGTATCTTCTCTTTTAAACGACATGTACAACTGGATGTCATCTGCATACATGTGGTATTTGCAGTTGACGAAGGATGCAGTAACATCTGAACTGTAGAGGATGTACAGCAAAGGGCCCAAAATCGATCCCTGCGGGACTCCTCTTTTCACATGGAGTGGGGGGGATAACAAAGTAGATCCATCTTCTGCATGGATTTGCACATACTGAGACCTATCAGTTAGATAGCTTTTAAACCAATCTACAGCATCCTCGTCAAAGCCGTAGTATGCTAGCTTAGACAAAAGTAGATTGGTATTAAGTGCGTCGAAAGCCCGTGAAAAATCCAATAAGACCAGGATCGACCCCTCCCCCCCATCACGTGCCTACAAGATATTTCCCACAACATCCATCAGAGCCGTTGCAGTGCCTCTCCCTTTACGGAACCCCGATTGCAGATCAGGGAGAATGTTGCTATCCTCCAAGTATTGAATTACCTGTTGATATACAACACGCTCCAAAATCTTTGAGAGACAAGGCAGAATACTGACTGGCCTGAGGTCTTTAATATTGGCCGGATCACTCACTTTAGGGATAGGGCGAACAATAGCGCGTCGCCAAAGGCCAGGAAATGTGCGGGATTCTATTGATCTGTTGATGATATCAGTGATGGCTTGCAAGGTATTAGGCAATGTGAGGGTCAACATATCCAAACTGATCCCATCATCACCCTGAGCGTTAGAGCCCAAACTTCTGATTATGTTCAGAATTGCCTCTTGGTTGGTGTTAGCGAGCGAGAACTCCGCCGAGCTGTGTCTGTGAGATTTGAAATATGAAATCCTTGAGAGGTTATCATCACTACATCCCGGAACGTCCAAGAAAGCCGCATTGATACTATCTGGATCATCAAAATGACTTGGCAGTAGCTTTTCCTTGTGGTCGGGAAGTACATCTGTCTTTAAATTACGCCACAGAAGTTTAGGATCTTTGTTATCGTTGACGTTTTTAGCGAAGTATGCCGTCTTTTCCCTTACTAATGTAGCGGCGGCCAGCTGTTTAAGATCCAGATAGTACTACCTCTTATGATGAGGTTCCTTTGTTTCACGATACCTGTCCCTAGCCTCATCCCGCAGCTTGAACATCAAACGTATTTTTCTTAACAGGAGCGTGGAGATCAAAAAGCTGTATGACGTATAAGTTGAAGGTGTGCACCATGGTATCGACATCCCCTATATCACCTATAGTAGACCATGGTATGCTGTTCAAATCATTGTGAAACAGATCCGGCAAGATATTTGAAAGGGGCCGAAACTCAACCGTCCTGGGTTTAATCTTGGGCTTTCTAAAAACAGTTTCGCATGTTATGAATGAGTGATGGCCGAGCTCACTAATATTGTCCACCACAACATTTCGCGATGTAGCATCTGTACATACAATATCGATGAGCGTACTACTGTTGCCCACAAAGTGCGTCGCATTTCTTACCAGCTGAGTCAGATTCAGGCAATTAAAAAAGTCAGTAAGCTGTTTCGTTTTTGAGCTACTAGCATCCAATAGGTCAACATTTAGGTCACCCAACAGAACCAGATTGTCATATGGAGCTAATGCACTAATACTGGTAGTTATGGCTTCAAGGAAAAGCTCCAAATCCTGCCATGGCGGGCGATAAGCGGTCCCAATTAGAAGCTTTTTTTTGTTTATCGTTAGGCCCAGCCAGAGCTGCTCCACACTAGGGTGCTCTGGATGAGCTCTTACACGCGCGGTAATGCCATTCTTTATGTAAAAACCAACTCCCCCACCACGCCCACCTCGCGTTGTCAGAGGTCGTGGAATGTGTCTTAATTTGTACCCAGGCACACTCGGAGCACGGTCCTCTTCCCCCTTACGTAACCAAGTCTCAATGATAGCCATGATGTCGACCGAATGTTTTTCCATGGCTATCAAAAACTCATCTTGCTTTGTACCCAAAGAGCCCGCATTAAGTAGACCGAACATAATATATTTACTAGGAGCCATCAGTGCTAGTAGGTATAGGTATTTGACATAACCATGTGTTGATATGGTACCAATATAAAAGAGAGTATGTAGGTTTGTTGAGGTTTAGTTGGGCACTATTCAAAACCGTGAGCTGCCTGTAGGTTATACAACTGAGTGATATCATACATCTGTAATTATAGAAATTGTGTATATACATAAATGTGACATATAAAATATTTGAAAATAAATTAAATACATAATAATGATTAAATAGATCAAATATAAATAGACTTTGTATGTGAAAATGATGTAAATATCTTAGTAAATATAGTAAATTTTGTAAATGTATTTGTAAATTGTGTATATATAGTATTATCCTAAAATAACAAAACATAAGTATGCAATCTTTGTGCACATCCGGTTTATGGCTGATCATACAATGTAATGGGTTGACACGCACCCTTCGACAAACATAAAAAATAGAAAACAAGCAGCCAACCACACAATAATATATAAAGTACATCACAATAACTAGGCTGTATTACTTTCAGTTCCAAAAACACGGGATAAGTCGTCCTCAGTGCGGATCCTCTGCGCCTTGTCTCCCGGCATCTTCCTGGCGAGAATGCGGCCCTGCTTGGTCCAGACGAACTTCCAGTCGAGGAGACTGGCAGTGTCTCGCGCCCTCCGAAACAACATCCGGTTGGCTTTCGTTAGCCGCTCGTTGAGGAAGAATCTCTGGGCGGGGACGGGCATGTCGAGATCGGCAGTGGATGCTCCTCGCCGCACACGCGCGGCTGCCAGTAGCTGGTCACGCAGGTCCCGACGAGCAAGGTGCACGACAAGAGGCCGCGGACGAGATTCAGTAGGTCCTGCAGCGCTCGTTGCGTTGAGCTGCCTTCCACCTACGCGTTCCGCACTAACGATGTCGCGATCCTCGATGTTCACCCCTAGCTTCTGGCCTATGACCTTAATTACGTGAGCTGGGTTTTCCGTTTTGACCTCAGGGAAATTAGAAACCTCCACGTCATTAGCCAGGAGGTCCTGGTTCCTGTCGTTTATCTCTCGCCTCAGGTCTTCCACAATCTTGTCCACGTTAGCTGAGCTCGTGGTGCTCGTGGTAGCGCGTTGCTCCAGTGCGTCGACCCTGACCTCCAGACCATCGATTCGCGTGATGCAGGTATTCAGGGTGGCTTTGAGTTCCACCATTTCCATCTCCATATCCCTTCTGAACGCCTGAATCTCCGCACGCACAGCTCGTAACTCCTCAATGATCACCTGCAGGTTCGTACCACCAACTGATGACAAATCCCGAGAGGCAACGTCGACACTTAAAATTCCATGTGGCGGGGGAGTAGCGGCAGCATTAGCTGGACTAACAGTCTGCGTGAGTCCTTCTCTGGAGCCTAACTGAGGACTGCAAGGAGTACTCGTGCCCTCTATGATTGCGCTATCAGCAAGGGGACTTTGCCCCGAAAATCTAACGGGGGTTTCGGCTCTGTTGTCTCGAACAATGTTCTTCTTGCATTCGGGACAACGCCAGTTAGGTGGTACGTTAAGCTTCGCAGAGACGCCTACACACACTCTGTGATAAAGCGCCTGACACTTTCCGCATTTAGCGCCCTCTGTCGCGGGGATAAAGCGACCGCAACCGCCGCACTTGTTACCCGCCATGATCCGCAACCTCCAGCTATCCAGTAAACCAACGTAGCAGGTGGTGTCGAAGATGTCCGCTAGATGGCGGCAGCAATGATCAATATCACGGATCTATGTCGTTTGCTACTCGCAGGACAGATGGCTCTGTTGTAAAGGCGTCGTTTCGGAATATGTTTTGTTATTGTGGGGTAACCATACAATTACGTTGATTTTGGATGTTTTGTATAAATGATTTATGACCCATATACGCACTACTTATAAGCTCACTTCACTATATGATAAGCTGATTGCCACTATGATCACTAATAAACTGATTTTATTGCACATAGACTTTTATTTCTATTTTTATTTGGAGAAATATTTGGGACAGAGCCACACCGACACAGACGTCAAACGTCAACTCCAACAACAATAAATCAATTACCACTGCAGCAACCGTACCAATGCCCTACGTTGTTGTAGGAGATGAAGCATTTGGGTTGTCTAGCTATGTCATGCGGCCATATGCTCGAGCTCTCAATTTGGACCATAAGAAAAAATATTTAATTATAGGTTAACAAGAGCGCGACGATACATTGAATCAACTTTTGGTATCATGGCTAATAAATTTCGAATACTTCATCGTCCTTTAAACGTTTCAAAAGAGAACGCCATTTGTTTTGTTAAAGCGATATTTATTCTGCATAATTTTATTAGATCTAAACAAAATGACAATAATGTAGACGATGTTGTCATTACACCACGCCATATTCGGGACGTGGACTATGGGTTTGGGAATACCCAAAGAGATGCGTATACAATACGCGATAAATTCGCTGATTATTTCGTCACAGATGGTAAGGTGTCGTGGCAAGATCGTAGTATTTTTTGAGACGTCCTCGAGCCTTACTTCATGAAGTCAAGGCACACTTGTTTATCCTTTACTTTAGGTATATTAGTGGACAAAACTAAACAGAGATGATAGGTATCGAGACACGACACAATAATAATTAACATAATTCTAGCTTAGTCTAAAGTAACCTTGTATAATAAGTATCAATACCTACCCGTAAATTGGTTAAAATTTCCATTATGGGCCGCTGATTTGGGAGGGGGGAGGGGGGCTACCCCCCTCTGCCACCCCCACCATCCGGAGCCCCATGGTTATGGAGATATCCATGGTTAAAGTTTATAGGTTAGAATAAAAATTTTGCTTAAAATTTCGTATCCAATAGCAGAAAGAGGCAGGTGGGAGGGGGTGAGGGTGCCCCCCTCCTCCCTGGCACCACTATCATGAAAAGGTAACTAAGTCCTCTTAATAGCAAGTCGGAGCCCCGCTAGCGGGGCTCAAGGGTTTAAAAAAAAATAACCACGAAGGGGATGGCGGGGTCAGTTCGCTCGCTTCGCTCGCTCACTAGACCCCGCCATCCCCTTCTAACCTAACCTGTCCGAGTCGGGGTGCCCCAGGTCCCGAGCTCGCTTCGCTCGCTCTTGCATCCTAAGTCCTACTAGTAGCTAGTCGGGGATAAACATTTTTCGGATATAATGAAAATAAAACACAAGAAATTTTATTATTACATTTATTCAATTTTATATACATGTTTTATGGCAATTAATAACTCTTCGTATGGATCTAAATGATTAATCATTATTCTACGCCTCCAAATATATTCGCACAACCAGTCTGTAAAATCATGTTTATTTTGTTGTTGTCGAAATTGTTTTTTCAGTCCTCTCCACTGGCTCTCTATACGCTGGGTGTGTGTCCCATCTGGTGCCACAAATTTATTTGTTGGGTCACTATGATTTACTCTTTTATGTGTATATCCATGCTGAGGAAGGCTGAGATACGCTTTCCAATAGTCTGTATGAATGATGGAGCCTTCCTCAACATGTTTTTTTATCAGTGGCACCAATATACCCGCAGACCTTTCATTATCCGGACACACCTCCAGCCGCAGATCGTCGCTTCCGTCTTCTATCATTCCAATCACCCAATGTCCTTCTATATGTCTTCCTCGATTGTATTTTCGTCTTCCAAACTTTGATTCATCAATTTGCACCACTTTATTAGGGCCCCCTATTTTCCCTTGGGCCCTTTGATTTTCTAACTCGTAAATTGTTATAGTCTCCCGGCAATAGTTGAACCAATCGGCAACTGTTCTTGTAGAGACTACCGGACCATCATCACATGCTAGCTGTTTTCTTGTTTGGTGGTAGGTCAGTCCCTCACTAAAAGCATACATAATTTGAAAAATCAATGTGAGGGACAACCGTGCATTCTCAAACCATGTCCCAATGGCACGAGAGACTTGTCTGGCCCGGCAGTTACTTTTTCGGCATCTGAATTTGCCAACTTGCCCAGAGTGTTTTGATATTGTCATAGGCGTTCTATGATGAACACACAACTTTTGTCTCGGGATGAGACCTCTCTCCTCCGCAAACTCGATGCACTGGTCATCTGTTCCCAGCTTGGTGAAGATCTTTCTCCAGTTCCACATAAAAAAAAAATGATATTTTTTGTTTGAAAAAGTCAATGTAATTGCACGATCCAGCCCAGTTATTCAGCACATTAATTACCCACCAAATTTAATATGTGAATACGTGAAAATAAAATTATATAAAATGTAAATTATGTAAAAACCATGACATAAAATTGAGTAAAATACAGCTCTACCATAAACGGAACGTGAAATGTCAACTTTGACGTCTAAAAATGTACAAATGGCGTGTTATTTTCCAATTTATAGGGAAACTTTAAAGACTTATATCTCATTAACCGTGACTCTCCGGATGTTGAAAATTTGTAAATAGCTTTCTATTTATGAGTACTATCCACAAAAAGAAAAAAGAACTTCCAAAGCCGCGGCCCATAATGGAAATTTTAGCCCGTAAATTTATTATAATTACACATTGAGAACACAAATAGTATGTTAGTACTTACTTACCTAAAATATATGAGTAAAAAATGTTTACCTACCTGTTGTTTTTTTTTTCCGCCTCGCTGAAATTTTCAAAATTTTCAAACAATTGTTTGCAAACTTCTTACCCATGTCGCTGTTCGTGCATCTCGGTCTTTATACAGTTCATTCGCCTGGTCCCATATGGCAGGGTGACACTGCACTTCCACAATTACTCTTTCTGTATCGAAAGACATTGTCCTTGATTTTCTCCGAGCGTGCGTACGACCCGTATCACCTAGCGTTATTGACTGAACTAGCCCGCGCGTGCTACCGCTGTCGGGCACCGCGCGTACGCCCGCGCGGTCATCCGTCGCGGGAAAGCAGCCCACAGGACCGCGCACTAGCCCGCGACGGGCGCACGCGCGGCTTCCCGGTCCGGGTCACTTGTATAGGACCGCGCGGGCGCCCGCTTAACGCAGTTTCAGGCCTGAATCATAAATGTTTACAGGATTATTATAATTATCTTTATAAAAAAAAAAATGTTTGACGATACGCCACTGTGATTCTATCCTTTGAGTATGGCCGCCGTCCTCAGCCACAAATGGGCTGCCTGCATCACTGTGATTTACTTTTTTGTGGATGTACACAATCATAGGCCCGCCAGAAATCCGTGTGTATGGTGGTGCACTGGTGCCCTCAGCCACATGTTACTTAATCAAGGGCACAAAAACTTCAGCGGACCGAACATTGTCTGGGCATATTTCCAAACGAAGGCCTTCACTCCCATCCTCGATCACCCCCAGGATCCAGTGTCCTTCAATTCGACGCCCTTTATTATATTTTCTCTTGCCAAATTTACTTAAATCAATTTGTACTATTTTGCCAGGACCTCTCCGGTTAATGCCTGCTTATTTTTTTGAAAAACCACAACTGCCTCTCGACAATAATTGAACCAGTCATTTATAGTTGAACTAGAGAGGCAGTGTTCTCCTTCTGAAAAGTCTTCTTTTATGGTTTTACTGTAACTAAATTTTTCAGGAAAAGCATACTGAAATGAGTTTCGCGTGCAAGCCAACCACGCGTTTTGAAGATTCTCAAAAAAAAAACAGGCTTTTAGATAAAATTATGAAGGAAAGGTACTCACGGGACGTTGGGAGCCAGCATATCACCACACAGTTCACTAGTCGTTGTCTTTTCACGGTATTTTTGAGTTTTTCACCACGCGCGTAGGTTATTTGCCGGCCGGCATAAGGCCCGGATTCCTCTGTCGCTGACGTCGGTCGCGTACCGTCAGTCGCGTAGCGCGCTGACCATCAGCGCCAATGAAAACATCCGTAGTGCGATACTGACCGCTCCACTGTACAGGCGTCTCCAAGTGGATTTGTTGTGGATTTGTGAAGCGGAGTTTGAATTTGGGATATTATTATGAACCCGTTTATAAATTGTTTAGTTGCTGCAGCATACTTACGCAAGCGGAGACGGCGTCAATATAGAAAAAAAAGATATCACATTCACCCAATTGTTGCTGATAGGATGACGAATGGTGAATTTTCTACTTTATTTGAAAAGCTACGTCAGGACGAGGAAAAGTTTTTTAATTATTTTAGAATGAAAGTAAAAACTTTTGATGAACTGTTATCAAAGTTAGAAAATCACCTGAAACACTGCTCCATGTATCGAGAAATTATACCTCCAGTGGAACGACTTGCTGTTACATTGAGGTGAGTTACATAATATCAATCTATTATTGGAACATAATAATAAGAAAGAAAACAATACATTTTTGTATTAGTTTTTTATTATTTTTTGCAAAAAAGAATAAAATTGTTATTTATTTAGTTGAAGGACACATTTTACTTGTCCTCGTTGGCTTTCCTAGTAATGCCATGGATGGTTTGGTATCCTTGAGAAATAATTTGGGATCCGGAGTTTATTGTATAAGAAGTAGTGGGACGTACTTCGTACAATTGTGAAACGGTATTTGACATATCAGGGAAAGTTTCATATTCATGTACGTTGATCGGATCTTGACTGCGTAAAATCGATTCAGACTGTTGAGAAAAATAAGAATCTGAAGAATTCGGTCTACTGATTATGTCATATGGATTGTGCATATTACTAATTTCCATTGCTTTTTTGAGCATTTCTGTACGGAAAATCAGTTTTTGATGCGTTGTAAACTTTTCTGTTATTGGCAGGAGAGACATGAAAAAATTAATGTCATCATTTTTAAAAAGTTTTGCATTTTCTTTGAACATCTTTAGCATCTCTTTATCGAATTCATCAGTGTCCGTCTGTTTTCTTTTTCGCTGATTTTTATTAGAATGTTTATTACGAAAATTAGAGTCTGTAGAATTTTCTTGAGCAACACTTTTCTGTAATTCTGTAGTTACTTCAAGTCCTGTGCTCCTTGGTATGTCCTGACTGGACGTACTTGGCACGTCTTGATTAGATATGCTTGGGATATCCTGATTAATTGCGCTCGGTGTAGCCTGATTACTTTCGATGGAGTCCTCAACTTCAGCTTGGTGTTTTTTATCAAGAAATTTCATATCTTCAAAATATATGTACACCTTTTTTTTACTTCCTCCTGATCCGGAGGGAGTATTTTTTAAGACATTTTTGCAACGCATATATGCATCTCTTGCAGTCTTCCATCGTTGCTGCACATTTTTTTCTGAAACAATAAAAAATAAGAAAAAAGTAAATTTAATACTCATATTATTACACTTTACAGATTCCTTGCGACCGGCAATACCTACATAGATCTACATTACCACTATCGGCTTGGAGAATCAACTATTGGCAAAATCGTTACAGAAGTGTGTACAAAAATTTGGGATGTTCTGCACGACGAAACTTTAAGACTGCCTTCGTCACATGAAGATTGGCTGAGAATCGCTGAGGGTTTCGAATCACGAGCAAATTTTCCGAATTGTGTTGGAGCGATAGATGGCAAGCACGTCCGTATTATTTGCCCTGCATTCAGTGGAAGTTTATTCAGTAATTATAAAAAATATTATTCAATCGTTCTGTTGGCTATGTGTGACGCTAATTACTGTTTTAAGTATATTAATGTGGGTGCTTGTGGAACAGATTCTGACTCAATAATATTTAGGGACAGTAACTTGTATGCAATATTACAAAGCGGCGAAATAAACCTACCAGAACCAAGACAAGTAGATAACAGCCGGACACCGTTTCCTTACATGATTGTAGGGGATGCAGCATTTGGAATATCACGTCATATTTTAAGACCATACGCTCGTAGTAATATGACTCACAAGAAAAAATATTCAACTACCGTCTTAGTAGGGCAAGACGCTACATAGAATCTACTTTTGGTATTATGTCTAATAAATTTGAAGTATTTCACAGGCCTATGAGGAGTTCATTGATTAACAGCATCAAAATAGTCAAAGCATGTTGTGTATTACATAACTTTATAAGAGTTCGTGATGGATATGATGTTATTGATACTATGTCAATTGTTGGTTTAGAAAATGTTCCTCTAAACAGCTATAACATTATGAATCGGACAGGCGATACTTTAAGAGACTTATTCGCTAACTACTTTATTTCACCGGAAGGTTCTTTGCCATGGCAAAACGAGTATATTTACTAAGAAATAGCATCTACACATCCCACGCTAATTGCGGATTCCCGCCAACGACGTGGAACGGACAACGACTGATTTTATTGTAATTCGTGTGGTCTCTTGTTTTAAATTGTCGTTTCTACATAAAACTTTTGTGTATGGACATTATTAAACATGTAGGTACAATTAGTGTTTGTGTGTATTTTTCATCACCATCCAATAATTAATAAACATAAACTATGTGCAACACTCATCATCTCATCATCATCCTGACCATATAATGAGAACAACAATCTACCTCTTTGTTTAATGTTATTTAGCATTAATTAAAAACTTCGTAGAACTATTCGTAAATCATCAAACATTCTGGTTGTTTATATTTTTACTAATACCTAGGTAGGTACTAATATTATTATCTCCTAAACGCGTGAACCAATTTACATGATTCAAACGGATAAAATGGTTTTAGACCTAGACCTTTCATTTGACACCAAAATCGTTAAGATATCTCAATAAACAAAAAATCACATTTTCAAATTGCTCTCGTAATTATCTATCGCGTCGCCCAACACCCCGCAAGATCCCCGCGTTGCTCCACGAAAGTACATTCGAGTTGAAGTGCATCATCGGTAATACAGTTCTTAATCTTAGAATAGAATAGAATATACTTTATGGTAACTGAATAGTGGTCCCGTCATTTTGATATCAAAACAGCGGGACCAATTTCCTGGAAATCCGATGCAGTTAGGTTTATAATATGCCATGCTTTGTTCTGAAATTGACAGCATGTTATTCCATTAGACTAGATTATTTTAAACACATAGATTATAATAACAGATAGATTATTTTAAAATTATTATAAACACAATTATCTTTTACTTACCGATCTCCATTTTTTTATCATCGCCCTCATTATTGAATTCAGGAAAAAGTGCTTCATAAACTTGTAATCAAAATTTTGCTCTGGCATCGCGATCTTTGTAAAGTTCATTCGATAAATCCCACAATGCAGGACGTTGGCGCACCTCGGCAATCACCCGTTCGGTATCAATGTTCATGGTGGCGGGCGACTATACGCGCGCGTGCCGACGGTCGGGAACAGAGTGAGGACGCTCTATGCGTTCTATAGCGCGTCAGTCGACCGACGAACGCGGCGCTGACGAGCGAGACCGACGCGCGTCATCAGCGGCGCGTAGCAACTCGCGCGCCGCTGATGTCAGCTTTACAGTGTGGTGCTTCATAGAACACAACGTATATTCGTACGCGCGACCGACATCAGCGACAGAGGAATTCGGGCCTAAAACGCTCAGTTGCAACACTGATTTGTTTGTCTTCGCCCCGTTAGAGGGTGCATTGTCTGTCACGCGTTCGCAGCGATTCGCGAGCGCGAGGTGGCGGCAAATTTAAATTAGGAAGGGAAAGGACTGGGAAGCCTGTTCATATCCCCCCACTTGAAATCAACCAGGGATTTCATAAGATATGATAGACGAAGTTCGAGACTTACAGCCTATGCAGATTCATTTGTCATCATGCTGATAAGATTCTAAGTTAAAAGTTAAGCTGGTAAGAATGAAATAAATCTAAATGTAAGATATAATAGTTTTGATATACATATACTAGATACTTGAAAATGTTTAAGTGTTATAAGTGCGTTAAATTATAAGTCTAAGAATGTATGTAGATAAATTAATTATTTGGATCAATTGGAAGAGGACAAATTTTGACAGCTGGTCTTACAAGTAAGCCTTTAGATGTTTTAACTGTTACAACACGAGTAATGTCATCTTTACCCGGATGGAGCTGTACAACGCGACCCAACCTCCATTCGTTAGCAGGTAAGTTAGGTTCATAAATGGTTACAAGATCGTTCAGTTTTGGCTGACGGTTGCCGTGTTTAAACCATTTCATTCGCTGTTGTAAAGTATGCAAATAGTCCCTTTGCCAAGTGCTCCAAAAGCTTTGTGATAGGCGCTGTAATAGCTGCCAGCGAGTACGTAATGTCTCGTTTTCGGCATATCTCGGTTCAGGCAGAGATGCTAGAGGTCGACCGATGAGGAAATGACCAGCAGTAAGAGCGTCAACCTCGCTGGGATCGGGAGATAGTTCTACTAAGGGTCTAGAATTTAACATGGCTTCGACCTTCGTTAAGATAGTATAGAATTCTTCGAAGGTAAGAATCTGGGATCCGATAATACGTTTGAGATGGTATTTTGTAGATTTTATACCGCTCTCGAAGATGCCTCCAAAGTGAGGACCGGAAGGAGGGTTGAGCTTCCAAGTGATTCCTCGAAAAGCGAGGTGACTGGAGATACTATTGCTTTCGCGGTTGAGCATTTCGCTAACTTCCGACAAGTAACGCCTAGCACCCACGAAGTTAGTGCCACCATCTGTGACTATGGAGTGACAAAGTCCTCTCCGCGATACAAAACGATCTAAGGCCGCTATGAATGCTTCAGATGTGAGCTCAGTAACCAGCTCGAGATGAACGGCCTTGGTCGCGTGGCAGACTATGAGGCAAAGATAAGCTTTGTAAGATTTAGCGCTACGACGTCTACTTTCTTTTATCATAAAAGGACCTCCCAAGTCGATGCCGATTGTCTGAAAACAATGACCCGGTTGTAGTCGGGAAGATGGAAGATCACCTTGTAAAGGTTGAAGTGGAACGGGTTTGATTTTAAAACAGATCACGCATTTAGATAACCGCGATCTGATAAGATTTCTAATGCCGAGTATCCAAAATCGACGAATAATTAAAGATTGGAGTAGGCGAGGCCCACAATGAAGATAATTTTTATGATAGTGGTCAATAAGAAGAGTACTCAATCGAGAAATCTTAGGTAAGAGGTATGGATGTTTGATTTGACCTGGTAAGGACGCGTGCTTGAGGCGTCCCCCCACTCGCAAGATTCCGCGAGTGTCAAGAAAAGGAGAGAGTTTAGATAAATGTTTGGGTAAAGGTTTATTAGATGATATTAGAGATATGACATCTTTAAAACTTTGATATTGAACATATGTTGTTAAACGATCTAACGATTGGTTTAGTTCAGTGGCTGTCAGATAAGGTAATAAGTTACGCTCAGAACGTTTAGTTTTCACGTTGTTGATGAAACGGTAGATCCATGCAACCACTCTTTCCACTTGGAAAAGAGAGGAGTGGCGTTCCATGATGGAATTAAGCAAGTCAGCTTCACGTGTCACACCAATATGACACGCGCGTGATGCAGGCTTAAGTTCTGGCACGTTATCGGATACTTTAACTGCTGAAACAGGCCAGTTGCAGGGTTCGTTGGACAGCCACTGAGGACCAGACCACCAGATTTGAGAATCAGATAAAGATAGGCATGATAAGCCACGACTACAGATGTCGGCTGGGTTGTCATGGGTGGACACATGTCGCCACTCAGCGGGCACAGGACTGTCATTAATTAGGACCACTCTGTGGGCAACGAAGGTCTTAAGCTTATGTGGCTCAGCGTTCAACCAAGACAACACAGTCGAGCTGTCTGTGAACAAGATGGATTTATTTAAGATGATTTTTGAGCTAAGCAAAGAATGAATGCGATTTGTTACTTTGGACAGTAATACAGCACTGCAAAGCTCTAAGCGGTTGACAGTCAACACTTTTAGAGGTGCTACTTTGGACTTAGCAATTAAAAGATAAACTTGTACGTCGTGAGGGGTAACGACACGAAGATAAACGCAGCATCCATGTGCCTTAGTGGACCCATCACAAAATCCGATGAGTTGAAATTCCTTAGATTGAGAAGGTATAATCCTACGAGGGATTTCTATTAGTTTTAAATTATGAAGATCCGCTATAAAACTTTGCCATTCTAGAGCTATGTCTCTGGGCACAGGTTCGTCCCATGAAAGATTTAGACGCCACAAGTCTTGAAGGAGCAATTTGGCTTTTAAGATGAAAGGTGTTAGCCACCCCAGAGGATCGAAAATACGCGCGATGCTAGATAAGATGGAACGCTTGGTACATTCTTTGTCCTCGATTGGGGACTGTGAGTAACTGAAATTGTCACTCGCAGGATCATATTGGACTCCTAAGATTTTTAACGTTGATTTATCACTTTCTTCAGAGAGAAGTTTAGGTATTTGACAATGATCTGCAGGCAAAGTTTTAAGAAAGGATTGCGAATTGCTACTCCATTTTCGGAGCTCAAGTTGAGCACAGCCTAATAAACTGATAAGTTGATCTTTTAGTTCGCGCCCTCTGTACGTGAAGCCATCTTCACGTACAGAGGGCGCGCCGGTCGTAATATCATCGACATATGTCTCGTGAAGGAGAGCTTCAGCTGCGCGTGAATACGCGGCAGTCGCAAGTTCGTACTCTTTAATTGGATCACTAGGAGATTCTCGCCATAGTATGTGTTGGAAGTTCCGATCCTCCGGTCTAATCAAGATTCCTCTATACATCTTTGAGATGTCACAAGTTAAAACTACTGTGTGTAATCTGAAACCGGTTATGATATCTACAATATCCACTTGAAGCTTAGGGCCAGTGAATACAATATTATTTAAAGATAGACCGTTAGTAGTTTTAGAACTAGCATCGAAAACTACTCTCAATTTAGTGGTCGTGCTCTCTGGGCGAACGACGCAACTGTGAGGGATAAGATAACGATTGAGAGTAGGTACCGCAGGTTTAGGTACGGGATACATATGATTTAAATTCTCGTACTCGCGCATAAAATTAACGTAATCGGATTTAATTTCAGTCTGACGATTAAGTTTTTTTTCAAGATGAGTTAAACGCGACAAGGTACTGTTGTAAGATTCACCCAAAGAACGATCGCCATCCTTTAAGAGGATAGGTACGACGCGGCGACGTAACGTCCGTTAGGTTCGCGATAAGTTAAATCAGTGTACATGCGTTCACAGGTATCATTCTCGGGAACGGTGATAACAGCGCGCGGTGGTTCCTCCACTGCCCAAAATTTTTGAATTTGCTCATCTAATTTAAATGTGGTGGCCACTAAAGAGCACGCGGTGTTTAGAGCTGCAGAATTAGAGTTTACTGTCCCTGACAGAATCCACCCGAAAACGCTATGCAGAGCGGTAGGTAAACCGGGCCCCAGATTGATACGTTGACCGTCATAGATTTCATGGAATAGCTCCGCCCCAATTAATGAATCGATTTTGGCGGGAACATCATAGTCGCGATCGGCTAACATTAAATGGTTGCAGCGCTCTCGAACGACTGATGGTACTTTAACGCTAGGTATTAGAGCAGTGATGTTATCTAATACGACTGGCTTGATATTAAAGTGAGGAGCATCACCATGTACAGTCTTATAGTGCATTCCGTCACTCCCTTCACTTGTGTGACTGAGTTTTGTCCTAGTCCGGCTATGCTAAGATTACACCGGCGGAGTTTTAACCCGAGTGTTCGCGCGCACGCAGTGGTGATAAAACAATCCTGCGCCCCACTGTCCACGAGTGCACGCACATTACATTGAGTGCCGGCGGCGGTATTGAACGCGCGCACCTGACACGTACCTAGTAACACCATATCGCGGTTGGGAACGGTGGCGTGAGAATGAGCTGTAACGTTCGCTCCAGTGGTTGCGTCGGCGCTGGATGGCGCTGGGTCAATATGCAATAGGGTATGATGACGTAATCCACACACCGTACAAGACATTTTAGATACGCATTTTTCAATGACGTGATTTGTACGTAAACAATTTGTACACATATTGTTTTTACCTTGTACTAACGCGAGTCTAGCACGAGAATCTAAAGATTGAAAGGTAGGGCACCGATAAATCAAGTGCGCCTCACTGCAATGAGCACAAGCCACATTGGCAGGTGGGATAGATTTTGCGAGATAAGAAGAGCGTTTAGAACCGCTGCTAGTTTGCCTACTAGACGCGGGCGAATGTTTTTTCCCTTCAAGGTTACGAGGGCTAGGATTGTTATTGATAGATTTAGAAGATAAATGACTAGTTTCTAAGATTTTAACATAATCTTGAAGAAACTAACAATTCACAAAAGGTAGGTATTTGTGAAATGTTTTTCTGAAATTCGAAACGATTACGCGTGTCCGCGTCCAGCGCGCGTGAAGTTAAACAAAATAAGATAAAATCACCTAAATTTTCAATTTTTAAAGCTCGGAGTGCATGGTATGCCTCATATATTACATTTGTTAAAGTTTGTAAGTCTTGGAAGTTACCCGATTTCAAAATTGGCTGGTTAAAGAATTTATCTAAATATGTTAAAGCTATAAGACGCTTGTTTTGATAACGCTCGATCAGACTATTAAAAACTACTTCGTAATTATCGGCGGTCATCGGAACCCCTTTGACAATAGACAAAGCCGGGCCCTGTAAACAAGACGCTAAATAATGAAATTTTTCTATTTGCGAAATCGAACTATTATCGTGAATTAAGGTTTTGTAAATATCATAAAATGTTTGCCAGTTTTCTATTTTACTATCGAATTTAGGTAACTCAAGTGTAGGTAGCCTAACGTTACGTCCTGTGTGCATGGAGTCGGGAGCCCCCCGCCACGTGGCCGGAGCCGCCGCCTGCGACGTCCCGTCGACGTTTTCGCTCCTATCAGCGATCTGTAAGTCAGCCGCTGCACTTACTACCTCATAATACAAGTCATCAAACGAACTCAAAGACTTTTGACTCACTGGTGCATCAGGTTTCATGGCTAACTCCAAAGTTTGTATTTCACTACATAACGCAACAAATTCTTCGCGAATTGAATGTATTCGACTATATCTCGCCTTGAACGACGATGCCTTTGAACGATCTTGAATCATAGATTTTGATAAGTCGTAAAGGATTTGGATATCACGATAGACATATTCGCGCTGAGATTGAAGAAGTTTTAATTTACCCTCTTCCATTTTGTTTCGTACGTAGATTAATGTAGGTAGGTATGAAGATACGAACTTATGATGAGATTTAATAAGTGTAACTCAGTACCTTTAGGTGAAATAGTTATGTAATAATGTTTGTTAGTGTATAAATACCGTGAATAGTTATAGATATTAAGATTACGAACAATCAATTTCTACGTGTATTATTGTGATATGACCCGACTAAATTAAGATGACCTCTGAATCCGCATAGGTTACATGGCGAGTTTGACCAACACAATTTTGTAGGATAATACTTTTAAAATGCGAAATTCTAGCAAATCTCAGAGTTTTATATTTTATTGAACCTGAGATTGCCTGAAAAAACTGTAATCTACAGGTAATCGCGCTCGAAATGGACCACAAATATGAAATGAGTTTCGCGTGCAAGCCAACCACGCGTTTTGAAGATTCTCAAAAAAAAACCAGGCTTTTAGATAAAATTATGAAGGAAAGGTACTCACGGGACGTTGGGAGCCAGCATATCACCACACAGTTCACTAGTCGTTGTCTTTTCACGGTATTTTTGAGTTTTTCACCAGGCGCGTAGGTTATTTGCCGGCCGGCATAAAACGCTCAGTTGCAACACTGATTTGTTTGTCTTCGCCCCGTTAGAGGGTGCATTGTCTGTCACGCGCTCGCAGCGAGCGCGAGGTGGCGGCAAATTTAAATTAGGAAGGGAAAGGACTGGGAAGCCTGTTCACATACATTAACTATAATACTTGCGGCATTAATATTTTGATGCTGTTGAACCAGGTCCCTTTTCCTCGGCTTACTTTTGACTTCGCTCTGCATGGCCCTCTGTTACAAACAAAATAGTTCACCGTATTGTTTGTTGAATATTCAATTCTCATTGGTTTTTTGTGATAGTTGCAACTTTTTACGGGGTAGGTATCATGCCCCTTTCTACAGCAAACGAGACAGCCTGCTCGCACGTGCCCAGTTTGCGATAAACTTTTACACTAAGTTCCACATGCCGCGCACTTCCTCCACATACAGACGACGCTTCGTCGGTGGTTCGTCTTCCGCTGAACTGCTTGACGACCGTGGGTCGTCATCAATCGCAGACCAGCTTGTTGATGGCTGGGGCTCGTCCTCTACCGCAGAACGGCTCGTCGACGGCTGAGGCTCGTCCTCTACCGCACAACGGCTGTTCGACGGCTGAGGGTCGTCCTCTACCGCACAATGGCTGGTCGACATGTGAGGTTGCTCCATCGTAGCAAGGGTCTTAGGCAGGAAATCGAAGTCCGGGAAATAGCGCGCAAAAGTCAGTCGAGTAGGCAGAAAATCGGCGTCCAGTGTACAAGCGTAAGTCAATCGTAACGGCAAACAATTCAAGTCCAGGGGAGAAGCCAAGGTCGTCGAAAGAAGCCACAACAATACCACGAAACACACAGAGCACATTCACGCAACTCGAGGAGAAACGGAATGATTCAAATCGGATGACAGTGACATTTGACACATTTTTTTGTCGATTTTGCACGATATTTTACACCAAAGACAACATACTGTGTCAGATTTGGTTGTCAATCATCCATTTTAACGTTACGTTTTCGCTTTTAGCTGATTTGAGGTTAGAAACTCATTTTGTAATTTTCGCGAAAAATATGCAAAACCTTGTAATAAGAGTGGTAGGGTTATAATCAGATACCCAAGCCCTACCAGTTTTAACCATTTTAACCCCCAAATCATGCCAAACACATACACATACATCCATTCATACGTTCTATTGAGCATTAATGGAAAATGTGACGCAGACAAAGTTGCGTGGGTCAGCTAGTGAGTAATATGTGTATTTGAATAGGAAGTATCTTAGAATAATAACGCGGGAGACAAGAAATCTTAACTGTAGTGTCGCATCCAAATACACATCTTCTCGAAGAAGGCATAGTAAACACTACACTTAATAACAACAATAGCGTCCAATACCCCAAAACTTAACTAATAGCGTCCAAATATCGCACAAACACCGAATACAGTCGGCCTTCGCCCCGCGGATACACTCAACGCAAGGACGGGCTGACGAATCTGATGATGGATTCTTCAAGCTTTTACGGAGGATCAGAGCTTCAACTCAACGTATTGTAACACGATAACTTGACACGGACGTGTTTTATTACCTACCCGTGCTATAGTGAATTTGTAGGGTATATAAAAAAAGGGAAGGCTCAATCAAACAAGTACCTTGCTACACAATATAAAGTTTATTGTTAACAGTAGATATGTAGGTACTTAAAATAAAATAAAATAAAAATAATAATATCCTTGGACATTTCACACAACGCCATATAGTCCCAAGCTAAGCAACTTAATGCTTGTGTTATGGTAACGAGATGGCTGATAAATTATTTATATACATTTTTTTTTTGTAAATACATATATATTATAGATAGAAAACACCCAGACTCGGAACAAATACATGTAGGCCGTACAAATATTTGTTCCGTGCGGGAATCGAACCCGCGACATGCTGCGCAGCAGTCAATCGCTCAACCACTGCGCCAACCGTGTCGTCAAGAACTTACATGCAATACAGAAGATACACTCTTCCCTAAAACCCTGTAAAATCTCATGAATACACGCTCACCCTGTCTCCGTTCCAGGGTGAACGTATAATCAACATGAGACATAAAAAGTATACGAACTCAGGGACGTTTGTAATGGGAACGTGAGGTGAACCGCCAATAACTTTAAGCTCAATTAGTACGAGATCCGACCGCGTGATTTATACGTTCATATGTTTGATTAATAAAATATAATTTTTATCGATATTTATAACTAAACCAATGCAGATCCGCAAAGGTGGCCATCCAAATTTGGCCGCAATTAATTTTAATTAAAATGTAATTAATTATTTATTTTTGAACAATTACGTTCACTTGTAATTGTTAAAAAATATATTTCATTAGAAAGAAATATACCTGAGATACCGAGAAAGTTCAAGGTGCCATCCCTCACTTGGCCGCAACCTAATGTCAGCCAGGTGTAAACAGGTATAATTTCGTTAAATATATACGTTCATAATGTATTATCATGTTATACATACCAAATTGAAGATTAATTCTTTCCCTACATGATGAGATATAGGGTGCCTATGCAAAAATGCCCGCAAACAGTGACTGCCAACGATTAAAGATAAATAAAAGCGAGAGAAACTTAAGATAAACACCCCATGTCGAATAAAGATAGAGCATCCCAGCTGCTTGTCGTTTTTATGCTACTGCGCATGCGTCCATAGATAAGGTGCTCAACTAGTAGCTCGCGTATTTGCTTGGAGTTTAAAATACTCCAAAAATTGAGCAGTAAAAATAATATGTCATAATAATTAATCTACCAAACTAGTGTTTTCAATATTTTTTTAATTATATTCAACTAAAACAATATTTTTTAACTGTGAAACGTCATTTTAAATATAAAATTTATCTTTTAAATAAATTTTGTTTTATTACAATTTTTAACAATATTAAGTTTCGTTTATTTTCGGTCTTCATAAAAAATGTCATAAAAATTACTATCCAAACCAGTGTTTTTAATTTTTTTTTTAATTATATCCAACTCAAACAATAACTTTGAACTGTAAGACGTTAATTTGAATCTATATTAAAATTTATCTTTATACACAAATGTTTTTTTTATTTTTATTTTCATCAATATAAAGTTTCGTTTATTTTCCTTGAATCCTTGATTAAAGAACTGAATTAAAAACAATGGTAACAGAATTAAACAGAATTGATTTTTTAATTCTGTTGAATTCTGTTTCCATTGCTTTTAATTCGGTTCTTTAATCAGGGATCTGATTAATATAAATTTTTCAGTTTTATTTTTTGAAAACAAAAAATGTTGGAATCATTTATTTAACAATTATTATTTGTTTAAAAAAATTATTTGTTAATTATATATTTTAAAAGAAAAATGCACAAACCTTTTTTTCATTTGATAGGGATAGTGACAACAAAAAGTGAATTATTTATTTTTGATTTAAAATGCAACTTTTTTTTTATTATAAAAAATGATAAAAAATACAAACACTTCTTTATTAAAAAAAAATGATAAAAATTACAAAAATGATAAAAAAGATTTTACAGTTAGATAATTATCAATACATATCGGAGTACTTGTAACGAAAAAATTTTCATTTACGTACTATCGTCACTTGAATCATCAGAACTGTCACTCTCATATGTTGAAACGTCAGAATCTTCTAAAATCTGATGCAATCTGGATTAGTGGCATTTTGCCACATTGAATTAACGAAGATCGTACGCAATAATTTTTGTTGCAAGGATTTCAAGCATGGTGGAATAGTGCTTGAATTGAAACCTTTAAGTTTTTTCATAAATTTGTCATTAATTGTAGTCATGGCATACATTTTATTAAACATTAAAAGTCTTGCAGCGTTTACATTTTGACAATTTTTAATCCCATACATTAGAGCTATAAACTCCTGAACTACTATCATTTTGTTATCATCAAGAATATCCTCCGGATTGCTTAATGATGCAAATGTCTCTTGAATGTTCTGGTGTTTACAAAATATCTTGAAAGGGCGGACTTTTCCTTTGTTAAAAAATGCTGCTGTATAGTCGCAACCAGTAAACGCGTGGAATGCTGGTAGTGCAAGACATAAGGTCGGACCTAATTCCACTGATAATTTTGTGCAGTTAATGCAAGCTTGATCTTGATTGGTAGTTTTTTTTGAAGTACTGTTTGCCAACCAAATTTGTAAGTTGGCAAATTTATGTATATTTCCTAATAATATTATTAAGATGTCAGTGTCAGTTGCCTTAACCAAAATTTTTGCACCGTCATGTATTTTACTGATGTGAAAAATAATCCTGGTATCAGCTTCCTCATGTAGGCATGCTAATTCAGGTTCTTCGTTCTTGAGTACGATATTTCCAACCGAAGAAAATGAAAAACATAGTTCGTCGACCGTAATGAAAACTTTTTTATTTTTTAATATTGCAGCAAAACTATTATCACTCCAGTGATCAGCTAAAAATTTTACGAGAGCTTCTTTAAAACGATAATTTTTTAAACTTGCTAAAAAATCCTTGGGTCTAGGCTGTAATGGACCGCTAATTGTATATGGAATATCAATTTCCGCTCTGTTCAATCTTTCACAATCTTTGATAGAAGGAGTAAGGTATCTATCAAATATTATGTGTATTTCTTGGCTATTTGTTGAGCATAGCTTTATCAGTATTGCTTCAGCTACTTTTCCAAAACTTTGTGGTAGAGTAGAACCTATAGAATACAAATAATAGAAACCATCTATTATTTCTACATCAATATGTCCAGGATTTGAAACTTCAATTTTTGATTTTAGATGTTTACTTAGAGTAGATTTGTCTGTCTTATACATATGACCAGTACAGTGGAACAGTGCCGGAGGTACAGGTGCAAGTGGATACGACAGGCAGTTCTCAATATCAACTTTATGTTCGATAGCAATTGCTAAAAGTCGTCCGAAAATATCGCGTTCCATTTTTAATAGAGCTTGGTTGTCTTTACTTTTATTCTTAATTGTTTTTTTTGCACAGTCAGATGCAAAGTTAGAAATAACATTACGTTTGATAGATTTCACAAACCTTGTAGGATCTTCAGAACATTCCGAAAAGAAACGTAATTTTTGTTCATGACCTAATGTCTTACAATTCAATAAAAAATCAGAAACGTGTGAAGATGCTGCTTTACCAGTTGACATATTGAATAAAATATTCTTATCCAAATTTTCGCTGAAAGGATTCGTTGTTTTTTTCATTGTTTCAATAATTCTATTCAGCGTTTTATTGTCTTTCTCTATTTGATTCTTTTGCAGTGAATGAGAAGTATCATCTGCCCGTGATAGGCCAACTTCCGCTTTTACAGCTGATAAAATTTTGGTTCTTATGCTATGGCTAAGAGCCCACCTTTGTCTTGCAGCTATAGAGTTAGTGAAGTGGCTAACACCAGTCAATGTGTTACCAGCATCTGCATTTATCGTTTGCTCCAATGTTAGGTCCACAGGTGATCTACCTAAACATGAATTGGTACGCCTAACACCAAATGCACCTTGACGAAATTCCGCAATCAAAGCTGAATCGTCCATTTTCAGCTTAATTAAATTATTTAAGTACAAAGCTGCCCATTTGGAATAATTTGGTAGATTAAATGCAAAGAAATAATCACATATTTCAAAAATGCTATTTAGGTAGAGCTCTAAGTTACTGCAACGAATACTTCTGGAAAATCGATGATAAATATTAATCATTTCCGAGTATAGCAAGTAATATTGAGCGGTCTTTCCATGGCCACCCTGAAGCGTTGTTTCTCGATACTGTTTGTAATCTTCAAGTATTTGTTGTAGTGAGTCCTGTAAAATTATACGTTCATTGTCTTCACTCGGGGTATTTATTACAGCAGCTAAATCTTCATTCAATGTATCTAGATCATATTGTTTTTCCGATAAATACTTTTCGAAATGAAGAACTTGTAAGGCACCAGATGCCAGCGGATGCAATCGCTTACACCGATTAAAATGTTTGCTGTCTAAAAAGCTAACCATTGATCCTCCCGCTAGTGCTTCAGCTTGAACCAAAATCTCCACTAATCCACTGGAGTCAATGTACTTACCAATGGCTTTGAAATATGCCATTTGCATATGGAATGCTCCTAAATTTACAAACACATTATCGAATTCAGGCTTCTCATGTAATTGTATTTGCATAGCTAATTTTGCAATTGCCAAATCATAAGTGACGATAATCTGTTCTTGATCACAATTTTTCGCAATTTCCTTAGCAGTACAGAGAGTTTGATAAACAACTGCTAATGAAGTAGGAGACGAATTAATAGGAGGTAAGTACTCGACTGTTTGAGTTTTGCTACAATCAATACAAATCTTACAATTGTATCCCAACCACATGGGGAGAGAATCAATCCGTGATAGAGACATACTCCAAATATAATCTTTATCCATAGCTATTATTTTCGCAAATTGACACGCATCGATAGTCTGTGTAATTGAATCGACATGAACAAAAGGCATACTGGTGAGAGGTTTTTTGTAGTAAGTTCGAATACTTTGTGGAATTCCTTCGTAACGCCGTCTTTTACGAGGCGGATGAGATTCAATGTTGTCATCGTTAGATTGTGATGTAGAGCAATTCAAGATTTCCATATCACCACTTTCTTCATTAATCCTATGATTGAACTGGTATATAATACCAACGGTATCATGTAAAGTGTCTACCAGTAGCAGTGTCGACAAAACGATCGAAATTGTCAAAAGCAACATGCGTACTTAATCCGTTAACTTTACGGATGCCGGATGGTACTAAACTTTCGTCTTTTTGCGTTGCGTATGTCATTTCCGTTTCAATTTCTTCGGCTAGATTATAGCCGATAGTATGACCATACCTATTCAATATTGAAAGAACTTTTCTGGAACTTGTTATTGACTTCATTGCTAATCCGAGAGTAAGATGCTTAGATGGTTTTACTCGACCTTTAGAAACTATATAAATAAGGTCACTGCACACTGATTTAATTTTAACTAAATCCTCGTTTGAATTTTTGCGACGAATATCCGGCCCTTGAACCAAGTCACAAACAAAGTTAAACAATTCTTCTGGAATGGTGCACTCTCCACGAATAACGTCGTCCACGCTAAGATCTGCTGGTAACTTCTTATTTTCAACAGAGGTGATGCTATTTCATAATTCATAAGCAACGTCCCTATGGCGATTTTGCTGTTTCTCTTCTAAATTAGCAATTTCACCAGCTAATTGAGAGGTATCAATCTTAAATTGATAAACAATTTTTTTTCTGTGTGCTGCAGAAGATGGCTCTATGATCAGTCGATCGCCAAAGGAATTTATTATTTTATTTTCTAAATTTTCAGCACGGTAATCGTGAAAGTCTTCGGCTTTTACTTTATTCTCACCAAATTCTAATAATAAAGCTTTGTATTGAGAAAATAAATCACAAAGGAACATGACTCGATTTTTTTCAATTATTTCCATGGTGATAACATCTGAAATAACAGCAAATGCTGACTGGTGCAATTGCCTATTCGCATGCCAATGTCCTGGTTCTGCCTTCTCTTTATTTTGACGTTGCAAAGTTGTCTTCAAAGCTGTAAAACAGTTGGAATGGTAAGCGACAGTCGGAAAGTCCTCTAAATTTTTAATTAATGACGAATTTCGCGATGATTCAGCCATTTCTTTGATTTCGGTTACAGTTGCCTCTTTTTGTGGAATCGTTACATAAAGTCGTCGCTTACCAACTTTCTTCTCAACGTGGCCGCAAAAAACACAAGCTAATTTTTTATTTCTTGTTGTTGATTCAGATGTCGTACTTGGTTGTTCTTCCAATGTTTCCTGCTGAGTAGATGAGCTACTGATGTCGTCGTTCGGAGCAGATATACGATTGGTCTCTTGGTCAGAGACTGATGCACTCGGTTGTTGATTCGCAACAGATGTACTCGGCTCAGAACATTGCGATGAAAGATTTGGTACCTATGAATTGAAAAAAAAACTTCGTTAAAATTAAATTGTCTGTCATTGATCATTTATAAAATATCAACAATAAAAATTTTTCAGTAATGAGACTAATAGTTAAGTACTTTGAGTATTTATTCGACAATAAAAATTAAAAAACAGCTATCCCATAGACAATATCGACAGCTCGAAACTTTTATAATCAAATGAAATATTTTTATTTGTTTACTGATTTTCAATAACAAAAAAAAAACAGAAAATTTTTTTTTTCCCGAATTTGAAACATACATTTTAGTACTACTGTCAGTTCAAAATCATGTACAATGTTCATCTTGGAGTAACAAAAAAAAACCTAAACGATACTCGATAGATAGTATTGTTCTTTTTAAAGAAGGTCTGGCTACCTGAGTTCGTTCTTTAAAGGTTTGCCTACCTGAGTTCGTGGAGAAATAAGTATCATTGGAATAATTTTCAATTTTAGTATTAGATGAAAAACTAGGTAGTTGAAAATTTCTGTATATATCGCTGTATTAAACATTATTTTATACATTATTAAATATAAAAAGATAGTCTACTATTATACAAGTTTTATTAGATTAAAAACATCGTACTATTAAACCTACACTCAACGCAATAATATTTATATTTAGTAGCTATAAAATTATTCATTTGTCCTGTGTGATTAAAAATTGTACTTACATTTTGGGTTTTATAAAATTCTTCAAATTCTTCTTTGTATTTACTTTTTACAGTAATAACTTTTTTTAAACAATTCATGTGATAACCAAATTCATTTGTTGATTCCACATTAAGTTTTAGGTTATGATACATAAAATTTTTGTGACGTCGAAACAATATCATTAAAAAACACTTTTTAAATGATACATCACTAAAGTTAAGCACTTCTTGCTTTTCATTACACAACAAAAAACACTTCTTCATTTTATTCTTACGTTTTAATAACGTTAAGAATGAAATATATCAATATTAATATTAACAAAGTTTTATAATTTTGGACTTGAAAAAAAAACAACGTGGCGCATAAGACTGTCAAAAACATATGATTGCAATATTCAGTACGGTATTTAGTTGAGCACCTTGCCTATGGACGCATGCGCAGTAGCATAAAAACGACAAGCAGCTGGGATGCTCTATCTTTATTCGACATGGGGTGTTTATCTTAAGTTTCTCTCGCTTTTATTTATCTTTAATCGTTGGCAGTCACTATTTGCGGGCATTTTTGCATAGGCACCTATATCTCATCATGTAGGGAAAGAATTAATCTTCAATTTGGTATGTATAACATGATAATACATTATGAACGTATATATTTAACGAAATTATACCTGTTTACACCTGGCTGACATTAGGTTGCGGCCAAGTGAGGGATGGCACCTTGAACTTTCTCGGTATCTCAGGTATATTTCTTTCTAATGAAATATATTTTTTAACAATTACAAGTGAACGTAATTGTTCAAAAATAAATAATTAATTACATTTTAATTAAAATTAATTGCGGCCAAATTTGGATGGCCACCTTTGCGGATCTGCATTGGTTTAGTTATAAATATCGATAAAAATTATATTTTATTAATCAAACATATGAACGTATAAATCACGCGGTCGGATCTTAGACTAAATCGTTTAAGTTAATTACATAAATATTAGTTGTGCACGATGCAGACAAGACTATGTTCAACCCTCGAGACACAACGTACACTGTAAATTATACCAACCCCTCAATTACACGGTCCTTCTACCAATAAGTGACCAGCAGTGGTGGCTGGTGGGTCATCGAACTGGTGGTGCACTTTACTTGCTCACTAAGTATTAAGATTAGAAATTCTAATAAAACAACAATTTGACACAATCGATAAGACGTGATAAAATATATCTGTTTTTATCAACTTGTTCGTTATACTTTCGGATATTGCTTCTATACACAGAATCTAGCTGATTACGAATGTCGACTGTGCCTAACACGGACAAACTCATTACATTTTGTAGGTGTAAGCCTCTGAAACTGTTTTTGCTATTATAAAAATACACTTTAAATACACTGGTCATCAAAAAAATCGGCCCACCTGCATTTTTAGGGTACTTAGTCTGAACGGCCCAAATCGAATGGCCCGTGGGCCATTCGACCGTAAACAGAAATCGTCTACGTTCGAATGGCCCGTTGGTGAAAAAATCTATCTTAATTCAATGGATAAACTACATTATGTACATTCGGGTGCAAAAGTAAAAAGTTTTATAATAAAAGATTATTTTTTCTTACATTTGTATTATCTTCATTAAAATATCAACAGCACTATAAAATGTTTACAAAAGTTAAATATGGCCATTATGTTATGTATAAGCAGTCTTATTTAAAAAAAAAAAAAACTTTTAGTGAAACAAATCAAAAAAATATACATAAGAAAATTAAACAAAAAGATAAAATAAAATCCTCAATTCGTGAGAATTTACTATTAAACAATATTTTTGTGAAAATCAGTCTTATTTTAGAGAAACAAATGAACAAACAAAAATATAATTATACAACAATGTTTAGTCAAAACCAGTCAGCAATTTTAAGGAAACAGATCAACAAAATATGAGAATTAACTATAAGATTTACCTAAAATCAGTCTTATTTTAGAATAACAAAATATAAAAGTACAATTTAACAATAAGATTTAGTAATAATCGGGCTTATTTTAAAATAAAAAAATCAACAAAATAAAAAGAAAAATACGACTGAACAATATTGACTGATTATTATTAAAACTTATCTACCAAACCAACGCTTATCTGTCCAGTCAATAATTCTTACTGTACTTTGAATTTTCCAATTTCTAGTGCCTTTTCAAGAAGTCTCAACTGTGTTCGCATTCATTCCCTGATCAAATGAAACCCCGCGCCTGAAAGTCTACAAATTTTGGTCCTTAATGTTTCAGGTTTCCTTTTTGAAATTCTGATGCTGAGGTTTCCTTATCTGATTTAAATAATATTTGATATCGTTATGCAACCCTTGTAGAAGTTGACCAATATTTGGTTTGACTTTTATAAATTTTCTAATTCTATTGTTCCATGACTCTACAATGTTATTTGTTTTATGATATTTACTAGCTTCTTCCCGCGACTTCGTCTGCGTAGACTTTAGAACTGGTGCGCAACTTAATTGCCTCATATTGTTATTCTTGTGATTGCATCTTCATGATTCTGGTATCCAGATAGTGTGAGTCCCAAAATTACTTCGACATGTTTGTGGTCCCCTGGAAGGTACTTGTGGATTTTTAGCGCTCACGATTCTGGTCGAAAAATATATCAATTGTCTGGTATTCTGGTATCTACTTGTAAATCTGTAGCACTCATAATTCCAGCCTTGGCAATACTTTGACATGTTTTTGGTCTCCCCAGGCACTTTTAAATCCTAACCTCTCACAATTCTAGGCCCGAAAATATTGCGACATGTTTCTGGTCTCCTGGTCATTGTAAATCTTTAGCTCTCATATTTCCAGCCCGGAAAA
Organism: Ceramica pisi; assembly: GCA_963859965.1. Lineage (NCBI taxonomy): Eukaryota > Metazoa > Arthropoda > Insecta > Lepidoptera > Noctuidae > Ceramica > Ceramica pisi. The sequence continues at coordinate 1,656,877 of OY982528.1, forward strand.
AACTTCGCCATGTTCCTGTTCTCCTGTTACTTTTGAATCCTAACTGCTCACAATTTCAGCTACGAAAAAATTTCAACATGTTTCTGCTCTCTTAGTACTTGTCTATAGCTTTCACCATTCCAGCTCAGAAAAATTCTTGCGAAAAATATTTTGAATAACTCCTGGTATTGTGAATCTTTGGCGCTCATATTTTTAGCCTCGATATTACTTCGACATGTTTCTGTTCTCCTGGTATCTTTTAAATCCTAAATTCTAAATACTTCGATATGTTTCTGGTTACCTGGTGCCTTTGAATCCAAACCGCTTGCAATTAAAGCCCCGGAAATACTTTGATGTGTGTGGTCTCCTGATACTTGTGAAACTTTAGCGCTCACAATACCAGCCCCAAAACTATTTGGATAATTATGTTTCTTCTCTCCTGGTACTTGTGAGTCTTATAGTGTTCACAATTCCAACGCGGAAAATGCTTCGATATATTTCTGATCTCCTGGTACTTGTGAATCTAAAGCGCTCATAATTCAAGCGTCATAAAAACTTCCAAGATGTTTCTGCTCTCCTGGTAATTGTGAATCTGTAGCGCTCGTACCGGTAAAAAAATTCGACATGTTTCTGTTCTCCTGGTACTTTTTAATCTGAAGTACTAAGGTAGCAGAAACTTTGTACTTCCACTTCTTCCTCTGTCTCCATTAAGTCATGTATGTTACCGGGATAAAAAGTAGCCTATGTGTTATTTCAGGATGTGACCTACATATGTGCTAAATTTCATCTAAATCCCTTCAGCCGTTCTTACGTGATTGACGGACAAACATCCAAACATACAAACATGAACGCTTGCAACGAAAGGCTATCTATTTTCCAGCAAAAAAAAACCTGACCAGAAATACTTTGACATTATGTCTGCTCTCCTGGTACTCGAAAATCTTTGGCGCTCACAAATTTAGACCCGAAAATATTTCGACATGTTTATGCTCTCCTGGTACTTGTGAATCTGAAGTACTAAGGCAGCAGAAACGTCTGATTTCTACTTCCTCCTCCGCCGGCCATTTTTGCGTGATTGATGAACTAACATACAAACATACAAACTTTCACATTTATAATATTAGTAGGATTATATGTACACCAGATACTTGAATTCACCGAAGCTTCTAGCCATGTGCTAACAAAATAATCGAAAATAATCGTTGAATTTTGTAAAATTATCACTGCACGGACATTCTGCCATAATATAAAACCAACCATCTTCAACGAATTGTGGAGGAATGTGTGATAATACTGCACATAATTTTATATAGGCCTTGCCTGAATGGGTCTTGTGTAAATTTAATTTCTTTGCTTTACGCCACAAGCATTGATTAAAATGAAAATTGCATCCTGTTATTTTAACATTTGGAAAAATATTTTGTAATGCAATTATGGTAGCTGCTTCAAAATCCATAGTGGCATACGTTGGCTTCCATTCTGGTTCCTGACTTTTTATTAATTCGAATAGTAACTGATATGTGTCAAGCTTCTTATCAGGTAGTAAAGCATACAAAATAGGAATCACGTTAACAAATTCTTGAGTGCTTCCGATATCTGCATGAACTGTAAAAACTTATAAAATCCATTCGGGCAGATCTTAAATGGCCCATCAAAGAAGAAACTTCTTGACTGCCTCAAATAAACAATGAAATCCTTATGTCCAAATATTAATATTCTTTTTTGTCTGTATTGATAATCCGCAAATAACATAAATAAATATATTTGAGGGATAATAACGTCAGCTCCTTTTCTAAAGCAAAGTCTCTTGGCTCCAATTGAGCTATTTCGTTTTTGGTATAGATGTTTGCTTAAATTTTCAAACTTAGATAAAATTTGTATTCCTTTTTGTGCAAGTATTTGCGTGTGCTCATTAAATATTTGAGGAATCGGAATAGATACATACATCGTGTTGAACAGCGTTGCTCTTTGATTTCCCTTGTTTCTAAGTCTTTAAGTCCATGGTTATGTGATGTTTCACGTACAACTGTTAAAGGGTTACTTTTGGTTTTAATAGAAGCACTGCACGTACTTTTTTTTGCACAACGCCAAAGCTCTGTTCCGTCTTTGTTCAGCCTTTTCCAATTATATTCATAACCACCTCTACGTAGAAGGCGAGCACCTTTTCTTGATATAGCCTCACTTGCAGATTGTGATGTAGAGGGATGTGCGTCATCCATTTTTTTGATTATTTAAACCTAGAATAAACATTATGGGCCTTAGAAGTGAGAAAGTATATAATACAGATTTGTATGTATATGCTCTGAAATCTAGTCCCGGTCATTATTTATGTTCTAAATAAAGTCTGGTAGCTTAGTCTTTAGCCCGAATATTGATGTTGTTTACATACGAGTTTCACGAGATCACGTTTTTTCTTAAGTGAAACAAAACAATTGTTTAAGAACTAACATGAATTACGTAGGCTACTGCCGGAGGACTCAAAAAAAACCGAATTAATTTAATACTAATTTATTTTAAAAGAAATTACAATTATAAGTAAAATGAAATTGACTCGATCGATGGTGGATACGAAGTGAGCGGGCTCGGTCACGTAGACGGTGTCTTCGGGCCTCGTGTCCTGTGTCAGCATTTTCCACTCGTAGCAACTGGGTCGATGATGCGCACGCGGCGTGCCTCGTGCCTTTGTGTCAGCGCTTTACTTAATAGGTATGCGCGTAACACCTCCCCCCTCAGATCGACGACTATTTCAGATTTTGAGATGAAATATCGTCGAGAGTTTGGTTTGATCTTGAGATGTTGGCTGGTTCTGGTGGGTTTCGGATGATGTAGGCTTGGTGTCTGTGGCTGCATCTGGGGTTGTCATCTGCTTCTTCTTCTGTGCCAGGCGGATGGGGCTCCGGTAAAATAGTGTTGCTCCCAGTATGAATATGGCAAGTAGTGTACCATAAAAAGGGATTGTCGTATGGTAAATGGTTGAGCTTGGTTCAATGTGGATTGGCTTCTGTGAGTCTATTCTGTCTTGAATGTGGTGCAGCTTCTTCAGGTTAAGAGTCCTATTACGAATCGTAAATGCTCGTTTGCAATAGACGAAGTTACGTTGGTCTGCGTTGGGAGTACATCTTTAGTCCGCGAAACAATTTTGATACTTACAAGTCTGAATAGGATTATAGTTTATTTGGGCGCTCGCGCGAGACCGAGGAGCGCGCGCGCTGAATTGACGCAGAATATATAGTACTTTAATTTTATTTATTGTAATTTTGTTTTATTATATTGACAAACGAAAACTTATGAAACGTATTCATTGTAGATTGAAATTTTATATCATATTAATTTATTGGATAAAATTGTTTTTATTTGGAATATAATGGACGCTGAATCAAGACATTTCTGGCTTAAATTAGGATTTCTTTACGTTTTTTTCCGTGAAAACTCAAGGAATTTAAAGAAATTCTAGAACTCCAATAAACAAGTAAAACATTCAACTTACCTTTTAGTAATTTCAGCTTTTAAAAGAATTGATTGTAACAATGTGAATTAGACCGTCAAAGTTCCATCGCCGACATTTTTTCTTGCAAACTGAGTTCGTAAAATATTTATAGTAAATTACACGAAAAGAAAAATGAAAATGTGTAACTCCAACTTACAATAAAGAGACTGGCACTATCGTTATTCAGGATCAAATAATTAAAATATCTCACTGCTGCTGAAAACTACAGCGTCAAAAATCATGAATTTCCGTAAAAAATGTAATAGGACTCTTAACAGCATTGATTTCAAGGGGTGGCATAGTTGATCTCTCGATGTCTTCTGGCACGTTGCTTATCTTCATGGGTTGTCCTCTGATATGATCGTTGATGTTGACGATGGTGAATTCATCTGTTCGTAGCTTGCAATTATGTGGAATAGTAGCTAGGAAACTTCCGGTTAGGGTCATGGATTCTTCTTGTTCGCAGATTAACTGGACTTGTGTTGGTTTCGGGAACACGACGGCGTAGCGGCGGTCGTCTAACTTTTCCATTGCGGGCTTCGTCAGGCTGATAGTAACCGTGTTGCATATCTTGTGTGGTGTTTGACCTCCGATGATGTCGCAAATGCAGTCTGGATGGGTTCTCATTTGGTGGTTGAGTTTTTCCTCGCAAAGATATTCTGAAGCTACCTTCGGGCATTCTGCCTCTATGTACGCGTGAATGTTTCCAGTGATTGATGAACATTCTGGTCTTCGTTGAGCTGTATCGATTTCTGGATCTCCGGCGTAGTCTCGTTGTTCAGGATCTCCCGGCGCGGCGTTGAAAGCCTATCGTAGCGAACGCGGTGCGATATACCGGTTATCGCAATAACGACCCGGGAATCCTACCGACTGCGCCATTTACGTAGGCTACTGCCGGAGGACTCAAAAAAAACCGAATTAATTTAATACTAATTTATTTTAAAAGAAATTACAATTATAATTAAAATGAAATTGACTCGATCGATGGTGGATACGAAGTGAGCGGGCTCGGTCACGTAGACAATGTCTTCGGGCCTCGTGTCCTGTGTCAGCATTTTCCACTCGTAGCAACTGGGTCAATGATGCGCACGCGGCGTGCCTCGTGCCTTTGTGTCAGCGCTTTACTTAATAGGTATGCGCGTAACACATGTTTGATTAAACTTGTTTATTTACACCAATTTAAGCACAAATAAAACATTAAAATTATAAAAAAAAAACACAAAATCGATAATTTTACCCGAATTTTTAATTTATTTTAAAACACTGTATTTCTTAAACCTTAAATGTTATGACCACAATTGTTTTACTTAATACTCTGCATTCCCTCCTCTTGCTCGAATGACGACGACCTGCATTCGCCGTTTTAAAGATCTTATTAAGATTTTTATCGTTTCTTGAGGAATTCGGGCCCATTCTTCCCTGATGGCGGTTTCCAAGTCTCCCAATGTTGTAGGAGCTGGATTACGAGCTCTAATCTTTTGTTTTAGTGTGTCCCACATGTGCTCTATAGGGTTGAGGTCAGGACTTCTAGCTGGCCACGACATAACCCGAATGCCGACCTCTTCCAGGTACTGCGTGACAATGCGCGCTACATGTGGCCGTGCATTATCATGCATTAACTCAAAGTTTTCTCCAATATAGCCGGCATATGGCACCACATGGTCTTCCAGGATCTCTGTTATGTAGCGTACAGCAGTTAAACCACCCCTTATAAAAACCAGCTCCGTGCGTCCAGTCAAAGAAATCCCTACCCAAAACATTATAGAGCCCCCACCATAACTGACTGTTTCTCTTATGCAGCACTGGGCATAACGTTCACCTGGTCGTCGTATTACATTACGGCGTCCATCAGAACCGTGTAAAGTCATCCGACTCTCATCACTAAAGAGAACTGACTCCCATTGGCCTATAGTCCAGTTGACGTGATTCCGTGCAAATTGAAGTCTGGCTTGTCGATGAGCTGTGGTCAATTGTGGTCCCGTTGCTGGCTTGTGTGGTCTTAAATTCTGCTCACGAAGTCTCCTTCTTACAGTACTGTCACTTATAGCCACACCCCGATCATCACGTAAGCGTCGCTGGAGATCGACACCAGAAAGGTGTCGATTTCGTAGAGCTGATACCACAATAAAGCGGTCGTCCCTTTGAGTTGTCACCCTATGTCTTCCAGATCCAGATCTTTTTCGATACTACCCAGTCTCTAGAAACCTTTGGTAAACTCGCCGAACTGCAGAACGGCTGAGATTTAACCTTCTGCGCCACGACACGTTGGCTTAAGCCTTGTTGCAATAAAGCTACAACTTGGGCCGCCTCAGCTTCAGTAGTGTCCATTGTTTTTAGACAGAATTAATCAGAATTACAGCCTCAGTAAATAAACTTAACGTAATTAACAAGAGTTCCCTAGTAAAGTCTGTTTCGGACTGGGAACACAGGTCGAATTTGTCCCGACGTATACCATCAAATCAACACTCAACAGTATTTCTGTATAAACATTTGATAAGTACCTTCAAGTGCAATAAGATTTACGACAAACAGGATGTCAAACATCATAACTGACCCTTAAAATAAAAAAAACAACTGTGTGAAACAATCGATAAATATTAAACAAAATGTGGGTGGGCCGATTGTTTTGATGACCAGTGTATATTACAATAGTTAATATCGAAAACTCGCAAATAAAAAGGTACATGGTAGCAATAAACTATTCTAATGTTAGTGACCATGAAAGTTTAAAACTTTAAATAAACTTAATAAATGTTAATGGTTTTATTATAAAACTTTCACGAATTTCATACAAAAACCGAAACTTCGAGTTCGGTTTTTGTGTGAAATTCGTGAAAGTTTTGATCGATATGAGCATATTTAAAAACCAACCTTCACTTGAATTTTCTTCAATCAATTTAATGTAGACAAAGCAGCTTTAATTGTTTTCAAAATATTAAGAGCTTTCTCTAAAACTATGGGCCCCAGTTCAATCTGAAAAAAAATAAGATTAGAGGTGTACATATTATATATTTTCAAATATTGCTCACAAAATTGAAACAACCAAATTACGGGGTCAAGCTAATAAAAAGCTTGTAAAAAGTGTCACAACTTACCAACTTATATCCGAAACTCAATTTACAAGAGGGCCAATCATTCACAATGTCATGTATGTTTGCATATTTTTCGGATTGTAGTTCCTTCAGGCGCAATGTGGATGTTTTCCTCCAATCCTGTATTACTTCGGGCACTGGTTCCTTGTTGTATTTCAGCCAAACTTTTAACTCTTCCTATTCTTCATTAGATGCTGGTAATGATGATGTACTTATAGTACCCGTACTTTTCTTTTCCGCCGACCTCTACTTTGTGATATGTTGATATCATTGATACCAAATTCGAGTCCTTCCACACCGTGACCGTCATGTCCCGAGTCTAAAAGCCACTTCCCCGGAATGTATGTTTCCCTTATTTTTAGTGCGCAAACTAGCAGGCACGAACTCCCGGTTCAGATGCAGGGTGCCCATTACAAATCAAATCAAAAAATCAAATTTATTAAATTTTGTGTAAAAACAGTAAATACATTTTTGCTTAAATCTATGTTAAGTTCACGGGTGTTATGTGCCTGAACTAGGACATCCTGTGTTTCAGGCGAAAATAGGTAGGTGAGTGTTATGTAATAATCACGGTAATTATATAAAATAAAATAGTCATCATAAAGGTATGTAAAAAACAGTAAATAGTGTAAAAATCATACTTCCTATAACCTTAGTATTCTAACTTAACCTACAAAAATAAAATAAATAGTATATACACAAACAAAACTTTACTTCAATACCTCCAACAACTTCTCTGTATCTTCATAGGACAAAATTTGAAGAGTTTCCTTGAGCGTTTTTTTACAATTTCTATAATTTAGGGCATAGATGTTTGCTTTTGCATTAAGCCTATTATAGAGTAGTGGTCCAAGGAAAACATAAAATTTTGCTGTGAAAGCATGTTTTGTACTTTTTGTGGGGCAAACAATGTCTTTTCGTCTCTTTTTAGTAAAATCAGTGCTGTAGCAAAGAGCTGCGTGTTGTTTTAGTACAATGCTCATAATGAATAATTGCCGAACTGTTAGTACTTCACAAGATTTATAGAGCAGGTTAGTGGGAAAGAGGAAAGGGCGGCAAGTAGATACCTTGAGAATCGCTCTTTGAGCTCTTTCGATGGGCAGTAATAAAGTTTTACCTGCTCCACCCCACGAGGTAATGCAGTACGTCAAAATTGACTGACATAGAGCAAAGTAAACTTGCCTTATGAGTATTGGGTCTGCAATATATCGTAGCTTTTTGAATACGTATATTAGCTTACGAATTCTGTTATTTAATGCTTCCATATGATGTTTGAAGGTTAGTGTTTCATCAATTATAACACCCAGGTATTTTATTTTGTTAGTCTTGTTAATACTGGGACACACGAACGGGCAGTCTGTAAGGACTGTACAACAATGGGCATACAGCTTTGGAGTAATATTAGAACTTTGTTTGCGCATCGAAAACTTAATGTAATGTGTCTTAAGTGCATTTAGAGTTAGTGAGTTATGCTGAAGCCATTTATTTACCATGTTGAAGCCGTCTTGCGCGAACTTGTAGACGTCATGTTCCGAGTCAGCCGAAAAAAGAAGAGCAGTGTCATCCGCGTAAGATATTATTATGCCATGCTTTAGCTTCAGATTACAAAGGTCATTTATGTATATCAGAAATAAAGTGGGTCCCAAAATACTTCCTTGGGGAACCCCAAAAGTCGTAGTTTTTTGGTCTGCGCTGATAACACTGCCAATCTTCACGCACTGGGTACGGTCTTCTAAGTAACTTTAAAAAAGTTTCAGCTGAATTCCTCTTATACCCACTGTCTCAAGCTTGCGCAAAAGAATGGGAATGGAAACTGTGTCAAAAGCCTTGGCGAGGTCCAGGAAAATTCCAACTGTATGGTTACCCTTGTCAAGTTCTTGAGCCAGATAGTCAGTAAGATGATGAACGGCATCGGCAGTTGATTGTTTAGGTCTAAAACCAAATTGTCGTTCCGACAAAATAGATTTGTCCTCCAGATATTTGAACAACCTTTTGTTTATAATTTTTTCCAATATCTTAGAGAAAGAAGGCAGTAGAGAAATAGGTCTGTAATTTGTTACTTGATCTTTACTGCCTGATTTAAATATAGGGACAACAACTGCTTTTTTGAGGCATTCCGGAAAAATACCCCGAGATAAACATATGCGAAAAATATAAACCAGTGGTGGTACCAAAATCTTCCTGAATTGTTTAATAATTTTATTTGATATGTTATCCCAACCAACTGCACAGTCGTCTTTTAAGGTCATGATCATACTTTCTACCTCAATCTCGTCAGTATCTAGCAGTGCGAAGGATGTTAAGGTGGAGCTGCCTGTTAAAGGATCACTCGTTAGATAAGGCGATTGACCCCGATTTTTCTCTGCCAAACACTTTCCAACATTAACAAAGAAATTATTTGCTATGTTAGCAGAGGTCAGCTGTGACGAGTGCGCTTGTAATAAACCTGAAGATGACTCATATTGTTTTGAAGAAAATGTTATATTTTTAATACATTTCCAGATCTTTTTATTATTTGTTCCAGCGTTTTCTAATGCAGTTTTATCGTAGTTGCTTTTAACTTTTTTGAGTAGATCATTACAAAAATTACGATATCTTTTGTATGACAGTTGCAATGTAGCATTATCTGGGTGAGATTTAGCTTTCATATGCAGTCTATCTCTATGCTTGATACAACGTATAAGACCTGTCGTGATCCAGGGTTTTATGTTGCAATTTTTGTTGCTCAAATGCGATATAAACGTATTTTTTTTAATTGCTTGTTGTACATTTTCTATCACATACAACATGCAAAACTGCGGGTCAGCGGAATTATAGACTGGATCAAAGTTGATGACGCGCAAATCTTCTTCAAGTTTATTTATATTCAATTTCGAAATTGTGCGAGTGTTTTGCTTAGGTATGTTACAATCGAGAGTTAGTAGGGCAGCATTGTGATCGGTTATTGCCGAATTAACAACAAGTGCAAGTGAGGGGTAATTTGATTTTAACATGATATGATCTAAGCAGGAGCCACTATGATGTGTGGGGAAGCTATGTGCGGGGAGAAAACCATGAAATGCGCATATGTTTAGGTAGTCCTGAGCAGATACATCAGAACATCCTGGAAGAATGTTGATATTAATATCTCCGACTACAATCGTGTTTTTTATGGATGATAGGTTCTGCAAGACAGCATTCAGCGATTCTGTAAAATTACTTATATTTTTAAAGGAGGGAGGTCGATATAATGCTAATATCGCAAAGTTTGACCCAATCTGCACTACCAAACTGTTGCAGTCGTGCATATTAGGTTCCTCAACAGAGACCTTCAGATGATTCCTTACATAAACTATCACCCCATCATTTTGATTGTAATTCCTATTACTTTTATACATATTATATCCCGGTATTAGTGGTATGTTATATTGCTTGGCAAGCCAACATTCGGTTAAAACAATAACGTCACAATGTATGTCTAACCGTTGTATAAAGGTGCAGAAACTATCGAAATTCTTAAAAATACTGCGAATATTTTGTGTTAGTACATCGGAAAGATATTGTTTGCAATTTTCAGCTTCACAGATTTTTGATTCGGATACAGAGAAATTGTCTAACTCATTAATTATATTGTTAATCATAACTGTGGAACTAAAATACAAAAATAAATATAGAAAGAATAAAACTTAACTGGTCTAAACAAATAAATTATTGACGACGCTCTTAGGCGCCTGCATAATCTATAGAATTAATATACCGTTTTTCGGCCATTATTTTCGCCGGGCAGTCAGCTGCGCCTGTGTTGTGCTTATCTGGCTTTTTGTAATGAAAGCAAGTAGCGCATTTTGGTTCATCTCCCTTTTTTGGACATTCTTTGATAGAGTGTCCTTGATCGCCACAGTGACCACAGGTATAGGACGTCTGCCGACAAAACTTGGCAGCATGACCATACTGCTGGCACTTATAACATCGTGTGACCAATGTAAAGTCTCTTACAGGGCATGATGACCAATTCACAAACACTCGGTCTCTTGAGATCAGGGCTTTGCGTATGACTGCAGGTACTTCAATTATGTAGTTGCAGTTCTCAGCGTCTTTCTTACCTGACTTATGGCTTAACCTAATTGAGGTCAAAAATGTTTCAAGGCTGCAGTCTTGTAATTTCTCGGCAAGATTTTGGTGATACAGGCAAGTAAAAACCTCATTTTCTGCCATGGATGTCGGCACTCCTATGATAACTACCCTGGGCTTCTTTTTATGTGGCTCGTCGACAGTTAGGCCTGACTTTGTTAGCTGCTCTGATTGCCTCAGTTTCTCGATGTCGTCTTTTGTCTCAGTGCTGATAATGACTCCGCCATTTTTGGTCTTGCGCAGGCCTCTTACGTGAAGCTTCATCTGTTCGGGGCAGATAATTTTTTGGACAAGAGACTTTGTCTCATCACTGGTCCTCAATTTGTCTTGCGGATAAATGGCCACAGAACTTACATTTGATGGCTGGATGTAGTTGTTGGTACCTTTCTTCACCATGTCGGAAAAGGAAGTTCCCGGAAGTGCAGGTTTTGTTGACTCTACGACTTTCATCTTCAGCTCCTTTAGTTGCTGCGAAAGGTCGAGTTGACTTTCGAGTGATGTCACTGCATTATGCAATTGTAAGGCCCTGGATTTGAGAGACTGATATTGTACGGCCATCTGCGATGTTCCATGTCCGACCTTCCGGCATAAGGCATTGATGCGCATCTTCTGGTCTGAGTTCAGCTTACCTTCTGCTGCAATAGCACACACCTCCTGAAGGCTCTGGTCAATGGTCGTCATCCAGTTCTGAATTTCTGGAGTCGGAAGACTTTCGAAGTCATCATACCGTTGGCTCGGCGCTTGAGGAGCAGGAGTGGATAGGACTGCGCGCGCTCGTGTAGGCGGCGGGGAGCGAGCACACCTACTTCTCGGGCTGAAGGGACTATCCTCCATTGTGTAACAGTTTATTTACTTGCTAAACACATCAGTGTTTAGCAAGTAAATAAACTAATAAGGTGAATTTTATGAAGATGATAATCATATCATCTTCATAAAATTCACCTTATGTATACCTAGAGTATGACTCAGTTAACTTTGCTACCGGCTATTTATAAAAACTAGGTCACGATTTTGCAAGTGATTATTTATTTTTATTAATATTGTTCGAAACGTCCGTTCACTACGATCGCACAAAATATCTATATAATATATGTAGGATCAGGAGAGCCGAGGGGTATATCGTCAGGGTTTGTAGTTCCCATTTTATTGGGATAAACAAGACTGTATAACTAGATACAAAGATTTATTACAGTAGGCAGTAATTAAAACACAATACAAAAGGTACACAATATGAATGGTAAACAGAAAAAAGATTAAGCAGGTAAAAAGGTATTAAAACAGTAAGGCGAACAGACTTTTTAGGGTCACAGTTCGTATAGTGGCCAAGCCACCCAAACACAAAGTGTATCAAATACAGCTGTGTACAAATGTGCAATATACAGCAGCGTTGTACGAAGTAAACCGACAGTTTTGTCGGGAGCAGAGGAGCTCTGTATCGAGTCGAATCCGAAGACCGACTGACGAGCTTACCGAGTGTAGGCTGTTTTATAGGACGATGTCCCCACTTTGCAATCCCTCCACGACAACTCTGTCCGCTGACGCACGGAAGTACGTCACGCGTTTACTAAATACAAAATGTGCTAAATCTAATAAGATTTACATTAGAAAATAATCAAATTATACAAGAATAATTGTCGTAAGTAGACAATAATGAAATTACAAAGTAAATCATTTTAAAATTAAAGCAACATGCCATCATATTCATCAACTGTCATAAACAAAACTAACGTTCACACTTATCGAAATAAGTTGCCAAAAATCAACTAGTAGTACTTAATAAATTAAGTTACGATTTATGAGACAATAATTGATAGTAAAAAACACTCCGATTAGTAATACGAAAATCAATTTCTAATAAGATTTGGCAACTACCCACTATTGTGATTGACAACCAACTCCGACATATATATATATTACGTCCGTCTTCTGGGCCTTGAGGGTGCGTGCTAGCAAAGGACTATTGTAGAAGTTATCCATTACTAAAGTGTGGCCTTTATTTAGTAACGGACGAACTAACATCAATACTATCTTTGAAGTCGCACCGTCAGGCTCAATGCTTAAAGCTAAAGGACAATGGGCAAATTTGTATGGAAGGTGGTCCATATGACTAATACGCGTAGTGGGTGTCTTTTTAGGTTGGTTTCGTCGTAAAATCCATGAAAAGATTTGATTTTTTATTTTAATGAACCGGGTACTAGTACAGTCAAGTTCATAAGACTTAAGTATTATCAAGGGAATTAATTAAATTCTTTTTATGGTATGCCTATATAATCTACGTATTTATGTACCTATGTATGTGAGGAGCTCGTGGCTAAATAATAACAGCTGCACGGGTCGATCTTTAAGGTTAAGCAACGCTTGCCAAGGTGGTCTGTGGATGGGTGACCATCTAAACATACCGAGTTTCCTCCGTGCCTCAGACAGCACGTTAAGTCGTTGGTCCTGGCTGTCATTTGTAGTACTTTGGCAGTCGTTACGGATTGTCAGAAGCCAGTAAATCTGGCTCCAGTCTTGCCCAGAAGTACTGTTACCCAGTTAGTGGGTTGTGGAGGTCTGGTAGTCAGCCGCTCCACGGTATTCAGCTGAATCCGGTTTGACTGGAACTCGACCCCAATATAGTTGGGAAAAGGCTAGGCAGATGATGTATGTGAGCATGTTTACATACGTGCGTTTTAATCAAGACTAGACATATTGATACAGTCAAAGAGACATTAATATGTCGTTACATATTAATATATGTAACGACATACAAATGTATTTTATTGTATATGGAATGTTCCATCTAACTAGGTGTTTACATGTTACCACTTCTGACTGTAGGTACACGCCGGCAATGGAATTCAAACGTATACACTATGGATGCGTGGCCAAACACATAACTGCTCGGCAACAACCAACTCCAACCCCAAATAATAATAAAAGCAGTAAAAAGTATTACAAAGGCATATATTTAGAAAACACAGTTTACAATTATTTATTTATTATAAGGTGTAGAACCAAATGTTTTTATTTTATTCATAATCAATAATTATTTCGTCTAAAAATTGTGCTGGAGGATTAAATCCTACATGTCTCGCTAGACTCATGTACCAAACAACAGATAATATGTGTGCACAGCTTCCCAATGTACGACTACCGGTCAAACAGGTACAATAATATTCAATTATGGCGTCGATACCAGTTTTGTCTCTGTCTATTAATATATAACCATAATATTGGCGTGCCCTAACGTGTCTGGATTGTATTCTAATCCGCATTAAGTATACATTTCTTTGTTGAATATTGAACTCGTTTAGGTCATGTAACTGTCCATCTCTATACAATTCAATTAAATATACACCATCCCGCAAATGTTCGGCACAATACGACTTCGCTAGTTTGATATGGCAAGTGCCAAGCGCGAACAGTATTATTTGCTCTTTTGTCAGGGATGGGAAATCTATATCACCATCTCCCATTCTTCTGAATGGGACTCTTTGTCTATTTAGACGGTGTGAAACCACATAATGCATTAATCGATTCGGCATGTGCTCTCTTTCCTGTATTTTATTTAATACTAGCTTCTGCCAGCGGCTTCGCCCGCGAGATCCCTAGGGAACATATTCCCGGGATGAAAAGTAGCTTATGTCCACTATGACTATAATCTACCTTTGTTCTAAATTTCATTAAGATCCGTTAAGCCGTTCTGGCGTGATTGAGTAACAAACAACCAAACTTTCACATTTATAATACTACTCGTTTGGTGTAAAGCGAAATTATAACCATCTTCCCCTCGACATTATAATTATTAAAGGATATTGCAAACTGTCGTAAGCCGTTTTCTGAAGCTACTCGCTAGCCTCTAGGCGCCAAGCTAGCCGCCTGCCTGTGCGTTCGCGACCACAAAAATAATCCTTATAGCATGATTCAGTATTCATGCGCGATGGCTTATTATTAGCAATTTTCATGTATAACTTTGGTGTTTCTATACCGATTTCTATGATTCTTTTTTTATGGAATATAATAGTTAATAATGTTAACTTTTATTAATGTTAATTAGGGACGACTGAGAGTTTTATAAACGTAAGAGTAGACAAATACAATCAGAAAGCTTCGAACTGCTAAGCTATCGGGAGTTACACGTGTTATTGTTCGTCAATCATAAAAGATAGACATATGCTGTCGTTGGATATCTAATATATAAAATTCTCGTGTCACAGTTTTCGTTGCCATACTCCTCCGAAACGGCTTGACCGATTTTGATGAAATTTTTTGTGCTTATCCAAAATCGGCCAACATCTATTTTTCATCCCCCTAAATGTTAGGGGTAGTCCACCCCTAAATTTTTTTTTTATTTTTTGGCAATATTATTCATGAATAATGTGACGCAGACGAAGTTGCGCGGGTCAGCTAGTTTTTTATATAATTTTAAGGAGAACATTTCCGTCATACATGATTTCTGTGTCGCTTTCACCATTAAGGTTGCACACGCGACGGAAGCTTAAAAAATGGAGTAACTTCTCCCGTTTTCCCAACATTTCCCTTCACTGCTCTGCTCCGATTGAATGTAGCGTGATGAAAAGTATACTATAACCTGCTCAGGAGTATGAATAATAATTGTACCAAGTTTCATTAAAATCCGTCGAGTAGTTTTTGTTTCTATAACGGTTATACAGACAGACAGACAGACAGACAGACCGACAGACAGACAGACAAAAATTGTACTGATTGCATTTTTGGCATCAGTATCGATCCCTAATCACCCCCTGATAGTTATTTTGGAAATATATTTCATGTACAGAATTGACCTCTCTACAGATTTATTATAAGTATAGATAGATAGAAGGAGCTTGCTCATTGTCATTAAGAACCACGTGAAAATTATTTATCAATGCTGCACACACTTTAAAATCCACAAACATGTGTGGAAGCGCTCTATTGAAATAGTCTTGGCGCAGAAGCTTGTAGTCACGCTTAAAGCGTCCATTGACTACCTCGATTACCCAACGACATATTGTTATTTTCCTGGACTCGTTCGCTTGGGCTGTTGTTAACTGAGTGGCACCATTGGCCTTGGTAGGAGGCATGTGTCCTTCGTAACCATAAGGTTCTAGGTTTTCTATGGCATCACGGAAGCCTCTGTCTAATGTATAGACATCGTTCGGGGTAAGAAACACATGCAATGGGTGTTCTTCATCACTTAAAATGGAATTTAATATTGTTGCGTCACTCGTCGTTGCAGCATATGGTCCCAAAACATCAATTATATAACCGTCACTTGTTGTGATCAGGAACGGCTTTAAAAGGTTATCGAACTTGTGTAGGCTGTAACTAAGCCTCTGGAATAAAAAAATCGCACTTTTTTGGATGTAAATATATGTGCCATCGCATATCAATACTAGTTTTGTATTTGCTTCATCACCGAAGAGCGAATAAAATCTTTTGCAGTGCTTCATTTCTAGGGATGTGGTCAAGACCTAAATGCTGAGGGACATATTCATCCTCTAGATATTTTCTTGCAAGTACCAGCTTCCGCTCTAATGTTCTCCGTGACATTTTAAATAAACTGGCAAGCCTTTCGTTGCTTTCTCCAGTTCGTAGTTTAGCCAGGTAGATACCGAGTATAGTCCTCGCGTCTCTGTGTCTTTGAAGAGACGGTGTATGCATTATTACTGAGTTAAATTCATCACCTGTATGTCCTACCCAAAAAAATAGACTTCCGTCATCAAGCCCGACCATGGTTTCGAAATCGTATTGAGTGCTCGATAAGACTGCTTCACTCAATATGTTAGTCATATCTGTGAAATGTTCTGCTGTAAAGTAGTGTGATGTTGAGCAGTTATTTATCAATTCGTCCCATGTGTTATTTTCCAAATGTTCCGTGCAGGCTCGTGCGTGTTGAGGTATGTACAACTTATGTACAGTCAACATATAAACCTTAATAGTTTTTGCTATACGACGGCGGCTGTCTCTAACACAGTCACTAAAAACACAGTGGTTCGATGTGTTTGATGCTCTTTTATGCGAAGGCACGAAAAGTTCGTTGTTGTTCGTTCGTGCATTTGCAGCCTGTACATTATCTTCTATAAGTGGCGGTGGCGGTGGTAGTTCTTGTCCATCGTCTGGCGCAGAAGGTTCTACTGGAACTCGTTGCCAACACCGATGGCAGACTGATTGCGTATTGTTGAATACTACCTGAAAATAAAAGCGATATCATATATAAATGTACTAGAAGACACCACCCATTACAAGTTTTTGCCAATCCCGGGAACACACATCACACTTGAACATTTTTAAAAGAACCTACATAAAATACAATAATGACATTAATAAAATAACTAACTAAATCATAGGGTGTAACTGTTATTACTGTAAGTATTCTTTTAAAGGTTGATAATCATATGTAAAATCTTACCTGTCTTGTAGCGTTCACTTGGATGTACGAAACATGTGCAGGGTGTGTTTGTAGAAGACTTGCTGACAAAATATGATTTTGTCGACGCCTAAATATAGATCGTGGACACAATACACACAAACGATCTTCGTTCATTTTCACAAGCAATATCAAGTCCGAAAACGTAGCCAAGTTAAGTTCATGTAAGATTATCACAGGAGTCCAGGAGCACGCAAGGGTTGTCAAAATGGCACAAATCACAAAACACAATCGCATAGCAGGCAATGAGAATACCGACTAACGGGGTCGTAGGAGAGGGATGGCAACGGCGGCGAGTTTTGTGCGCCAGCGCTTGTTCAAGGACAACAACTTGCTCTTTCTTTGTCGCATACTTGAGATTAAGTGTTTCCGTCTCGCTCGCGCTCAGAGCACGCCGCTTATCTCTTATACTGTGCCGGAATGATGTACCTGTGTGTCCTTACATTACGTCTTTTCTTTTTATAACTTCGTATTTCTATATTTTCGTAGAAAAACAACAAAAATCTATCGAAAAATAATGAAAACTTTTCGACCTGAGTGTACATGTTACCCGGTTACTTGGATTTTTTAAAATATTTTTTTACTTACATATGGGCTATGACCTATAATAAAAAAAAAAATTCTTGAGTATTGGTTACTTGGACCAATTTTTCCCATTGTCCTTTTGAGTTAAGGTGGTCAATAATAGGCTGAAAAAAAAAAATTGCAATATTTTGGAATGGAGACATACCCTCAGTGGGGAAAGTTGGTCCCGCTGGTCCGGAAAAACTTTCCCGCACCCCGGTGAAAACGTTGGGGTCGTGAGACCAATCAAACGTCAGCAAATCCTCCGGACATGTTTCTCGCAGAGCAACATCATCCTGCCTGTCCATCGATTCCAAGACCTCAGCGAGTTCGTCGGACAATTCTTCCACGACGAATTCTCCGACGTGCCTACGGCGAGGTGCTACGATGTCCAGGCAATCATCTTCCTCGACATCGCTGCCAGGATAAAGAACCACAGAGCTTTCCCACTGCTGAGCATTTTCCTCTAGGTCCTCCTCGTAAATTGAAGGATCTAAAACAAAATTACCTACATGAGCCGAGAGATATTGAACTTTCAGCTGCTTTGAACTCCCTAGTCCACGATGAAATCAGATTATCATCACAAATGAGAAATAAACATAAAAAAATACCTGGTCGTGCGGACGACGTTGAAGGCCCTGGAGAAAAAGCCTGCAGTGTGGAACGCTCTGCAGAGAATGATGTGCTCGGTGAGAATCCCAACAACTCGACGTCTGCATCAACGATCACGCTGTTAGGCGCCAAATCATCAATGGTAATTACCCCCGTGGACGGGGTAAATACCAACGGATTGACACTGTAAAAAAAAACATAAATTAAGTTGATTTCTTTTGAATGTTTAAAATTACATAAGTCACAGAAGATCAAACTTACCCCAGAGGAAGCGACGTGGTAGCGGGAGGCGGCGTAGCAGCGGGAGGCGGCGTGGCAGCGTCATCTTCGAGGTCCTCAAAGTCCACCCGCGTTGGGCCGCTTGCTTCCAGCGCTAGATAGAAAAGAATTAAAATATGTTAGGTTGGATCGGTAAATAAGAAATACGATATCCGAAAGACAATTTACACACCAGCTTTTCTCAGCTCCCACGGTTGAGGAACGTGCGGGGGCGGGACCTCCGGGGTGCCCGGCACTAAAAGGCACGGCACTCGAACTGGTGACACTTTCCTGGAAATGTGAAAATAATTAAAACATTTGTAAATGTATAAAGCATATAATTTACCGTAATATTTTTTTGCCTTCGCGTTTTTTTTGGAGGAGTGTCGGGCATTCGAAAATACCCGACCTCCTTCTTGTCGCGCAGCTCCACTAGCCGTGCCCTTTGGTCGGTGGACAGCCGGGTCATATTCTTGCGGTCCAGCGCCCGCATTTCTATTATTCTCTTTATTTCCGCAGCCATTGACCTAAAAGAAAGAAATTGAATGAAAAGAAAGCACATAAAATAAAAATAAACATTTGTTTACTTACAACGTCTGACCCGACGACCCCGCCACAGGCTCTGGCGCGCCCGCGCCGACATCATCCGTTGTCCTAAAAGCAAGAAATTGAATGAAAAGAAAGCACATAAATAATAGTAATAATTAATAGTATGTTTAACCGTTAAATTAGTTAAGTCTATTTTTAGTTTCCTTCTTTGTTTTTACACACTGTGTCTATGTTTCTTTTCCTACTCTCCTGTCGCAGGTCTGCTGGAAGAAATTTCATTTGAAATAAGCAGTACCTTTGTACTCTTTTTTCTGTATACATTTTTATTTATTTTTTTATTTCTTGTGTGTACATAAATAAAAAAAAATAAAATAAAAACAATTGTTTACTTATACATAAATAAAAAAAAATAAAATAAAAACAATTGTTTACTTACAACGTCTGCCACGACGGCCCCGCCACAGGCTCTGGCGCGCCCGCGCCGACATCATCCGTTGTCCTAAAAGAAAGAAATTGAATGGAAACAACATACAACACAACACATACAATACATAAATATTACTAAAATAAATATGGCATAATAGAAAAAGTAAAAAAAGCACATACAATGTAAACTGCAGCGCCCGTGCAACGCCACGGCCACGGCCACCACGGGGTCCAACGTTTTCGTTGTCCATAACGTTTTCTTTTAAATTTTTTAAAAGCAAAGTCAGTAAAATAAACAAAGCAAAATAAAATATTGATCAATAACTCGAAAAACATTCAATATTTATCAAATACTTGTTTTTAAATATCGTTCCAAATAAGAAATAAAAATACGGAACAAATAAAAAATAAAATCAATTATTTTTACCCGTCGAAACGGTTACGAAATTCCATGTGTGTCCCAAGCTTTACGTTTGAAATTAGGTGGGTGGCCAGTTTGGTTTGTTTAGATGCGGACCCACTGAAGAAAAATTCTAATCTGAACTTAAATTTAGTATATTTTGTTTATGTTTTGGCTGAAATCTATTCTCGAGTAAACATTCAATGCGATAGTAATTAGTTGTTACTCAGAACTGGTCTCACAATTTAATAAATTACGATAGCATTTTGACAAAATTCAAGTCTTGTTACAAGCGTCACGAAAACAACACAGAAAAAGAATTAAACTTACCCTCAGGTTAAAACTCACTTGCACACACATGAAATATATCATAATTAACCAATAAATCAGTAATCCACTCAATAATACTCACCGAGAAAGTAAAAACCAATTTTTTTACGCAGCGACTTGTGCGCGGAATTCGCGTACAGCACAGACTGACTTTGTCAATTTTTTTTTTTTAATAAAAATGATCGAATCTGAAACGCGTTTCGTTCTTTAACATGCAGAAATGTATAAAGATTCGAGTGGCTAAGAGAAAAATGATTAAAATCACACACAGACAGACAGAGGTTAGACAGAAATGGACATAATTTGTGACGGATCGCGATCAAACGGAAAAAGTGACTGTAGTCACTTATGGCTGGTATACGGTATATATTTTTCAAAGTGACTGTAGTCACTTTTGGCCCAACAAGCGGGCTTTAACTCACAGTTTAATCCTCGTCGCCAATGTAGAAAATACTTATTTATAATATTGTCAGTTGACTCGCCAACGCACCACCGCCAAAGAGTATAATAATATATATGGTAAACAGAGCCCTCTTCAGGCTTTCTAAGGCAATCCTATTTGAACACGAGCTCCATCTGGATATTGGCTCCGTTACTAATCATAGTTTTAATACCTACCTTTACCAATATATAGTGGCTTCTTCATGTTGTAGCAAAACCAACCCAACACAATTAATTGTAAATAGATGTTGCAATAAATAGTGTTGAATTTGATTTTGCCACAACATACGAACCACTAAGTTATAATAACTGTAATGAAGAAAAGGGAAGGTTAACATAGTATACAATAAAAGACAACTATTTGCATAAATTGTCATTTTTTATTTTCATAGTTTTTCATTTTATTATAATATTGTTGAAAACCCAAATAGCTGCTATTTTGGTTTCGTCGTCTCCTACATACGTCAATTTTCCGGACAAAATTCGGTTGATCGATCTGCACCAGCTAAGCATAAGAACGTTATTTTCAACTTTTTCTCTAATGTTTTTATTATTTTTTCGTTTATTCATTTTAGTATACATACAATTTACATTTTTAAATATATCTTTAAAAAAAACATTAGAAAATACATTTAAAAATATAAAAAATAGTAGTCCGCCGGTTTCGGGAGCAGGGTCCAAGCTACCGGTGGTTAGGGCTCCAGAGAAAGGAACCTCCTCAGTGTGGCGAAGGGTGAATTTTCTTAAAAGGGAAGCCGGACCAAAAAATGCTTACCTTGCTCAAGTGTGATGCGTAAATTCCAGCTGTGGCCCTGTTTCGTCAATCATGACTATTCATGACCGATACAAACTGAGCTTTATTTATTTCAAATTTAATTTGGTCGCGTAAAACGAATGCGATACTTTGTATTAAATCATTTTGTATACCCATCACTCGAAAGGCCAGAGAATGTGGGATTGTGTTGAGTAACATTGTTCCAAATGCGAATTGATTACAGTATCATACTTGCTTAAATACAGGGTGGGCCAATAATTTTTGCACTTTTAAAACATGAATAGAAATAAAACTACAACTGTTATTTTGTTGATTATATATTTAACGTTTTGAAAATTTAATGAAATTTATTTTTTAAAAATGACATCGTCGAGATGTGCACCGTCTCGTCGTTGGCACTCTAGCAATCGACTACGCAAACTTTGGAAAACTCGCTGACACATGCTGCGGGGGATCGCGGCTATCTCGTCGTGGATGTTTTGTTTTAATTGGGATATATTCGTCGGTTTATTAAGGTAGACTCGACTTTTCAGGTATCCCCATAAGAAAAAATCGCATGGTGTAAGATCCGGGCTTCTCGGAGGCCATGGAATATCACCTCTGCGAGAAATCAATTTATTCGGAAACATTTCTTTGACTACCGGTAAAGTCACATTTGACGTGTGGCATGTTGCTCCATCTTGTTGCATCCAGGTCCTGCTGTTGTATCCTTGAAATTCATGCAACTGCGGCGTCAAAAACTCTCGCAACATCTTGACATATTCCGCTGAATTCACAGTTACATTATCTCCTTGATTATTTTCAAAGAAATACGGACCAATTATGCCCTTTGCTGATATGGCAGCCCATACTGTCGTTTTAGGTGAATGAAGTGGCTTTTGGTGTTTAAGGCGAGGGTTTTCCCTGCTCCAATATCGACAATTGTGCTTATTCACGTGCCCGTTGATGTGAAAGTGGGCCTCGTCCGTAAAGAATACATTCTCCAGGCTAGAGAATTGCTCCAGCATTGTGTCAGCCAATAACTTACGTTGAATGTAATCATTTGGTTTCATCTCCTGCACAATTTGAAGCTTATACGGGTGCAGTTTGAGGTCTAGATGCAAAATCCGCCGTAGACTGGTTCTCGGTAATGCCAGAACCGCCGAACGCTTACGCGTAGATAATTCTGGATCGTTCCGAACGGAAATTTCAACCTCTCGAATGTTCTCATCGCTTCTTCTTGAACGTGGCCGGCCTGTTTGTTTAATATTCGTTGTCGATCCCGTTTGCTCGAACTTCACGACCCAAGCTTTGATTAAATTCACACTTGGACACTCGCTTACACGGCGTAATCCATATTCAATTCGAAACAGGCGTCGTACAGTAACGTAGGAATCGTTGTTTTTGTAAAATTGTTTAACACAAAAAGCACGCTGTTGTCCCGTGAAGCGCTCCATCGTGACTAAAATTGCATGTAGCGACGCATAGTTTCCCGCCACCCGCGCACCCCTCCTTCCAACGGTATTCGAGAAATTTAGTGTTGCTATTTGCAAAAATTATTGGCCCACCCTGTATAACAACGTTTCGATATAGTTACCGCGGTTATCGGATTTTCGTGGTGGCCGCGAAAAGCTAATTCTTGTTTACCTAGCAAAATTACTGTGTCGTTGTACCGTTTCATTAAAACTTCTATTCCGATCTACTTTTGTATTATGAACTTCATACGTATTAGCAAAAAATGTTTCTATCCTACGATTTCCGAAATCATGCAAAGATAAACAACTTCGAATAATTTAATTATAACTTCCCGTAAGCCAAGAACTGTTAAAATGTTTGAAAAAACCATCGCGTCGTTTATAATTTATAATCATGTCAAGGCGAGCACGGCCTATCTGAATTACATGTTTTTTTATTTCCAAAACTCAACTTTGAAAAGGATGTTTCCTCAGTCAACAAATAATCTGTCAGACAGCATTCTACGTTCACTAATGCTGCCATGCTATCGAACTTAATAACAACAAAATCATTACTTATATAACTTCTTTCTAATAAAACTATAAACTAAAAAAACTATCTTACTCCTTACTTACCTAAATACCTATATAAATAGCCGATCACCAAACAAAACAACGCCACTAACCATGTTTTCACTACGCAAAACTATCACTAGTTTACACAAATAACTCAATTTCAACAATAATACACGAATAATGCTATAAGATTCTAAATTATGATACGAATATATCAAATCAAATGAAAATGAACAAAGATATCAATAAACATGACACTTAAATTCGCGCGAAAGAAATCTGTTGTGGATCTGTCATGACTGTCATTCAAATATTAGGCTACTTCCCATTTGGTAAACTTCCCATTTCGTAAACCTCAAACTGTACCTACTAAAAAGTTGCGTTTGGTAAACATTATACATTTCATACATTTAGTCCCATTTCGAAAACATTTCAATATTTTTTTGTGTTATATCCCATTTGGTAAACTTTCAGATGAAATGGGTACAGTCAAGTAAAAAAAGAAAAACGAAACTAATGATAACATTGTCATTTATTTTGTTAAATATTTTTAATCACAGGTACAATAGTCGGATTATGTGTACGTATGCCATTTACACATATTGATATTTAAAAACAGAAATAAAAAGTGGGGTGTACAAGTAACTTTCAAAAAATTTAAGAAAAATCACAGTTCGATTTGACTATTTCGATGACAAGTTTTATTTTTTTAATAACATAAGTCAATCTAGATGCGAAATCAACTTATATAAAAAAACAATAATCACAGATTTGGTACTATCTTTTTATGTTAATGTACATTAACATAAAAAAATACATACGAAATCAACTACTTATAAAATATAAAAATAAACAGTCACTGATTTGGTACGTTAACGTAAAAAAATACATACTAAATCAACTATAAAATATAAAAACAATAATAATCACAGATTTGGTACAATAACATAAAAAATACATGCAAAATCAACTTTTAAATATAAAAACAAATAATAATCACAGATTTGGTACATTAACATTAAAAATTTACTACCTACACTACAAAGTTAAAAATCAATAAATAAATTATAAAGTGATACAAGCAATTCTTGATAATTCGTTCAAACAATTTTCCAATGATATTTTTCCACTTTTGTAATCGCCGAGAATATTGTTAATTCGTATATCATTTTGGATAGATTTTTTTCTTCGTTTTGATATACTTTCTCCATTATTATAAAAGCTGTAAAAAATTGTTATGATTAATTAAAGTAATAATGTATAATTTTTATCATATGTGTCGCCTAAAAATACAGGTCATTGAAACAAAAATATGTACCTTTTCAGAAGATTTTCATAATGTTTAATATTGCCTGATATCGTTTCGAAAAATAAAAGAATTGATGGCCTTTTTCCAATTTCACTATTGAAACTCCAATTCCAAGATTCCATGAGGTTTGTAGTGCGGTGTCTTTGTGCGTAGCAGCACCAAATATTCATCATATCTTCATTTTCCAACCACTGATCCACAAAGTAATCATTGAATTCAGTTATAGCTTTTTCTTCAAAACTGTAACAGAATTAATTCGTTGAAGATTATGATACGAAAAACCATATATTACCTAGTTTCTAACGCATAAAAATGGCTGTAGAAAATGGCGGTAGAAGAAATATCCAGAACTAAACGCGTTCATTTCAATACTGCAAAATTAATTTACCTTTGACTCATAACGTATAGCCATCCATCGTTTATGTCTTCTTTTGGTAAATGTGCCAGAGCCATACATAGTTTGACGTGATAGTGAGATTCTTCATGTTGTAATAAGCCAAGAGATTTTGCCTTTCTTAATAGCGCTCTGCCAAAGTGAACAAAACACCCCTTAACAATTATGTTTGGAAATGTCTTTTTAATTGCATTTATTGGAGCTTTTTCGAAATCCAAGGTAATAATATCGGCTGTCCACTCTGGTAAATGAAATTTTAGTTTGTAAAACAGTCTTTCATATGTAGTTTCTTCTTTGTTTGTCAACACTGCATAAAAAAATGGTACAATATTTGTCCCAGTTTCTGTACTTCCTATGTCTCCGTGTACAACGTATAGTTGAAGAAACGGCTTTGCACAACATTTGAACGTTCCGTCCGCAAAGTAGTGACGGACGTCATTTAAATGTGCAATTGCACTCTTTGAACCAAACACAATCATTCTATTTTCACCGTCAATCTCATCAAACAATAAATTGTCTTTAAAACGGTCAGGAATCACGATTTCTGTAGAGTTAGAGTGCTGAGATTTTGTGATTCCTAGTTGTCTATTTCTGTGTCTATACAAACTGCTTTTAACTTTGTCAAAATTTGGTAATTCTTTAATAATTTCATAATCATTATCTTTCAGCTTTTTAGTACATTTCCTGTATGTAGCTGGAATCTGCTTCAGATCTTCACATATAGTTTGTTTACATTTTTCGATGGCTACTTTCACTTCATTTTTTTCAAAATTCGGAATACAAGAACTGCAGTGAGCATTTTCTCTTCATACATGGCTTCGATTTGAATTCAAAGTTACACTTGCTGAACATCCATCTTTTCTATTAACACAGCGCCACCAACTTGAGTCCTTATTATTTTTCTGTTTATAATATTGATGCCCAGCGCGTAATAAAATTTCACCGCCTCGTGTACTATTAATAATTTTTAAATTCACTGCACCACTAGAAGATCCCTCACCCGACATTGCAACGACCTTGCACTATGCATAAAACGAGTGAACTGATAAGTTAAACCCGGTAATAGATATAATTTACGTATACTTACTTATGTCTATCTCATTCACACCTTTTGTTTAAAACGATGGTAAGGACAATAAATCCCTACCTGAGAACCCGCTCGGTGCTTTTACGTATACTTACTTATGTCTATCTCATTCACACCTTTTGTTTAAAACGATGGTAAGGACAATAAATCCCTACCTGAGAACCCGCTCGGTGCTTCTTTTGCGGGAAAAGCACGTGGTATTTTTAGTAGCATCGTGGTATTTTTACAGACTTTAATACGTTTTTTTTACTTCTTCTTGATCAGCCATTCTTTTTGATGGTCGAGATACTATCTCAAGACTGAAGCATTTAAAAATATATACATCTCTAATTTAATACTAATTTGACACTGACTGTACCGTACAAAAATAACAATACTAACAAAGTTTACCAAATGGGATTAAATGTATGAAGTAACGAAATGTTTACCAAACGCAACTTTTTAGTAGGTACAGTTTGAGGTTTACGAAATGGGAAGTTTACCAAATGGGAAGTAGCCAAATATTACTATCCGAACAAATTCGATTTACAACTTCAGTATCATTCCATCTCGTTCTGGCGTACACATTTCCTATCTCTGTCCTGATCGTAACTCGATGATTAACGGCTTGCTAACTGCCTAAATCTAGCAGTGTTATATTGTGGCCTCAAGGTCACGATCGCTACAAGAGACTATGAATTAAATGTACTGAATTCCTGTTCGAGCGGCAGGCTTATTCTAGGCACTGATTTTATTTCTTTGATTGTTACCTTTTATAAGCAAATTTTATACCTGCAATGTAACTTCGTAAATAGTTATTTGTTTAAATGATGATTGAAAACAATATAATTTGATACTAGTATTTGCCATATTTCGAAAGGGAAGCCGATAGGAATCGAGTTGTATGGACCCTTCGCCACTCACAATACGAGCCGTATCGAGGAGTACTGCCTTCTGTATCAGGCCCTTTATCCAACTGCGCAACGCCAGCTTCGACAGGTGGTCGTCGAAGCTTTTGGCCATCAGGCCATTAGCCGTAATGACAATCGGCACAATGACAGCCGAGTCCACATTCCACATGTCGACAACCTCGTGTGCTAAGTCGAGATACTTAATTTGTTTTTCTTTCTCAGCTTTCACGAGATTCTCGTCATGTGGAATGGTAACATCGATTAACATTTTTATCATTACTTATTCTTCCGTTAACTAAAGGTTTCTAGTTACTACTCAATTAAGAAGTAAAGATTGATATGCTCACTTCTCAATTTTAAGTCTGACACTATCTATACGTGAGGACTTGTAATTGGCTTTCTGTCGTTTATGTTTGTTTGTTATTTTTAGTTTGTTGAAGCTGTAAGTCCTCCAAGCTGTAATAAATAAATAAATTAAGAACCGCTAGTGTCGCGAAAACTCATACGCGGGAGCGCGGCGCCACTGTGCTCATCCGTAGACCAATCAGATTGCTCAGCGAATGAACGATGAGAGTGCCGATCACATAATCAAATTCTACCCTCGTTAACTACACATAAAGCCTAATTACTTGTAATGTGGTGAAGGAAAAAAAAAAACATATTCAAAATTCCCTAAAATTAAATGCAGTAGGTAATACCCACTTTAGAAAGAACGGTACGTAACATACTCTATTTTTGAAAGGAGAATGGGCATTATTGTAGGAGCTGTGTCCCAACCCTTGTAACAAGTTGCGACTAGTATAAACATGTTCAATTAAGCTTTTTTTTGATCAATATGCTAAGTTTTTACTGTAATTGCGTGCAGCTAGTCTATTCTGTAAATAACCATTTCGATATTCACTTCACCTGAGTGACTAAGCTTACAAAGTGAACTTTATTTCACACATCATAAGGTCTTATATTTATACGAATTTGAAACTCACTTCGGATTCCGCTGTCGAGACACGAAAATGTTGTTACAGAATAGCACTCAGGTCAAAAGTTACTGGGCTTCAAGTGAAAAAAGGTTTTTGTTTTAAATAATGCTGTAATCTTACTTTATTACACTTTGCGTTACATGTAAACATAATTATTACATTTATAATAATTGTACAGTAATCACAGGCAGTAGTAGTTATTTTTTTGCCGTTATTATCAACTGCACAGTTGAAAATATGTAATTAACGAAGAAAATAATACAATTCTGATAATTGTATTATTTCCTTTGTTATTTATATATTTTCAAATATATAAATAATAAAGGAATATAACCCTTACGTTAGAGTACAGCTTAAACATATGCAAATCGTTTACAGGTACTTTTAATAGTGATCTTAATTATCTATTGATTATCTATGATAACTTCATCTAAAAATGTCGCGGGTAACAATATGCTTTGCTGGTGTCTAGCCCAGCCAAGGTACCAAATGATACTCATTATGTGAGCACAAGTACCTACTGTTCTTTTTCCCGTTAAACATGAGCAATAGTAATGGGCAATTGCTTTTCTCGCTGTTTTTGCTCTATTTTTTATCAAAATATACGAGTAATAAATTCTACCCGATACATGCCGCGATTTTATGCGCCCCCTCAACAGAATACCTTCTGAAGTATTTATGTTGTATCGTACTAGGTTAGGAATAGCTCCTATGCATATTTCAATTGTGTACATGCCATTTCTTACGTGTTCACTCAAATAAGACCGGGCGAGTTTTATTTGGTAACTGCCAAGTGAAATTAATAAAAGGTCTTCTTCTGTTAGTTCAGGAAACTGTAATAATGCATTGTCATCCGAGGTTATGGTACGAAACGAAGCTCGCTGTCGATTTATATTATTTTCAATGACATAGTCACCTAGGCTGTTGGCCATATGAATCCTCTCATTCAAAACTTGTATGATATCATTAGCTCGAGGATGGTCTTTTAACGGCTCTCTAAATGTATTTAAAAGAGCAGCAGCAATGCGTATATCAACAAACATATGTGTCATTGCTCTATAATCACGCTTAATCCACCCATTTATCACCTCCACCACCCATCTCACGATTGTAACTAATCTAGATTTATTTGCCTCTTCCGTTCTCAGTTGGCTTTCGTTTCTAAGTTTTGTTGGAGGCATGTGGGCTTGGTAGCCCCAAGTTTCTATAGTTGGGATTGAATCCCTAAAACCTCTATCCAATATAAATGTATCATTATTTTTCAAAACGTAATGCATTGGGTTTATCTCATTTTGAATATAGGTATTCATTATCGTCGCGTCTGAAGTCGTGGCAGCATGAGGGCCAGTTACGTCTACTATGTAGCCATCTGTACATATTATTAAAAAAGGTTTCAACAGGTTTCTGAACTTGTGAAGACTATATGATTGCTTCTGAAATAAAAAGTTGCTACTCTTTTGAATGTAGATATATGTTCCATCGCATATTAAAATGGCTGGTGGCTCATCATTGCCAGCACCAAATATAGCATTTGGAATTCTTAGGTTTCTTGCTACAATTTCATCACGGCTAATGTGGTCCCATCCGAGATGCCGAGGAACAAACTCGTTTATTAAACATTCACGTGCTAACTGTAGTTTTCGTTCAAAACTACGCCGGCTCATGCCTAAACGACTTGCTAGTCGTTCGTTTGGTTCACCTGTCCTTATTTTCATTAAATAAGCTCCGAGTACTGATTTAGGACGGTGTGAGCGCTGTGATACAGAAGGTATTTGTTCAAGAAGTCTATTAAATTCTTCATGATTCAAGCCCGTACAAAAATGTAGTTCAGATGTTGTCATCGAGTCAACATTATCAAAATCGAATCCAGATTGTTGACAGGCATCTCTTAACGTATCTAACATATCCTTTATGTGTTGAGCCGTAAAAGATGAACTATTTAGCTCCTCTAACTCGTTCCATTCTTTAGAAGTCAAATGAACCCGACAGACGCGAGCACTTGGTGGAATATATAACTTATACTCCACTAACATCCATGATTTTATAAAAACTGGTACTCTTACCAGATTATCTGCCCGGCAATTAGGAATAAGACAGCGGCTGGATGTATTGGCAGCTCTTTTATATCCAGTTATGGACATAACATCACCTGACGGCTGTTCTGGATTTTGGTGTAAATCTTGGGGTTCTGGTTCATTTTGATTTTCAGGAACTTGAAGGTCGACACGATTTATGTCAAGTTGATTCAATCTAGCCTCATGAAGAGTAGCAGCCACCCAGCAGCGATGGCAAATGTGTCGCCGCTCATTCATTAGGCCCTGAAAAAAATTACTATAAAACGCGTGCCTTGTCCTCTTTGCTAAATCTATGCAAAGAAACAGATCGATCTGTTGTTTCATTGAAATGTCATAATCCCGTTTTTTGTTTCTTTCAAAAAATCCTTGTCCTCACTAGGAATTATTCCAGTATCATACTATACATCTCCCTAACACACACGAAATAGCCAGAACCAGAACAATTACCTGAAGGCAATACAAATATTTGTTTCGTACGGGAATCGAACCCGTGTGGCATGCAGTCCTGCCGGTCTATTCTGTCGACATCTCACCGTGTTCACTTAGGTGGATTGAACGACAAGTGAGCTGTCATTCCATCTTGTTTGTATGGTTTGACAGCTCACTTCGTGATCACTTCACCCACGCCTTCACTTCGACATGTCTACAGAATCGCACTGCTGCAGTCGATCGCTCAGACATTGCGCAACCGTATTGTTATTTATTATATAAGTATAGTTCGTTAGTGAACTCTAAGAAACCAATAGATTCCTTGTTTCATTGCGAAATGAAAAAAGCACAAACAAGCCTAGTCTAGGAACTAACAAGAACATTTTCACATTTACAATATAAGTATGGAAGTATATGTGTGTTCCTAGCTTAAAAGCTATGCAAAAAAATATAAGTACATTCAGCCAAACATAGAGCCTCCTTTTTTGAAGTCGATCAAAACATAGATCGATCTGTTGTTTTGTTCCGACATCAAAAACCATAAACAATGTAGATGCAAACAATCACATTATAAGTGTGGAAGTAAAGATATTTAACTTTATTAAACATACCTGTTCTAATCTCATATGCTGTGAAATATATTCAGCTAAACGCGGTCTTGCTTCTTATATCGTTCTTGAAACTTCATGTCGAACTCGCTGTCGAGTCAAAGACCGACTACAAGTCACACACAAATGTTCCATAGTTCGTAATAAGCCAATCAATAACAAATCAAGTCCATAAAACTAGCCGAAGTTGATAGTTGCTAATGTATAAACACCAGAAGTCCTTTAACAATGCGTATAGATAAACTACGATAACATGGCGCGCCCCTCCAAAATTCAAAACGTTTGAAAGTATTTGTGAAAGTATTTACAATGCACCACCAAGATTCACAACGCATGTGTGCGTAATGAGACGGCCGTCAAACAAAAACAAATCCACGGATTTGTTGCTCGACTAGTCACGCTCTAATCGCTCATTATTATTAGTAATGGCGCTGCACTGACGTATTCTATGAAAACGACACGTGCGTTGTCTTGGGCGCTCGGCAACTTATGATTAGTTGACTAAGACATCAAAATCATTTACAAAAATACGTAATCATTATTTATTTTTTATTATAAGAAAGTTTATAACATGTTACGAGCCAAGTGATTATTCATGCTGCCCGGGCATTAATAATAATATCCTCATTAATCACTTGGCTCACAACATTAATAAAACATAAATCAAACAAACTTAAATCTTATTGATCTCTATTGGCACTGGAACTAAAATTTTCTTCATCGCTGTCATAGAAGCTTGATGTGTCATTTTCAGAATCGGATTCTCCTACGTGAATAATAAATTCTTGCTCGTCGTCGTAGTTTTTCCAGTATTTGGATTCAGTCTCCTCCACATGTCTGCAAGTGTTGGTCCACATCGTGCAATCGATCATGTCTATACGTGCATGAAGTAATTTCATGATGGATGTGTAGTTTTGGTCTACATTTTTGTTTGCGACATAGTTTTTTAACACTCCCCAAATTTTCTCAATCGGGTTTAAGTCGGGATGATATGGAGGAAGTCTTAAAATATCGCAATTATATTTTTTTTGCTTCGCCATCAACGGCGTAATTTCTAGAATTATCTTTATTTTTTAGAATGAGATCATAGAGTTCGATTTTCTTCATGTCTTCCTCGAAGTCGATGTGTTTATTCACCAGCCAATATTTCATGGCTGCTTTGTTGCTGTTGGAGGTGGGAACTTTTTCTGTAAATGTGTTATGGTAGGAGGCGTTATCCATAACAATTACGGACTTTTCTGGTAGGTTAGGCAGTAGTTGTGTTATGAACCACTTCTTGTAATTGTCATGGTTCATATTGTCGTGGTAGTCGCCTGTCTTCGAACTGGCCTTGTAAATTAAACAAGCATTGGGGACAAAACCATTTCTTCCACCAGCGTGGACTATTATGACGCGTAACCCTTTAGAATTTTTTTTCTTTGCTACAGTTCCTTGTTGAGTACCCCATGACTTATTTTGTACATGTGTGGTATGAATGTAGCTTTCGTCAGTATAAACAATATTCCTCCCTTCTTCTCTAAATTTCTTCAATTGTTTTAATTATTTATAGCGAAGGAACTGCACATCATGTTTTTCAACAAGTGCTTGACGATTGTCTTCAGTAGTTTTCCACTCATGACCTAAATCAAGAAGTATACGCCGTAATGTCTCTAAACGTCAAAATGTATCTTTTCAGTAAGCACCCTTTTCAGAGCTTTTAATGTTGGATATTGTTTATACTCTCTATGAAAGTTACTGACAGTACGCCTTATTACTCCCTTGTCAAATTCATCAATGTTACGCTTTAAACGTTTGCGAGGATTTTTGTTTTTACGCGGTGAACTCATTTGTGTGCCAGTTGCATCACATTTTGCTTTTTCTTTGAGAATTCTTGTTACAGTCCTTTCACTAACCCCCACAGCTCTTGAAGTTCTCCATCTAGCGTCTGTCAAGCGCTCCACTCCATTTTCAGCCTCGTAGTTCATATGTTGGTATACTGTAGCTATCACTTCTCGTGCTTAAAATATATAGAATAGATTTTACATTAATTAATTAATAGACATAAAAGTCAATCAAAACATTACATAAACTTATTTCACAAACAAACAAAATTACCTGACTCCGCATCATTTTTTTTTTGAATTTTCCATGACTAACTTGTTTTGCAATCAGTACTTTCGTATTACTGAGCGACGTAGAATTAATAACTTGACTGTCTCAGACCGCTGCCGGCCTGCTACTAAAGACGAATACGTACAACTACATACAAACTCCTTCGTAAGGATGTCACTACACACATTGAAACAGTAATTTGGAGGGGCGCGCCATGTTATCGTAGTTTATCTTTAAGTCGACAATAAATAAACAGGGGAGTAACAATTTAAAACACGGAAGTGCAGCACAGCTACCAAAAACTGAATGTGCATATAGCGCCCGCAAATGCTATTGTTTACAATAGCATTTGCGGGCACCGGCAATCATCTCTTTCTAACGTATAGCGCTGTCGCATAAAATATCGTTCGCTGCTCCTGCGCTTACAATATGGCAGCGTGTGGCGCTCGGTGGGCGGGGGGGTGTTGGGTTAGAGTAGGCGCACAGTCGCCCGTGTGGTTTTCCACTTGATTTTTAAAATAGTTTAAGCCCTTTCGTCACTAAAATACTAATTGATTAAGTTTTATTTAATATTTTATTAAATAAATGAAACCACTATAACAGATTCCCTGCACAAGATACAGAGTTACGCCCATACAAAAAAACATAACACTAATTGAGATGTTTCAAATGATATAGGTAGGAAAATGTTACAACACTTGGGACGAAACCGCCCATTGTTCTTTCTTAAATATTAATATTTTATGAAATTTTGGCAAAAAACGAAATGCCTTTTTTTTTCTTCTTTGATATTGTTTATAACTTTTGCAATTTTTTAAGTGCTATATTATACGCTTTTGGCACATTTTTCTAGGCGTCATTCCGGATCCGATGAGCTATCGCACATAATTTTAAGAGCAGTATCTCTATTTTGTACCATTTTCAACTTGTCGACTAGACTAAATATTCTTTGTTAAACTCTGATAGGGACTATATTTCGATCGCAACCTATGTAGTTTTGTAAGTTCAACCGCGAGGTCTTGTTATATTTATCATATGTTTATGATAAACTCAACCAGACTAAATTGTTGAGATTTGTTTGGTAAAATGTACAATATTCTTTGTTAATTTACACCATGAACTCTGGTAGGGACTATATTTCGATTGCAACCTATGTAGTTTTGTAAGTTCAACCGCGAGGTCTTGTTATATTTCTCATATTTTTATGATTAAATCACCCAGACTAAATTGTAGACATTTGTTTGGTAAAATGTACAATACTCTTTGTTGATTTACATTAAAACTCTGGTACCAACTTCAACCTTTTTAGTTTTGTAATTTCAGTAGCGAGGTTTTGTTATATTTATCGTAGTTTCCTTGTAATTAAAGAAAGAAAGAAAGAAAGAAATGTGTTTATTTGGGACTCATACAATACACGTAAAGTACAGTAGTAAGTACAAAAACTAACTATAACAAAAATATGTTGACAGATAGAAAAATCCTAAACACTAACACTGAATCTGTGCGAGGCCAAAAAGGTCCCTGTCTCAGCGTATGCTGCGATATATAAATAAATATTTACCACAGCGCTGGTATTATACAGGGCCTGAAAGTGATGTCACGGATACACATACGGAACACATGACTATTAAGATATAAATATATAAATATAACAAATGGGAGATAAAATGAGATATAAATAATAATTAGATGTAACTACAAAATAAAATAATTATTACATATTAAGTAAAATTTAAGCTCAAAGGCCCAGTGCTCCAGTTACATTTGTCTCTGTCATAGACAAATGACGGAACGCGCGGGCGCACTGTGGGAGGCTATGGTTTTGGTTGGTTGTCAAAGATCATAGATGCCAGATAGTAACAAAATAATTGAATAGAATTGAATAAACAAAAAAGAGTTCTAATTCTCGAGTTTAGCTTCCAAAAAGTATAAATAAAATAAATATTGTGTGTGGTGTTGTCAGTAGAGCTTTGTCGCAAGAAAGCGTTGAACTGAAGACATGACAAATTAATCAATGCTATCTGCGTGCAGACCCTGGGTAAGTTGCTTATATGCTTATGTAGTCTCCTTTTGGATCTTTAATAAGTGTTGCTTGAATTTTGTGCTAAAAGTACCAACTGTTTTTATAGCACGAAACGGTGGCGGCAGGTCATTCCAGCAACGAGAAGCCGCAAACTTAAAACTTCCACGGAAGGCAGCAGTTCTATGGGGCAAGGTCAATAGGAGGAAAGCAGATGCTCTTGTTTTGACCTTGTTCACATCTCGCGACCAGGTTAATTTACCGTACAGATAGCCTGGGCCCCAAGTCTGCTATTTTAAGAATGGCTCAATTGAATATCAATTGGATCTCAGTAGCAGTTTTAACTACATTTTGTATTCCGCTACTTATTTAAAGACCAATGGTTTTCCAGTGACATTCCATTGCACTGCTATCGGAATATTTGCTAGTCTGCTCTTCAATCGTGTTACAATTGTAAATCGATTTTGGACTTTATCGGTATTCTACTCTTATTTGACGTTTGTTTGACATTTATATCAATGGACACTCAATTGAATCTTAGTGTCAATTTCACGATTGAAGTACGATTGTGCAACAATAGATAATCTTAGGATTTTACAAGCCACTCAACGAAAAATATAAAAAAAAACTACTGAAAAGATGCTGCGGTTATTGTTACGATGGCGTATTCTAGCATTAGCTAATGCGCAAGATCGTCGACGTGGTCACCTTTTGGCTCAGCGCCGTAAAAAGCGGGCCTCGATGAGGGCAACGGTGGATGCCGTGGAAGATTTACCCAATGCGGAATTTATTAGAACATACCGCCTTGGAAAAGTGGAAGTGAGGGCCCTGACAGTTAAGCTCATACCTTTGCTACCACGGCAACGGAGGAAAGATGCAATATCACCTAATTTGAAGGTTAGTAAAGTGCTATAATATTTCTTGTATTTTGTATTATACAGGGTTATTTGTAAAACACCAGAAACCTCTTAGGCAGTGAAAGTACACATGATTATAAGCAACTTTTGTTTTGGTAAAACTCCGAAATCTCGAAAAAAATATCAGCTGTTTCATACATTTTCATTGGCTAAATACTGCATTTTGTATGAAACAGCTGATATTTTTTTCGAGATTTCGGAGTTTTACCAAAATATAGTAAGTATACTTTATTATAGACCTCTTCTTTAGTAAAGGTACCTAAGCGACGGTTGTGTAATGTAAAACTTCGATTGCAGATACTTATTGCTCTGGCATTCTATGCTACAGGCTCGTACCAGACCCTTGTTGGCCAGAGTGTGTTTCACAATGTGTCTCAGACCACTGTCTCAAGGGCTGTGAGGCAAGTTACTGAGGCACTCGACCACAATATCCTTCTGCAATATGTCGTCTGGCCAAAGCAGGTTCAAGACCGAAATAAAATTAAGGCGCAGTAAGTAGGCATCTTACTATGGGGAGTTTCACTTATTTGTATTTAATATACCTACCTAAGTGATATTTTATGTTATAGGTTCTATAAATTTTCGATTCCCGGAGTATTAGGCTGCATAGACGGCACTCACAAAGCCATCCTGAGATCGGTTGAACATGAGGAGCGATATTTTAATAGAAAGGGATACCATTCCCTTAATGTTATGATTGTAAGTTATACTATAATGTACTCATACCGATAAGCAATAACATTCATTTTGAAAGCCACATTCATAACCTCACAATTATCTTCTACAGATTTGTGATGCTGAACTTGACATTCTGTATGTGGATGCAAGCAGCCCCGGGTCAGCCCATGACTCTAGTGTATGGCAGAGTAGTCCAATTTGTAATCACATGAGAGAGTTATGTGATGCTGGGGAGCATGTTTTTTTATTGGGTAATATAATATATTAATATTGACTTCCATGATGAACAACAACAACTTAGTTTTGACATAATTTGTAGACATTTTTTTTTTAAGGTGATAGTGGATATCCTTTACGGACGAACATGATGACCCCAATATTGAACTACACTACGAATATTGAAGGCACAAATATATCGACTGCTTTTATCTAAATCAAACATATAGCAAAATCCCTAAACAGTTAGTAAGAGATAATGCTAACTTAATTATATTATTCAAACAAGATGATATTAAGATTGCAACAAAAATAACGGATGTTATAGAAATAAATTTGACACTTTTGTAGTCTTTGATTAAAAATACAAATATTTAAGACTATGATACTTACATGATATCACTATTACTTGCCCGACTCTTAATCGATAACTATCATAGTCTACCGTAATGGAAAAATGACTGAAAAGACAAATTGTTGATGCTGCAGAAGCTGTAAAGAAAGATGCGAGATTTTGAGACTGAAAATAAGCAAGCATTGGAATCAGTTTTTAGACCTGTAACAGTCTCTCAATTTTATAGCTAACAACAGTAAGCAAACTGACCTCTTACGATCAAAAGAAAATGAAGAAACAAAAGATCAGTCTAAAAACGATACTTTACAGAAAAGACGTTCTAGTGACGAAGGAGACTGTGACGCGGAAGGAAATGAATGTCATACCGACAGTGACGAGTCATGTCAATCATTGGAAAAGAACAATCAAGAGCGTAATACATCATCCTGGTCAATATCTGCAGAAGCACTGACAGACATTCCATTTGGTGTTCGAGCGGAGCGAGGGCAATTGATGTTAGGTTCTGCTGCCATAACCATCAGCGACGATTACATCACCGTCACTGGACGGAAATATCGAAGCACTCCTTGACTGAAACAATTGTTATTGAAAAAGGACGTAGATCTAAGCGCGGTTACAGAGTCTGATTTGCAGAATTATAAAATGATGTTGGTTGCCACAAACGCTCATCGTCGAGACTTTGACTCTCAAGCAAACCAATAAAAAGCAATAAGGGACAAAAATATTTGCAAGTTATAAAACCTCTTTTCAAACTGTCAAGTACTAATCAAAACAGCCAACTAAAGGGGAAAGGGTTACCTCTGACAAAAATGTGGAAAAAAAAATATAGATTTTGTATATTGGGACGATCCTAATGAACTTGTGGATAGGTTAAAATTATTAATTGCATCTCGAGACGCTGGTAACTCTGGATTAGATAACGAAATTATATCTATTATCGAGGAACTGCGTGAAAGTAAATTTATTAAGTAATAAATAAATGGTATAAAATTTTTACTGATCATTTTATTATCAACCTTTAAATATAATACACCTTAACCCTTAACTTGGCAGAGAGTTTGATGTAATTTTTTTTTTACTTTTTTTATTTATTTGGGTTGTTACTTGGTAAATAGACCCCTAAAAAATAAATTCTTCTAATATTAGTTTTGTTTTTATACCTTGTATCTAATTATGCACACTGCCAAGTAGTCATGCATGTACGTTTGGAAATTCATGTGCACTGTAGGATACACTGCTTGATTGTTAGAAAATGAAATTATTTTTATTATTTAAAATAAAAAAATTATTTATGTAGTCTACTACACATTTATGACATCTTATTCATTTATGAAATCACAGTCGTACAAATTAAAGCGTGACGCTTCGATAATAATTAAAATCTATGAGATCAATCAATCAGTACTAGTAAAAGAAAGTTAAACAAACTTACATAAAAATGGTAAATAACACAACACGTATCACATTAAGTACTGTTACACAGTACTTACTACTTAGTGTGATAATTATAAAAACAGTTTCGATCTTCGAATAAACAAAGTCTCACTTGACATTTCAGACATACAAATTTAGTTTGACCCTTTACTCAAAACCTACATCGTTC
This sequence comes from Ceramica pisi, assembly GCA_963859965.1. Classification (NCBI taxonomy): domain Eukaryota; kingdom Metazoa; phylum Arthropoda; class Insecta; order Lepidoptera; family Noctuidae; genus Ceramica; species Ceramica pisi. The sequence continues at coordinate 1,695,970 of OY982528.1, forward strand.
TTTGGATGTAAATGATGGCATGTGACCTACTTGGTCATAACGTGTGTCCGTCTGAATTTGAGGAGTCACGAACTTTTTAACCTCAGTTTTCATATTATTATTATTTGCAGCTCGGTCCACAGTCATAAGAATAGTAGCTATCGCACATCTAAATTCTTTTAGTTTCATAGGTTTTGGACAGTTGCTTTCTCGTCGATAAATTAGCCATGCGTTGTTGATACAGATATCAAACATTTGTGAGAATAGAGGTATGTACCATCTATGTGCTCGCATTTCTGTTCGATAAAGCGCAATCAACATATCCGCGAGATCCACACCTCCCATATGAGCATTGTATTGACGAACTACGTCCGGACAAGGCACAGGCTCTTTGCGTTTCGTATTTTTGTTGTACCGTAATACGTGATGAACCGGATGAGCGTCAGCGTAAGAACTAGCCACAGTAAAACATTTGTTGTCAAACCATTTGACAATCGATATTTTTCTTTCATTTGAAGAGATATGGGCAAAAGATCCGCGGCCTTTCTTTTTCAAAACTTTATCGGTAGGAAGCTTTTTATCACCTCCGCGAAGACGATTTGGTCTGACGGTCCCCAGAGAAAATATACCGTATTCTTTTCTTAAATAATATACTAATTCAATGGAGGTAAAGAAATTGTCGAAATAAATTACACAGCAAGCGGGCTCTTTGATCGATTTGCTCAAAGCTATGACTACTTTCGATCCCAACCCCATACTATTTTCTTCTTCATTGAACTCATAAAATCTGAAAGTGTCCTCGCCTCCATAAACCAAAAAATCGTAGACAATGCCTGATACTCCGGCACGAACAAATATTTTAAAGCCCCACTTTCTGGGTTTATTTTTTATGCACTGCTTTCTGGTACCAGCTCTCGTACCTTTGTAAGGCACCATCATTTCATCGACACTGAATCGATTTTCCTCATTAGTTTTCACGCAGTTTTGGCGTACTTTTTCTAGTAAAGGTCTTATTTTATAATAACGATCACCATCGTCAGCCAGTCCGTCCACAAAATGTAAATATCTCCGAATTTGTTGAAACCTTTTCAGTGTCATGATGTCTGCTATTTTGCTGTACCTGAGTGAATTAGACCAATAGTCTGTATATGCTGGCAAACGTACAACACCCATGAGAATATTAATACTTATAAAATCCTTAATTTCGTCTAAAGTCACATTCATTGTCGTGCCTTTTACTTGCATGTGATATAAATTGCTTTCTCGTACTATTAATTCGAATATATCCTCCGAAAAAAATTATTTAAAATGTTCTAAAGGTGACTTTGTTTCTAAGAGCTTTTGAAATGTTTTGTCTTCGATTTCAGCTTTGAATTTGACGCAGTAGTCCACTTCACCTCAAGCTTTTTAGTCTTTACTACGGTTTTTTTTACTACATATGTTTTTTTCTTAGATCGAGTCGCATTAGAAGGTGACGGTACATGAGCTTGTGTGGAGCTGGTTATTGAAGAAGATAATGGTGAAGGTGTTGGTGGTATAATAACATTTTCTACAATGTTGGACGGAGCAGCAGGACTACCGGATGGAGATAAATTATTCAACAAACTTACGTGACTTGTAATATTTATAGCATTTTTGGCTGACACCAGTACTTCTCTGATCTCGTCTTCACTTTCGGATAATATGTGAAGATTTTCTATTGATGATGGCAACGAAGGCGCACATGAACTATCGTCGCCGTCGGAAGAAGGTTTTATTACTTCACCATCAGAGGAGTCATTGCTATCAACATCTGAGCTTGCTCCTGGTTTCGGAACCAAAGCCAATATTTTTTGTGCTCTTGTACCAGCCTAAAAGTAAACAAATTATATATATATATATATATTTTCAATACAGAGATTATACGTTGATTCATTGGTAGTGTATCTGAAAATGCACACTGCTTATCATAGGCTCTAATGTTGTATATTTGGCAGTGTATCTTAAAATGCACACTCCAAAAGTCAGGTCATCACATGGTCACTTGGCAGTGTGCATTTGTAGATACATAAATATTGACAGTCTACTTCAGATGTAAAACATTATTGTAAGACGCAAACAAAAGAATGCACATTTAATCAAATAATTACTACATTTATTTATCGTAAAATAGTTATTTAGTAAGGATTATTATCGATTCTTACCTTATAACTCGTAGACGCACGCACACGCTCCGCCATTTTGCGATCTACTGACTACAAATGTTGCCAGATGTAATAATTTTTTTTTTTTTTAAGAATTACAAGGTTCCCTAAACACAAATTAAAAAAAAGAACACTGTAAATACCAGAACTATTCCCAAATATTTTTTCTTAGAATGTGTGCATTAAGATGAATGTAGATAAATTCGGACACCATATTCATAAGAGAATGCGTTTCTCTGAATTATTAGAATTCAATGAAAATGCATTGCTAAAATCAAGCGGCGATTTTGATTTGAAAAAATCTAGATTAAGAGGAATAAGATCTCCTGTAGACACAGACGATGCTGTAAACAAGGATTACGTCGATCAATTATGCGATCAGACAAATAAGGAACAGAATAGAATGATTGGATTGTTGCGTGCTCAAATCATAAAAGATGCAAAAATAACAGTCCAAGCCGCTTTAAAAGCGAAGATACCTGAAGTTTTAGTCCAGTTGGAAGATAAGTTTTATAACAAAGCGGAAGTACAAAAATTACTTGAAAAAGCTCCGTGATGGCAAAACAACAAATTGTTAATGAACTACACAAAGCAGCACGAAGAAACTTTGTAAGACGTTCAGTTATTTTAAAAGGCATCGATGACTTATGGCAAGCTGATCTAATAGATATGCAAAATCTGAAAAAGTTTAATAAGGGTTATAATTATATTTTAGTGGTGATTGATTGTTTCTCAAAGTATACCTGGACAGAACCAATAAAATCAAAAAGTAAACTTGATGTTACTCGTGCATTTGAGCGAATACTAACTACCAGCAATCGAAAACCTGATCATTTACAAACTGATTCTGGAACAGAATTCTATAACGTAACATTCCAAAAGCTTATGAAGACCTACAATATTAACCACTACTCTTCGTTTTCTACCAAGAAAGCTTCGATTGTAGAACGGGTAATTAAAACAATTAAAAATAAAATATATAAATACTTCAGTCTCATTGGGAACTACAAATGGGTAGGTTCACCATTAAAAGTTGTTCTACAAACCTACAATAATACAAAACATCATACCACCAAATTTAAACCACTCGAGGTAAACAAGTTGAACGAGTCCAAGATAAGAGAAAATACTCAAAAACTTACACCACGGAGTCAACCTAAATTCAAAGTGGGTGAAAATGTTCGGATCAGCAAATACAAACATATTTTTGATAAAGGTTACACTCCTAACTGGTCATCTGAAATATTTAATGTAAAAAGGATTAATAATACCATACCAGTAACATATCGAATAGAAGATCAACGAAAGCAAATCATTAGAGGATCTTTCTACGAACAAGAACTTCAAAAAACTAGCTATCCAGGTGTTTATTTGATAGAAAAGATACTTAAAAGGAAAGGAAAGAACTTTACGTGAAATGGCTGGGCTTAGGCACCGATGAAAATAGTTGCATTGATTAAGATGCAATTGTGAGTTAGGATTATGAATATATAATATATAACCATGTATGTAAGAAATGATTCATTCATTACACTTTAGACTATGCAGGGCAATGGACTAGTTAATAGTGTGATTAATAATCTGCCATTTGAACTTCATTTGCCTGGTTATAACTATTGCGGACCGGGAACAAAACTTAAAAAGCGATTGCAGCGAGGCGATCGAGGTGTGAATAAACTAGACGAAGCTTGTATGCATCACGACATTGCATACGCAAATCACACCGACTTATCTAATCGCCACAAAGCGGATTTACAACTTTTAAACCTGGCTAAACAAATACTCAAATCAAAAGATGCAGGAAATGGTGAAAAAATTAGCTCATGGATAGTGAATAAAGTTATGAAAGCCAAATTAAAGTCAGGTGCTGGCATTAAAACGTTTAATGCTTTTGTATCAAAAATTAGGTCAAAAATTAAGAAACTAAAACCTAAAAATAGTAAAAGATTAATCAACATTGCTTACTCAGCTGCGAAAAAGATATTTCCCGACATTCAGAAGATTCGCATACCACGAGTTATACCTATACCAAAGACAGGAGGAGTCTTACCTTTAATCCCAATTTTCGCTGGATTATCTGCTTTAGGAAGTTTAGCCGGTGGTGTAGCTGGTATTGCGAAAACCGTGAATGAATACAAGGCAGCCCAAAAAAGCTTGCAAGAAACAGAACGACACAATAAGACTTTAGAGACTTTAGCGTTAGGCAGAGGGTTGTATATTAAACCTCATAAAAGCGGTAAAGGGCTATTTATAAAACCTTCAAAAAACTGAATAAAAGGCTACCTATGCGTCCTTTAACTAATATCGATATCAGTGAGCATGCACGCGACATCCCATACTTTCGAGGAGTCTATATGAAGGATCGGTTACCAAGAACACCAAAACGTTTTGAATGTGCTATCGTCAACTTAGACGATTCACGAAATGAAGGAACGCATTGGGTAGCTTATGCCAAAATAAACAATTATTGTGAATACTTTGATAGCTTTGGGGATTTGAAACCTCCAATGGAATTAATGCAGTACTTTAAAAATTGTGATGTTTTTTTATAACTATACTAGATTTCAACAATTTAATACAGTAAACTATGGACACAACTGTTAAGAATATCTAGGAGAATTTTGGAATAAATACTTATAAATATTATGTGTTTCTTTTATTTCAATCATTTTCATCATGTCACTCACCTTGTCGATTACTGCAAACTCGTCCGATTTATGTACATATTATCCTAATACATTACAGCTCTACATATACGTATTCAAAAAGCTACGATATATTGCAGACCCAATACTCATAAGGCAAGTTTACTTTGCTCTATGTCAGTCAATTTTGACGTACTGCATTACCTCGTGGGGTGGAGCAGGTAAAACTTTATTACTGCCCATCGAAAGAGCTCAAAGAGCGATTCTCAAGGTATCTACTTGCCGCCCTTTCCTCTTTCCCACTAACCTGCTCTATAAATCTTGTGAAGTTCTGACAGTTCGGCAATTATTCATTATGAGCATTGTACTAAAACAACACGCAGCTCTTTGCTACAGCACTGATTTTACTAAAAAGAGACGAAAAGACATTGTTTGCCCCCACAAAAAGTACAAAACATGCTTTCACAGCAAAATTTTATGTTTTCCTTGGACCACTACTCTATAATAGGCTTAATGCAAAAGCAAACATCTATGCCCTAAATTATAGAAATTGTAAAAAAACTCTCAAGGAAACTCTTCAAATTTATCCTATGAAGATACAGAGAAGTTGTTGGAGGTATTGAAATAAAGTTTTGTTTGTGTATAGTATATACTATTTATTTTATTTTTGTAGGTTAAGTTAGAATACTAAGGTTATAGGAAGTATGATTTTTACACTATTTACTGTTTTTTACATACCTATAAGATGACTATTTTATTTTATATAATTACCGTGATTATTACATAACACTAACCACCTACCTATTTTCGCCTGAAACACAGGATGTCCTAGTTCAGGCACATAACACCCGTGAATGAACTTGACATAGATTTAAGCAAAAAATGTATTTACTGTTTTTACACAAAATTTAATAAAATTTGATTTGATTTGATTTGAAATTTGATTTGATTTGAGCTCTATGGACATTATGAGTGTGCCTTATTACATTTCTCAACATTTAATTCAATTCCAAACATTGACAAAACGAATAATAAGTTATAGTATGGCTCTAACGAAGTCCTTGAAATACCTGAAGGCACTTATGAATTACAAGATATCAGCGATTATTTAAAATCGGAAATAAAAGATTGTTCAATAAAAGTACAGTGTAATAACAACACTCTAAAAACTTTGATATACTGTAGCAAAGATATCGATTTCACTAAAGAAGGGACTTTTCGGAGGTTATTGGGGTTTAATAAACAGATTTTAAAAGCAAATAAATGGCATGTGTCTGAGCTACCAGTCAACATTTTGCCTACAACCGTGATCAGGATAGAATGTGATATTGTAAGTGGTTCGTATATAAACGGAAAACCCAGTCACATTGTATATGAATTCGCACTCAACGTACCACCTGGATATAGAATTATAGAAATTCCGAAAAACGCCATATACTTTCCAATCAACCAAAACAACATAAGCTGTATACATATCAGGCTCTTAGATATAAACAATCGCTTAATAAACTTACGTGGTAAAGAAGTACAGCTATATAAAATTTACATCTTAGAAGAAAATATGATTGACCACAATAAATATGTGCATCAACAAATAGGAAACGTCAGTTCTTCTAAAGTGATCAAGCAAATAAGACCTCGGTCTAAGAAAAAAATAAAATTAACAAGAGATAATAAGCAATTTCTTAACCTCCTAAGACCCAGCTTTCTAAAACCCTTGTAGTACTAAAAACCCAAAGTCCCATATTTGGTACATAATAAAAATAGCCTGTCAGGCCCACAACTTCTTTCTCGTATAACTTGAATTAGAATAATTTGGGTTGTGATGCTAATTTTGCTTGTATATGCTACTTGTATAGATTGATATGGCGGGGTTAAAATTGTCATTTATTTTGTTCCAAAATTGGTACACTGGGTCTATCTTCCAAAATATATTTTTAGATAAGTTTGGGAAATATAATTGATAAAATAACAAGCAATACGTTAAACACCTTTAATTATATATTTTTTAGAAAGAACTAAAACAACTACGACACACTTATAAAATAACCAGTCTCTTCTCTAAGAACCTTAGGTTTGAAAACAATAGTTTCATACTAACCTAGCTCATCAAATTAACGAAATGTAAAAAAGAGATCATAATAAATAAATTACTCGTGGAACTGCTTGTAGCAATTGCGTTTGGCTGTAAGACAAAGAGCCACATTACAGGTTGTACATTTTGCAGTAGTTTTGTTGCTGCAACCTGGTTGGCGACACCTGTTTGCTACACCGACAAATATGGGCATATGTTGCCCCTGAACTCTCCGAATCTTAGAAGGAAGAGGGACTGTTCCTGGTCTACCTCTTTTTCTAATTGGTTCTTCATCCTCTCCATCAGTTTCTTCCAATGCTTCATGTCCCATACATGTATTCTTATCAAGAATATTTTCTGCTAACTCCATCTTCCATTGACGCAGTGACTGTATTTTTTTTTAGGGGTCTGCCCAGTTTTAGTTCAGCTTTCCGATATTGGATCCATGAGTTAGATACAGAGAAGTCCACCATATGTGACAAAAAACGTATCGTCCATTTGTTGGTTCTAGCACGAGATGGGCATACTGCTAACATTCGGTCGGCTAAATCGACGCCCCCCATCTTACTGTTGTACATCTTTACCAACATCGGTCTCTCTATGTTTATGTAACGTCTTTCAGTCTTACACCATCTCCTACATTCATCTACGGGCTCGCTACCAAATGCAGTAGACACCAACAGAACAGGTTTATTATCAAACCATTTTGTGAAAGCAATGTAGTCACTAGAGTTCACAAAAACCGAGCTACTACCTCTTCCTCTGCGCTTCATTTCGTGGTCATCAGGCAGAACTGCTTTCAAAGAATTTGGTATTCTGTTTCTCATTATAGTACCGGCACATTGATGTCCCCGATTCAACAGCTCCTGTGCAAGTTTTGCGGAGGTAAAATATCTATCAAAATATATAATATGGCCAGGAACTAATGTGCGAGTCAAGTTTAGCACAGCACTTTCGCTAAGACTGAATCCTGCATCTTTCTCTTCAGGAAAGGTCAATTCTCCCTGATATACGTTAAAGTCACGAGCTTTTTCTGCTTCGGTAATGTCAGGATCAAATACAAGTTTCAGCGATGTTCGTAATTGGAAATACCTATTGCGTGACATGGCATCAGCAATCAAAGGAAGGCGCCATTTCATTTCCCAATATTGTCGGATGTAGGGGTAGCATACACAAGACATTAACATAGTAACAGCCATATATATTTTAAATTCTTTTTTGTAGTTAAATCTAGTGATTTACCTGTACGATATATGTTTTATACCTATGCGTCATGCTTGGCGTAAATAAACTATTTTTCTTTGTTTCTTTCTTTCTTTACATCTGGTTTGATTTGTCTACAATGAGCTGAATCAGCTCGTCATCTATATACTGTTCCAGGTATTGCTCTCTATCATATTCTATACTGTCAATGGGCAGATAGGATGGCTCTGAGAGGTGTAGTGTTGGGGGGCTGAAGTTTTTGATTTGCCATTCTGTGTGTGTCTGTTCTCCTCCCTCGACAACTCCGTCCACGACTGCTCGTCCCTCGACAACTCCGTCCACGACTGCTCCTCCCTCGACAACTCCGTCCACGACTGCTCCTCCCCCGACCGGTTCTTCCGCGGCTATTTACGGTACGACTCGGTTGAGGCTGCATATCGTCATCAGACGGAGAGTCTCTCGATTGGTTTTCATCATTTGGTGCATACTCATTATCAGTTGAGTCGTCTATATAGTCCAGATCTTCTTCTTCATAATCAGATTCGTTTAATCTTTGGAGTATTTCATCTTCTCTTAAACCTGTTGAAAACCGTTATAAAAAAGCAGTAATAACATTGTAAAACATAGTTCACATGTGCTAAAAATTGTACAAATACAAAATGAATAGATTTGAAACGTAATCCCAATGTACCAAAAATTGCACAAATAAAAAATACATTAATTTGAAGCCAGAAATTTGACAAATAAAAAAGAGACTCAGGAAATCCATTGTGTCGCTAGCTACTCATAAAATATTTATTGGAATTCATTATTTAACCTTTTCTTGACAATTCCATAATAAAACATGCGTAAAAACAACATAAATTTAATTGATTTGAAAAGATTAAAACTTACCTATAACTTGCGGCGGCGCCATGACCAAACTTTTGACAAAAGAATGTGTCACTTTATTTTTTTTATGGTTGGCTGCGTTCACTTGATAAAAAAATATGATTGGAAATGTTACCTGTCAAAATACTTCCGCAAAAATTAACAAATAATTGTGGCGGCAAATTTAAAATAATATGTCCAAAAATTTGTACCGTGGGCGTTTGTTACTACTAGTTTTAATTTGTAGCTGGGCTTGTCACATAAAACTTTATTTTGTGAAATATTTTTGACGCGGGGTCTGAGGAGGTTATAGCGATCGGTTTGCTAAAATGAATATCTTACATGTTTTATCTGCTCCAACTTACGACAACACTGTTGAAGTAATTGAATTTCATTCTTACAAACCCTACGTGACAAGCTTCAACAGAAACGATGAAATCCGCATACCTATCAATCAACAGGATCTGTATACATATATTACCGTCAGCGAGCACTTTGTATTTGGAAGGAATTATAATCCAGTACCATAATCCTTCTAAAACTGAAAGCACACTATATAATTATGGCTGCTTCGGATGTTCAAGTGCAAGATGCAATATTTTACTACGACCCCGGTTATCAAGAAGTGCATGTTTCAGCATAGTCCACAGGGGTGGCCTAGCAGGAGAAATAATAATAGTAGCTGCTGATCGAGAAAATTGTTTAATTACCTAGGAGAATTCCTTTTTGTGACATGGAATCGAGATCGGGAGTAGACAAAAAGCCTTTCGTAAATTATACAATTTGAAAACTGATTAATACGCTATAACTGAACGCAAGTGTTAACGATTTTTTATGGAATAAAACTATTTTTTAAAACGGTTTATTTATTGATTTTCTTCATTTTCAATGTCTTCCCTTATTAAAATACTGTCGAGAAACTGAGCTGGTGGAGATATATTATTTTAATGCCGAGCCCATCCAAGATACCAGACAATTGTCATCACATGAGCACAGCTTCCAACAGTCCTTTTCCCAATTATGCAACTGCAATAATAATCTGTTATACAGTTTTGCCAACTAGTCTCTGCCAGTTGCAATAATATATATGTGTAATACACTCTATTACTATAGTGGCGTGACTTTATTCGTCCTCTGATCAAAGCTATCTCATGTGATGATGAAATGCCTGGAATGTTTATTAATTGTACATCTTCACTTAATTCTATGGTAAAAGTACCGTTGGGCCGAATATGTTCCCCATAGTATGAGCGAGCCTGTTTAATTTGATAAATTCCTAAGCTAAATAAAACTAAATCTGACATCTCCATGGTGGGGAACATATTCAGCTGTGGTATTTGAGCATTAATCTGGACGAAACTGGCTCGGCGTCTATTAAGCTGTTGCCCAATGACATGGTCAGCTAAATAATTATGCATGTTCATTCTCTGATTAGCTCTTTCCAGTATAGTTTGGGCATCAGGACGGTCGGTCAAAACGGGATGGAAATTATTTAAAATGGCTCCTGCAATTTTAAAATCATCCATTAGATTTCTAGACCCTATATTAAAATATTTGTTTCTAAAGATTTTAAAATCCCGTTTAAACCGACCGTTTACAACTTCTACAACCCACCTACACAGTGTCACTAGTCGTGATTTGTTGGCTTTTTCAGTTGATAATTGAGTTTCCCCTTCATTTAGGGTCTCTGGTTTATACACATTATATCCCAATGATGTGAGTAATGGGATAGAATCTCTAAAACCGCGGTCTAGAATAAAAGTATCATTCTGTCTAAAATATTGCCTTAATTCTGAATTTTCATTTTGGAACAGCTGTCGCATAATTGTAGCGTCTGATGTTGTGGCTGCGTATGGACCAAATATATCTATAATGTGGCCATCGGTGGACACCAGTAAAAAAGGTTTAACAAGATTTGCAAACTTGTGTAAGCTGTAAGATTTTTTTTGGAACAGATAATTCGATGATTTCTGTAAGTATATATAGGTTCCATCACAAATAATTATGGGGTTATTTTCTGCTGTTCCAAAAAGACCTTGCGGAATTAAACGATTTCTACTGGACAGGCTTGCTCGAGAAATATGACTTACACCTAAATGTATTGGCACATAATGTTCTTTCATGCAGTTACGTGCCTTTTTCATATAACTGCATGCTACTGATTTATTTATGCAGATTAATGATGCAATTCGTCTTATTGGCTCCCCAGTTCTTATTTTCATTAGGTATAATCCTAAAGCTGTTTTTGGTTTTCTACACACAGTTGATAGTTGATTAGTAATACAGCTCAGTATTGCTAAAAAATTCAATACAGTCAATCCAGTCCAGTAACGACAAATATGGTTGTTCATATTTTCTACATTTTCAAAATCAATACTGTTAATTGTTTTTTTTTCTTAATAAGTCTAACATTTCTACAATTAGATTCAGTGTAAATTGCGTTGTGAACTGAAATTCATCCAATAGTTCCCAATTGTAAACACTTGCATGTTCTTCACATACTCGGGCATTAGGTGAGACATATAATTTATAGTCCATTAATATTTGTCTTTTAAGATACATGGGTACCCTTAAACGTTCCGGATTTGTGCAATCGGGAACAAAACAATGATTTGATGAATCCGGGGTTCGGCTGTAACCATCTAGTTCAATATACCTGTTTGGGTTTTGAACTACATTGTCAATGTCAATTTCTGAACTGAGTGCACTCACAGGTTCCGCTACAGAGCTAGACCTACTTTCCACATTGTCAGCAGTCACTTGGGCCTCTCTTGGTGGTTCCATCACTTCGTGAATATTATTATGGGCCCTTTGCCAACAGGCATTGCATGCTCGAGCGTTGGCAGGGATCTGAAATTAAGTTTTCATTTATTGTGTGTTCCAGTAATCAGAGATACAAATCAAGCATAAATATTCATTTAGATATTTACCTGACGGGGGCTGATGATGCTAGCAACATAAGCGCGCTCAGGACGACCATCAGGAAGGGGACGAGAGCGCCTGCCTGTTCTTGTTGAGATAGAAATGCCGCACAACACACAAACTGATTGATGACCCAGCTGCCGGTCACCAATATTGTGCTCATTTCTGTTATTTAGTTCTATCAATATAAGGTTGATGCATTCTTGGCAAATACGATCTCCATTTGTTACCTAAAAACATAATGATATGTTAGGAACACAGTATCATTTTTCTGCATGTTGTTTGAGTAACGTAGCACTGTTTAACCCAGTTACAAATTATATTAAAAAAATAACTTAATAATATTAGTAAAAGTACTTATACATTACCTCCTGAGCAGTCCATTCTTCAATTATTGAGACTATTTCAGAACTCATGCTTAAAGTGTAATATTCGTACTGCTGATTAGCATGTAGTGCTATGTTGCAATTCATGCAGAGAGCCATTATTGTAGGTAACAACAATCTGAAAAATAGAAATGGAAGTTAATGATTGCAGACTCTCACAGGACTTAAAAACGTGCAAATAAAACCCATGTAGCGCTAAATAAGAATAAAGAACACTACTTACATTGAGGGTATTCCGAAAATCGAAGTCCTAATCGCGTGCAATGTCAAATAATCGTTACGAGAAAGCCAAGTCGTCAGGGTAACAGGTTCATAAACTACCGGTATCCTTATCATGTGCAAAGAAGAAGAGTCCGTTGTGAAAAAGCCAAGTCAGCAAAATCGGGAAAATCAGTAAACACAAATTAAAACAAATACGATAACACTAAGGCACGAGCGATACGAACGATAGTGTGACGGTAATGTACCAGTCTTATAGTAGTACCTATGCGGTAATGTCACTCGGGTAATGTTTTATTGTTTTGCCAGATGATCTGATCTGTCAAATATGACATTGTCAGAGACTGTGGGAGGTTTTATTTTTGTTGCCATCAACAAATAAAACATTTGCAGGTAAAATAAATATTAAAACAATTTTCTCATAATTTGAGGGGTCTAAAAATATTATTTCAATGGTTCTAAGTTCCATATTTTTGTTGCAATTATTAAGGAGTAGTTTGATGCTGGTTGGATTTTTCTCGGAATAAAAAACCAACCTCCATACAAAAAGCGGACATCTCCTTTGCACACCGTGTGCAGTTTTATCCAACTTGAAAGATAGGGTAGCTTACATCTCAATAATTTATAGTCGCAATATTATTTAGGAGCGGAGCATTAATGGAAAATGTGATGCAGACGAACTTGCGCGAGTCAGCTAGTAATAATATAGATATAGATTAAGCCAAACAACACAAAATGCATTATAAGTAGGTACACCACTTAGCCTAGATAAGGAAGAAAAGGAAAGCCATGACAACTCACACAACATTCACGCCATCATGATATGATGTAGTAGCATTACCACCTTCATTTTCAATTGGCTGTTAAAATGAAAAAACAAAACATGCAGTGCAATAAACAAAACCAAAATGAGTATAAGTGCAAGCATACTAAAATTTTCCATTTGCCCTCTGCCCATAATCATGTTAAAAATAATATCCAAAGATTTCAAAATGGTTTTATGAAGGAAAGAAACTGACACTAAATGGGTTATGCCGAACTCCCGGTAGAGGTTCACCCACATCATGTCCCAAGATGGTGTAAAGCCTCTCTTGAAGGGGCGTTAAATTAATATTTACTCTTGTGCCTCCTCCTTACATAAGTAAAGTGTATTAGAAGTACATTATTGACAAACTGATGAAAACAAGTACCTTTATTCGAATTACCTACCTGTAGCACTTCTTTCACTCTTATCTTTTTTTATTTTTTTTAATAGTCGATGCTTGTATTCATTGTAGAACTAGAAATAAGATATTAAATTAAAATGATTAAATTATAAACCATGCATCAACAGTCACCAATGAAATTGTTCTCACCAAGCGCCATTGCTCTCCTGTCTTTTGGACGCAGTCTGACGATATGCTATTTAGAATTTCGGCACACTCTTGCCATAGCCTTTTCGAGAGACTGCGCCCCTCTTTGGACCGTGAGCAGCGTCCAAGGGCTAGCTCCTTCTGCCCTTCTAAGAAGTCTATTAGAGCTTCGATTTGTTGGACGCTCATATTGATAGCCTAAAATATAAAAGAAAACAGTAAATATGCTGTAATATTACATCGCAGTATACAATACTCATACAATAACAGTAAATAAGCTGTATTATTACAGCGCAGTATACAATACTCAAACTCATACAATAATGGATACAATATTGTAAAATGTTTTTACAAAGTTCTATAGATGTGAAAATATAATTTGGCGAGTACTTACCGATTAGAAATTTACTTAAATTAGATCCAACATCCAACAAACCAAATAAATATTGTACGGACGGAACTTCAAACTAATTGGTTAGTATACCGGTAAGGCGGTAACAATAATTTTGTCGTGACATTGACATTGATATGCAAGATGACAGATGTTTTTTTTTTTATTATCAACCTGGTCATTGATAACTGTAATACAGCCACCGTATTTGAAATAAATTCTTTCTAACATCGTCTAAGTCATGTTTTATCGACAAAACGATTCATTGCAGACAATATAGTTCGTAATTGAATCACAGAAATTGATAAAAACGTATATTTCAATCAAACCAATAGTTCATTCACTCATTCAGCTTCTTGGTAGATTTCGAATGGCAACACCTATAACTGTTCAACTGAGAGTCTACGATTCCATTACGACTCTATTGAGCTTATATACAAGTTTTTGCAGAATACCAAATTTGTTCTAATCGTAATGGAGTCGTGATTGACTCTCAATTGAATATCAATAGCATGTGAGTTAAATAAAATTAGCAGAATTGGGCCCCTGGTTTTTTTGTGAGAATAATGCCAAATAATAGGGTAGCCAGATGAAGCTTTCTCCGGTCTGACATTCTCATCAAATTACCCTTATTTAAAAATGGTGTTACGTGAGATCTAGGAGGGACATTAAAACAAAATCTTGCACAAGCATTCTGTACCCGCTGGATCAGCCTCTCACTCCTCCCAAGAATGCACGCCCCATACACAGTGTCAGCGTAATTCAGCTTGGATAATATAAGTGACTCACAGAGCATGACACGCATATCCACACTAATAAAGGGACGGACATGGTATAATAGTTTGAGGCGGTAGAAACAATTTCGCACAGCCTCCATGACGTGAGTCTCAAAATGCAGTTGCTCATCAAATACCACCCCAAGATTACGAGCTTCCTGCACCCTTTCAATGGAACACCCGTCAATCTTCAAGTCCAAGCTTACATTACCACTCATTTTGGTTAATTCAACCAACCTTTACAGATTTGGTAAATCCAACAAACCTTTTTTTTTTCAGTGTGTAAGCTTTCCAAAAAGGTTTGAAAGTCAATGTTAAAATACATAATTCGTGGCATGGCATGTGTTTGAATCGGCGCGGGAAGAGAAATAATCTGTGTTTTAGTTTATGATCCTCGTTAAAACAACCGATTTTACTGGCGAAATTCTTTGTGATGGGGCGGTATGCGCGGGCGAGGGAGTACACGGCGTCTGCTACCATGTTGTCTGCACAGTCTCTAAACCCACGGTCTAAAATAAAAACATCATTTTCCCTAAACAAATCTGTAAAGGCACCTTGCTCTGACATAAGCTCATTCATGATTGAATCATCATTTTTGGTGGCTGGATACGGACCCACTGCCTCAATAATGTAACCATTGCAGCAAACTATAAGAAATGGTTTAACCAAATAAAATATTTGTGAAGAGAATAAGTTTATTTTTGAAATAAGTAGTTACTATTCTTTTGAGTGCTTAAATATGTGCCATCAGCACTTGCAATCAAACGTTTTTCTTCGGTGGGCGCTTCAGGATCGCCAAATAGA
This sequence comes from Ceramica pisi, assembly GCA_963859965.1. Classification (NCBI taxonomy): domain Eukaryota; kingdom Metazoa; phylum Arthropoda; class Insecta; order Lepidoptera; family Noctuidae; genus Ceramica; species Ceramica pisi. The sequence goes on from OY982528.1 coordinate 1,711,774, forward strand.
TGATTAGCAAGCAAAGAATTCCTGGCAACAGATTCTTCCCTGGGCTTGTGTTCCCATCCCAAATGTCAAGGCACATAGTCCTGGCAAAGAATTTCTCGTGCCTGCTGCATATATTCTTCAAGAGTTCGTCTGGGTATTTGAAATAATGCTGAGGTTCTTTCATCACTATCTCCGGTCCACATTTTACACAGAAATGCACTAAAACCGCTTTTTATTTTATCGTTATTTAACCGCGGTACTTCTATTAATATTTCATTGTATTCATCTTTTGTCCGTCCAAACCAGTCAATATTTTCAGGATTCAGAAAATCCAATTTTGAATCACCTGCTAAAGTAACCGTCATGAGAAGCTATAAATTTTGTAAACAAGTGTTCAGGAGTTCACAACATTTGGACCAACAAAAAAAAATGAATTTGTTTAAGATTTAATAAATTTTTAAGTAAAAAATATTAATTAACATATTATTTAAGAATAATTATTCGTCAGATTCAGATGTTTCCGTTTCTGTGTCAGAATCAATGACATGTATCATGAAGCTGTCTATAGTTTTATCAATCATCTCATCGATTTTGGAATAAAAATTATCTTCTTCCTTGATAACATGCTCCACACAACGCTTCCAATTTTCCGAAGTAATCTGCTGCAGTCCCTCTTGTAATAATTGTTTTACCTCGTCAAATTGTATTTTTGCGAGCAACATATCCTTTTACGTTTTCCCAAATTAGCTCAATTGGATTAAGCTCACAATGATATGGCGGGAGTCTCAATACTTCCACCTTATATTTTTTTGCGAGGTCGTGCACTACATAAGTTTTAAAATTGTCTTTAACATTTTTTACTAAGCCATATTTACAATAATAAATGTTTATTAGTTATATTATATATCTAAATCAACTCTGATTTATTTAACACTTCCGGACACTTTGCGATACGTTATAATTGTTCATAAAAATGTGGAATCAAAATTATTTACGATTGAAAAGGCCCACACATTAATACTAAAACGCACTTGGTGATTACACTCACTAATCATGTGTGGATTGTCAAATGCCCAAAAATGTTCAAACCCAACCCAACCCAAGTACCAAACCAACGTCATAACATGCGCACAACAACCTACAGTGCGACGTCCTTCATTGCAGTTGCAGCAATACTCTATAATGCCTTCTCGTCCATTAATACCGTTTGCTATCAAAATGTACACATAGTACTGACGTCTTGATATATGTCTTGATTTTATTTTTCCTATTATTAGTGAATGTTCCCCACTGCCCAACTCGGGTATATGATTATTGTCTCGACATACTTCTATTCTGTATCCGCCATGGAAACGTATATGTTCACCATAATATGAACGTGCTTGACGAATTTGGTACGTTCCCAAGGCGAATAATATTAATTCATTGAATTCTAGACGGGGAAACTCAATATTAGTATTATCAGCTGTAATGCTTTGAAAAAAGGATGCCCGGCGATTTAAATTATATTCTGTAACTATATAAGATATGTCATTTTCCAGGGGCATCCTTTCATTTATTATATCAAGAACTTGAGCAGCATCAGCTCTATTGCGAAGGCGAACACCAAACTTATTTATCAAACTTTCAGCAATTTGGAAATAAGCCATCATATTTGGTACAATTTTATTAAAATGGTCAAACCTGGATCAACAGACTGTTCCACTTCTTGTTCAATTGCACCTTGAAGAGTCTCGTCACCGTCTGAGCCTCTTCTCTCATCCTGTTGCTGAATTGAAAGAGCTTGTCTTTTAAATCGCAACCAACAAGCATGACAGACACGATCAGATTGTGATATCTGTCAACATAAAACAACATATTTGTAATAAATGCAGTGACATACCATGATTGTACCAATGATAGACCATGATATTTAAAGAAAAAATTGCATGCAATTTAAAATGAGTTTGAATACTTAAATACAAACCTGACGAGGTGCTACAGTAGTTCGAATTAAGTTGATCATCCTTAGTGTGAGCGTTGATGGGTTTTCTATGAGTATGTGATCACTTTGACGATGGAGCAATGATCGGCCACAAACGGGGCATACTTGAGCATGACCACGGCGAGATGAACCAGCAGATGGATCACACTCGTTGTTTCCATGAATCTGAGCACTAATAGTCTGCATGGATACATCAAAACACGCTTCACAAATGTAATCTTCCGTTATCTGAAAATAAAAACAATTTAGAGATTTTAAAGCCAACAATGGAAATAAGTATATTCAATTTGCTTTACCACTTCTGAATATTAATCCTTTTATAAAAAACAATCATTTGACTGGCGCCCCGTCTGTTGACTGGATATTATATCGTTAGGTACTTGATTGTATACTTACGATTACTGGAGATATCGAAGTGATAATTAGCGAGATGACTCTGCTATCAAGCTGAAGGAACCGGATAACGACGAAGCGTATTAACACATATGTTGTAGTTTATACAAAGCAATCTCGTAGACGGCTCCATAACGCTTTCCAACAAAAGTGATATCGTCTAGATCCCAATCAAAAAGCAATGAATCAGTATCCGTCTAACAAGGCCCAAGTAATCGTAGGTAGTAGTATATCGAAGTCCGTGGAAAATGCAAAAGTTGTAAGGGTATCAGAAAATCTAAAATCGCACAGTACAATACGTAGCAAGAGCAAACGAACGACTGCAAAACGTCAAACAAATGACAGCCTGTCATTCACTCAATGTTGCGGCAAAAGAAGTTCGTTTTACGTGACCTGTTAACTGTGCACTTATTTTTCTTTCCACACCTTAATATAAAATCATAAAAAAATCATAGCTAGCCATAAATTATTAAGTGAAGTAACAAAAATGCCAATTGGTTATTTTAAACATTCATTAACTACATAACGAACGAACAAGTTTTTCGTATTCTGTGAAACGGAATGTGTTTTATACACGTTCCGTTCCACATAATACGAAAAACTTGTTCGTATGTAAAACACGTTCCGTTTCTAAAAGTCCATTGAGAATGACATAAATAGTGATACTGCTTTTTTCCTGGCTTTATTTGAAAATTCAATTAAACGATATGAAATAAGTAAAAAAACGCAATTTTTTTAATATAAAAATTACTATGTTCATAAGTGAATCTTTTTTATTCCGCTTTATGGGCTCCCACACAAAACTGCGATGCGATGCGATGCGAATTCGCATCGCAGGAACTTGCAATGCGAATTTCTGCGATACGATTTAGTGCGGCAAACCGTTTGGTAGGGCGACCATTCCTTCAAGTGTAGTCAGCCGTACTGGACGTGTTTTTAGGAAGCGTGATGGATCGCAAAAAGATTATTGCACTGCTGTTATTGTTAAATAGATATAAAAGAATAAGAAGATTATGGGTTCATCCATTTATTACGATTATGAACTCTGATGGGAACTATTTTACTCAAAAGTACTATTCGTTGAGAACTGAAGAAGATAATTTTTTTGATTATTTTAGAATGAGCATATCTTCAATTGAAGAGCTTTTGAGTTTATTATCACCATGCCTTCAAAAACGATCGTACAAGGGAAGAATTCCTGTTATGCATTTGGAAATGGTGGGACTGACTATCAGGTAAAGTAAAACAAAATTTATTTATTGACATTTTAATTGTTTTTTTTTTTTGCGAAAAACAAATTTGTGATTATCAAGTAATTAATATTATGTAAAATCAAACTCTTCTTCCGTCGACAAAGCGCTATAGGTAGAATAATTATCACTAGGTGAATTAATTTGATCTTCCCCTGCGTTTGATGATTGTTCGTGTGATAAATGTAGAATTGGTGTTTGGTCTGCATTTGATGATTGTTCGTGTGATAAATGTGGGCGTGTCAGTGGTATTTGGTTTGCAAAATGTTGAGTTTGATAGCCTGTGTAGCTCTGGTAGTTGCTAGGCTGATAGGAGGAACGATAAGGTGGGTAGCCTTGATATGCCGGTTGAAGTAAGTCTGTTAAAGCTTGGAGAACACGACTTTGAATATAAGTGTTTTGTTCTCATATAATTTTTCCCTTAAAAAAAGACAAGTGCCTGTTTTCCGGTTACTTTATAATGTTAATAATTTCATCTTCAAACTCGTTTGCCTTTCTTTTTCGCGGCTTCTGCTGGTATCGTCTTGGAGATTTTTCAGATCTTGCTTGATTCTCTTGCCCAGGTGGTGCTTGCATTTCCGTTTCATTAATGCTATCTGTTGTCTCATTTTGTATTTTTTTTTTAAGAAATAATAACTGCTTGTACAGATGGTATTCTTTGGTAGATTTTGCTCCTGTTCCAGATAGCTTTTCGTCTTTAAGTTTCTTTACGTACTTTTTAAAAGTATCGTTGATCCCTCTCCATTTTTTTAATACTTCATTACCTGTAAATTATACAAAATTAATCAATAAAAATACATTAATGTAGGGGTATCCCTATGAAATTAAATATAAAGAAACCATTCATATGTTTAAATATATTTTATGTATGTATTTAATGTCATATTAGGGTAAATTTTCAATTGTAGCCACTATTTTTTTTTTTTTTCTATTTTAATTTCAGATTTTTAGCAACCGGAGAAGAATTCAACGATATGCATTTAAACTAGTATAGAGGTGCAAGTACAATAGCGAAAACAATACGATGTAACGCAATATGGGATCGCTGTTTACGTCAAAACATGCCTGAAATAACACAACAGCTGTTTGAAGAAATTAGTACAGATTTTGACAAGAAAGACAATTTCCCTAACTGTTTAGGAGCCATTGACGGCAAACATATTCGTATCCGTAGTCCCGCAAATAGTGAATCACTGTTTTACAATTACAAAGGTTATAATTCAATTGTTTTGTTGGCTATTACTGACTCTAAATACAGATTCATCTACGTGGATATAGGAGCATATGGAAAGGAAAGCGACTCCACAATTTTCCACAACTCGAAACTTTATGACTCACTGATGAAAGGTAGCTTGCCCATACCAATATCGAAGCCGTTGCCAGGCTTTCAAGAACCGGTCCCGTTTGTTTTCATAGGAGACGAAGCTTTTTCCATTTCAAATAACGTTATGCGCCCTTATTCTGGCAAGCATTTAACCGTTAAACAAAGAATATTTAACTACCGTTTGAGTAGGGCGAGGCGATATGTCGAGTGTGCTTTCGGCATACTAGCCAACAAATGGCGAGTATTTCATCGAACCCTTAACGTCTCAATTGATTTTGCAGTCGATATTGTATTTTACACAACTTTGTACTGAACCGCGATGGATTACAATCCCCCGTAGAAATGATCATAGATGATTCTGAACTACAAAGCCTACAGACGTTGAATGCAAGAATAATGAGTGCAAATGTAATGTAACAAGTTTTAGAATTATTTTTCTAGTGTCTTTGGAGCCTTGAAGTGGCAATAAAAAAAAAATTGAAATTATAGAAGTACTTGCTTAGTTCTAAATACAGTACGTCCGAAATAACTTGGCAAGCCTGAACATAGGCTCTGCGAACTTAAGCGCACTGCGAACTTATGTACACTCGTAAAAAAAACTGTTATTGACATTTATTTTTTTAAACCAAAATACGAATAAAAATGTACTAATACAGGGACCATTCGGGACCAAGTACCAATAAAATAAATATTTAAACACTTTGAGACAGAAAGCTACAAAAATAACACTTCACAAAGAACTTAACAATCTATACTAATATAATAAAGCAGAAGAGTTTGTTTGTTTGATTGTTTGTTTGTTTGGTTGAACGCGCTAATCTCAGGAACTACTGGTCCGATTTGAAAAATTCTTTCAGTGTTTGATAGCCCATTTATCGAGGAAGGTTATAGGCTATATATCATCACGCTAAGACTAATAGGAGCGGAGCAGTAATGGAAAATATGACGCAGACGAAGTTGCGCGGGTCAGCTAGTTTAATAATAACAACCAACGAAAACTTTCGTTGACTAACGATAACATTAACTATGTTTGTAAATCGATTTCGTTCAATATCTCGTATAAACAAAAATTAATAAATTCCAAATCGATTAAAATCGATTGCGATATTTGATGGAATAATGGGTCGATTGTGTATATGTCGCAGTAAGATAGATAAAGCCGTAATATAGTTATATCCCTAGGGATATAATTATATTCCGTAACATAGTTATACGAAAGCGATTTTTTACTATCTCACTAGGAATATAGTTATAAAACCGTTGATGTTTTGTGATATACTTATATTACTAGATTAAGTTCAGTGTTATAAATATATTAGGGCTTGTCACAAAAAAAAAAGTCATATTGTATCATACTGTCATCATATTGTAGTATATTAAAGCTTATTTATTCTCAATAATTTTTTGAAAAATTGAAAAAATTTCAAGTGTGCCACTTTTTTGAGGCTTAGTGAAATAGAAATCTACCATATAATATAATGAAATAAAACAAAATTTTATTGGTTTTATCTTTATTAATAAATCAACTAGCTACAACCTGGGAGTCTTTAAGTCAAGAGTGAATAGGTTACTTCTAGGCAAGCGTGCTCCACCTTAGATCGCATCATCGCTTAACATCAGGTGAGATAGCGGTCAAACGTACGCCTATCAATATTAAAAAAAAAAACTTTATGTATTCTGCAGTTAGTTACTACTTTGTGACATTAACACGTATTAAAGTAATTATAATTAAAACGATCATACTTTTTGGAATTTAAAAATTAACAATACAATTAAAACTAATCAAACATTAAAAATCTTTTAAAGCCAAACAGTTTTGAGATATCTTTATTTCTTATCAACAAGTTGAGATCTTGGTTTCTTTTCTTTTAATTTTTGTTCAGACAAGAAGAGGAATCATGACATCTAGAATTACATAGCACTGAATGCTTCTTACAGGCACAACTTTTAGTAGAACACTGTATATTAGATTTTTTACAGGAACATTTTAAATAACCTTGGCCACCAAAACGCGACAATTTTTGGCATTTTTCTCTCAGTGACAAGTTTTCATTTGGTATATGATAATTCAAAGTAATGTTTGAAAGCTGTATTGCATTTCTGGGTAACCAATCTTTCAGGATACCTAATAAATAATATACGAAGTTCCTGTTCAAAACGTCACCTTGCATTAATTTCTTCATCTTTATCCATAGCTGGCACAAGTAATTAGCAATGATAGCTAGGGATATAACTATATTACGGCTTTATCTATTTTACTGCGACATATACATAGAGTCAATCTCTAGCCTAGACCTCCGCCCCGCGCGCGTCGCCTCATGCCACCACTTGGTTCCAAAAAAACGTTCGTGCGCAGCCTTCTACGCGTAGTTCGGGCTTGCCAAGTTATTTCGGGCGTACTGTAGATATACAGTAGGTACTTCAAGATAAATAATGGGCATAGGAAAACATCAGAAATAAGTAATAACAATTTTAAAACGTTATTTATTAAAAAAAACATAATTCAACTTTACAAGTAAACAAAATAATTCTCAGTCATTTATAAGAAAATCAAAATAGGTCAGAAACACGACATTAGTCGATGCTCATTATTTACCTTGTCGTACACTTTATTCCACTGAAATACATTTATTCATAGAAGTACGAATAGCGCGCCAGATTCTGGAAGCCCTCTTACACGCGCGCACGCTATTTAATTTATTCATACTTATTTGCATTGATTGTATTGTTGTAGAAATAAAAGTACTTACCAAGTTTTGTTTTTTCACTGTTTTGTCTTGGGAATTTGGAAACAAACTTTCACAGACGCTCTTCCACGCATCTTGCTTAATAAATTTATTTTTATAATGTTCATCACTTGTGTCCCAAAGGACGGGACGCTCCTCAATTAAAGATATTAAAAAATCTATATCATATTCCGCCATTTTTTTATAAACAACGAAGGCGGCGCAGGCACCGCCCGTCTTTCTCTAAAGCTGTCTCAGAGCGGACTAAAATGGCGTCACCAAGGATGACGTAATATCGCAGGAATGTGCGATGCGAAGCAGATCGGAAATTCTTGCGGTGCGTTCGTGCGAATTCGCAGATATTTGCGATGCGATGCGAAATCGCGGTTTTGTGTGGGAGCCCTATAACCACCTACTCCCCCTCTCAACCCGCAACGCAACACCTCGATTATTCTGCCTAAATATGCTAATATTGTTTAGCGCATAACAATTTCGTATTGATGTCAATTATGAACAAATAGCTAAGTAATTTATATCGATGTTAACAACTAAAAAACACTAACTTTATTGAAGTCACAGACATGACGCGCATGTAAACTTCGTAGTATACCATCCTTTCGACGATGTCACTTAATATACATTTTAAAATGTCAATAGATGTCGTTATTACATGCTTTTTTCCCAGCAATTGTAGGTGCACGTATCTGTAACTGTCGTCTTAAGAGGTTAATCACAAGAATTAAAAAGTATGGGTTCATTAAATAAAAAAAAACTGTGAACCTGTACACTCCAGTTGCAACAATATGAGCAACTCGGTTAAATTAACAACCATTAATTTGCCATATTTTGATGGAAACTGTTCTAAATGGCTAGAGTACAGAGGGCCTAACACGAATATTTTGACGTATAGTAACGTTAAGAGCGCAGAGTACATTATTACTATATGAAATAGAGACCAATCTTGTTCCGTGAAACGGGTCTTTTGCGTTCGTGAAGAAGCTGGCGCCATCTGATATTCCTATTTAGAACTACACCTTAGGAACCTTAGCTGTGTGCGTATGTATGTATGTGTGCATATGTATGTGTGGGTGGGTTTTATTTTATTCACTGATAAGCTTATTTAGAGTATTTTAAAGGATTGTTAAATGAAATACAATATAGTTAATAATCTTTTTTATTACTAAGTACCTTACTAAATTATCCAATGACAGCATAAGTAAAGATTTAACATGGTATGGTTTAATTTTGCAAAACTCAAGAAGAATAATAATAATAATATCCTTGGACATTTCACACAACGCCATATAGTCCCAAGCTAAGCAACCTAATGCTTGTGTTATGGTAACGATATGGCTGATAAACTACTTATATACATTTTTTTTTCGTAAATACATACATATTATAGATAGAAAAACACCCAGACTCAGAACAAATACATGTAGGTCTTACAAATATTTGTTCCGTGCGGGAATCGAACCCGCGACACGCAGCGCAGCAGTCGGTCGCTCAACCACTGCGCCAACCGTGTCGTCAGAAAGTTAGTATTTCTATACAGTTACAGCTTAGTTGGAAAGGGGGTGGTTTTACCTAACTCAAATCGAGTAAATATTTATTGATGTTCCATTTTTAAGGTAATATACTCGAACAATGCATTCAAATAATTATGTTACAGACTAACACTGTATATTCACATGTTTATGTCTGAAGATACAATTTATGTATAATTCAGCTAGTTTCATTCTGCACATGGTGTGACACAAAAATCAATTTTTTAAATTACTGCTGTAGAGAAAATCTAGCTACTACTCGATCAAAACAATAAGGCACAAGACAGCTGTAAGGAATCAAATTTGGGATGATATCCAATTATGGAATAAATAAACCAAGAGAGATTAATCGTATTGTATAAACCCGTTGTTTGGATTCGTATTATTTTGAAAAGGGGAATATTTAATTTCACCTCTATTTAAAATTCAAGCAAACTAAATATCCCAACTAATTACCCACTGTTTAACCAAAATACTGATTTACACACAAAATTACGACGACACTAAATAATGACGGTCAACGTCAGGGGCACCCCAAGGTTCGGTTAGTTAGGTTCCTTTAAACCCTGCAGACAGAAATAGGCTCTGTCGACCTGCTGACGGAAACGCTAACCCTAGACGGTCGACGTCACGGGGAGTTGGATAATTTTTAGTTATCAGATAGTCATTCAGTAAAACAGTTTAGCTTTATAAATCAAACAGTATAATAGATTTGATTTATTTGATGAGCAAATTTAGTGTGCAATTCAGTAGTTTTGGTGGTAACTTCGAATATTTGAATAGAAAAAATTGTATTTACAGTTGTAGGATTAAATACTACCCTTTTGAAAACTGCCGAAATCGCATTCCTGTCAAGCGCCTAATTGTTTTGGTCTATTATTACTAGATTAATTGACAAAAAGCAGCAGGCCTGGGCTCAGACGACCTAGCACGATTGTTTTGACCTAATATTAGCGTAATCGTATCGTTAGCGGAAGTCAATTTTGAGTATAAAAGTAATTTGTGTTCAAAATTCACTAACATTAACGATACGCTTACGTTACTATAATCTATCTGGAAATATAACTCAAAATGTAGACAACTGAGGGCCTAGCACGAATGTTTTACTGCTATAGTAAATTAAACGTAACGATAATGTCAGTTAATTTTACTGTTATAGTATTCGTTTTGCACTTAATACTTATTTGATGGGAAGTACGCGCACGCACAATTTCATACATTTTTACATGCGCGAACTACCCGCACTACAAAACCTCTGGCCAACTTACGTGCCGGCAACTGTTCTATGGTTTAAATTGATGCTACAATTTGTATTATACAAAAGTATGATTATCCAATTCAAATAAATATTATGTGCAAAACGAATACTCTAACAGTAAAATTAACGTTACGTTTACTTTACTATACGTCAAAACATTCGTGATAGGCCCTCAGTTGTCTATATTTTGAGTTCTATTTCCAGATAGATATATATTTCCGTATAGTAACGTAAGTGTATCGTTAATGTTAGTGAATTTTGAATACAAATAACTACAAGCCTATAGTCCCTTGGACTAACTCAATTTAACATACATAATTCATATCATACAGAAATATGAATATAGTATCCAATTCATCTAAGAAAGTAGTAAAATTTACTAACATTACCAATATGCTTACGTTACTTAATTAAAATAACTTGTGCTAAGCCCTCGGCTGACATTATTTTGATAACTTTTCTAGTAGTCTAGTTAACAAGTTCTTTTTGGTTCAACTGTTTTCAGCAGTCTCGGAGAAATATGAATGAGATGTCATTCGATTCGGCATAGCATGTAGATGGATTTTGAAAAAAAAAAAAAAAGTTCCGGTCGAAAAAATTGCAAAAGTTATAACCAATTTACGGAAAAAACGAAAGGGGATTTGGGTTTCGCAAATATATCAAAAACAAAATAAGATTTTTGAAATCTAAAAACAGATTAAAAAGAGGAGAAATTTTCCCAGACGGTTGTAGTTACGGCTGAAATGGAAAAAACCAAACCATCCTTTCTTTTTTCAGTAAATTAGGTACAACTTTTGCATGTTTTTCGAGCGGAACTTTTTATTTAAATCATCTATAGTGCAGCAAAATATCTGATCCGGTGGCAATAATTGGAAATACCGAAATCAATGTGATAATTGACTGGACCTATCAATTTTTGTTCACCAATAGCGGCGCCATGACCGTGCCAGATATGTTTGCTGCACTATACATACTATAATACGTATAATACGAATAGAATGACACATTCATGTTTTTCCTGCATTGCATTCAGACTGCTGAAAAAGTTGAACAAAAAGCACTTGTTGACTAGACTATATCGCTATTCTAGTTACATTTTTCTTTTAAAACATTTACTATGATATTTTTTTGCTTTCATTTGTACTTTATCCTCCTCGTCATCAACTTGTGTTCTCCCAGATAAAATTTTATTTATTACTTTGCAATAATTATAATTCATAAATCTAATCACAGTATTCATTAAATAATCAATCATTTTTTTTTTATGTATTTTGCATTTAATAAAATCAAAATTAACTAATGTCAAAATAGACATTTTAATAATATCTTTTAGATAGTATACTTCTAAGTTTTCTTTTAATATGTGATAAATGACATCTTGAAAACTTGAAATCAGTATAATTAAATTTTTACTGGGAGTACAAAGCCATCGTCGACCTGCATACTCTCTGTATTTAATATATTCAATTTCATCTTCATTTGTGAAATCACTTTTGCAAACAGAGCAATTTCTAAAAATTTTTGTTTTTGTTTTTTTCAAAAAGTATCCGCTGACGTATTGCAGCGGCGCTATAATTCTCGGGTCTTTTTCTTTATTTTCTATATTTTCAAAATTAATCTCCAAAATATTTTCTAAATCAACTGTACAGCTCGACGTGGCTTCAGTATTTTCGTTGAGTACGAAGGAGCACAATGAATCGCAAAAGTCATTTTCACAATTTTTCCCTTGGGTGTGGACACTGTTTAAATTATTAATAAGGAGAGTGGCAAAGGCCGACTCGAATTGGTCGCATGTCGGGTTAACGTTGCGGTACCCGTGACTTCTAATCGCCCCAAAGAAGTTCTCTAGGGGATCTTGATTAAGGTGCCGCAACCAGACTGATGTGACCCCGTATTCAAGTTGTAGTTTACGGAGTAAAACTTGAATTCCCTCCAGTGTCCACACCCAATTTTTTAAGGTAGGTACTTCGACCCTGCCAGCAGAAGTCACAAACTCCATCGATTTAAAAACCCTTTTTGCTTCTGCCCATGTCTTTTTACGGGCAGACGGAGTAGCTGGGCCAAGTAGTGGCTTAGCATTTTTATTTTTGGTGTGACTTCCATTGACAGAGTCGAAAACATTATCCATGAATAACAGTAGATCTGCGGTTTCTTGGCATTCCATGGGTAGAATTCCTTTATCTGAAAAAAAAAGAAAAGAAAAAATGTTATTTATTCATTCTTACATCTGATTTTCGTAGATAAAACTGTTAAACTTTTAAGGCAGCAAAGGTTTCAATAATTTTGTGTTAGGTTTAGGGTACCTACTAATAAACATTTCACGATAATAAAGTTCCTGGATACTGATCTACCATACAATTAATGTCAATTTCAAGAGACTAAATATAAATTACCTGCTAGGTATCCCATATTGGATGCCACGATGCGGCTAAACACCTGAGATGCAAATTTGACTTTCATTTTGTTTAATTTTTCAGGGTTTAAATGGTATTCTGATAACTTTGGTATCAGTCTTATGCCTTTATAGCCTGGATTTTCTTTCAAAAGTTGCAATAAATGAGACCATTTGGCAGTTTTGGACATGCCATCTTTTTTAAAAGTAAAATTTTTTGTCATTAGGTTATTCCTCATACCCTTGAGAAGGTGTGGGGGGTCATAAAGGGGAATGATTTCCTTATCGTTTATTAATATTACATTTTCTTTAGGAGTTTCCCCTCTTCGCAAGTAGACCCCCCTGGTCTCATTTATTAACAAACGTATCGCCTGACGATTGTTTGTCCCTTGGTCACAGACTGATGCGACCACTATAAACCCTGCTTGTTGCACCTCAGTCATTACATTTTTTATTTGTTTAGCCAACTCCGGTCCTTTTGTGGCACTCGCTGAAAATGTGTAATAAATGGCTTGCTTAAAGTTTTTAATCAGACCACGCACCATAAATACTTGGGCGTGGTCAGCAAATTCTGGGTGCCTTTGCTGGCCATTATCTACAACCCCTGTAATTTTATCTTTTCTCTCATTATATGTGATTTGTGCTTATAATGATACTTCATCAAATAATAACACACACAATCTTTCTGTGGTTTTCATTTTCTCGGCTTTCTTTTTTAATTGTATAAATATATTTTTATTAAGCCCAGGTCGAAGATTACATTTTTGAATCACTTTTGCGAGTGTTTGATTTGCGGGCAATATAAATATTTTTCGTAGAAACCTATATGCCTTTGGACTCTGCTTAAAAATCGCCAATGCTGCAATTTTTTCTGGTAGCGTGAATCTTCGTCCTTTATCCTTTTTTTTATCTTCTCGCCACTGTACGCGCATTAACAGCTTTGCAGTGCTCGAGCAATTTTGTAGTACATCTAGTACTGCAGGATTGGCAACAAATTTTTTTGCTGCCTTTATTTCTGCTGTCTGCTTTTTAACTTTACTTTTCAACTTATTTATTTTTCTTCTGGCAGCGATTATTTTAATCTGCAGATTTCTTTCGGCCCTGGAGAGCTTAGGCGTCCTAGCAGATATTTTCCTGACTGAAAAATAGAAAAAAAAATACTTTTGTATGCGTAAAAAAGTAAATGTGTTAAATTATACACACATTGTACACAGTTAAACATAGAGTTAATTGTATTTGTATCATAGAATAGAAATTTAACACTATGCATAAAAAGGTGGGCGTATCCCTAACGGCGATATCTACCAGAAAACCTTTCATAAATTTATATAAATACTAGCTGACCCGCGCAACTTCGTTTGCGTCACATTTTCCATTAATGCTCCGCTCCTATTTGTCTTGGCATGATGATATATAGCCTATAATAACCTTCCTCGATAAATGGGTTATCTAACACTGAAAGAATTTTTCAAATCGTACCTGGAGTTCCTGAGATTAGCGCGTTCAACCAAACAAACAAACAAACTCTGCTGCTTTATAATATTAGTATAGATAAAGCATAAGAATATAAACAATAAACATGAAAAAAAGTTTCAAATCATGTTCTTCTGAACTTTAACGATTTTTTGTTTCCTTACTATTTTTTATTCTAAAAAGATAAAAAGCTCACCTAAACCCTTCAGAACACTCTTTTTGATTTGAGGAGTAGTTTGCGGTATTTCCTGGCATCTCATGTCCGAAACTGAAATATTAATGTGCACACTTTTAGCAATGTAATCAGAATCAGAAATAATGTATATCTATACTAATATACTAAAGCTGAAGAGTTTGTTTTTTTGCTTGAACGCGCTAATCTCTGGAACTACCAGTCGGATTTGGAAAATCACTAACCACATTCATGAGGAAGACTATAGGCTATACGGGAACGGGATATAAGCGTACGAAGTCGCGGGAAAAGGCTAGTATGCAATATTTTGTAAATGGGCAGTCGATTTTCAACCAATTAACAAGCAAGTCCTACCCAACAAGGCGTCAGTATGTTTGTCAAAAACAATGTTAAGTTTGTTCTTGGAATAAATTCCGTCACGTTCTTGGGAAGTTACAGAGAATTCAAGTTGTTTGTAACTTTGTTTGTAAAAGGAAATCTCTGGAAATACTGATCCTATTACATAAACTCTGTCACTAACAGAAAGTTACACTATTAAGGAGTAACATAGAATACTTCTGATGCCAGAAAAATTAATGGTTCCTATGGGAATCTCCATGCGGATGAATCTGCGAAGCGCAGCTAATCAAAGATAATTTTATTGTGAAGATCATGTGACATCAAATTTATTTTATATAAACACTAGCTGTGCCCGCGACTTCGTCCGCATGGAATAAGTGTTATTTTATATATTTATAAAATTTCTAAAATAAAAGTAAAAATGTTATTTTGGTATACGCACCGGGTATACATCCGTACGCATTTAGTAAAAAGCAGTTATTTTAATATTACAAACAGACTAGTGGTGTTCAAAGTTGCTTTATGGCAATCACTTGCTTAATGCTTAATGCTTTATATTTTAAGCAGACTATTTTATATGCTTTATTATAAGCATGCTTTTTTATATGTGCTCGGTACGGTACGTAAGTGTTACGCCCAAACGGGCGAGTGCGAATAAAACAAGCGCGGTGTTGTCAGAGCGGAATATTACATCGCGTTTATGAATAATTTATTAAGGAACAGTAAAAAAAAACAATGAACTTTCCTTCATACTTTCCAGGCTTAGGACTGTCTATAATTAAATAAAGTATGTTAGTGTTTAAAACAATTATAGGCGTATTTAAAAGTTCATTGATTGTATTTACAAAAACGATCTACATAAATGTCCTATCACTGTTTATTTACACTTTACACTAAAAAAGCACGAAGCATAACAACATTGTTTACGTAATTCGTAACGTGAGCCGCGCGAGATCGCGATATCGCAAGCGCTGCGTAAAATGATTTAGCAATAAAGCATGCGACCGAATCGCACGCGCTCGCATGCGACGACTGGCCTCGCCGCGCTGCGATCTGCGATGCGATCTGCGATTCTGCTATGCGCGGACAGAGAGAGACATAGCATAGAGTGCCGATATGTGCGACTGCGATGTAAAGCAAAAAGCAAATAGCAGCAAGTGAGAGCCACGATAGCATTTGCTTAATGTTATGTATAATAAGCACGGTGCTTTATTATGCTATATGCTTTATTATCCACCACTAAAACAGACACTCCAATTTTATTTATCTGTATGTATGTTTGTGTACATAGAGTAAGAGTATAATATAGAGAGTATAGATGTATAGATGCAATGACGTATTATTTAGAGACACGTCATACACCAACATCGCAGCGCTTAAAAACGGCGAAAATACTATATAGCTACTAATACGCATGAAGAAAGGGATAGAAAATATGTCACCGTACGGCGGGATGAATGTTGCTAGAGGGAGATAAATATACATCTTCAGTTACGACAGGTTGGTGCGTAACTAAGCGCAATGTGGCCAAATTGGCTTCATTTCATGTTGTCATTTTAGAGTGCGGACAACGTATCTATAGTTTTATATATCACTAGCTTCTGCCAGCGGCTTCGCCCGCGTGATCCCTAGCGAACATGTTCCCGGGATTAAAAGTAGCTTATGTGCTATTCCAGACTATAATCTATCTTTCTTCTGAATTTCATTAAGATCCGTTAAGCCGTTCTGGCGTGATTGAGGAACAAACAACCAAACTTTCACATTTTCATTTTTTCTATTGATTGTAGCATAATGAAACGTATACTATAACCTGCTCAGGAGTATGAATAATAATTGTACCAAGTTTCGTTAAAATCCGTCGAGGAGTTTTTGTTTCTATAACGGTTATACAGACAGACAGACAGACAGACCAAAATTTTACTGATTGCATTTTTGGCATCAGTATTGATCCCTAATCACCCCCTGATAGCTATTTTGGAAATAAATTTCATGTACAGAATTGACCTCTCTACAGATTTATTATAAGTATAGATAGAAGATATAGATAGATTGTATAGATGATATCAAAACTTACCTAAATGTTGTTCATTACTTTGAAAAGTAGAAGGTGGCACTTGCTCACATACCACTGCTTTCGGATCTGAAATATGTATTAATAAATCAGTGTTGCTCAAAGCTGGTCAAAAGTTGATGTTGTTGGTTGTGCAATTAAATAAGGTATAACTGTTTGTAGTATAAAGTCTTAAAATCACTGACTATTGGCTAGAAACAAATACATACATATATAGCGCATAGGCCTCCTCTTTGTGAGAAAGAGCGGGGGCTAATTAATCGGGACCCAGTTATGTATTCTCTTGCTATTTTTAAATCAATGGATTATGATGCAATTCACGGGGTCGATTTTTACTCCTTAAACACGCACGTGTGTAACTAAGGTTTATACTGTAAAGGTAGGTTAGGCACACCTTCTCCTAACCATTCAGCGATTACAGGCAATAATAGCATTCACAGGATAAGATAAGGTTTATATACTAGGCATAAATTTTAAGTCAAATTCACCCTTAGTAACAGTGCCAGCTATGAAAACCCAAAAATATATTGTCATAAACACAAAATAATTATTATACTTAATGCTTAACAGTACTTACCAATATTTTCTTTCTGCATTCTATTTTCTACAATTCTTGGAGATGTGTACAACTGCTGATGTGATTCAGGAGCTAAAATTAAATATATACAAATATAAATAATGCTTCGTAGTAAGTTCCATCCTAATTTCTCAATTTTTTCCCTTCCATCTAAAATTTCGTGCGTTAATACGAACTCTAGGAAGAGAAAAGAGCGTACCCATGAATTGGAATGCAGGAAGGATTTTATGGATTTCAAAACGGATATTATGAACTTTTTAGAGAAATTTGCCGCTACCCAAAACGATAATTTAATGCAAATTAGGATGGAAATTACTGAAATGAATGACGATATATAGGGTATTAAAATGGTGTCTGAGAAATTAACGTCTGATCTGAACGAGATTAAAAAGGAAGTTAATGAATATCTATAATAAAATCACAAATACTACACAAAATTCAGACTAAATTTAAGCATATAGAAAGCGATATCTCTCAAGTTACCAATATGCAAGACTAAGGGCGGGTTGTATCAAACAGTTGGTTAACGTAACATACGTACGTCAAAAAGTTACGATTACAGACGATGTTTGACGTTCGTTAAATTAGAAGCGTTGTTTCAAAACATTCTGGTATAAATTCCTGCTCATCCCAATAGCTAAGTTATTGACACGGGTCCTACCTAAATAGCTTTTTTGCATTCCACCACTAATTTGTGTCATCAGAAGAACTGGTATTGAGGAATTCACAATATCGTTCTATTTGACGCAACTAAAGTTACGTTAATCAGTGCTCAGACCATCTGTTAACGTAAACGTTATATTTTACGTGCGTTAACGCTGACATTTTGTGAAACAACCCAATTTTTTTATTTGACGATAGTTAGCACCATTTTTAACGTTTACGCGTGCGTTAAGTGTAGTTGAAAAAACCCGCCCTAAAATCGACATTCGACGTTTACGAGAACATCATCCTAGAACTAGAGGATAGACGTGAGCGCGAGAAACACTACTGGTCCGATTCCGACACTCAGGAACTACTAGTCCGATTTGAAAAATTATATAATAATAAAAATAAATAATAATATATCTTTCAGTATTAGATAGCCCATGTATCGAGGAAGGATATAAGCTACATATCATCACGCTAAGACTAAAAGGAGCCGAGCATTAATGGAAAATGTGACGCAGACGAAGGTGCGTGGGTCAGCTAGTAAAATATATAAAAGTAGTGCCAAAAATTATAAATAGATATTATGATGCAAAAAACTAAGACCTACCCGTAAACATAACATACCTACTGAAATAAGCTATTACTTAATAAATAAATATGAAAACATTCCGATGAGCTCCTCCTCTTTTAGAGTGTTGTGTAGTATGCGCACACCAGGCAAGTTTGACGAGATCAAGTGTATACTAAAGGCACTACCAAAACAACCACAGACACAGAACAGAACAGTTTTTTTCCCGTAATAAAAGAAAAAACACGGGTCAAATATTTTTTGATAATCTAACTGACGGACTAATTAGATTTTTTTAGGACACAAGCCTATTGTACGACAACCTACCAATAAAAACATAAAGGAATGTACTAAATTAATCTTAGATAAAAACAAATTAAAATCGCATATTGTCAGTACCTACTGTACCTACAATAGGTAACTATATAAAAATTTACAAAGCATATTGTCAGGTCATGTTGTTTTGTATACTAAGCCAGAGCAAGAAATAAGTATATATGTTAATTTATAAATCTCATTTTAAGTGAACTACGTTGTTCTTATCAGCAATAAAGTTCTTTAAACCTAAACCTAATTGGTAGAATGAACAATATGATAATGATAGACCTGCCAAGCTTAAATCAGACTTGCATAATAAGGATTCCATTCTAACAAATCTATTACACTTTACTTTTCATTTTACTTGCTATGCTAGACGCCACAGTGACACATTCTGATAACAAACCCTAGAAGAATAATATAAAATTATAATAATGTAATACCTGTAGATGTTGATGGAATTGGCTGATTTACAAGTCCCTGCAATGGTTTTCTTCCAACACACGGTAGTTTTGGTTGTGATACTAGATTGAAACCGAACCGAATTGAAATAATTTGGAATAACTGCATTAATAAAATTGCTAAGATGCTTTACAGTTTTTTAATTAGTTCAAGCAACAGTGGCCACTCATATAATTGTGTGGTTAAAATGTTTATCTCACGAATAAAGGCGAAAGAATGTACACGATTGTTACTTCTTCACACCAAAATGGCTGAACGAATCTAGATTCAAATTTCAAGTCCGGAGGGAATATGTTCCCTCGAAATAATTTTTGACTTTCACAACTATATCATTAGCTTTTGCAAGCTAATGATATAGTTTTATAAGTCTAAGACTATATCATTAGTATTAGGATTTATGTTTAGTATTAGGAATTATAAAGTAACATTATTGATGAACAAACCTGGCAAATATAAGGTAAACGTACCAATACTCGTCAGATTTCGGAAATCACTGACTTTGAAGCACTACTGTGTGTTAAATATTTAACAGACAATGAAAATTTTTGCATGACGTGTTAGAGAATTTATTCGTTATTCTAAGTAATTAAGTTTTTTTAATAATTTTGATGGGTATAAGTACTTATTAAGGCAAAAGTAAAAAAAGGGCGATTTGTACCAATAGTCGTCTGATTTGTACGGATACTCGTCAAATATTCCCAGTACTCGTCAACTTTTAATGCTAATATAAACTCTCTGCTCTTGAACATAAAGTTCAAGATAAGTACATTTTTTTGTGCTTGAATTTGTTAAACATGCTTGTGCCTTTGAAACAATAGGTAGATAGATAGAAAACCAAATCCTTATTTAGAATAGCAGGTTGTAATCTGTTAGAAGAGCAGGTATTCAATAAAAGAGATAGTTGCATTTTAATTTATATTCCTAAAAACTTGGAATCACAAAATCAGTCTATAAATATATGTGATATTTCTTAATCATGCAGTCATGTGCATATTGTAGCGAAATGAAACTCCGGACTTTGCCAACGTAACACGTAAATTTATTCAAAATTACAAAAAAAAAATGGATATATAAAAGGTACAAAAAGACACCAACAATAGGCACGGTTCTTTAAATTTAATAGGTAACGTAAAAAAAGCCTGATATTGTGGTTACAACCAAAAATGGCCTAGGAGCTACTCATCAAATTGCCTTGAGAATGCGGCGCTACGTTGGCTTTGTAACTCCTAGACAATATGTTTAATGGAAAAAAAAGAACTTAAGCTAAATATAAAACTGCAGTTGAATAATTAATCTATCTTCCTATATATTTATTTAGGAGCACGACGAATACGGGACCAAGCGGCTCTAGTCTATCCTGGGATCGATACCGTCGTCTGATCGATATCGGTACTCTGTAGATATATGAACACTTTTATAATAATTTATGAAACCATATTTATGACTAGCTGACCCGCGCAACTTCGTTTGCGTCACATTTTCCTTTAATGCTCCGCTCCTATTTGTCTTAGCGTGATGATATATAGCCTATAACCTTCCTCAATAAATGGGCTATCTAACACTGAAAGAATTTTTCAAATCGGACCAGTAGGTAGTTCCTGAGATTACCCCCTACATACAAACTTACAAACATACAAACTTACAAACAAATTTTACCTCTTTATAATATTAGTATAGATTATTCGATAGCACAAGGTATCCGGTAGATCAACAAACATTGATATGTAAATCTATACTAATATTATAAAGAGGTAACATTTGTTTGTAAGTTTGTAAGTTTGTATGTAGGGGGTAATCTCAGGAACTACGGGTCCGATTTGAAAAATTCTTTCAGTGTTAGATAGCCCATTTATCGAGGAAGGTTATAGGCTATATATCATTACGCTACGACAAATAGGAGCGGAGCATTAATGGAAAATGTGAAGCAAACGAATTTGCACGGGTCAGCTAGTTTAGTTATAATTTCAGGAAATAAAAAAATCGGAAAACTAAGTTCTTGAAAGATTCAACAGCCACTGATATGCCATAGCTATCAAATTTTCAAATGATTTTTCATTGGTCTAAATTCAAATTAGCTCTCAGAAAAAGAAAAAAATCAGCTCAGAGGTAAAAATCGAAAAGGTGGAATGTCGCCATAACTTTAAGCTGCATCTACAATGCTGCAATATGTAGCACGAGTAAATTTATTATGTGTCTAAAATACTTCAATTGTAAAATCAGTTCTCTTAGACCTACTTAATAAAATAATCAGTTTTAACAAAAAATTATATCCACATTCATTTACATAAATTTCCGAGAAATAATTACTAACATTCATAAATATGGTAATCTTGTCATTCATTAAAACTTATGAACTCAGCAGCCGACTAAACTACGTCCTTTAATCTTGTCATTTAATGTGGTCCTCGGCACTTTAAATTTTCTTGCTGCATCTGATGTTGTGGCCCCTTGATCTACAGCTTCTATGGCTTTTAAAAGGTCCTCTTGCTTGTAGTTTCTTTCAGTCATGATCTGTAATTAAAATTACGATCATGCAATCACTAGGTTAATACAATACGCGTGACGACATGCAGTTATTTCGAACAAAAAGCATAGTGTAAGAGCAGTCAATTTTTGCTTGCGACGAATTGTAATCCAAGCATAGTAGAAGCAAAGGCAAGTGGAAGACCTACTTGTACCCAAAGCGGTAGATATGTATCGCGTGTCCTTAATCGAATGGCGGAGGCCTATAGCGGCCATGTGGCCAATATATAGGTACCTACCTAACAAAAAACGCACGTAGAAAGTGCATATAGGAAACAGGGGGTTTTAACCATTAAGAAGCGAAATAATTTAATCGAATAACATGACTGTGTGTACGTGCATCTACATAGAACCAGCACAGTAAAATACACCCCTAAGAAAAAGCTTAAAAGAAACGCAGTTTTATCAACAAATGTAGTCTAAACCTTAAATATGTTTGTACTAGAGAGTTAACAATTTTGTAAAAGTCCCGATATTAGCTATTTATTCGCATTTTGTACTGTAAAACACAAAATATCTTCATTATGACGAGTTTAGGTGCAACTTTTGAGCATGTCCCAGTAGTCGTCATAATAATTCCAAAAATGACGGGTTTTGGGTCAATCAGGAGTTTTAAAGTACCAATAGATGTCTCATTAAAAAAAAATATCTTCTATGTTAAAAGTATTCCAAATTGCAAATTATATCGTTAGCAAATAAACTTAACTAACTTATTAAACAAAGAAACTTACCGCAGACCCCACTGGAGTTATTTAAATCAAAAAACAAAACCACGTGCTGAGTTTCACGTTTGACAGCTGAACTTCACGAAAAAACGATTTTTTTTGGGCACACAAGTTTCGACTAACATATCTCCGAAGCCATGACTGTTAAAACTCAGTATTGTCATTTCAATTGTGCAATATGTTACCAACAATATGTTGCCATATAAACCGGCCCATTTTAAGTTCAGTAGAAAAAAATATACAACTTTTTAGATTAATTGTCGACTATTGGGGCATGACGACTTCACCCGCGTTTACCTTAATGTTGGAACTGCAATATTGCTTATTCTGTTATTGCGACATAGATATTTATCTTGAAAGTGCCTGTGACATACTCGACGGTACTTGTATATGTGTGCATTATCAAGGCCCAAAATATCACTTCCAACTGAATACAGCCAGGTATTGAATCTTATTCCGTCTTTTTTAGGATTCGGAAATCCATGAAGAACTGCATGCATGCCTGAAACAAAGTGCATATAGTTATAAGTTTATATTTCTATCAGTTTAGTTTTGGTTTTAGTTTTATTGGTATACAGTGATTGCAAGAGGTTGTGCAATTTGGAGTCTAACAAGATTCCGGGACTCATGTTGTTTTCGAATTTTATAGAATTACTTTCAAGACAAAGATCCAATATTTGACTATGAAAATGTGGCATACCTCCACTGTCCTTGCACCCACGAACGCAGCAGTGCTTATCCGATGACATGATGCACAAAGAGTCCTATCTCAAACTTATCAAAACACTCGAGTCCGATCTCAGTTTTGGCACAACCACTCAAAAATCACTTTCCGGTCACAAATATGGATTATCTGGAGGAACTTTTGCTCAACTCAACAGAAATCGCACATGAAAAAACAGAAAGATCACAAAAATAAACAAATATCGGAAAATACCGGGCGCAAGCGTCAGATATTGGCAGACATTTGTAATTTGGGGTAACCAGTTTAATGCTAATAAAACTATCATTGTAATTATACCATCCTCATAATGAATTTTTGCAAAAAATATTGCAATATGTGTTAAATTAATAAATAAAAATATAAAACTAAATGCTGTGCGATAAATGTAATTAAAACCCGTGACAATAATACAAAATTGAAAATATTTTTGGAAATAATTTCACAGAAATTGATGAAAAAATTACTATTTTAGTAGTAATAAGCTACCATAATTATGCAATGTTGACAAATTCCGATTTTATTTAGCGCCATCTATTCGAATTTATGTAAACATTGCTTCAGAGCTGCCATCTCGTTTTTCGAGTTGGTGTAAAAGCACGATTATAATCCGCCAATATTAAAAAGCATATTTGGAGTTACTTGGTTCAAAGCCTACTATATGCTCCGTGATTTTTTATCATTGTACTCATGGCTGTCCCCAGTTTTTTATACTAAGATTGTACGCCCTGGTTAAGAGCCCCGCGAACAAAGCTCGCAACTGTGAGTTGAGGCTAGTACAAAAATCGTTCGCGGAATATTGCCGTCTCAGTTTGACAAAAGATAAGCGGGGACGGCCGCAGTGCACAGCCTTGTGTGTGTGCGTGGATAGATAGCTATTGCTGTATTCGTGTCATTCATTCTACACGACTCGAGTCGAAGGCATTTAATTTTATTAGTAAAATAATACCTTACCTACCTATGTTCATTATTTTCTTTAATTTTGTCGGATACTTCTATTCTATTCTATTAGGGGGTTTTGGTTTCCGCACTTAGTCCTGACGTTGGACCATTGTACGTGAGCCATGGCGGCCGTCACTCCAACCATCCAACCTCCCTCCAGAAACAGATAAGTTTTCTCGGTGTGTTCAGGATATCTGTGAGCAAGTTTGGTGACCCTATAGTTTGCTTCCGTATTTCGGCGACGCCCTCACAATCAAGGAGTACGTGCGGTACCGTTTCTTCCCCCTCCATGCATGCTCTGCATAGAGGGCTGTCCGTTATGCCTATCGTGTGCAAGTGTTTATTTAATGAGCAGTGACCGGTGATGGTCCCCGTCACCATTCGCAGGCTCCGCCTATCCAGTCGCAGAAGGCGCCTGGTTAGTTTTCGGTCCAGGTTTGGCATGACTTCCTTGGACTGCCTGCAGCCTGGTGCCAAGGCCCACCAGCGTTCCGCTTGTTTGTGGGTGTGTTCACGCAGCCATGTGCGCAGTTGGACGAAGGGGAGCGGTACTATGGGTTCGGGTCCAACAGCCACGGCACCAGATCCCCTCCTGGCCAGTTCATCGGCCGCGTCATTTCCCAGTGATCCGCTGTGTCCCTTTATCCACTGCAGCGTCACGGTGTTGCGGTTGGCCACCGTGACGTGTTCGAGTGCATTCTGGCATTCTTGTATGAGTTTCGAGGTAGTGTAGCTTTTCTTTAGTGATTGGAGGACTGAGGCACTGTCGGAAAGTATCCTGATGTGGGTGTCCGTGACTTCCCTGGCCTCTATGGCATGAATTGCCAGGATAATGCCCACGCATTCCGCCTGGTAGACGGTGTTGAGCTTACCTAGCGATCTGGATATTTTAATGTTGAGGTCATTGGAGTAAATTCCAACTCCCGTACCAGTACTTGTCTTTGATCCATCAGTATAGATTCTTAGCTCGTTGGGACCTGAGTGGTCGTCCAATTCCTCTGCTAGGACTATGTTGTAATGTTTCTTAAAGTGGTGCGTTTTTTGAACTCTATCGTTGGGTGATGTCATCATGGGTTGTCGTTTAACAGCATCTTCCATGATGCGCGTGTGCTTTATTCTAGAGTCTGTACCTAAGGTTCCAGATGCGCTGAGCCTGAAGACCGCTAGGGCCGCCACCTCTTGCACTATAAGGTGCAGTGGTGGTAGTCCCAGCATGGCCTGCAGGGCCGCAGTGGGTGCTGTTTTCATGCTACTAGTGATTGCCACACAGGCAAGACGTTGCAGTTTTTCAAGGTCTTTTTGTGCCGTGCTCAGGTCGGTCCTGGGCCACCAGACTAGAGAGCCATATGTGATTATTGGTCTAATAACCGTGGTGTATAGCCAGTAGGTGATACTGGGGCTAATCCCCCAGTTCCTACCTAGCATGCGTTTGCATTGCCACATGCAAATACTGGCTTTTGTGGTGGTGAATTCAGTGTGCTTTGCCCAGTTCAACTGCTTGTCCAAATAGACTCCCAGGTATTTGGTTTCATTTGAGAGGCTTAGGGTGGTTCCGAAGAAGTGTGGTAATGCTAGTGGTAGCAACTTCCTCTTTTTGGTGAAGAGAACTAGTTCAGTCTTGGTGGGGTTCACTGCCAGTTCGTATTCTCTGCACCAATCCTCTACTATTTCCAAGGCTTGGCGCATGAGATTACATAGTGTGTTCTCATGTTTTCCGTTTATTATTATGGTTATGTCATCAGCGTAGCCAACGGTGAAGTAGCCTTTATCGTTGAGTCTTCTGATAAGATTATCAACGACGAGGTTCCATAGTAGTGGCGATAGGACGCCCCCTTGGGGGCAACCTTTCGCCACGATGGCCCGAGTTGTGTTATTTATTGTGACTTGTATTGCTCTTTGTTTGAGCATGTTTGTGATCCATCCACTCAGGGTTGTGTCTACACCGTGCCTTCCAAGGGCCGCGCTAATACTCCTAAACATGGTTTTATCAAAGGCGCCCTCAATGTCAGTAGGGTAAAATTGGGGCTTCTGCATCACTCTCCTCGCTACGCTCGGTTCGTGATGCAGAAGCCCCAATTTTACTAACGTGAACAATCCCAGTTATCCCCTACTTGCATTAAGTGCATATCATTCGGTCTACAATTCAGTTGTCATCCAAATAACATCACCATTTTAAAAATTTATATTGATATATGCGAAATCTTGTTTGTTGCATTGATAGTCTACTATTAGTATTTAGAATATACAGTGTCACAAGTCTTTCATTAAATAAAACTAAAAAATAATGTTTATTAAAAAATATATTTTTGTGTTCTGAAACAATGAATGGAATAAAAATTTGATACAAAATTAAAAGAAATAAATTTCATTTCCTGACAGTATCTGGTAGCAATCAATATCTTCTAATGCAATATCTTCAAATGGCAAAGCAAGCTCATGTTCGGTATCACTCTCCTGATGGAATAAATCTGCTGCTGCTGTCGATATATTACTCCCACTTGTCTTTGACGAACTCACAATCGATTTTTCATGATCAGCTTGTTTGTCACCAACTTTAACGAATGTGCGAAGATTCTCACCAGGTTCGCTTTTGAGTAAAAGTTGGTGAGTATTTTTCAAGTTAGTTTTCACTGAATCTTCATACTTCTGGTGAAATAAATCTTCTGTTTGGGTTATATTATTATCCTGATGTTTTAATTTATCTGTGTTAGATGTTTTTTCTCTAGGGTCCATATCTTGAATATAAATTATCTCGCCCTTAGCATTCTTGAAAACTATTTTACGAATCCCATCTAAATCAGATTTCACTGAGTGAAACATTATAGATTATATAAATTAATTTAGTTGTTTATTTATTTAGGAGATAAATTAAAAATTGATCCTTTGGATTGTAATGCTCAGATTTGAATTGCTGTGATGCATGATGCTTCTATAATATATACACAAATTTGACTCATTTTAAGTGCAAATCAATCTGTCTCTCTCTCTCTCTCTCCCTCACAAATTAAGTTCACTGATTGTCGAGCCTGTTTTTTTTTTTTTTTCTTTGCATGCCTGTAGCGAAAGTAATTGTTTATACTCTCTAAATATTCTTGTTCAATTATTACAATTATGATAGTGTAATGAGGTCTCATAGCTGTTACCACCAATTTATAAATATTTTAAAAAGATGAGTTAGATGGAAGGGATGATAAAAATGAAAAAAAAAAATTACCTATAAATAAACTTTATTATCAGAACACCATTTTTTTAAACACAATACATTTTTTGAAGCACATATTGAGTTATGATACATACAACTATACAAATCTTTAGAACATTTATAATGATCATACAGATTTAGCAAACTAGGACAACCTTTATCTTCTAAATTAATCACATTATTATTATTATTATTATTATTTAAAATATTTTTTAACCATAACACTTTTTCAAGACCTTTAATATAAATACATTTATCTCTTAAAAAATCTGAAATTAAACACTGACAATTTGAGTAAGGTATAAATCCTTCACCCCAGTATATCTTCCTGTTACGTTCAATCCACGCAACTTGCCGTCTTTCTTGTTTTGTCAAATCGTAAAATGGGAATGGTGGCTTTACCGCTTGAGGAACGAAAGAGACTATAGTATTCAAAAAAAATTTTGGAGTAAAAATACCAAAGGGACTGTAGTATTCTTTGACGTTTGATCGCGACCCGTCACAAATTATGTCCATTTCTGTCTAACACACGGTATTTTAATCCTTTTGCTCTTTTCCACTCGATTTATTGACATTTCATACATGCTAAAAATACGAAACACGCCACAGGCGAGTCCATTTTTAGAAAGAAATTAAATGTTTTATTCAGTCTGTGGTATGACGCGAGTTGCGCGATGACGTAGTGTCGAATAAACTTGTTTATTATGTTGTTTGTGAGTGAATTAGTGTTAAGTAATGTTTTATGGGTGCATTGTGATGTGATTAATGTGTGTGCAAGTGAAAATAAACATGTTGGTAAGTATTAGCATGTTTTTTTATGATTTTCCTATCCCTTGTTACACAAGGCGTCCATGTTGTCAGAACGCTATCGTAATTGATTAATTATTAAGTCTAGCTACTTGTTCAGACTAAAAAGTAATTATTATCGCATTTTATGTTTACTGGGCAATAGATTTCAGCCAAAACATAAACAAAACAAACGAAATTTACGTTATGATTAGAATTTTTGTTCCGTGGGTCGGAAGGTAAATAATGCAAAATGGCGGGAAATGGCTAATGTTTGGTGGTAGTTTTTTTTTTTTTTATATATGTTTTTGTACGGTGGAGTATGTTGTTTGTTATTTATCGTTTTTAGATATAACCCAGCTACCCATACAAGTCATAAAATATATATGTTATCGATTTACTTTTTAAATTATTCCTGTTCAAAGTTCACGTAATGTGTTTTTTTCACCAATATTCAATGTTTACAAATTAGTTAAAAAATATAGAAACTAACCGTTATCATACACTTAACGTAACTATAAGGAGCCGTTTCTCAGCTATACAAATAACAATACACTTGAGTGGTAGCTCTAATAGGAGGCCACTAAAAAAAGGTTAACGTAAACATAAACATCTGGCTTGCAGCTGCGCGCGCTTTGATATTTGGCGCCTGTGCACTCGACGTTATCACGTGACTCATGCTCGCCGGTGGCCAAGCGGTTAACCTCTGGCGGACCGCCGGGTGAAATTTCACCCAGCAAGTGAGTATTTCTGTTGAGCCCCGCTGGGTCCAATTGGACCCAGCACACCGCGACTGATTAAAACTTTATTTTCGTGTTTAGTAAGCTTTAGAATCGTTTGTCTACGAATATTCTCTATGGCGTATAAAATTTGCCGACTCTAGAAAAAAAAACATACTAAAAAGATGACACCTGACATTTCTAAAACTCTTGTCAAAAGTTTCTATGTCTCGGTGATTTCGCGCGCAATGGTGAAGTTATTTTAGTGAATTTTGTGTGTTTTTAGTGCAATATTCTAAGGTAAGTGGATAAATAATCATTTATCACTATTTCCTACAAGTATGTAGCTAGTTTTTTGCATGAAATAACATAACAAAACTTGTTTAGTTGAGCCAACAAAAGTTACGTAATTTCGAGTGTTCGCTAAGGTCAACATTGTTATTGTTTGGGTTTCTGGCAATGTTTACAATTAAAGTAAGCATATTGTAACGATTTATAGTTAACAATGCGTTGATGAATATATAGGTAGTATTCTACAAGCTTTTCCAATTGGAATCTGTTTGATATAACTCTGATAATCGTTATCAAAATAGCGCATTGAATTACGCAATAAAAAACAACAAATGGCGCCGCGCTTTATGAAGTTTGAGCTTGAATATTGCTATAATCGGCTATAGAACTCGTATAAAAGATCATTGTCATTAGATTACTTGTCTTTTCATAAGCTAGATCCCAAAAATTGGTGTAAATTGATGCAATAGTTTTGTCAGAAATAACATAAACAGCAACATAACTACATTCAGCAAGTTCTCTCATTTCAATAGGATATATTTATTTCTCGAGTACTAATAAGAGTTTTGTTTATACTTAATTTCATGACGACATAATTATGGAACCCGAAACCGTTTCAACTGCTCGGATACAAGCTACAGAAACGCCGCGATAACGTTTTAAGTGGCTCGGGTCAGATTACACTTACGGTAAGCGACCGCCCGCGGAGCGGCGCGGGACGCAAGGTCCGCAAGGGTAGTGACGTATGAAATGTGTGAAGTCCGCCAGAGGTTAAAAACACTTGTAATTTGTCGCCACTCAATATAGCAATTTCTTTTAACACAAATTCATTAGCTTCTGTTTTAAAGCCTTGGACGTCTACAATGGCAGTCATGATAATCGGCGTACTATGTTGCTCAGAGGTTTGTATTCCACAAGTCGATCGTTTATAATCAAACAATATGCAGCAGTGTTATCGGGTATTGGCGCCGAACATTCAATTTCAAGCCGAACGTCTACTGGACCCGATTTTAAACTATCGTTTTGCCTTGAACAATCTAAGATGAATAGGGGAGCCTTCTCTTTAAAATCTTTTAGATTAAGCAGCGGTTCTGCTGGACAGTTGTAATAAGACTGGCGAAAGGAGATCGGCAAACAGTCCTAATAAATTAGGCCTCAATAAACAAAAATGAAATAATTTGGGTTTTAAAGGGGTAATATTAGTCTATAGCCCTGTGCAATTAGTTTTTCGAAATAACATGGGATGTGAAAATGAAAAAAAAAAACTTTATTTCAGACCGTAGTCAATAAACCCCATTATCATATTGTTACCGCTCTTTTATTAGGTTGTGGGTTTTAGAGAAACATTAAAAGTACTTTGCCAGGCTCTATCTTTGTAATATGAGGTGAAACTTACTTACAGAATGTTGAATTTATATTCCTTAGCTGTGCATGATCAGGGATTTAAAAGAAATAATACGAATTCAAGTTTACAGAAAATATTTTATTAATTGCTTTCCACATCATCATAAGTGATTAATATATTATCGAGATGCTGGGCGGGAGGTACAACATTGTCCTGGTACCTAGCCCACCCTAAGTACCATATTATGGATAAAATATGTGCACAGCAGCCTACTGTTCTCTTGCCCACATTGCAATTGCAATAGTGTTGCAATATTGCGTCCCTACCGTTAAGAGAGCCGTCGACCAAAATATAAACAAAATATATTTTACGGCCTATATGGCGCGATTGAATTTTGCTTCTTAGCAGCCAAACACTATTTTCAGTCGACAGCTCTGTCAGTAAACTGCTGTCAACCTCTCTGCATACTTCGATTGTGTATGATCCATTGGCCCTTATATGCTCGCCGTAATAGGAACGTGCCTGTTTTATTTGGTACGTGCCTAAACATACCAATATCAGCTCATTGTAGGTGAGCCGGGGAAAATCACTGACATTATTATCTTCAACATTTATTCTTTGGAAATTCGTTCGTCTTCTGTTTAAGTTATTACTAATAACAAGAGTACTTAAATTGTTATCAGAGTACATTTTCTGATTTATAATACTAAGGATTTCCCCAGCATCATTCCTGTCTTCGATAAGAGGGTGAAAGGCATTAATTAAGGCAGCAGCCACAGAAAAATCTTTCATCAAATTGCGAGATGCGGCATTAAAATATTCTTGACGAAAAATCTTATAGTCTCGTTTAAACCTACCATTAATCACTTCTATGACCCAACGACATATTGTCACTGCCCTGGAACGATTAGCCTCCAATGTAGACAGTTGTGTTTCGCCCTCTTGAACTGTAGCTGGTGTATAAGCACGATACCCACAATCGTTGAGTAATGACAGAGAATCTCTAAAGCCCCTATCCAGTATAAAAACATCATTTGGCGCAAAAAATCTTCTTAAAGGTTGATTTTCATCACGAAATTCTTTCAACATTATTTCAGCATCTGATGTTGTTGCTGGATAGGGACCAAGCACTTCAATAATATAACCGTCTGTACTGACAATTATAAACATTTTTACTAGGTTTCGATACTTGTGTAACGAATAAGTGTTTTTTTGATACAAGTAATTGGTACTTTTTTGTACATATACATAAGTACCATCGGCTATCACAATTGCTCTGGTTCTATTGTTATCTCCATAAATCCCATTGGGTATAGAAAGGTTTCTCCGTGTAATCTGTTCCCTGTTGGTGTCACTTAAACCTAAGTGCATAGGGACATAGTCCTGTATAAGCAAATCTCTAGCCCGTGATATTAAAGTCGATGTTGTTCTAGTTGGTATTTGAATTAAGGAAGAGATTCTTTCATATGAGTCCCCTGTTCTTAATTTAATTAAATATGCTGCTAGGGCAAGTGATCCATTATGCATTTGTGAGAGCCGAGGTACTTCATTAAGAATTTCAGCAAATTGCTGTTTAGTTCGACCAAACCAATAGTGAACTAAATGGTCTGGCATATTCTGAATATTTTTAAAATCTATACTTACAGGACTTGTATTTAATGTCACCAAGTCCTGTATTTGCAAAGCAGTAAACATGTGGTTACTATTGTATGGAGGATTATTCAAAAAATCCCATGAACCTTGACTTAAATGTCTAGAACATACACGGTTATTGTTAGGGACATAAAAATTGTAGTTTTTTAGTAGAAATTGTCTTAAAGACAATGGTATGGTAAGACGTTCAGTGCGATGGCAGCCCGAGACAAAGCAACGATTTTGTGACTCTGCAGCTCTTGCATACAATGGCATCATTATCTGATCTCGAACATTTGGTGGTTCCTCAATAGCAGGCTCAGGAATAGGATCGTCGTTGGACTCTCTTGATGTTCTGACTACATGTGGAGCTCGGTCAGCACGTTGCCAGCATGGATGACAAATAGAGCTTGTAGCACTTACCTATAAAAAGAAAAATATTTTATTATATATTCTATCAAAAATCCTAACACAAACTCAGAAAAATTCTAGAATCAGCGATTACACTAGAAAAGAAATGAACTTTTTTATATGGGGCGCAATAACACTATGCAAACAAAATGACTATTTTGAAAATCAATCATACTTATTTCAGTGGAACATATTATTCTAGAAAAAAATATTGAATGTGATTCATTTATATGAGGAGTAATAACACCGTACATAACAAGCCAGGACTACAAACTTTTTTATTGTTATTTTAATAGCTATATACTACTGTCAGATTATAAAGTACTTACTTGTCGAGGTTGAATCCATTCTGATATAACATAAAAAATATGGCTTTCACGCTGAGAATGTTGGGTCAGTGTATGGAATCGAATGCGCAGTAAAGATCTTCCACAATTAATGCAAACATGACGATGGCCAACATTCGAGTTAGATCCAATACTGGAATCAACACTAGTTCCTGGCAATGATTGTGTAGCTACCATCCAGCAAGAGTCGCACACATGGTCCGATGGAGTGACCTGAAATATAGATTAAATATAAATATACAAATACCTAATTGCTACATATCTTTGGTTCCAAAGAAGCACCTGCATATGCAGGTGCATATAATATGGTGGTGTGTTTTTTACTTGTATTTGTTTGTTATGAATGCAAGCATGTTTTACAATTAAAGAAACCAGTACTTATGTCATTTTAGCCCAATCTTGCAATGATTGTTTAAGTCTAATAATTAAAATAACCCTTCCAATTATTAAAATAACACTTACTTGTCGTGGAGATATCCATTCTCTAATGACTGAGAGTATATCGATTGAGTTCAGCAGGTTTCTTCTCATGCGAGCAGTTGATATGCCACAATTAATACAGCGGAGGTTATCCATCGTATAGAACAGGTAACAATATCAAAAGGCAAATTCGGAGTCCAAAATGCGTGCTAAGGTCAATAGGTCTGGAAGAAACGGGGTCCAAGAACGAAATAGGGTCGGTCACAAAGGCAGTAACAATTGTCCAAAAACACAGCAAGGGTCGGTAATTATATGTGGCACACAAAATAAACATAAAAAGTAAGTCCGAGCAACACGAGCGCGAAACGTTATGCCGGCAATCTGTTGTTGACAACCGATTGTCGACTAGTGACAGCCGTATCGAGTGTTGCAGTTCACAAAAATGCAAATCGATTTTTCTAAAATCAAAAAAATAACATAACAACAACGAATAAAATACTCCATCTTTAATCATCGTTTCGCAATAAACTCGTATAATACTTTTTTTAAGTGAAAAGAAATATTTAAATCGAATATTAAAATACAATACAAACATTTTTATTTTAAAATAGCAGAATATGGCAACATCAGTTGTATTTAAACAACTGCAACGCGAGGAATACATTAATTGACTTTTTTTTTTTAATTCCTTTTTCCTAGGTTCTTTTAGGAAATGTTAAATCAGAGTAGGGCTTAAAATTATTTATATATTTTTTCAAATGGTACAATACTTTGTCTATCAGGGCCTGGATCTGCTGATCTCCTTTAGCATACATTTCATATAATATACTGTATTTGTTCTCAGCAAACTTTAAACATAAAGGTTCATACGGATAATATTGTGAATTTAAGAATAGGGTGACGTTTGTCACTTGACAATGATCAAATACTGAACTGTCTTTTATTTTATTGCTTTTTCTATTAGTTTGTAGGCAAAGAATTACATATCTAGGTTTTTCCAATTGTGATGAAGTTTTAACAGACCATGAGTGTTTTGTGGTTTTAGGCAGTAAAGGATATTCGTACAAATCCCAATTTCTAAATGCCATTTGAATAGGTTTATCTTTTTCTAAATGCTTCAATAGAGTCAATCGCACCCGATCTGAGACTTTTATGTGTGGTACCCTCCATTGTATTCTTTCTATTTCTATTTGGAAATGAGTTATATCATCAGTAAGAATAACGCTATTTAAGTTAGAGTTACTTCTATTCAATATAAGTTCATGTTTACAATTTATTATGATTTTATTGTAATCTTCCGCAAATCCTAAAACCTTATTTAATGGTATTAAAGCATCAAAATAACCATCACTTTTAAATCCAGTTAAGTTCCAGCCCCATAGGGCAGCTACTTTATTTTCAGCTTCATTTAACGAAACGTACGATTTTACTGTCGAAGTTATGCCTGAGTTTTTTATCCGATCTATTTCAATACCATTTATTTCGTACCTGATGTCTTGAAACAAGAACATAACAGAGTTATTGCTAAACGAAATAGATTTTTCAATCGGTTTTCCATCTTTTCCAAAGAGCTTTGCTCGTCCTTCGATATAAATTGAGCTGGCTGATGGTAGCACGTATATGTCTTGCTGATGAATGGGAATTCGGATTTCGTCATTTTCTCTAAAGCAGTTATTGTAGGGGTTGTAAGAATGGACTTCATAACTTTCGATCGAAGTATCGAAGTGCGGCAAGTCGTTAATCTGTAGTATCTTCATACTTTAAAACCTAGGGCTTTAAGAAAATCTATATTCGTTTTCGTTAAATTCTTCACTTTTTTCTTACGTCTGTGCACCTTTGTGGTTGTAGCAGAAATAAGACGTTTTATTTTGATCGGAGGGTATATATTATATAATATCATTTTATTTTCCTTAAGTGAAGACGCAATTGAATATGTTCTATCCAGTCAATGCAGTAACCAAACTGATCAACAACTTTAATAGATATAGATGAAATGATATTTTTGTTCACTGGGAAGTAAATAACGTTAACAGGTGTTTCTACGTACTGATGGTCTGCAGCAGCATTATATATAAATTCATGAATAATATGAGTTGGTAACCCGTTAGTGTACGACCCGTATATTAAATCACATTCAATTCTAAACACAGGTGAAGTATTTTTATTATTACTAAAATGCACTTTTGGTTTCGAATTCAATATTGAAAAGTTAAGCAATCCACACTCATATTTCCCAGATAAAGTCAAAGCAGGTTGAAAAACCGATTCTAATTCTGATTTCTTGCCAGAGATAGTCACTGTTATAGACATACTTGCATACTGATCACTTTTTGATAAAACTATTTATTTTATTCCTTGCCTACACCAAAACTTTCTTAAAAACTTTAAACAAATATGACCACAGTTAAAAGGGTGATCACCTTGTATATTTTCATAATTATAGTGGACTTTAGAGCCTAAGTATTTTATAAATTCCTTTGGGGGTTTAAGGTTCCCATAACTGTCAAAATATTCAATGTAATCATTATTTTTTGCATAGGCTACCCAATGAGAACCAGGATTTTTAGAACTATCTAAATTAATAACTCCACATTCCTTTTTCAACGGACATTTAGGGAGCTCATCTCTCATAAAAACACCTCTAAAATAGGGAATACCATTTCCATACCTTAATATATCAAGGTTAGTCAAGGCCCGTTTGGGTAGCCGATGTTCTAGTTTTTTTCCTTTGTTACAAAAATACCAAGACCATTTTTATGTGGTTTTAGATGTAGTCCTTTTCCGATGCAAAGTGACTCCATTTTTTCATTGTGTCTCTTCGATTCTTCATACAACTTTTTAGCCATCTTAAATTCATTTATAGTTTTAGCAATACCAGCTGCGCCGCCTGCTAAGGCTCCGGCGGCTGATAATCCCGCAAAAATAGGAATCAAAGGTAATACTCCGCCAGTTTTTGGTACTGGTATAACCCGAGGAAGTTAAATAGACGAATCATCAGCTAATTTTCTGGCAGCAGCAATAGCTAATTCTATCGCCATTTTTTTGCATTTTGGTTTTAATTTTTTCATGCGTTTTTTTGTCACAGATATAACATTTTTTAATTTCTTTTGAAGTCCTTTTCCAGATGAAGTTTTTCTCGAAGACTTTCGGACTTGACTTTTTAAGCCCATACCTGTTTTAATTTTTGCTAGCATAGCGTTACTTACTATATGTGCTGCGAATTTTTCTCCAGCACTCGCATCAGGAGCAACTAATCGTTCTTTTGACATTTTTAATAAAATTAAATCAGCCTTGTGCCGATCCCTTAAGTTTGACGACTTGTGATATGCAATATCGTGTTCTTTACAATATTCGTCTAATTTATTAACACCTTTATCCCCGTCTGCAAGTCTCTTAATTAATCTTGTACCAGGACCGCAATAATTGTATCCTGGTAAATGTAGTTCAAATGGTAGGTGGTTTATTAGCCAATTGAGAAGACTATTCTCTCCAATACACATTATAAGACTGACCAATAATGGAATAATCCTTAATACATATAATATAAATAATTATATCCTTAATTAAAAATATTATAAGAGATCGCCTATTACAACACATTCGATTTATCGATCCAACTATTTTCAGCAGAAGATAAACCTAACCATTTTACTAAAACCCTATTTCCTCTCCTTTTAAGAACCTTCTCGACTAGATATACATTTGGATGTTTTGTCTTCTGAAGCTCTTGAGCATAAAATGTTCCTAAAATAGGTTGACCTTTAATTGTATCTTCAATCAAATAGGTGATAGGAGTTGTATTTTGCACTTTTCGAATTTTAAATATTTCTGTCGACCAGTTAGAAGTATATCCTTTTTCAAATGTTGCTTTGTACTTACTGATACGCACATAATCACCTACTTTAAACTTATTTTTCACATTTAATTTTTTGACCAACCTTTTATATCTTTCTAATATGCGTTTTTCATTTAATTTATTGACATGTGCAGGAATTTCATCAATCGTCCGATGATAAGTGTGATTGTATTTATTAATAACATTATCGAGTGTGTCATTTATCCAATTATAATTACCTCTTAAACTGAATTCTTTATACAAGTTAGATTTCAAAGTTCGGATAAATCTCTCAACTATTGAGGCTTTTTTGGATGAGAATGTTGAATAATGATTAATATTATAAGACCGAATAAGTTTATTAAATGTATTATTATAAAACTCAGATCCATTATCAGTTTGTAGATTTCTAGGGACACGCCCTCTATCCAATAAAATTTTGAACGAGTTACATACATTCTCTTTGTTTTTACTTTTTAGAGGAAAGACCCAAGCATATTTTGAAAATGTGTCTATAACAGCTAGAATAAATTTAAAGCTTTTATTTTCTTTACTCATAGATTGCATATCAATTAAATCTGCTTGCCATAGATCATCTATATCTTTCATAATAACATTTCGTCGCGGAAAATTTACCCTAGCATTTCTATGAATCTCATATACAACATCTGCTTTGCTCATGATATTTTTCTTCGGATCAGGTATGTTGACTAGCTGATTCAGCAACTAAATTTCTTAACGCTTATATGATGAATAATAACGTTATACTGAATTGGATATATAAAGTTGCTAGTATTTATTCTTTAATTATGTTAGCTTCTTTTAATTCCTCAATAATAGATAAAATTTCATTATCGTGATTAGTATTACCAGCATCTTTGGAAGCCACTAACAATTTTAATCGTTCAACCAATTCATTTGGGTCATCCCAGTATACTAAATCGGTGTAGTTTTTATATTTCTTCAGTTTCGACAAGTTTCCTCCAAGCTTAGTTTTAATTTTGCCGTCGGGCGTTTCGAGAAATAAGGGTTTAATTATTTCACGATATTTAATGCTTTTATCACCTCTTATTTGACCGTTAGGACTAAAATGTTTTTTATGTGCATTTGTATAATGTAGCATATCTTTATAGACAATTTTATCTTCATTTGATATTAACTTTAGATCAGGTTTTCTTCTCAACAATAGTTCTTTCAGGCCTGGAGTTAAATTATAAGCTTTGTCGTCGATTTTAACCAAAATAGTGGTATCGTTATTTAAACTATCAATTTTAGAAAATGATACCACTGAATTACCCATGAATAAAGCCTTGTTAATACTTCTTATCCCAAACGGTATATTGACAGCATCGTGAATACCACAGACATCATCACCCTCTATTGATATTTCGTAATCATCTGTCAATTCCCTTTTAGGACTTTCAGCAGATTGAGTGCAAATTACTTTTGAGTTGTAACAGTCTTCAAACTTTGCAGATGAACAAGTATTAATATTATCCGTTTCAATTTCCTCAGAATTTGGGAGTATTTTACTTCCTTTATTTTTTATTTTTTCGAAAGATTTATTTGAATCAACCAGAGTTTTAGGGGATCTGTCACGGGTTTAAGTATTTTATCGAGTGACAAGTTCATTGATTGTTCCTCATCCTTAATTTGTTTTATTTTATTCTTTATGGACTCTACAGACTTTATTAATTCTACTTTAATATTTTTCTCCATGTTAAGTTACATATGACAACCGTACTCATCTGAAGAAGAAATAATACTAAATTTACTTTGTATGTTATTTATTTATATTTACAAACTTCACTCAAAATTTAAAAAATGTATCAAAATTCTGTCTGTATCTTCCACTATTTAACGACGATTCTTTGTTAATAAGTAAAAAATTATAAGGTTTTTTCCAAACATTTTTGCAAATATCTTTAAACTGATTCCATTGTAGATCACCACTCACATGTTCTTCATAAATATGTTTTAAATTCACATCATCTTGTTTGAATATCATAAGAAAATTAACATTGTCGCGTAACAGTTGTTTTGGAATTTTTGAATAGGTTTGGGATAAATAAAAGCAATCGATTTGTTTATGTCTACCCATACAAAAATAATTGCGAATATTTATTTGCTTTTCACATGCAACGTCATCAAAAATAAATACAGAATTAGGTGAAGCTTCACTTGGAGATATAACCTCTTTATCATTATTGAACTCATAGAAATTAATCTGCGGTACTCTTCTTAATACCTCGCTTAAGAAACGATATTTTGGTTGAAAAGAAGTTTTGGAGTAAAGATAAATGTGTTTAAATTTTAAACCATTTTCATGTAACAGTAAACTAATCATAGCATTGGTTTTACCGCAATTAGATGGACCGCATATTATACCTCGTATCGTATTAGGCAATAAAACGCTCGTGTCTGATCCAGTGAGAAGATTCAGTAAAATCAATATTATTAACTTTTAGAGATATGGGTTGCTTGATCAACTTCATCATACCGATTACTATGATGAACGGGCGACCTAAATATTTATATCTTTCACCAAAATATGTAAAACAAAAAAAAAAAAGAACGGCGTATGAACATAATAGTGATTGAGTGCAAGAACGAGTCCAAACCTGTTCATAGTTTTTAAGTCATTGAGATTATGTTTGCACCAAATATGTAAGGTAATGACTTAGAATAATAACGCATAGAAACCTAGTACGAGTGCAAATAGTGAGGCAACTAAAACTTAGCCTAATCCGTCAAACTTAGCCACCAGGCCGTCAGTACTCAATGTAACGTTCCGTCGAACACAGCTCGCGAGTAAATAATTGAAAATGACAGTTTGTTGCGTGAAAGGATGTTATAGCACATCAGGAAAACAAAAAAATGTGATAAAATAACATTTCACAAATAAGTACTCACATTCTATGCACTATTTTTACGTAAATCGATAAATAAAACAAAATTCTAATAACCTAACTTGTCATAACACAGTGTTGCTATTTGTGAGGAAAAAATACCCACATTGCTTTCATTCATGTTTTTCATTTTTGTAATTTTAAAATACAATAATTACTGTTAATTCATATCAAACCCGATGTTTTAACATTGTTTATAATTAAAACCCATCAAGCATTCTAAACGCATTGAACAATATCTCATTCTTTATGCGATTTATTTCCTTTTATTTTGAAATAAATTGAATTATACCTTCCGAAAAAATATGTCATATTACATGAAAAATCATGTTTACCTTTTCCAGTTCCCAACAACATAAAATACTTGCCTTGATAGCAAAATAGTAATGCGTCTTCCCATATTTTGTGGGTAACGGCTTAGTAATGGTATCACTGAAAGCTATATCTGTGTGCGTTAGAGGAACGTAGACACATTCGGCTCACGCACACAAAGAAAATGAAGTGGACACACGATTTTGCTCGGGTTTTGTTCTAGACGCGGCTTCTATGCGTTATTATTCTAAGGGTAATGAGTAACTTGGATCATATTCTCGACCGATACGCTCATTATACATCAGCAGAAATTCCATATTAAATGCTCCAAATAAAATCCAAGTAATTCAGCATTCAGTTGACTATCGTAATCCAGCGATATAGGACACTTCTATATCAATTCAATATTGTGTTAATAGTACCTACCTACATTTTCCTTGTTCAGGTAAGTTTTTGAATTAAACACAAATTTAAAAAAAAAATGTTAGGCTTCATTGTATTCATACTAATTTTTTTTTTTTTTTTTAGAATGTCTACTTCGCCATCCTACAGCCCTGTTTCGCCTAGTGAATTTGTAAATAATGTTGAACAAGAACAGTCCAGAATATCCGAGGTTAGTATATAGCTACAGCCTATTAACCTACAGATTTTATATAGAAAATATTCATATGTTTCCTTTCTTTTTTTTTTTTTGTTAATTAATTGCATTCTTTTTTTTTTTTACAGCACCACTCTGAGGGCCTCAATAGCAGCAATCTGCTATATTACGCCGAGGGAAACCGCAGCACGTATTTCGAAGACTTGGTAAATCAGCGACGTCAAAATGAAGACCTTCTCATCAGCAAAGATAATCAAGCTCCAACATTGAAAAAGATGAAAAAGAGGAAACTTTCAACGGACTCGTCATCATCATACGTCATTCGTCGAAATGGAACTACAGGCCGATATCTTATTAAATTGAATATATTCGACATTAAAGATAAAAACTTTGAAAATGTGTGTGATGTTATAAGTGATAATAATAACGCTTCTGCTAGTGTTCAATATGTGGTGCGCGAAAATTATGACGAAGTTATGGATATTACTGAGACTCTTATTAAAAAAATTAGCAGTAAGTTAAATGATGTAGAAATGTGATTACTAAAATAAAAATGAATTCTTAACATCAAATAGCTGTTTTATTATTTTTCCTTTGTGGGGATAGGTGTCTATTGATAACGCCCGTTACGCATTGCATAGCAATTAATACTGTAAAAGTAGAGATTTTTTAAAAATCCATAAAAACTTTAACCATGCGCTTCCTGTACCTAAAGTTGAAAAATGCAGAAGTGACCTTTTGTTTCCCAAACGGGCGACATAGTTTAAATAGAATTTAATTAGATAGGCTCTGCGTAATTATCTACATGCAATACGAATCTATTTGTAAAGGGTAAGGGTGAAGTTAACAAAAAAAAAAAAAATAATAATTTCATAATATTTTTATTTTATTTTTAATACAATAAAATTGGTGCATATAAAGTAAAGTAAAAATTCATTTATTTTCCACACTAATGAAAAACACAGTACAGACATTAAAATAATTAAAATAATAAAATATGCTTACACACTTAGCTTTTGTTTAATGCAATGTCAAACAAGACTTGTCATAAAGAAACTTTTTTTTTTATACGAATAGCTTTTATTACATTCATACAGTAAAATTGTTTTACAAACTAATAATAAAAATAGTGTATTCTAATAAAACATAGATTTTCTCTATAATACAGTTTTATAATGTCCCCAAGGTAATGTTTTACAACCATCTTGCAGTATTTGTCTTTTATCGTCATCTCTACTAAGTACAAGTTTATTAATTTTTTGAGTAAAAACATTATGATTTTTTGATCTAATAATACACATATTTTCCCTCAGACATTCATTATATTTTAAAGCTCTTTTATAATTTTTAATATTAAGTTTTTTGGTAACAGATTTTTTGATACCTTTTGCTTTTCTTATTGAGGTATTTATAGAATCTATACAGTATAATTTTGCTCTTAAGCCTACAAATTCAGATATGACATCACCACCCATTTCGTCCTTAAAAAAACCTGGTATTTTACAGTTGAGTTTAGGCATATTACATATCTTGTTTTCAAAGTTGCTTGTATCGAAATATTTAATATGTTTTTTCATGGCCTTGTAAAAGTCTTCTGTATGTATTACATACAAAAGACTATCAGTATCAGTATAACATAGTTTAATACAATTTTTGTAAATTCTTTTCATTACAGAATAGTGGAAATTATACAAATGAGACTTAGCTAGTTCTAAAATTGTAAAGCCAATATATATTGGCCGATCAAGAATAATTTTTGTTTGCTGTAATTGAATTGCAATCAGCGACTCAGTAATAACAGCCAAATTTTTAAAATTTGGTGCGCTTATGTATTTTTCTGCTCCGCAAATTTTATTAGTTTTATTTAATTCATCTTTCCATACATTAACTAATTTCACATCGACTTGTTTCCTTTTATTTTCTATTGTTTTTCCAAAAATAGAATTATTTTGTTTTTTAAAAAAGTCTTTTTCAAAATCTGAACTTGCTTGTTGACGCAATGTTGTATTTAATAATATGTATGGTGCTAAAAATGCATCGTGATTAAACGATAGTATTCTATGAATCTTGAGTAAAATCAGTCCATTTTTTAAACATTCTTACAAGTGAATATAATGTATAACATATTTATATTTGTCGTACAAATTAGCAATTAATTTTGGATTTTTACTACCAGGCGGTACAAACTTTTCAGCTGCAAACGGCAAATCAGCATGGTCATCATGTACTTCGGAAGGGTAATGTAAATCTACTTCGAGTATAAATCCTTTATCACTATCGTTGGAAACATTCATTAAATCAAATTTATTTATCTCTTTTTTATTGAGAAATGTAAAGTTCCCGGTTGGTAACTTTTGCATCATAGCATAACCATATAAATTAACACAATCAAGATAAACTAAGTAACTATTAGGCTCCTCATCATTATAATTAGGAAGGTATTTATTATTTGCCTTTGCATATCTTAATGAGCATTGAGCAAGACCGCCTCGAATACCTTTTTCTAACATTTGATATATTTCGATATCTGAAATTAAATCTAAATTAATTCCGGTGTATAGCAACATAGCGTCCCAACTTAATGAAGGTGAAGATACGTAGTAACATGGGTCAAGGTTGTAAAATTTTAAACTCATAGATCTAAATTTCTCAAACACATCACATAAAAGTAGGACATCACATTT
This sequence comes from Ceramica pisi, assembly GCA_963859965.1. Lineage (NCBI taxonomy): Eukaryota > Metazoa > Arthropoda > Insecta > Lepidoptera > Noctuidae > Ceramica > Ceramica pisi. Next base: position 1,755,681 of record OY982528.1, read on the forward strand.
TAGATAAAGATCAGTATATTCTCCTAAATTTGAAATATTAAATTCATTCCAAACTTTAAGTGCGTGTATATAATCTTCGTCTGAAACATTTTCAGATGTAAGATTATTATAAAAATACTTTTGATCAGGTAATTTGCTTTCTTCATAACAATCCCATGAATCAATATAATCATAACAGTAAATACCCTTTTTCCGAACTAAATTAAATAAATGCTCATCTTCGAAAAACTTGCGCATATTTTGAAAATCTTCTGGTTTCATTGATTTAACTAAATTATCTAGACTTGAGCTTAAGAAATTAAAAGAATCAATAAACTTTAACTGGGCTATGTTTTTACTATCGATTGGAACAAATTTTGTAAAGGAAATATATTTTTCTTTATTTTTGGGTATTAGATTTATTCGTCCACAAATAGTAGAAAGCTCTTTAATAAACAAATGACAATCATAACCAGATAGATTGTGAAATATTATAGGTATAAATGAACATGTTTTAGCATTTAAATTACATTTGTTGTGTGCTGGCCCTCGATATTTTCCCGTGAAATGATCATGATCTGCAACAACTATATCCGTATCAGAAATTTTTTTTTTACATAGATAACACATCTTTGCATTGTTAAAAGAATTACGCTCATTTTCACTTATAACCATTGGATTTGAATTTGAAAGTATTTTATATAGCTTTTTTACGCTTCTGATAATTGATTTAGTAAACTTCTTTGAACAATCTGGTCCTCTATATGACACGAATTTGTTGATTTCAGGCTTAGAAAAGCAAGAAATATAATATGCAAAGCAACTTGCCTCATGAATTTGAACATTTTCAACATATAAAGTTTTATTTCTGTCTGAATATTCGCGTAATAAACTTTCAAAATCGCCGTAAATAACAATAGGGATTCTTTGGGTTCTTTCAAAATTAGAAAAATAAAGTTTTGTGTTGTCTTCAGGTAGTACAGTTTGCACTCTCGCACAATTATGATTTAATAATTTTTCCGATGTATCAAAATATGTGAAACATTCATCACATAAATGTATTTTTGACTTATGTTTAGTTAGTTGTTTGTGTACCAGTTTATCGAATTTTTTTATTAAACAAAAATGATTTTTCCCTTTTTTATGAATATAAAGTAAGTTAACATGCATTATTTTCCGTTTATCAGTTTTATACAGCGGTCCAGTAACTAGATTATTTGAGTCTAAACCGTAAATATTTATACTTATGTTAGGATTCAAATCTTCAAATAATTTTATATCCTCAAAACTCGGAGGAAATGATATATTAGTTGTATTCAGAACTTTAGAATAATGAGGATATGATTTTACTCTATTTGGATTAGCCATAGCCGGATACAAATGAGCTACAATACTCCAGAGAAAACAGTGATCGTCATAATTAATTATATTTAGACAAGATTTTGTTGTACGAATATTTTTAGGCAATGAAACATATGAACCAGCTCGTAAAGGGTTGTATTTTAAAATATTTATTTCTAAGTGACTTATTGATTCAATCGTCCAGCCTGACTCGCAAAGTTCAAACTCTGAGCATTTGTTTAAAATTTTTTGGACAAATGTATTACAAATGGATTTCACATTAGTATTTTGTAAAATTATTTCATACTTAGTATTAAAAGATTTTAGTGATATTTCGTTATTTTTTGGTAAAATATATGAAACAAACAATTCAAAATTAACTTTTAATGAAGTATTTACTTTTAACTTCTGTTCAATAAGATAGTAACATGTGTGTAAAATATCATTAAAAAAAAGTTCAGGTGAAATTATTTTATGCTGAGGATCTATTTTATAACTGACAATTTTATTCTTAAAAGCACATGCAATTACACGAACATTTGTGAGTTTAGTTTGCAACAAGTTATTAGACTTATGAATGTTGGACCTTTTGTGACTTGAATATTGTTTAACATGCGCATTACAGGACTGACAAAAATACATTGTATATGAAATTGTTTTTTTTTTTATTCCTTTTTTTTTTTTTTACTTAGTAGTTGTGTGATTTTATGTCTTTTTCTAAGGTTTTTAGTAATTGCTTTTGTTTAATCTATTTTATATTCTGAGCATGAAATATATTTATTAATTACTAGTTATCACATTTTTCTTGCTTTTTAATTTGGTTTTATGATAAAGATAGATGAAATTAAATTAAATTTGGTTTATCAAATGTATTTGTTACTTAAATAACTGCTCATTCTTTTTTTTTTTTGTATTTATGAGTTTTGCTTTACTGTTTTTTTTTTTGTATCAAATATATACTTTTTAAATAACTTCTCGATTCGATTTTTATGCTTTGTTTTATTATACTTTTATTATTTTATTGGTTTTTGCTTCATAGATTTTTGTTTTGTACTTATTACAAAAATTTACTTAGTGGCTTTTATTTCTTAGTTTGCTTTATATATTCATTTATTAGTTTTGCTTTTTTTCTGTATTTTGTTTTATTGCTTGATTTATAGTGAAGTAAATATCCTGTAAGAAACTTTGTATTAAAATTAGACCTTTTATAACTTAAAATTTATACTTCTTTTAATAACTTCTCGATTTGATTTTTATGCTTTTATTTATTGTTTTATAATATGTTTTTATTTTGTACTTATTACAAATATATTTCTTAATTTTTATTTACTAAGTAAGATTTTAGTATGCTTTTATTTCTTAGTTTACTCTATATCTTTATTTATTAGTTTTGCTTTATTTTCACTTTTTTCTTTATAATTAATTAATTTTAATAACTTTTCGATTTGAATTTTATGCTTTTATTTATTGTTTTATAATATACTTTCATTAGTTTTGCTTTATAGATTTTTTATTTTGTACTTATTACAAATATATTTCTTAATTTTATTTACTCAATAAGCTTTTAGTATGCTTTTATTTCTCAGTTTGCTTTATATCTTTATTTATTGCTTTTGGTTTATTGTTTTTTCTGTATTTTGGTTTATTGTTTTTTCTGTATTTTGGTTTATTGTTTTTTCTGTATTTTGGTTTATTGTTTTTTCTGTATTTTGGTTTATTGTTTTTCTGTATTTTGGTTTATTGTTTTTTCTGTATTTTGGTTTATTGCTTGTTCTGTATTTTGGTTTATTGCTTTTTCTGTATTTTGGTTTATTGTTTTTCTGTATTTTGGTTTATTGTTTTTTCTGTATTCTGGTTTATTGCTTGATTTATAGTGAAGTATAGATCCTGTAAGAAACTTTGTATTAAATTAGACCTAACTTACTCTAAAAATTACAAGAATAAAAAGTCATAAAAAGTAACACAGGTTTATCACCTAGCACAAATAAAATAATTATTAATTATCAATATAGAAAGAAAGTACAAAAAAGGGTCGTCACATATTACGTAAAAAAAAAAAAAAAGTGATTAATGTTTAGAAGGGTACAGAATCGGAGGAATTTTGCTAAAATCTTGTTTTACCGCTGAGACTAGCTGAGTAACTGCTTTCCATGTGGGTGTTTTAACATCCACAGCCGTTTTAAAACTAATAAGGGAATGTTGCCACCTGTTGGTTGTAGTTGCCTCTAGCTCGGGACAGCTTGAGATGCGTGCTTCTATGTAATACTCGCCTTGCTTGATAGGATCACTCTGATAAGTATTACCGGAAGCAACGCGACGGGACAGAAAATTCTTCAATGTTGCAGCTCGAACGGGTGTAGCCTCTTTATCCTGTAATTATTAATAGTATAATTGTAAGTTATAGTTCATACTGCATTAGGAATGAACGTTATCGTTAGACAAGTAATTTATATAAATCAGAGTGATTTAAGGGAGTAACTTAAAAATCTATCATGGAATTGAAAATTATTAGTATTTATTTTTTTATTAACTGACTTTCCTGCTTACATACACACATAATAATGTACATGAAATACGTGGCATCATACCTATTTCTCAAAGAGTTTGGCAGAGCTAATAGACCAGCGACTCTCAATGAGTGACGAGTCTGGTGATTTCGGATGGGTATATACACCAATTTCAGATTTGAGTTATTAGTGAGAGTTTCTAATAACACTTTACTCACTGCTTGATATGGAAACCAAATGCTGACATCAGCAGCACTTACTTATATGTCGCTGAACTAGCAAGACAATAAAAATATAGTAACTAACAATACGCAAATATTATTTAATTCGGACTCACCTCAGAATCAGAGAAGATATTTAATTTTCTTTTCTTGCTGGTAGTTGGCCCTGCGTCAGTCTCCGATTCTGTCTCACTTTCTATTACCGGCACTGCTTTTTTCTTCGATTTTGCAGGCGGCTGTTTCTTCGAGGTGCGGGGCTTGACCTTCTTGTTTTTTGATGTAGAAGGTCCTTCTTCATCAGATTCGAATGGGTTAATTGAAGACCTGTAACAAAAATAAGTTAGTAAAGTTTAACAGAAATATTATTATTATTATGCTTGAATCAAATATTTTACGTACATACTTAGCACCAGAGCAGTATCTTTGGATGACAAATGGTATCTATAATGTGTTTCAAAACACATCAAGCGACTATATTTATAACCTAAGATTATAAAGCAGCGATCAGAGTATTACTTCTTACATTGATTTTAATTTTCAAGCTAGGACTCTGTAATATATTTATTTAAAATTAGGCTCTATAGCCATCTAGTGCAGGGCTTAGTTTAAATTATTGTTTAGTAAAATTAGACACTTCAATGTAAACACAGTCTTAGCAGCCAAATTTGGTAGCAATACTATCTCGGCGACGGTCTGTCGCTGCAATTCGAGACGAAATTCTTATAAGGTAATGATATGTACTCACAAGTAAGACTAAATGCTTGAAAAGGCTTAATTTAAAATGGTTTGTAGTACTAACTTATTTAAGTGTCCATTATAAATTGACTTTTATATTACGACAAGTAAATTAATAAAATTTAAAAACATCCATATTTTGGAAATCTGTTAAGTAATAGTGAACTTACAAAATAATAAGTCTAGATACTTCTATTGATTATTAATTCTATTTTTAAACAAATAAGCATTATTATGGCTGTTTAAATAATATAGATACTTACCAAAAATTATCCATACTTGCAACCAAATCACATTAGAACACTAGTGAAAAAAATAAAATAACAGGAGAGCATAAAAGCTCCTCCTTTTAGGAAGTCGGTTAAAAATTGATTATTATTCATTACAGTAACAATAATAATTGTCACTGGTTAGGTAGGGCCAATAGCTCTTCCATAGTAGACGGTAAGTTCAAGGTTGCAGAATTTGTTCGAAAGAGTCACCGCGGCCCCATGAAAAGGGCTCTACGAGGAACGCGGGTGGGTTTTAGTCAGTAAAAGTCTGACATGCCCTTCCGCCCTACCCAGAGCGGAAGAAGTCATTTGATGATATCCCATCCATAAAAAAGTAGACGGTAAGTGGTCCGTTAAACAATAGCTCTTCCATAGTAGACGGTAAATGGTCCGTTAAACTACACACTAAAGATATGGTATAATAGCTTAGGTTAGGCAGGTAAAATAAATGTAATCTATGGTATATGGATATGTAATTATTACTGTCTACCAGGCACATTGTTAATTTTCTCCGATCTCTTATTGTTAATTTTCTAGCATCCAGTTAGCACAAGCGACTCAACTGATACCTCATAGGATCATTAAGGCAGTGAATATTAACTGTTTAGTAGTCCTAAAAAGAAAAAAATAAGATTTCAACGAATGTTCGGCCATTGACTCAACGTTTAATAACATGATCAATCATTGTAAGCAAACAACTAGGAACCATAATAACTTAGTCACTAGGCGTCTGAATCGATGCATTCAGATTACTATAAACATTGTATTCATTGTTTACGACTCGACTGTAAAATTGGGGCTTCTGCATCACACACCGAGCGTAGCGAGACAAGCTAGGAACCATAATAACTTAGTCATCAGGCGTCTGAATCGATGCATTCAGATTACTATAAACATTGTATTCATTGTTTACGACTCGACTGTAAAATTGGGGCTTCTGCATCACACACCGAGCGTAGCGAGACAAGCTACGAACCATAATAACTTAGTCATCAGGCGTCTGAATGGATGCAATCAGATTACTATACACATTGTATTGTATTAATTGTTCACGTCAGTAAAATTGGGGCTTCTGCATCACGAACCGAGCGTAGCGAGGAAAGTGATGCAGAAGCCCCAATTTTACCCTACTAATGTCAATGAAGGCAGCTAGTGAAGAGCACTTGTGGTTTATCGCACATTCGATCTTTGAGACTACGCTAAACAGTGCAGATTCCGTGGATTTCCCCGTGGAGTAGGCATGTGTTTGTCTGTGTAGCGGATATTTGCACGAGGGCCCATCCCTAATGTACCTATCACAGAGCCGCTCCAGGGTTTTTAGTAGGAAGGATGTTAGGCTTATTGGTCTATATGCTTTGGGTTGTGTGTAATCTGTTTTTCCAGGTTTGGGAATGAAAATGACTTTGACCTCGCGCCATGCTAGGGGTACATATCGGTGTGCTATACAGGCTTGGTAGACTGCTATCAACCATGGTGTTATGACACTCTCCCCCCATTGTAGTAAGGCGGGAAGAATGCCATCTAGACCTGCGGATTTGTATGGTTGAAAGGTCTTTATGGCCCATGTTATTCGTTCTTTTGTCACTATATTACGTGCTGTAGACCAGTCCTGGTCAGTAGGGGGCCGTCCCGAGTCGCCCGTCCACGTCCTGTCCTCTAAAAGGTTACAGTTTGGGAAGTGCGTTTCCAGAAGCACCCTACTTGTCTCGTGATCTGTTCGTGTGTAGGAGTTATCTGGTTTTTTCAGTGCGCCGAGAGTGCGGTCGTGTTCAGTTGATCGAATTTTCGGCCTCATTGTTTGATTCTATGGATTCGCAGAAGTTCCGCCAGGCTTTTTTACTGGCGGTTCTGATATGCTTTTTGAAAGTGTATTGGGTAGTTTTGTATGTCTCCCAATCCTCTGGAAGTCTACTGTTTTTTGCTCTATTGAATTGTTTGCGTAATGTGCTTCTGAGTTTGCCAAGCTCAGCATTCCACCAGGGGTTACCCTTACCCCTGGCGTTTGTTGGCAACAGGCGTGATACGCTTCTATTATGTAGTCAGTTAGTTTTGTTACCGTGGTTTCTATTTCAGAGGAGTCCGTTATCGAGGTTTGGGGTATTCGATGTTTGGCTAGTAAAGAGGCTAGAAGGCGTTTAAATTCAGGTATGTTGGTGCGTCGCGGATTTCGCCGGGGTGTGGGCTCTTTTGTTTTGGCAACTAAAGTAAAGCGAATTCTCCTGTGGTCGGAGCAAGAGGGCTCGTCGGATACTCGCCAATTCGAGATAAGGTTAGTTGCATTTTCTGTTGCTAGAGTAAGGTCTATAATCGTTTGACCCCTGGCAGTGACCCAAGTGGGTTCAGAGCCATGGTTCACGATGTTAAGGGTAGTCGAGAATAGATATGTGGTTAGGGTCTCACCTCTGGTGTTCGATACTTCACTGCCCCAAAGTGGGTGGTGGGCGTTCGCGTCGGTGCAGATGATCAGGTCCAGATTGGCAGTCTCGCAGTGTTGGACCAGATCAGTCATCTCCTTCGGTGGACAGTTCTCGTCATCGCTGGGCATGTAGACTGATGCCAGTACGAGATCCGGGGTATCGCTGCCGGTGTGGAGTCTAATCACTGTGAGATCTCTGGAACAGAATTGAGTTAGGGGCGCGATAGTCACGTCTTTGGGGGTGTAAATGCAAGTTCGTGGTTTTTGGGCATTATGCGTGTTAAGTGTTAGTTTACCTCCGATGTTTCCAAGGCCGCATATCCTGTCGCCTCTGATCCACGGCTCTTGTATCAGTGCGATTGATCGGGGATGTACCTCCAGTGCCCTGCGCAGGCTAGCCGTGGCTGCCTGGCTATGCTGGAGATTTGTCTGGATGATCTGGATGGTGTTAGGTGTGGGCGGCAACGCCGATGTTGTGGAATTAGGAGACAGATCCATCGGATAGTCCACCTCCCTCCTCCGTTCCGGGCCAGTTGTCGCGGGTGGGTGAGGATGCGAGCAGCTGCGATGACCACCCGGGTGATGTGGGTGGAGCAGGGTCGACGTCTGCATCGGCCATGGCTGCTCTCGCCATTTCCTCCTCCAGTCGTGCCATGTCTCGGTCGTCAGTCGGGGTCGGTTTGGTCGTCTTCGTCTCCGTGTCAGTCTTGGTGTCGGTCCTGACGTCAGAGGGCTGGATCTCGGAGTAGAAGCGGACGTATATGGAGCCAAGGGCGTACGATATACGCCGCTCCCGCCCCAGGACCTTCTTGACTTCATCGGCCGGGATTCCCACGGTCAAGTATGTCCCGTGGTTATCCCCGCCGACCGAAGTTGCCTTGTACAGTGACCACCTCCCTATGTCATACCAAGTATTCTGACGAATCAGACTACTATGGAGCCGCGCTATATCCCCATTATATTGGGGAACAAAGAGCGCGGCTCGGACACGGGTCGGTATCTCGTCCTGTCGCATGACGGTCAGTGTCTGATCAGTGTCTGGGAGTCTCATTTGCGGCACAGTCTGGTTAAGCCAAGTCAGGGCGTTGTCGTCTTCACACCACATCTGCACAGTGCCATCCGCTACCTTGGGGTAACCGCGGAAGGCCGGGAGTGGTTGTGTCGTGTCAGCCTCAAGGACGAGTCTCGTCAGTTCAGTCCGAACGTAGATCGCCTCAGTTTGTGTCAGGTCTCGTGAGGGGGGGGGGGGGAAGCAGATCGCTACGGCGAGCCGCGCCGGGATATCCTTCGTTGCCCGCGCGTAGGTTCTCTGCTCCCCTTGAGTGGTCTGGATCCTCACACGTTTCGGGTTCCCCTGGAGTGTGCTTGGCGAGGCTGTATCGTCCGGGCGTTCCCTCTTTGCCGCCCCTAAGCCGCTCGGCCCAGGTTGTGGCTCGGAGGTGCCCAGAACAGCTCCCGGCTCCCGGTCCGCCCCGTGTGAAGTTCCGGACCTTCTCCCCCTCCCTCTTTTCCGTGTCGGTCGTTTGGTGTCGGGTCCGTCTCCGTCAGGGTTCCGGCTCTCCGTTCCGGTTGGTTCCAACGCTTCCGAGGGCTTTTCGCGCTGGGTTTCCCCTTCGCGGACTCGTCCCCGGGCGCGCGTTTCCGCGTCCGGCCGCTTTTCGCGCTGGGCTAACCCTTCGCGGACTCGCGGCTGGTCGCGTACTTGCTCTATGGCAACCATTCGCGCGCCGCGCTGGCTAGTGCCTTCGCAGATTGTGCGCGTCCGGTCGCCGTGTTTCTTTTCCCCAGCTAAGGCTTTTTCGCGCTTACGCATGCGTACTTCGCCCGCCGGGGTCGAGATGGAACCACCTGAACAGGCAGCCTCCCCCGTATCTCTTTGGTCATGGTCTGGGTTGTTCCTGAAGCTGTTCCGGACAATGCACTGTTGCCAGGCGCTCGCGGACAGCTTCGTCTGTGTCGGTAGTGGCGCTTGAGTAGCAGCCGGATCTGTGGGGGTTGGCGCGTGTGTCGCAGCCGTTGTCGGTGTTAGGGGCGCGTTAGTCGCTGCCGAGTTTGTGTTGTCGTCTGTTGGTGGCGCTGTAAGAGCAGCCGATCGCGCTGAAGGCGCGTTATCATTAGGCAGTAGGTTGCTCCCCCCCAGAATACGATGGGAGCTGACCGACGTGTCGGTGTGGGATTCCCCGGCTTGGCCGGAACCCACCTGGGTAGTTTTTTTAACTTGCTGCTTCATGATGTTGTGGTTGGGGTTGTTTTGGGCTTTTTTGGAATCGAGGTTACCCCTCCTCTGGACCGATGGGAAAAAACTGGGAGCAAGGAGGGAATGGAGTTTGGAGTGGGTGAAATTAAGGAAGTGGGGTAAAAGGTTGACCCTAGGCCTAGGTACTGGCTTTCGGGAAACTTCTCTTGTCCGGAGTCTTATTCAAGACACTCCGGCCGGGGGATCGACATCGTAGTCAGATGGCGGTTCCCCAGCCGGAGCTGGGCTATCCGCAACCTGCCCACCCGCTCGGTTGCACGAGAAGAAATGCCTGGCGGCCTGTGCCGTCCCGCCGCGGGGGTACGTGTATCCCCGTGAAAGGACGACTCAGCCGAGCCCCGAGTCGTCGTTGTCGGATACTTTGGGAATCGTTAGTGAATGTACAGATTAGTAATGCGTTTTTTGGAAGTTTCCTCACAGTGCCAATATCTCAACATATTCGATATTATAATTATTTTCTCGAGATCTTGGCCTTGTAGAGGAAACCTAGCAGACACTTCATACAATGTTCATACAATGTTAGCAGGTGTTGGGAGCAAATCGGCACGGCCGCGGCCGACCTGAACTAAGAATAATAAAAATAAGGTTTTGAACAAACATTTATGTTTTTACTTCATAGATTTTGATAAATCTATTCATCCTCAAAAGATATATGAAGAGCAACGTGATAATCGTGTAAGGTGATGTATCCGCCAAGATGGCGGGTGTATAACTTCCAAATAGATCAATAGTAAACTAAATAAATATACATTTTTACTAAAATAAGTTTTAGGGTGAGCCTGTCGTCAGGATGGCGGGTGAATTTTAATTCAATTAACATTATTATTAGAAAATAGGTGGTTCGTTTCGAAAACAATGTATGCATTTTTATAATAAACTTCCTAGCCACATTCAACAACTTAGCATTAATAAATCAAAATAATTTATAAAACGTAAGCTATGCCAGAAGCGAAGCTTCTTACTTAGTTAAATACTATCTTGTGTCGGTTATAATTGGTATTGTTCGTCGAGTCGTTGAGCTCTTTATTTGTTTGAAGTTGAACTAATCGACTAGGTACTGACCAAGGCTTGCATTGACTGGACATGACGACTCAAATCTGTGTGGTTCTTTCCTCAAAAGACCATTTCAGACACTGATCTGCATGGTCTTCATAATTATATAACGTATTGTGAATATGAGAACCATGTAGAGATTGCTATGTTAGCGTTTCGGACGGTGATGAGACGAGAGGCGCGCTCTTATCCACTATTTGCTACATCTCCCTGCCGTACACATGCAGGGGAGAGAGCGCCGCTCAGGAGATTGGTTGAGGTTTACAATAATCATTTTAACGAAATTGATGTATTTGCTCTGTCGAAATATAAATTTAAAAAACAAATTATTAAGCGCCTTGCTCAAAATGTTTAATTATTATGTATTAATTACTTAAGTATGTATTAACTCTTAGATTTCAAGATAGCGAAAAAATTGTAGTGTTTTTAAATAATAGTTTTATCTAATTTTACCAAACTGTATCTAATTTAAGCTAGTAACATGTGGAAGCTTAGTGGATTGTACAATTGCCTATAGCATAATGTGTATCTATATATTTAATATACATTGCACGATTGTTTGTTTTCCCAAATAAATAAATAAAATAAAAAAAAAATTAAATAAAAATATTTTAGCGTTTCATTTCATTTAATGTTAGTCTGGCGGTTTGAGTTCTTTATGCGGCCTACACAAAAGTCCTTACCTTGGTATTGTTCATCAGGTCGTTGAGCTCCTTGGGCCTGAAACTGCGTTAAGCGGGCAACCGTCGCGTGTCTACGTGCGTGGACACGCGGGTGGGCTCCGTGGGAACGCGACGACCCCCGTCGCGGGGACTCGTCGCGGACGACGGATTATTTTATTTACGCTGTGTCCCTAGTTCAATTTTAACGGTGTGCATGTATAGTCGTGTCGATGGAGAACTTAATATATTATTACGTAGCAAAACGACGACTAGCAAAAAAAAAAAAACGACAGCCAGTAAGCCCGTTTATTGAATCTAGGTTGCTGTGCGGGGAATTTGTTGTAAAATTCAGTAAATCAAGAGAAAATGATAACTCATTTAACAAATATTTTAAAGTTTCGGTACAGGTCTATGACCAATTATTTTTGAAACTGGAACCATTTTTGAAGATCAACAATTTAAAAGTAAGATCTGTATCAGTCATATCACCAATAGAAAGGCTGGCAATAACATTGCGGTAAGTAAAAAAGGAAGAAATGCGTCATGTTGACCGCAAATAAACTCTTTTTCTTTCTTTCTTCTTTCTTTCTAAAAAATTATAACTGGTTCTTCATCTTCTTTATTTTTCCTTATACTAATTAACATTATTTCTTTGCTCATTAATCACAATTATAATCACAGTTTTTTACTCGTACATTCTTAGTATTATTTTTACTAATTAACATTATTTCTTTGCTCTTAAATCACTTTTATAATCACAGTTTTTTACTCGTTCATTATTTACTATTACCTAATGAACATTATTTCTTTGCTTATGAATAAAAATAACATATTTTTTAGTACAATACTAATTATTACTAAATTGTTATCATTTAAAATGTATATTTCGAATCACAATGTTCACATACGTACTCTACTTATTCAGGGTGTCGCATTGAAAATGGATAATTTTCTTCAGAGGAAGATAAAAATTGTAACTGTCATAATTGAATTTAAATAAAAACCAAATGAAGTAATAACAAAGTTTAATCGCAGAAACAAATTAAGATCCTTTATTCTTTTTTAAATTTATGAAATTTAACCAAATGACAAGAAAAAACACTTTAAATTACTTATTCTTCTGTGTTTTCTTCTTTATCAGGATCTTCTTCGTCAAGATCGGGGTCGATATTTTCTGTATCATTATCCGTTTTTATCTTAATATATATAAATCTCGTGTCACAATGTTTGTCCTCAATGGACTCCTAAACCACTTAACCGATTATAATAAAATTCGCACACCATGTGCAGTTCGATCCAACTTGAGAGATAGGATAGTTTATAACATCACGCTACGACCAATAGGAGCGGAGCATTCATAAAAAATGTGACGCGGACGAAGTTGCGCGGGACAGCTAGTATTTCTATAAAATTCATGAAATACTGGATCTATTAATATCCTTAATAATAATAATATCCTTGGACATTTCACACAACGCCATATAGTCCCAAGCTAAGCAACTTAATGCTTGTGTTATGGTTACGAGATGGCTGATAAACTACTTATATAACATTTTTTTTTTTTTGTAAATACATACATATTATAGATAGAAAACACCCAGACTCGGAACAAATACATGTAGGCCGTACAAATATTTGTTCCGTGCGGGAATCGAACCCGCGACATGCTGCGCAGCAGTCAATCGCTCAACCACTGCGCCAACCGTGTCGTCGAATTAGAGGTAATAGATCCAGCAAATCTTTTTTCTTCTCTCGACTTACTGGCAATTGCTCTCTGGACACTGGTTCTAACTGTATGTTATCTATAATGTATTTGCCTCTTTTCTTGAAGTTTATTGCTTTAAATGGAGTGTCACTGTCAAGGTTTGTCTTGAAGTATATTTCTCCAATGGGTTTTCTATATTGCAACCACTTCACAGGTTGCCATAGGAATTTGCTTCCAGAGACGTCTTTCTTTTTAATTGTGAACGGCCCTTTTTGTGAACTTAATTCAGAGAAGTTTAGAAACTGTTCTTGCTTCATAGGTATCACTTCAAAGGGGTTTTTATTTAACCTTTAATCTGTGTCTTCTTTTTAGTTCTCTCAATTATAGCATGGATCTCAATCAGCGGACATAGTCATATGGAATGTGACTCGGATCACATTCCATATGACTATGTCCGCTGATAAGAAACTTATGGTTGATCACTTCCAATGTTGGATGTTGATGCAATAGAAACATAAACATCATAGCAACTATGTTGTTTTTATTTTGCCCCCCACATGTGTCCGAATAAAATGTGACCTGTTTTACATTTGCAGGTAAATTATGAAGCAAATCCCATAAACAAGAAGCGATTTGGTTAGCACCTCGTGCGCCAATCGTTTCGTCCCACATATAACATATAGCTTGATCATTAGCTAAGTTATGAATTGTTAGATTGAAGGACCACAATTGCCTTTTATAAAAAGAAACTGAAGTTTTGAGGTAAGGAGTAGGTAAGCATCGCGCGCCTGCATGATTGGCGCGCGGAGGTACTAAGCCGGGGGGAAACTCCGCTGACGCGGCAAATTGTCGCGCAGCGGACGGACTTCCGGCGCGATCTCATGGCGTCATGGAGACGACGACTATCGCAACCCAGCGCAGGGCACGCCACAATAGCGGCGATAAGTCCCCTCTTTGAGGAGTGGCTTGAGAGGCGCCACGGCGTCCTCACCTTCCGCCTGACGCAGGTCCTCACCGGACATGGATGTTTCGGGAGGTTCCTGCACCGAATTCAGCGGGAGGAAACGCCCGGGTGTCACCACTGCGAGGATCGACCGGAGGACACGGTAGAGCACACTGTGCAGGTGTGCCCCGCTTGGGCGGCGCACCGCCGTGTCCTCGAAACGGCGATTGGCGGCGACCTCTCGCGTCCGGCCCTGGTCCAAGCCATGGTCCGGAGCGAGACGGAATGGGACGCCGTTGCCTCCTTCTGCGAAGCAGTCATGCTAGCGAAGGAGGTGGCGGAGCGGGAGAGGAGACCCTCTCGTCCCGGCCGCCGTGGTGGACGCCGCGGGCGTCGGGGGCCACCTGGTGACCTCCGGCCACCGTAGGCGCGGGCCTGTGGGCGGCGAGCTATGGGTGGCTCGCCGTCCGTCCGTCTAGTGACGACAGGCCGTGTCGACGGCGCGTTAGTGTTCCACGCGCGCCTCAAAGAGAGTCAGCAACACAGAGGGGCCCGAAAGGGCCGACGCCTGCCGGAGTCGCGGGATTATTCGCAAGAGACACCGTGGCTCCGGAACACAAAGGGCAATGAAGGAACATGGATGGGTTTTAGTCAGTAGAAGTCTGACACTCCCTCCCGCTACACCCAGAGCGGGAGGAGTCATTGGATGATTTCCCATCCCTAAAAAAAAAAAAAAAAGGGAGTAGGTAAGCATTGCTGAAGATCGAACGTGTAGGCACGAATTGATGAGTCGTGTTTTGCATCGTCTTTGTCTTTCCTCTTTTCGGAATAAGCTTTTTCAGCTAATGTATGATGTGCAGCAAGTTCAGCTTTTAAAGCCTGGATTTCCTGTCCTTGAGCTAACGAAATCTTTGTATTAAGTAAATCACAAGTATGGCAAGTATCTTTTGCCGGTTGTTTGAAGGATAGATTTAAGTCATGAAAACATTTTGAGTACAATTTCAATGACACGGGGTTTGAACAACTTTCTTTGTATAAACGATACATAGCTGCAATGGACAGATCTGAAGACAAATATTTTCGGTTCGTTCTTTTCCTACAGTAGTGACTCTCGTAATTTGGAAATGACAATAATATATATGGTTTATAGCTGTAGTAGTATCGTCAATCGTTTTTTTTAGGTGGTTGCCTTCCTCTCTTATCAGCAGTTATTACTCCGCTTACAGAGTGTTTTTTCTTATCTATTATAATATTTACAAATCCTTTGGTTTCCCCATACGTTTTACATAAGCATTCTTTACAAATTGGTTTGTGTTCATTATTTATAATTAGTTTATATTTGCAATAATAATCTCTCTGAACTGTTCTGCTATCAGTCTTTTGTGTCTTCTTTGGTAATATTGTTATAAGACTAGCTACGTACATTGCTCTCCGATCTCTACTGCCCAAAGCCCAATATTCGTCAAAACATTGTTTCCTTTCCAATTCAGAAAATCGTTCAGAACATTTTAATCTACAAGTTCTTAGTGAACTTAATTTCCTCTCACCCACTTTTTTTCCTTTTTCCGTTACATAGCCTTTACCAGAATTCCTTAGTCTTTTAGATTCTTCCCTCTCCTTCCTTGATCTACCCTTTTTTTCACTTTCGAATTTTCTTTAGTTGGATCTTCATTCCTTGCCTCTGTCACACTGTTGATATCTGCAACAATATATGTATTTCAGTATATTCATAAAACTATTTTATAATAACTGTTCCTATTTTACATTGATTTTAACTTATTATACTCACCTGAAGTAGAAGCTGTAGCTATATTTTGTGTATTATCGTTCGAAATGTTAGTGATAGTTTCCTGGTTTTCTGCTCTTATTTTTTCATTTTCTACAGAAACAGCACTTTCCACTAGGTTGTTATCGATTTTATCAGTATTAGGTGTATTTTTTTGTAAATCTTTAGGAGATAAAATATCATCACAAGATTCGCAATCAGTTTCAGAGTTATCCTGTACAGCATTTGTTTTATTTGCCATTAAATCAGGAGATTGCATCAAGTCAATATTTTCAAATTCTAGGTCTGGTTCATTTAATACATCATAAAGTTCTTTCGTTTCCGGTGACATAGGTCGAATAGGGGACGAAGTATGATCTTCATTTTCAAGATCGTCTCCATTAGGAGACGATCTCAATCCTTCTGATGTGTCACTTCTTACATCAAAATTAGACTCACCTGAAATAATATGATTTCGTTTAAAGTATGTTTAACATTTATATCCAATAATAAAAAAAGAAAGAAAAATAATTGCCTGGAGTTGAGTTCTTATGTCTTAGTTCCTGTATCAAAGGAGTCAAAGGAGAAAAAGGGGGAGGAGAAATAGAGGGTGGCTCATTTGAAAATAACATTTCAGAACAGCATGTATCTGAAAAGATATTAACATAATAGATTATTTTTCAACAGCATTCTCAGACTTACTAAGTTACTTATAACATCTTAATTAATTCATTAAGCTATTCATTCCACATTTTCCCATATTTAACTACTTTTAATACAGTCTTACTGCCGCACACAGAGACGTCATTTTACTTTAATGTCAATTATAGCAAAACCTAAGGTACTTAACATCATAAAGATATAGACTATTATTCAATGACAAAATTAGTAAATCAGAGATTAGCGTTAATGGGCGCCTCTGAGTGCGGCAGTTAAAGTGATTAAAACAACAGAATTCCATCATCTGTCACGCAATTCCCTCCTACACCAGCAAACCCATTTGACAAAAAAATTGCTAAGAACGTAAGAGTACTCATAATTTAATAAATTAGCAAATATGGTAAAAATACGATACAAAAGCATAAAAACTGTCTCACCTTTTTCATCCACCAAAAGATTACGAGGTGACTTAGAAATAACAAGTTCTCGTAGCTCAAGCAATTTACGCTTTTTATATAATAAGGCCTTGAAAGCATTCTGCTAAAATATTAAAAAAAACAACTGTACAATCAGTATTTATAACAAGCACACAATGCAAATTTAATTTTATATTATAACCTATCTGATAAACACAGACGTATTTTTGCGTACTTACTTTTTCCTCATTATCACTCATAATTATTATAAGCCACAATAATTGTTTTTCTTTCTAAAAATAATATGCAGTTGTTGTAATACAAAACACCTAAGTAACGTACTAACAATAAAACCTTCTCAGACGACGAGATACTCGATACTGACAAGTTCCGACACGATCTTTTGAACGAACGAACTGATTTTGATCATGTACCTACAGATCGGCAGTGACTCGTAATATGAAAGGCATTCAAGTATAAACCTGCCTTAAACGTTTACAATTGAGTTAAAATTACCTTGCGCTTAAAGTTTTCCTAAAAGTTGATTTTGAGTCAAATACGGTCATCAAACTCTTAAAACGATGAAATTATTTTATTTTTATAAAAGTTAAATTATATGCGTATTTTAAGTATTCTCAAAGTAAGTAAACGTAACAATTCACGCTTTGTTATTATAAACAATAATTATAATGTCCATTTTAAAGAGTTTCATAAATGACTCGTGTGATTTTATAATGATAAAACTAGACAATTCGAAATGTTCTAAAATATCACAACTTTTGATAGCGTGCATAACTAGACAATTCGAAATGTTCTAAAATATCACAACTTTTGATAGCGCGCATAACTAGACAATTCGAAATGTTCTTAAATATCACAACTTTAGATAGCGTGCATAACTAGATAACTCGATATATATGTGTGTGTTTCGTACTCAAAGACGTTCATAACTTGTTGATAACTGATTTTGTCATATCACACTTGCAAATCCACAAACGTATATGTTGATATATTAACTAATGCATGTTCTGACTTATGTTGATAAATCGAAATGCAATAATATAAACGCTGTCAGTTAAGTATTATTAATTTGACATGTCGTTTTATCAAATATTTATTGCCATAATTGTAGATACTCACTTATGTACGAAAGCAATAATTTGATTTTGTTTGAGTATTTCGAGCTGAGTTTTTAATACTGGTAGGGTATAAGGTCACAGAAGCGTTTAAGCTAAAAAAAAAAAACGACATCTCGAGTTGTCAACGTATTCACGCGTGGTACGGATTTACCCTATGGTAGTTTTAGTGCAAAAAAATATTTTTTTTTTGGTCAATTGCTTCAGTCGTTGTAAAGTTTGCTGCGCTCGCAGCACACCTTGACGGCACGTTTAGCGCAGTGGTTGAGCTGCTGTGCGAATGCTGCGTCGCGTGTCGTGGGTTCGATTCCCGCACGGAACAAATATTTGAATGGCCTACAGATAGTTGTTCCGGGTCTGGCTGTTTGTGTATGTGACTTTGTATGTTTGTAAACGCACCCACGATACAGGAGAAATTCCTAGTGTGGGGCAACGCTTTAAAAAAAAAAAAAGACTTTTATGATAGCGTCATCAAACCATCTGGGCTTGATCCGAGAAATGGACTTTTTCATAAATAAACAAACCAGATGGTTCAATATGAAGCCCTAAAGGTTTCTCAGCATCTCTTAGTACTATGGGTTCATTTTCATTTCCATATTTTGTAGCATTGGCCAGTGTTGCCGCTGTTCATTTGCAGGGTTGCCGTACGCAAGAGATGAAATTGCCGTATTAAAACAAAAATTGCCGTAATTTTTTTAATTAACTATTTACATGTAAAATTAAAATATAGACATAAAATCACTCGTCTCCTCCCATCAAATCCTCAACATCACTTATTAAGACATCTTCTTCAGTGACATTTTTTTCAAATTCCGACGGTTTTTTATTTTTGTTATCATTTTGGGAGTTGGCTTGAACCTCGTACAATTCGTATGTTTTCTGGAAATGCACTGTTTGTCTAATAATGTTGCATTTAAAGTAGACGTTAAAAGGCGGTTTCTTTGTTTCGTTTTAATTAAGTTCATAGCGCTGAAGATTCTTTCTGAATCGGCATTTGCATGTGGCAAGGAGAGAACTTCAAGCACAAACGCCAAATTCTGAAATTGCGGTTCCGATAAATGTAAAATCTCGCTCCAAAACTCATCAGGTGACATTTTGTCCATATGAAGGAAGGAGTCTTCGGGAAGAACTGTTTCCGGTAGAAGTCTCCATTCATCGTCTATGGCCTGTTTTTGTTCATTTGTTTTACCTTTCATGATGCAAGGAACCTTTAGCATCATGGGCAACAGAGTTGGCTCCGTGGTTCTTTGGGCATTCGAAATAGCATTTTTTGGCGATAGTATCGATAACTTCTGCAGCAATACGTCGGAAAAGTCATATCTATTCCTTTTTTGTTGGCTGAAGCTCCGACGCACAAAGTCACCAAGGGTGTCAGTCAACGAGCTAAAACTTGCATTAGCAGATGAGCTAGAGGAATCAATGGCAGAGCAAAAGGAATCATTCGGTGTGTTGTACATTTATTCAGCTGCTATGTGGCTATTAATCAAATGTTATCCAAATTGAAGCAAAATATTTTGTGCCCAAATTGCTTGAATATAATCTGTATAAGCGCTTACACAGAAGTTATACAAATACTTTATCCAGCTTAAAGTCAAAAGAATTGTTTTTACGCAAAATTTATTCAGCATTGGCAGCAAAAATAACCAACGCGTGCTGTGTGCTGCACAATATAACACACAGAGCCAACATGTTTTATACTCCGCTGACAGCAGCGGAGGCGGCTCGCGAGCCTGACCGCGAGGGTGCGGATGGCGGAGCGGCCGGCGCGGGACGGGGGCAGGGCGGCCTTGGTGAGCTGCAGCTGGGGCGCGCGCGACGCCAGGCGCTCATACAACGTTTGTGGGCAAATAGAGCCATCAATAATTAAAATCAAACATAGCTTTTTTAATATATTGTTTTACTTAATTCTTAATGTGCTTACTTATTATATAATTATAATCTACTTAATACTCTTTGTCCATACTCCTTGTTTAATTGGTTCGAGGTTGCTGGCAAAACTGAAACAAACAAAAAAGTCAATTTAGATTGGTTTCAAGGGCTTTTGTTATGCTCAGGTATGAGATAGGTATTAATTTTCGAATGCTTTATAGAAATAAAAAATTACCCATTGACTGAACCGGTCTATGGTTTGACTGAGCCGGTCAATACTCTGTGCTATCACTTGATGTGACTGAGCATTGTTAATGATGCTGTGTTATAGTAGTTATTAATACCTACCCATTATTATGATATGAATTCAACATACATTGTGCTGGTGCCTGTGCTGTCGGTTGGCGTGAAGCACGCTCAGACCTTCGCCGCTCACGCACACTCCTTGCAACTTTGCCTGTTAAATAATATAACATTTAAATAAGCTTATGGTATGGAAGCGATATATGATGATATGGATCCATAGCCAAATGTGTAGGGGACTATTCCTTGTAAATTTCCAGTATACTAAAAAAAATATTCCTATCTATTAAGGGGGCTACACACCTTCAGTTTTATCTGTGCGATAAACTGTGCAGTTAAACTGTACAGATAAATCGTACGTCCCTACAGCCCACACACGTTCAAGTAAAAGTATACGATCTTTCAGTTTTTATCATCATGACCTCCATAGACGACGCTTTAGCGATCGTAGGGCTAATGTGTGTGTTAAAAGAAAATAGAAGAAAACGAAAAAAACGTGAATTGTGGTGTAAACACTGGCTTCTGTTGAGAAAATCGTATTCACACACATCCTTGATAAATGAATTGAGAATTACTCCAAAAGATTTCAATAATTATTTGAGAATGAATGAAGATACATATTTGCATCTGCTGTCATTAGTGACACCATTAATAAAAAGGCAAGACACCATATTGAGAAATGCTATAACACCTCATGAAAGATTAACGGCAACTTTAAGATTTCTAGCTACAGGGAGATCTTATGAATGTTTAAAATTTTCTACAATAATATCGCCACAAGCACTTTCCGCCATCATACCAGAAACCTGTGAAGCAATTTATAAGGTTTTACACAAGGACTACTTAAAGGTAAGAAATAAAAAGACTCATGTTTTATTTATTTATTTTTATTCAAATCATCTTGTGAAATCTTGTCATCAAACTACAAATTTCAATTATTGTTCAATGTAAATCGCGATACATATGACCCCGCTGTTTCCTCTGTCCAGTCCGGGATTGATAGTTGGACCGTAGTATCACCCATAGCATTTATTGCTTGTGTCTCTTGAATTTCTTGACCATAAATGAAGATGTGTTTGTTTGTGGTACTATATTTGTCATCTGAGGTGCTCGTGAGCCTGCTTGATAGTACAGAGGTTGATGTATGGGTGACTGATTTGAAGTACCTGTATATTGTAATGGTGATGGCATAGAGTTATGAGATGGTGATGGCAAAGAGTTATGAGATGGTGATGGTATAGAAGTTGAACTACTTGACCGTAATCGAAAATCATTTAGTATCATTGTTTTGGAGCCATTACTCTATGTGACATTGTAAGATTTCCCATCTCAGCTTCGAATAAAGTTTCATTTATTATTTTTTCAGCCAACAACTGTTGCTGTTTATTTTTAAATTCTCGAAGTTTCAATGCTACCATTTTTCCGAAAATGTCGTAGCGATCCTCTTGATATGTCGGCCGTTTAAAGTGGTCCTGAACGGATTGCAAAACGTCTTTTGTTAGATCTTCATTATTTTTCCGCTTTGTTTGCCGTTTAGATGCCGAACCATGAGCAGACGAAGTTGGAGCAGTAATTGAGGTGAAAGCCGCAGGACTCTGAGCAGAAAGATTTTCAGTAACATCTAACTCTGAATGCGCTGCTTCATTTTCAGACGCTGATGTTGCACCCGATGATTCCATCACGTTAATCTGTAACATTTTCTTTGTTTCAGTTTCCACAATGTTGCAGTGAATGGAAAGCAATTAGTGCATTATTTGAAGAAAGATGGAACTTTCCACATCTACTTGGCGCAATAGATGGTAAACATATTGCTATTACTCCACCTAAAGGATGTGGATCGGAATTTTACAATTATAAAAGACACCACAGCATGGTACTTATGGCTATTGTTGACGCTCAATATCAGTTTTTATTATGTGATTTCGGTACAAACGGGCGAGTTTCAGATGGAGGCGTATTACAAAATATGAAATTTTTTGAAATGCTCCGAAACAACCAATTGGAAATTCCAAGCGAAGAAGCAGTAAGAAATAGTCAGAGACGTTTGCCATACGTTTTTGTTTCTGATGACGCATTTCCGTTGAGACCTGATATGATGAAACCGTTCAGACAAGCAGAATTGACTTCAACAGATAAAAAAATCTATAATTATCGTGTTTCGCGAGCACGACGAATTGTGGAAAATGCCTTTGGCATTCTGGCTTCACGTTTCAGAATCTTCCATACGGCTATAAATTTACATCCAAATAAAATTGAGTCCGTCGTTATGGCATGTTGTGCATTACATAATTATCTAATTAGAAAACTGCCAAATTCTTATACTAATCCAGATTGCTTTGATCGAGAAGACTATGATACCGGAACCATCATACCAGGATGTACAACAGATATTTCGACTATGGCACCTTTAGAAAGAAGAAATGTGGGAAACATAAGTCGGACACCCAAAAAGATAAGAGAAGAATTTATGAACTATTTTAACAATGAAGGTCAGGTCCCTTGGCAAAATAATTTTATTTGATTTAATAAACTTATACTTATTTAACAAAGATAACCTATAAGTTTCATTTACTTACCTCATCTTCTTCATCCAAATTCGACCGACTAGGCCTTGGTATATTTTGATCGTCTAAGAAACGTAATAGTGGGTAATACCATAACTTTGGCTCATATATATCTTCGGCGCCTGATCTGGATTTTGAGGCCATGACTTTTTTATGTTCCTTGTTATACGTACAGCGTAGGTTATTAATTTTCTCTATAACAGCCTCTTTATTACTTTTAGAATCTATTTCGCGTAGTTTTAAAATAAGCTTTTCATAAGCTGAATCTTTTATTACTCTATTATGATAATCCTTGCTCTTGATTTTCCATAACGAAGGCTCCGATTGGTATAGTAGTATAAACTCTTCCAGCCATTCGCGTTGAGCCATGGTCGATAAGTTTTCGCAAAGGCAGATAGCAAGGTCGATACGTGTTCACTACACGCTCGCTGTGACAAAACTGACAAAACTGCGCAGTTTCGCCTACACACTCTCAGTTTTAACTGTACAGTTCTATCTGTACAGATTTATCTATTCAAATTTTGATTAGATTCAGTTAAAACTGTACAGTTCAACTGTTTGTTCTACACACCTAACGATTTAACTGTACAGTTCGACTGTACAGTTAAATCGCACAGTTAAAACTGAAGGTGTGTAGCCCGCATTACGAATCTCTTGGATTATTCAAGCAAGTACTCACTCAATCTAGATGATGGTACCGGAGAAGAAGCCACTGTAGGAGCTGGGAAAAAATCAGCCTCATTTGTACTTAATCTGTAATGAAATTGACAAGTTAATTACAATCTATTTTCATAAGTCTTGACTACTGATGAAACTGATGGAATGATGTGATGATGGAAATGAATGTGTAGTGTGTCTTATTGTTTGTACTTACGCTCTCTATAAACTTCCTAGATAAATTAATACATAGCTGCATAGCCATAACTTGATTCCTAGGATCTTTTTAACCTCTCGCGCCCAGACGTTATTACGTCACCAAATCCTTGACGGCCCGCAGCGCCGCGGGCGACCGCTTATCTCAAGTGGGTAATCTGACACCAGCCATACAAAACGTTATCGCAAAGTTTGTATAGTTTGTATCCTCACAATTGAAACGGTTTCGGGTTCGTAAATTATGTCGTCATGAAATAAAGCTTAAACAAAAGTCTTATTAGTACTCGAGAAATATTTATATCCTATTGAAATGAGAGAACTTGCTGAATGTAGTTATGTTGCTGTTTATGTTATTTCTGACAAAACTATTGGATCAATTTACACAAAAATTTGGGAACTAGCTTATGGAAAGACAAGTAATCTAATGACAATGACCTTTTATATGAGTTCTATAGCCGATTATAGCAATATTCAAGCTCAAACTTCATAAAGTGCGGCGCCGTTTGTTGTTTTTTATTGCGTAATTCAATGCGCTATTTTGATAACGATTATCAGAGTTATATCAAACAGATTCCAATTGGAAAAGCTTGTAGAATACTACCTATATATTCATCAACGCATTGTTAACTATAAATCGTTACAATATGCTTACTTTAATTGTAAACATTGCTAGAAACCCAAACAATAACAATTTTGACCTTGACGAACACTCGGAACTACGTAACTTTTGTTGGCTCAACAGAACAAGTTTTGTGATGTTATTTCATGCAAAAAACTAGCTACATACTTGTAGGAAATACTGATAAATGATTATTTATCCACTTACCCTTGAATATTGCACTAAAAACACACAAAATTCACCAAAATACTTCACCACTTGCGCGCGAAATCACTATGACATAGAAACTTTTGACTAAAGTTTTTGAAATGTCAGGTGTCATTTTTTTAGTATGTTTTTTTTTCTAGAGTTGGCAAATTTTATACACCATAGAGAATATTCATAGACAAACGAATCTAAAGCTTAGTTGACTCAAAAATTATGTTTTAATCAGTCGGTGTGTTCGGGGTCTCATGAGACCCTACGGGACTCAACTGCGATTGTTAGAATTTAGGTGCACATGTGCACCTACGGTGTTCAGGAGGTTAACTTGTATTTTCTAAGTTTTTCTGCAAATTAACTATCTTCAATGCTTTGTTTAAATTTCTTGTATAATGTCAGTTGGACAAGTCTAGTTTTCTTTTTAATTCTATTCTGAAGTTAGCTAGGAGTTTTAGGTCGCATATGAAATTGTTATCAGACCTTCTTAAAGTCCATTTTTCTTTTCCATCAAATTCTAGAAACACTTCTCAAGGCTTACTCCTTCTCTTAAGAAACTTTTCCCGACTTGTTGCTGATCTCAGCTCCAAACGTAGACTGCCCATTTTTTTTACGACGGCTCTCAGATGAAAGCTCGCTGTTATTTTGAATTTGATATGAGAAGTGTTTTGGTTAGCTCCTCATCTGTGTCACTTTTAATCCCATATGCTTGAATTTTACTGAGCAATGGAGTCTTCACTGTTTTTGGCTTCAATGCTTGCTAATATCTTCCTCAAGTTATTCCCTCTTTTGAGGAACAGTGTGCATATGAATAGCACATCATTAGCAAGGTCAGCCTTTTCATGGATTGAAAACTCCATTCCATCTAGAGATAAAGTCCATGAGCCATTCCGCTCAGTCTTGTTCCACTTCTCTGCCCTATTAGCCATTTCTGCTATAATTGTAACGGGATTAAATCCTTCATAAGCCATCAATTTTACCAAGGCCTTTGTAGCCTCAAAATTAGACTTGACCACCTTTCCAATAATAGCTGCCTTCACCATTTCCCTGTCGGTTGGATTTATTAATCTTAGCTGACCTGACACCATGGAATCCTTGGTACCCTCGGACACCTTGAGATAATTCCGTAAGATACTCCAATCCTCAACAACTGCTCCTGTTTTTGGCGGAACATCAGGAGGGGTTCCTGAAGTTCCAGCGGTGTTTCCATAAATAGTTTCAGTATCCATATCTGAAGACTGTACTGCTTCGTCTTGTTTAGCAACAGTCTGCTTAGCCTTATTTGTCTGGTTTCTAGTCATTCGTCTGGTAACTCCAGTAAATAAATTGGACATATAATGAAAAAAATGGGCAGTCTACGTTTGGAGCTGAGATCGGCAACAAGTCGGGAAAAGTTTCTTAAGAGAAGGAGTAAGCCTTGAGAAGTGTTTCTAGAATTTGATGGAAAAGAAAAATGGACTTTAAGAAGGTCTGATAACAATTTCATATGCGACCTAAAACTCCTAGCTAACTTCAGAATAGAATTAAAAAGAAAACTAGGCTTGTCCAACTGACATTATACAAGAAATGTAAACAAAGCATTGAAGATAGTTAATTTGCAGAAAAACTTAGAAAATACAAGTTAAAAAGATCCTAGGAATCAAGTTATGGCTATGCAGCTATGTATTAATTTATCTAGGAAGTTTATAGAGAGCGTAAGTACAAACAATAAGACACACTACAAATGGAATGATGAAAATGATGAAGATATGTAAAATTTTAGAAAAATTTCGAGCTTCAGGCATATCCACTTCTACCTCTTCATTTAACTCTTCTACCACTTCCTCCACCATATTATCATCCTGTAATGGCATTGCAAATAATAATAAGCATTGAAACAAAGAAAAAAGTTAAAAAGCAGAGAGAATTTTGCGTCACCCAGAATAAAATTAATGATTTAACATCATCCTATCTATACTTACATTAATCAGGGCAAAATGATCTTGCCTGACATTAGGCAAGGGGCCAACTTCCCTGCCTAGGATGTTGGCCATCCTCTCTTCAAGTGGGGACATTGTGGTGACATTACTGGGTCCCCCACCAGTAGCCTGATGGCTAGCATTTATGCTAACCAACTTTGCCCTTACTTTGCATTTATGGTCATTCCATACCTGAAAAAAATATTGTAATTTTGAAATGTATGCACCGAAATAGTTTACTTATTCGTATTTTTTTTAACTACGTCCAGTCATACAAACCTTCGCCCATTCCTTTCCTGTTGTTGCAGGCCCTTCTACATTTAGTATCTCGGCGCATTCACCCCATAACTTTGTCGAAACTGCACGAGCCTCTTTCGATCTAACTCGCCCAAGAGCGAGATCGCGATGAGCATCCAGGAACTCTATCAATAGCTATAACTGACGCACTGTCGTGCATCTACGGCGATGGTCTTCCATTTCCTTATAGAATAGAATAGAATAGATCGTTTATTTGCACAGAAAGTAGGTACAATATACAGATGTTTTTTTTAATATTAAGCGATCCATATACTTTCTACCTTAACTAAGGCATGCAACAGTTTTATGAAACATATCAATTCAATTAAACAATATTATTACAGTACAGTCATAATACAAGCAAAATTCAAGTACAATGTCAGAATAAATTGATAATTACATTCACAAATAAAAAATATTAAAAATAATGTCAGAAACCAATTGAATTAAAATTATAGAAAGGTACATAGAGAATGTCAATATTAATTTAAAATTTATCATTCAAAAAATCGCCTATCGAGTAATAACATTTATTAGTCAACAACTCTATCAATTGCTTCTTGAAAACTGGAACTGTCTGTATTTTTATTTCATCAGGTAATTTATTAAATATGATTGGGCCCATACATAAAGCACTTTTCTTTAATAAGGCGGTGTCATAACTTCTCACATGCAGCATGTTTTTATATTGTTTTATGTTTGTTTGATGCATATTGGACTTGACGAAAACAGCAAATTTCAAAAATATAAAGAGAAAATATATCACAAATAAAATCATCAAACAAACAACAAAGATGAAAAAAATCAAAATCAAATCACATTTCAAATAAACTAATGATATCATCAAACAAACTCAAACAATAAAGATGACAAATTACATATTTTTTTTAAAAGTACTTACTTGAATTATTTAAACCCTTTTATGATTTTTTTAATGAGCTAATTCACTATTTATAAAAATACTTAAAATTTTAATAATTTAAATTTAAACTTGACGGCGTCAACGGCGAACATAGACAAAGAAAAGATACTAAACTCTATGCATGTGTCAGACAAAACTAGTGATGTAGTTATAAAATGCTAAATCGCAGGGCGATTGTACATAAAAACCGGTAGAATTAAAAAGATTAAGGTAATAGACATGCGCAAAATGTGTCTTTGAAAAGAAAATGAATGAAGTATATCTTTTCGCTCAACGAACTAGTCCACTCATGTAGTTCAATACTTCATTTAGTTCAGCGAATCAGAACGACTAACGAGGCATTGATTTACGACGAATGTTGCAATTCACTTAGTTCACTTTTATACCTACCTATCTCGATTTTCCTTCAAACTTTAAACAGGCTTAGGACTGTCAACCATGAAATGAATAATTTGCAAATCTATTTTATTATGTAGTATGTTTTCTGTTCTTTTTACTGGTAGTTAGACATATGCATTTTGTCTAGGTTGTCGTATTTAAAAATCGAAATATGTACAGTAATTAATTATTTACAGGATATTTACATACCTATTTACATTTACACTTATTTAAAATGTTGCAAATTGTTTGCAATTACTACCTACTAACAAATAATAATTGGGACAGTTTTTTTGTGGTCAATCGTGTTCTTCTTTCATTCAATTAGTGCAGCGCGCGCACAGGTGGCGCGAGCGAAAAGAACGACTGAACTAAATGAAGGAGAGACACATTTGGATGACAACTGAAGGAATGATAAGTTTATTTTTCGAAATGAAGTAGTTCATTTACTTCAATCGTTCGCGAACTACCCATGTCTATAAGGTAACATCTCTAATGTTTCTATAATGGTTACGATATAGTTTGATGCAACTTTGGTTGAAGTTTAAACTTTAGCGCAATACCAAATTCCTTACAGGTGAATCGAAACTAGATCATAACCAAAACTGAATTGGAAACGAATTGCAAGCGGACCTAAACTTTTAAAATTAGCGCTATTGGCCTCCGCTCCGTAGCGGCGTATTTCGCAATTCTAAAAACAATATGAAACTTCACTAATTGTAAAATTTCTGATCAGCTAACCCGACCACATTACCGGCCTAAGTAAACAAAAAATAATAAAAAATAATAACAAAAAAAATCGGGAACATACTCCACGTAAGACATTAAGATATAAGTCGCTAAGAAATGTTTACGTAATAATAAAAATCCAACCAACATTTAAAAATAATAATCTTTCAAGTTTTTTTGTAGACCGTACGTGCGGCCAACCGTCATGATTTTGGCGCCAATTTTACGACTTTTTCTCTTTGACACACAATTATGATGTCAATACGTGATTATATTAGTATCTATTACTATTATTATGTTCATAGGTTAATATTGTAACACGGTCAACAGTTGTTACAGTTAATTGAGTAAATATTAACTGTAACACGACAACTTGACACAGACGTGTTTTACCTACCCGTGCTATAGTGAATTTGTAGGGTATACAAAAATAAGGAAAGATTCAATTAAACACGTACCTTGCTACACAATACAAAGTTTATTGTTAACAGTACATAATATGCAGATACTTACAAGCAATACAGAATATACACTCTTCCCTAAAACCCTGATAAATCACATGAATACACGCTCACCCTGTCTCCGTTCCAGGGTGAACGTATGATACACATGAGACAAAAAAAGTATACGAACTCAGGGACGTTTTTATGGGAACGTGAGGTGAACCGCCAATAACCTTAAGCTCAATCGTTTTAGTTAATTAAATAAATATTAGTTATGCTCGATGCAGAAAAGACTATGCTCAACTCTCGAGACACAACATACACTGTAAATTGTAAATTATACCAACCCCTCAATTACACGGTCCCTCAGCTAATAAGTGACCAGTGAGGTTCACATCTCTCTCTCAATGTGACTCAAACTCAATCATACAATATAACCTAGCCAACGGTCATAGTTAGCGGTCTTAAATGGCTTAATAAATTAGCGTTCCTACTTAGAGGTCTTTTATAGCAGTCTTATATAACAGTCTTGCATAGCGATCTTACATAGCGGGTCAATAACCCCTTGGCATCAGCTCTGTGCTTAGCACACGAGCCACGCGCACAGCACGCACCTACGGGGTAGATATTGTTCAGAACGGGAACAGATGAATAAAAAACGTGGGTACCATCATGGACCTCCTCGAGCGAGGTGGAAATGCGTGTGGCCTACCTCGACAAATGGGTCTGCCACGCTGTCCGCACACCCGCCGAACCAAAATCAACACGCACCAAAACGTGACATCTGCGTCCCTCTACAGGCTAGCGTCAAAAAGCCAGAACCATCAAATTCCAGAACAAGGCCTAGCAATTATTAGGCTGCGACTCCATCGGTCTTCTCAGGCTGCGAGCAAAAGGAACTCAACCCAGCGACTCTCTCCAAAACACACCATTGGGTTTAAAAAATATCAAGGCAGCACGATCTATTCCATGTCGTCTGTCTTGCAGTCTTGATAAAAATCCTTCTTTAGTCACAGATATCTAACTCTGTGACCATAAACGATTTCTCGACTAAAATGCTTATGCACCGGAATAGTCTTACTAATTTATCGTTTACCAATTTGAATTGAAATTAATACTTGAGTTTTATTTTCGAATGTTTTATATTTTAATCGTTTAATTGTGTTGTTATTTTTAATTGTCACAATTAATAAACTTTAACTCAAATAGTCATGTCTATACGACCCTGGCGCCATCTCTTTACTTAGTCAGAACTAAACGAGATTTGTCAATAATGAAAATCCGTGAGATGTCGCCAGAAGTCGACGTTATGATTTTGCAACGTCACAATATGCCAACTACTTATGTGATTTTGTAACGTCGTCTGCGTAACATTTTTCATTACTGCTCCGCTCCTATTGGTCTTAGCGTGATGTTATATAGCCTAAAGCCTTCCTCGATAAATGGGCTATCTAACACTGAAAGAATTTTTCAAATCCGACCAGTAATTCTTGAGATTAGCGCGTTCAACCAAACAAACAAACTCTTCTGCTTTATAATATTAAGTATAGATAGCGTATATTTCATTGTTGTTCATTTCAGGCATTTTTTTATGTGGCTGATGGGCATTCCCCTTTCCGCAGTCTTGTCCCACAACACTGGCCCCTCTTCTACCAAATTAATTAACAATGTCGTTTAGAAACAAAAGTGGTCAAATCCATTCGGGAGTATTTATGGGAATCAACGGCTTTTCGTTCTGATGTCTCTGCACAAACTGTGTATAGAGTTTGAATCCATATGGCTTCACTTAGGTTATATATAGAGTGAAGTACCCAATTATCAGCACTTTAAGAGTTGGTCCTAATTTAAGCCTATTTATTATTGTGAAAAATAGTTCTTTACCCGTTAAGGCAAATTTTATAGTTCTAATATTTAATAAGGAAGACGTTATATTAAAAGAAAAACATGGTTGACCTCTGTCCAAGATTTTTTAGACAAGTAAGAATAAAAAATGGGTCTCTCACCATTTACTGGCACCATCGCCCCAATTAATAGCATAGAGCTAGCTAATTATCAGCACATAACTATCACTGTTAGGAATTGCATAAAAAAAAATGTTTCCATTCTTAAAATCTGATTTTTATTTATATTTTTATATAATTAGTAGGTAGGTAGACCCTGTAATATAAAACAATCACTTATAACCTAATAATAATTTTTAAAATTGACAAAGTTTAACATTAATAAAGTTATCTTAGGTAGGAATTTAAATAATTTGTTCAGACTTACGAAAATCTCACTAGAAAATGTTTTTCTTAAATATAATATGGTAGCCGACCAATACCAACCAATAACTATGTAGGTATCAACAACCATTAAGAAACATAAAATTGCACTTAAGAAAGTGTACCAGTAAGTAAATAAAATAAAAGATAAGCTCTTGCCATCACATCTTCTAATCCTCTTGAAGGATCTTCTCTAGTTCTAGTAAAGTGTAAGTCTTCTTTTTCGTATTATTTATTATTTTTTCCAACGGGTCTATTTCGTTATCTCTTTGACCAACTTGCGAGGTTCTGGGTGGTAAATTAAGTTTAATGTCGGAAAGAATTTGGATTTTTTTATTTGGTGGATAGTTACTCTTCTCTTCGGCTTTTCTTTTCTTAATATTAATTGAGTTTCATTTTCAGGTGAGGATGGTATATTTGTGTTATGAATCATAACTTCGTGTTTAAATGTCTGGTGGTGATTAATGAAAGTCTCTTGTGATTTATTTTCTTTTGTCTCCTGTTTATTCGTAGCTTCTGTCTCTTGTTTTTTAGTATCTATTGCCTCTTTTGCTTTCTTGTCTATCTTGTTTCTGGTGGTTTCTACTGTAGTTTTATTTAGTTTAGTCTCCTGTATAAGATTAGCTTCAGTCTCTTGTTTTTTAGTTTCTACTGTCCCTTTTGCTTTCTTGTTAATCTTGTTTCTGGTGGTTTCTTTTGTTTTGTTTATTTTTCATCTTGTTTAAGTAATCTGTTCTTTTTGCGGGTCTCTTGTTCTTCTTCTTTAAGTTTTTTAGCTTTTAATTTGTCATTTTCAGTCTTCTGCCATTCCGCTGAAGTAAGCACGAATGATGATCTCTCTACATTTTTAACACCTTTTCGTTCAGGTGTTTTTTCAACAATTCAACGTCCTGTAATTTGACAGGTGTTAGTAAATATTGTTGACTATCAAAACATACCAATTGCGCACTACCGAGACAATCTTCAGTATTGTTATAACATTGTTCATTGGCTATAGAATTGGTCATAGCTTGCATATCATCTACAAAATCTTCTGCTAATATTACTGGTAATTGATCAATGTCTTGAAATCCAACTGCTTCGAAATTTTCAATTTCGATGTGAGTTTCTTTGTTTATGGACGCATTAGTTTCTTGATTTTCAAAAAACAACAAATTTTCTTCAAAATCCTTTCTGTTTCTGTCAGACTTTCAAGCGGCGTTCTTTGTAGAAATGTTACCTTTTCATGCCCTACAAAGTTTTCTAAAATTTCGCGTGTCATAATTTTTTCTTTATTTGAATTGTCTTGCAGTTTTAAATTGTCTTCTTTTGGTTCTCCATCTTGTTTACTTCCTTTACCCAGACATTTATTGTAGTTAATGGCACCAGAGTTCCAGGGACATAAGCCAGTAGTCCTGAATCCATTTATAATTGTCTTTGACACCAACCTCTAAAGCATCCTTGAGAACAGGTACGAAATTGTTCTTTGTGGGAGTCTCCAAAGGATGATCTCTCCTCCATTTCAGGACACTTTCCTTCCATGCAGTTTTGAGAGGTCTAAATGCTGACACGTCAGCTGGTTGTAGAATCCGTGTGGCGTTGGGATAAAGTACTATCAAAACAATCTGCAATTTGCTGCACAATTCACTTACTTCAAGACAGATGTGTTTTGTGTCCATCTACAAATAGTATGACAGGAAATGTTACCTTTCTTTTGTAGAGGTAAGGATGAAACACATTTTTTATATAATCATAGAAAAGTTCAGACTTCATCCAGCCAGTATCGCTTAGACCAATGCCCCACTCATCTGGAACTGATGATGTTATATCTTTGGGAAGCCTCTTGTTGGGAAACACAACTAATGGAGGTGTTACGTCTCCGTTGGCGCAAAATGTAAACAGTACAGTAAGGGCTGTTTTAGCTGTAGCGTGATCCACTTCATACACGTCTCTTTCTCCTCGTAACGAAATAACTTTGCTATTTTTGGGACATAACTGAAAGTTAGATTCGTCCCCATTAAAAACACGAGCTGGGTCCTGTAAGATGTCAAAATAGTTGTTTTCCTTAAGGTAAAGCTCAATTTTGTGGAACCACCCTTTGATGTCTTTTTCTGACACATTAGCACTGGCTGATGTGACAGCTTCGGCAGTGCGTTCGCTGTTCTGGATGACAGCGCATAAAAAGATCATACCATTTTTTTTGTTGGTGGTTCTGAAAAAGAATAGAGATGATGAAATTCTAGGAAAACCAATTTACCAGCATACTTCTGATCCAATTATCAGCACCATGCTAAGATTTGGATTTTGATAATTTATACTACTTTTACAAAACAAAATGAATTCTATGCATAAAATAAACACAGTTTACATTAAAAGTTATGAAATTAGTATTTAGGTACTTTTTTCCATTTATCAGCACCCGTGCTGATAATTTGGAATTTACAAAATATTCGATCCGTTTATCAGCACCACGTATTTTACCAATTTATCACCATAACCTCATATTCTACTCTTCAGATTATCCTCATAAACTATCTCAAATATCAGAGAAATCGTTATGTAAACATGTGAACTTACCTGCGATCACAAGAAACAGGCAAAAAGAGAAGAAACTGCAGGACACAAGTATTTTCTTACACAATTTCCGCCATTTTGTAGTCTCAAAGTATGGTGTTGCCAATAGTGGAATTCCAAAAACATACATTTATTTATTTATTAGTGTGGTAATCCAAATTAGTAAGTGAAAACCTTAGAATTTGACAATTTATTCGGAGTGCTGATAATTTGGTGCAGTGCTAGCGTTTAGGTTATTCACCCTAGTATTTCTGATTAAAAAAAACATTCATGACCTCAAACCGAATCGAAATAATTAGGATATTATTTTAAATTTGACCGATTTCGAAACTAAGCTATGGATTTGACTAGTTTTGTTATTGATGTGGATTTGGCCATCTTTGATTCTTATCACCATTGATAGATATGACTGATTTTGATGCTAAAACAAAATCATGTCAGGGGTTCTCAACATTTTGGGATGGTAGGGTAGTAACAATAAAATTAAGTATAAAAAATTAGTACTTTGAAATCAATCTTGCTTTATTTGAAGAACCAGTTTTTTTTAGGGATGGTAAATTATCCAATGACTTCCCCTGCTCTGGGTGGAGCGGGAGGGAGTGTAAGACTTCTATTGACTAAAACCCATCCATTTTTTTTTCATTGCCCTTTGTGTTCCGGAGCCACGGTATCTCTTTTGAATAGTCCCGCGACTCCGGCAGGCGTCGGCCCTTTCGGGCCCCTCTGTGTGCTGACTCTTTTTGAGACGCGCGTGGAACACTAACGCGCCGTCGACACGGCCTGTCGTCATGAGACGGACGGACGGCGAGCTACCCATAGCTCTAGCTCAGGAGGTGGCGGCGTCCCATTCCGTCTCGCTCCGGACTAAGGCTTGTACCAGAGCCGGACGCGAGAGGTCGCCGCCAATCGCCGCTTCAAGGACACGGCGGTGCTCCGCCCAAGCGGGGCACACCTGTACAGTGTGCTCCACCCTTTCCTCCGGTCGATCCTCGCAGTGGTGACACCCGGGCGTTTCCTCCCGCCCGATTCGGTGCAGGTACCTCCCGGAACATCCGTGTCCGGTGAGGACCGGCGTCAGGCGGAAGGTGAGGACGCCGTGGCGCCTCTCTAGCCACTCAAAGAGGAGGCTTATCGCAACTATCGTGGCGTGCCCTGCACTAGGATGCGACAGTCGTCGTCTCCATGTCGCCATAAGATCGCGCCGGAGGTCTGTCCGCTGCGCGACAATTTGCCGCGTTAGCGGAGTTTCCCCCCGGCGTAGTACCTCCGCGCGCCAATCATTCAGGCGCCCGAGGACTATCACCTCCAGATCCCATGGCGGCAATCCGGCAAGGAGACACGCCGCTTCGCGCGAGATCGTGCGGTACCCTCGGGCCATCCTTAGGGCCACCACCGTTTGGGGCGCGTTCAGATAGTGGGCAGCACGCTGCCTTAAGGAACGCGCCCACACCGGGGCCCCGTAAAGGGCCATGGACCGCACGAACCCCGCGTAGAGCCTCCGGCAGGAGGCGTTTGGCCCCCCCAGTTTGGGCGCCAAACGTCGGAAGTGCTCCTCGAATTTCCACCGGCTGTCGAGGACGAGCCCTAGGTACTTCAGTGTCAACTCGACGCCGATGGAAACCCCTCCTACCGTCAGCAAGGATCCCGACGGTGGCGCGTTCCGAGGCCCATGAATGCACATGGCCTCAGACCGGATCCTCTCCACGATTGTTGCAACGCCGCGTGTCATAACGTCGGCCGCCTCCGCGTACGACCCCCCTTTGCCAGCACCAGCGTGTCGTCAGCGTGCTTGGTCACACTGGCAGCGCGGTGCGGGGAGCGGCGCGGGTGCGGGAACGCGCGCGGTTGTGCCTGTCCGCAGTCGACCGCGGCTTCGTTCCGAGTGTTGTCGTGTCCAGTGTTGGTCAAATATGGATGAAGAAAACTTGTTTTTACTGGAAAATTCTTACTTTAAACGGCAAATGCTAAAAGTGAAAAATGGAATTAATAAAATTAATTTAACCAGAGAAAATGAAGGAGAATTTCATACATTGTATGAAAGATTGCGAGAGCAACCTCAAAAGTTTTTTGAATATACAAGAATGTCAATAGATACGTTTGACTACATATTAGAAAATATAGAAAATTGTCTTATAAAAAAAATACCAACTTTCGCCGAAGCATTCCACCTATTGAAAAGTTATTTATAACGTTACGGTAAGTACTATACGTTTTAAATTATAAATGTGTGTAACATCACCTAAATTACCTAGTACCTATTCGTGCGGATGTAATTTAGGTGATGTGATGAATGATGAGTAAGGTTATGTTAAGTTAATGGATAGGTGTACTGTGGGGGTTACTATGTAAAATAAGCTATTGAAAAGTAATAATGTTCCCCATACAAATTTTTCCATCAATCGCATTCAAACTTCAAAGCATGGAGACCACGATACGCTTCAATCGTTTATCTTACAACTTGTCGTTGGGAAAAAAACAAATAAAAAAAGTAGTATTTTATCAGTATTTTTTAATTAAAATCTTTTCAATAATCAACATGTAGTATGGGAAAAAGCTTAATCATAATTAGAATCAAACTCATTAGTATGGTAACCATAAGTATTAGTAGGAGTCAAATCTCTCGAATGAGTAGTGGAAGTCAAATCGCGTGAATGCGTAGGAATATAAGAATCCCCATATGTATTAGGATTCAAAGCCCTCGAACGAGTAATGGACAAATCGCGTGAGTGACTAGGACTAGGAATATCAGGAAGAACACCTTTCTGCTTCATCTATAAAAAACTTTTTACAAAAAAATACAACCGACTTCCAAAAAAAAAAACACTATAAAGTAAAAAATAACTTTAATTTCGGAACTCGGTGTTTTTGTTAATTTGTTCGTTTTTTGACACCGACTTCCGAAATTAAAGTTATTTTTTACTTTATAGTGTTTTTTTTTTTGGAAGTCGGTTGTATTTTTTTGTAAAAAGTTTTTTATTTTTCACTTTTTAGTGGTACCCCACACCTAACAAACGCACTAGTTGCCCATACGATTTTCGAAAGTTCCCCTCGACTTATCTGGGATGCCATCATCAGATCCTGGTTTCCTTATCATGGGACCATTTGGAAAGTATTCCCTTTCCAACAAAAAATCATTTTTAAAATCGGTTGGCAAGCGACGGAGTTATGCCCGAACAAACGTAAAAAAAAATAAAAAAAAAATACAAACATCCGAATTGAGAACCTCCTCCTTTTTGGGAAGTCGGTTAAAAAATTGTTGTCGAGATTTTATTGCGTATTCTTAACTTTTGAATATTAGTGAAGTTTTTCATATTAGGAACAAGACTCATGAAAAAGTGGTAATCATCATCTTTTTCTATGTCGTCAGTTGTTTTATTATTATCATATTTCGTTTCCAACAACTTAAGTTTTTTATTTTCCAATTCAAGAAACTCTTCTCTCACTTCTGCCGCTGATTTGTTTTTACGCCTGGATGAAGATGATGCTGTAGTGGTGCTTGTCTTCAGATACGTTATCGTTATCACCTTCATCGTCATTATCACTGTCTAAATTTCCTCTTGTTGGTTCTGGTAGTATATCATCGTTTAAGAACGTCATTAATTCGAAGTACTGCCAAGAAGATGTTACAGACTCGCCTCCCATTCCAGATCTAATAGCCGGAACCCTTTTTTATATCTTTTTTTTTATAATGGTCTCTATCGTTCTTCCATTTCTTTTTTATTTGAGACACTGAAAATCCAAGTTTATGTTACATAAGTACAGTACAGATAAAAACTTGACTAATATTACCTACTTATTTGTTTCAGATTTTTATCGACTGGTATGGGATTCAGATCGCTAGCATTTTGTTTTCGAATGGGAAAAAGTACCATAGCTGAAATTGTCTATGATACTTGTGATGCTATATGGAAAAGTCTTTTAAGTCAACATATGCCAAAACCTACTGAGCAACAACTAAAGTGTAACATACGCGATTATGAAAACATGTGGCAATTTCCTAATTGTTTCGGCTGTATAGATGGAAATTATTTTAGAGTAAAATGCCCTAAAAAATCTGGATATGCTTATTATAACTACAAAAAAAATTATTCTGTAGTTGTACAAGCTGTAGCAGACGCTAAAAAACGATTTGTTGTTGTAGAAGTTGTTGGCAAAGGCAAACAGAGTGATGGTGGAACCTATCACTTTTCCAAACTCAATCGTTTATTACAAAATCATCAGTTCAATGTACCCCCCCGTCATGTCTCCCCGGTTCCAATATTAATCTGCCGAATGTATTACTAGGTGATGAGGCCTATCCTTTAAAACACTTTTTACTACGGCCATATCCACAGCGTGCGTTAACGCCTCAAAGAGATTACTTTAATAAAAGACTGTCTTCAGCAAGAATGACAGTTGAATGCACATTTGGTATTTTGGCGTCAAAATGGCGTATATTCCGGAAACCAATAGAAACAAACACAGAAAATGCCTGACGCATTATTAAAGCATGTTGTCTGCTTCATAACATCATAAGAGACTTAGACGGTAACGAGGATATGGATTATCTATACTAATATTATAAAGAGGTAACATTTGTTTGTAAGTTTGTAAGTTTGTATGTTTGTAAGTTTGTATGTAGGGGGTAATCTCAGGAACTACTGGTCCGATTTGAAAAATTCTTTCAGTGTTAGATAGCCCATTTATCGAGGAAGGTTATAGGCTATATATCATCACGCTAAGACAAATAGGAGCGGAGCAGTAACAGAAAATGTGACGCAAACGAAGTTGCGCGGGTCAGCTAGTAATAATATAATTTCATCACCACCAAACCACCAAAGTACAAGACGAATAAGAAGCCGTTGCAATGCTACTTACAGTGTAAGAGCAAAAATAATACGAGACAAATTTTGTATGTATCTATGGGCAAATAAAATTTGAAAATATTTTATTCCTACAAACATGTAGATTTGTAGGTACTTACAATATATAAAATACATACCTTCATGTCCAGGAAACAGTGATTTTATTTCATCCCACAATCTTAAAATAACTTTTTTGTTTTTGTATTGACGATGTTTCGACATCCACAATGCAGGTCGTGCTTGAATAGCACTTATTAATTCTTCAACATGTAATTGTCAAGACGCCATTACAACAACGCGCGCGGTTAGCTCGAACTAGTTTGAGATCCCCGCTCCCGCGCGGGTTGTCGCTTGCCGCCCGCGCACTCACTGCGGCCACTTGTATGAACGAGCTATGACGCGAGATGCCCGCGCGCTCCCCGCGACAAGTAGCCCGCGCCGCACCCGGCGTCCGCCCCGCGCCCGCGTGCCCACTATGGACGCTCAAATGAAGCTCTTAAGCGCGTGATCGACGGGCGAGTAAGACCGTTGATTTAAATACCGACGAACCTGGCTCGCGGCTCGTTGGTGCTGATCGATTAGCAAGCAATCAGTCGCAAACATGTCTTGTTCCGAGTCTGAAGCCTTGTGTTATCTCGCCATAGGATATTACGCAGTTATGAAAAAAAAAGAAAACGCCCTAAAGTTTGGGTTAAAAGTTGGATTGAAAAAAGGCAAGCTTTGTCACATACCCATTTAATTCAAGAATTGGCAGCAGAGCCACTTGATTGCCAAAATTATCTGAGAATGTCTGAAGAATCGTACAACGAGTTGTTATCTTTAGTGACACCTTCAATACAAAAACAAGACACTGTAATGCGAGAAGCTATTTCTCCACATGAACGTCTGACTGCTACAATCAGATACCTGGCAGAAGGGAAAAATCAAACCAGTTTGCAGTATCCTACTTTAATATCTAGGCAAACTTTGGGAAGAATTATTCCAGAGACATGCAGAGCTATTTACGGTGCATTGAAAAACGAATACATGAAGGTAAGTAAAATATTTATTTGAACTTAAAATTTTTCACAGTAGCTACTTCAGAACAATACAACAATATTTGAAAAAAAAAAAACTTATGGTAAAAAATTTGAAACAAAATATGACAGCTCGTTTGAGTTTCCTGAGTCAAATTGTTGATTATCTGTAGCTGTCTGAACTTGAAACTGTGGTAGAGTTGAGATTGTGGACGTAAAATTAGATGATGAGGTATTTACTGAAGCTGGAGCACGTAATAGTAGTTGATCATCTGTGGGTGTCAGAACTTGATATTGTGGTAGAGTTGTCGCACTGGACGTACAGATGGAAGACCTAGTATTTACTGGAGCAGTTGCAGTCAAATAATTAACATTTCCATGTCCCACGTTAACTTCTGAATTTACAGAGAGCCGTTGCATTTGCCCATTAAAAATTACATCGTTGATTAGTTTCTCTAGTAACATTTTCTGTTCTTTCGTCATTGTCCTTAATTTTATAGCAACGTTTTTCCCAAAAATATCAAACTCATCATCTTTCTGACTGAGCCGTTGACTAATCAAACTAAACATATGATTTACATTGTCGTCTTTTCGTTTCCTTGTAAATGATGGAGGTTCAGGCGTTGTAGCTGGAGATGGAGTTTGAGATGACTGTCCAGGCATTCTTACATACCACAATTGTTACCTACTTGTCAATAAACAATTTTTTTATTTATAGTAAAATTGATAGGTACGCACCTATATTACCTATATACTTACTTTCGATCGGATCGTTGAGAAATTCTAGCTCCTTATAATACCACAACTTTGGCTGATACAAATATTCAACTCCGGAGCCGGTTCTCATGCTTGCTTTAACCTTGTTTCGTTCTTTCCTGTGGGAAGCTCGTAGTGACTGTTTTTTTTTTCTTAATATCGGTTATATCCGAGTTTGGTTCATATCTTCTTCTTGGTTCATATATTTTTGCAATATCCACGAGTTTATTATATGCTGCAAGCCTATTTGCTTTGTTTTTATACTCGCTTGATTTAGTTTGCCATAAACAGGGACAGTCTCGAAAGGCATTTATAAATTGTATTATAAAATCGTGGCTGCAAGTACGTAGATCCATTATTTTGACACGGACTGAGCACGCACGTTACGAAGTTTGTAGTAGGTAGGTACACAGCTCTTTTGGCGCACATCCGTCCTCTAGCGCTGTCGCCGAAAAGTGACGGCTCGGCCCGCCGGCCGTGATCGACACGCGGTTTTGCATGGCGAGCGGAGTAAAAAATATAGCACGACGACGAGCCGCGAGCCAGGCTCGGCGGTATTTAAAACCGTGGTTTTGCAATGATACACCGGCGAGCTTTACCGACGAGCCATAAAACCGCGGTCTTACTCGTCCGTCGATAAGGCCCTTTATGTTTGAGTTCGTCGCGCCGCGCCCGCCCCGTGTTTGCAGTCTGGCCAAGCACTAACAGACTACGCTGACGCCGCTAGTGAGGTCGGCGCGCAGCACCCAGTCGTAACAGATGTTCCCCACAGGAGCGGCCCCAAAACCGATCCCTGTGGAATACCGCACGACATCTCTCGCCGGTTCCACTGACCGCTGTGACTAGGGTAGATTACTGGCCTTGTCGAACAGGTAGTCCCCGACCACACGACGAAGGTAGGTCGGCACCCGATGATACCGGAGTGCCTCCCCAATGCAGCTCCACGGCATGGTGTTGAAGGCGTTGGCGATCCATACGGTATATCCGATTGGTCGGAACAATGCGTGTACTCAAATCTTTGCGAAAAGCACACACGGTATCCCGGAAGACTCGCGGTGAACTGACAAAGCGGTAACCACTTCCGTACTGGCAAAAAAATAAAAGTCATAGGTAATAAATAGGGTAAACGATGTTAGACGACACGGTTGGCGCAGTGGTTGAGCGATTGACTGCTGCGCAGCATGTCGCGGGTTCGATTCCCGCACGGAACAAATATTTGTACGACCTACATGTATTTGTTCCGAGTCTGGGTGTTTTTCTATCTATAATATGTATGTATTTACAAAAAAAATGTATATAAGTAGTTTATCAGCCATCTCGTTACCATTACACAAGCATTAGGTTGCTTAGCTTGGGACTATATGGCGTTGTGTGAAATGTCCAAGCATATTATGTTATTATATTATTAATAATTATCTTTTATCGATACTTTTCTACAATTACTTATCTAATAAAGACTGAATACGCAATCAAGGCATTATTTTTATGTAATAACCATATTTTATTATTATGAACAATGAACAGATACTTAAATTTATTGGACTTCTAAAACAAATGTTAATTTTTGTACGTTTGGACTTACGAAACTACCGTACGTACTACCTATAGTCAGTAATTTCCTGGGTAGAAAACGGGTGAGTACGTTTTTTTAATAGGATGTTTCTTCCTAAAATGTAAACATTATTATACTATAATTTTTTTATCTCTAAATACACTCGGTTATAATTTTTAATCAGAATAGGTAGTAGGTACATAGTGGTGCTATAATAATTCTAAACAAACCGTGTCCTAATTAAAAATAGAACATCTTTTTTGCTAACCGATTATTATTCTCTTCAAAAGACAATGTTAGAAAGCTGATAATATTGTCGATAACATGTGTCCAACCCTTACGCGTCAAGCGCGCGCGCAACCCGCCTTTGAAAAAGCCGACAGAAGCGAGCCGCTGTCTTTTGTACTAAGCCGACAAACGAACCGCGCCGCCGTGTACACTTGCAGGTAGGGTTACCATATCTCAGGATTTGTCCTGAGATTTCAGGATTTTTCGACTCTTCTCAGGATTCCGGCCGGATTTAGCAAATCTAGTGATAGCTCAGGATTTTTAATAAAAAACAGGTTACATATTAAAGATCTCTCTTATTAAACTACTAAAAATAATCTTCTTTTGGTAACAATTGCAGTTAAAATCAATACTTATGTATTAATTTAAAACAAACTTAAATTAAGTATGTTATAAACGCGTGGAGCTTGAGCTACATTTTGGCGACTAGCAAAAATTTAGCGTGCTGAGTATGTAGGGGCTATCAAATCACACCGTCTTTTTTTGAGTTTGGCCTGGTCAAAAGGTAATATTTTATGATATCTTAGTACCATGTGTAATATGTATAGTTTTCTGACGGAGAGCAGCTTAGAGCTTGCATATAGTGAATCAGTAGAAAACCTATAAGGCTTACGGTACATGACCTTAATCAGAGATCTTTGTGCCCTCTCTAGATCTATAAAGTATGATTTGGCTGCTCCACCCCATACCGAGATACAGGATGTGATTACAGATTGGGCTAGTGCAATATATACTTGCTTCTGTAGCTCGGTACTCATAACTTGTCTCAGGGATTTAAAAACCCATGAGTTTTCTTACCCTCCCTATGGTCAGTTCCAGATGTGGGTACCAGCTTAACCGCTGATCCACAATAATACCTAGGTACCTAACGGATTTTTCCTTCTGGATTATAGGACAGCTACAGGAAATTTGGGTTGGAGTACGACAGGAGTGGATTCTAATTTTAAAGTCTGGCGCAGGCTGAGAGTTAATGTATTTTGTGAAACAGACGTAGTTTGTTTTTTGGGTGTTTAAGGTAAGAAGATTCTCGCTTAGCCAGTAACTAACTCTAGCCAGTCCCCTCTCAGCCTCCAGCCCAACCTTGTCCCAGGTCTTAGCAGAGAAGATAATAGCGGTATCATCCGCGTAGGACAGTATTCTCGCACCGTTGGTAATAAGGTTGCAGAGTTCATTGATATATATCAAAAATAGCGTCGGGCCCAGAACCTTCTTTTCTCTGAAAGAATCTTCTTTTGGTAACAATTGCAGTTAAAATCAATACTTATTTATCCAAATAGGTACTTAATTAGTTTTGTCGTATTTAATATTTGAAGAAACTTTTTTAAGTAAATTCTTTTCTTTGATTATTGATTTATAAAATGCCTCACAAGTTAAACTCTTCAAGTTATATTGAACTAAAAGTAGAGCTCGAACAGAAGACTCGTTTAGTCGGTTTCTTTGTTTCGACCATTGAGCTCCCGTGATAGAAAAAACTCTTTCTACGTTTGCATTTTGAGCTGTTATTGCAAATATATATTGACAAATACGCAGTATCTCTGGCAATCGTGAAATACCTATTGTCTTGAAAATGTTTGCCCCAACGCATGAAGCATTACGTCAAAAAATGCTTCTTCCTGTTTTGTCAAAAAACTATTCAGAGATGCAATTTCATCGAATAACTTCACATCATCTATGTGTATTCCTTTTCCATTTAGATAATGAATTGATAAAGCAATCTGATCAAAGTCGATCATTTGGCCCTTTTTCAGCATCAACCAATTAAAGACTTTGAAATCATCTAAAGGCGTCATCCACTTGATCAGATATTCTACGCAAGTCTTATACATATTTTTAAGGTCGTGCTTGAAAACTTCTTGGTTTCCGCAGTGGTGTACGTTACCCCAGCAAGAAAGTATCTCCTAGAGTTATGTGAGTAGAACGTATAGTTGGTGCCTTTTCTGCTGTAAATGTGCCCCCACATAAAAAATGTGTGCCCCCTGTCGTTTTGGAATAAAACGCAAAAAACGATTCTTGCTGGGGTAACGTTTTTCTAGCAGGAAAATTCTAAACGAATGATCGGAGAGAGAAAAATTGTGCATGGCCAGAGAGCTTACATGTGTGCCAAAATGTGCCCCCAAAAATAAAATCTGTGCCCCTTCAGATTTACGAGATATTGCATTTCCTGCTGGAGTAACGTTTTGATGAATCGTATATCTCTATAACCATTGCATGTGCCCCTGTAGAATAAACATACACTAGTAGCTCTTAATGTGTGCCCATATGTGCCCCAAATTAGATTTAAGAAAATATTTATAGTTTTCAAGTTATCGCGGTTTTATGAAAACTCGAAAAAACATCGCAGCGCCTAAATGAGACAAGGTATAAGTTCGCTTAGAACTGTATTCGGTCCGTCTTGACGCTAATAATAACCATACAAAGTTTCA
This sequence comes from Ceramica pisi, assembly GCA_963859965.1. Lineage (NCBI taxonomy): Eukaryota > Metazoa > Arthropoda > Insecta > Lepidoptera > Noctuidae > Ceramica > Ceramica pisi. Next base: position 1,800,598 of record OY982528.1, read on the forward strand.
AAACTTCATGCATGCGTTTTTGAATAATCTTGCTAAAAGTCAAAACGATGGTGTCATAATTTTGACGGCAAAATACAAGGAATCGGCTCAATCCCAGATATGTAGGTGTAAACCAAAATCTTGTGCCTTTAGTCAAAAATATATGGTGAAAATATTCAGCTTGGAATGTTTCGCATTATGTAAATATTAACAAAAAACCAAAATATGTAATCAACGGCTGGTTATCCGACCAAATTTGAATGACTACTAAAAAGCGACTGATTCATACAAATCGGTGACCTTCTTTATTGGACGTATTATACCTAAGCTGTTGTCATATATTCGCGTTCAAAAGTTTTGGGGGCTAATTAAAAAATATATGAAATGGATCTTGTGACTATAATGAAACAGCTTGTTGATGTGGAAATTATTGTTTTAATTCTTAAAGTAATTATTGCATCAAATCACAGATCAAATTTCCTACCTATAAATATTAGAAATTTATTTGCACGTTGTGTAGTTACATTATTATTTAAATCACAGATCAGTTTCTCATCTAAGTCTAACATATAAGTTAAATTGGAAATCACAGATAAATAATTTTCTTATGAGTAATTTGCTTATACATAGATTCATATAGAGTGTGTTCAAAATTCAATGTGTTAGTGTTCAGTGTGTTAGTATAGTAAACCGTATAAAGATATAACTGTAAACATCGAATGTGCACAAATTATCTGATGGTATTGGGCTATAAATAAACATATTTATCCCATATACGTAACAATATTATCACCTCATCCGTAATCCGACATACAAAATGGAAACACGTTGTTGCAACACTGATCATAGTGCGGTTGACTATAGGTATACACTAATTACAACTCTCAAAACTGTAGGTACCAAAATTTATTTGGTTGAGGGGAATGCTCCTACGCCTTTATGAACTTGGAAGGTTGTATTGGTGATTTTGATGATTATAATTCTGTAACTACATACGTCTTACAGCTGCGAACAATATTGTAATCAACATACAACCTAGCACTGGCCTGCAAATTGCAGAAAACGCGTTGGTTGGAGGATTCCCCTTAACAGGAAACGAGGGTTTTGAGTAAAAAGTCATAATTCGAAGTTTACCTCCTGTTTTCTTCTCCAAAACTTGTCGAACAGCCATGAGTTCGAAAAGTTCGTGTGTTAGTAAACAATGTGGGACCGGTTTCAAGTCCAAGGATATTATATATTATTATAATCATCTAAACAGTAGTGGCATTCGGTAAATATTGTAAAACAAATGGCTGAACACTACTCCCTGGCTGGGGCCAAATACGGGCTTATTATTTATATACAAAAAAGAGCTTCCTCTTTTTAGTAGTTGGTATTCATCACACATTTCATTAACTATTTTTTTTTTTAAACATCGGGACCATCAAATTTTGGCTCAAAGACCTGGCAAATATCAAATATCTGGATGTATTTTTTTCGTTCACACATAAATTACTGGATGTATTTTAAGGAAATTTAGAATGGAGAAGATAGCTTACCTTGGAATAGCATTTAGGCTACAATTTATAACAAACTTAATCATGTGTAAGGTCATAGAAACAGCTAGTAGAATATAATCCAATAACAACTTTATTTTATTACTTATTACTTTTCTACTTCAGTGTACTCAGGCACAACTCGTGTGAACCGGTTAGTGAGTAAAGTAAAGAAGGTCATCGATATGTATGAATCCGTCGCTTTTTAGTAGTCATTCAAATTTGGTCGGATAACCAGCCGTTGATTACATATTTTGTTTTTTTGTTAATATTTACATAATGCGAAACATTCCAAGCTGAATATTTTCACCATATATTTTTGACTAAAGGCACAAGATTTTGGTTTACACCTACACATCTGGGATTGAGCCGATTCCTTGTATTTTGCCGTCAAAATTATGACACCATCGTTTTGACTTTTAGCAAGATTATTCAAAAACGCATGCATGAACAGTTTTGAAACTTTGTATGGTTATTATTAGCGTCAAGAAGGACCGAATACAGTTCTAAGCGAACGTATACCTTGTCTCATTTAGGCGCTGCGATGTTTTTTCGAGTTTTCATAAAACCGCGATAACTTGAAAACTATAAATATTTTCTTAAATCTACTTTGGGGCACATATGGGCACACATTAAGAGCTACTCGTGTATGTTTATTCTACATGGGCACATGCAATGGTTATAGAGATATACGATTCATCAAAACGTTACTCCAGCAGGAAATGCAATATCTCGTAAATCTGAAGGGGCACAGATTTTATTTTTGGGGGCACATTTTGGCACACATGTAAGCTCTCTGGCCATGCACAATTTTTCTCTCTCCGATCATTCGTTTAGAATTTTCCTGCTAGAAAAACGTTACCCCAGCAAGAATCGTTTTTTCCGTTTTTTTCCAAAACGACAGGGGGCACACATTTTTTATGTGGGGGCACATTTACACCAGATAAGGCACCAACTATACGTTCCACTCATTTAACTCTAGGAGATACTTTCTTGCTGGGGTAACGTACACTCCGCAGTGCACTTAGCCAGCAACTCTCGCACTTTAAGTGGCATGAAGTTTGCGTTCGCTCGTGCAACTAAAATTTCATGTGTGGATTCGAGGATTCTTTTAATATCTAAAACAGAATTGTTTTCTTTTTCGATGTCTTCAATTTTCGTCTGAAATATTGACATTAAGGTGGCACTAGTCGATATTTTTTCCATAGAAACTTCGGGAGGGTATTACTCCGCTGTTTGACAGAGTAAATCAAAAGTTAAACATAATATCGTTTTGTCATATTATTATTTTGTCTGTATGGAAACAAAATGGTGAAATAAAACGCCATTAAAAAGTTATGAGCCACCAAAGTTTCGTTTTTCTTGCCAATTTTAACGCATCTTTGGGCGTAAATAAGTAATAAACACAATGTAAAATCTTTAAAAGTAACTCGGTACCGACAAAGCTCAATTATCGAAGAATTCAATAACTTTTATTTTTAATCGATTTATGCAGTAGTTTTTTCATAAAACTCGATTTACGAAAGGCCTTCTCATATTTTTTTACGCGCGCGTTTTACTATGAATTATCGTGCCTCTCACTGAATAATGTTCCCCCCGGTGCGGTGCGGGGGGACAATGCTCACGCACACGTGCGTATTCAAGTTACGACTGTGTCTGCTGCGGTGTGCTGTGGCCTGTGGCCTATGTCGTTCATACGTTACATACGTAGGTAGACTATACTTGCGCTCTAATTTATATTGACTCATTGGCTTGATTTTTGGATTTCAACATTATATTTTATATCTGTTTGACTTCGAACTGAAGTTTGGACTCCGTATTTGCGTTTGAAATTGTTATTGTTGTTTTGAGTGGACGCTGCATAAGTACGTGACATTGTTTTGAATCATTGAAAAAGTTTTAAAAACCACATATTATAAACAATGGGTAGAGAAAAGTCATAATTTGGCGTCGTGACCGAGTCTTCGACACCGCGTCGCTGCCCGCGCCCGCTGCAGTGTAAAATCATCGCGGCGGGATGCTATCGCGCCATGAATTTTCAACTCTCGATGTTGAAACCAATGATACCATTGTACACTTGTTTTTATAAACGTTTTTCCTGTACTTGTTATGAGGTGTACAATAAAGTATATAATAAATAAATAAATAAAATAAATATAATTAAGTTGAAACGGTGTCTTTTTTTGACGCGTTGTGATTAACTCTGCTGAGTGCTGGGTTCTCAACGCTCGGCTGAACGGAATATTTTTACGTCCGTGCGTACGGTGGCTAAGCATTCTTACAATCGAGCGACATGACGCCGCCGTGCCACCGCCGCGCCGCCGCATCACGCGTCTACGACAGGGACAACTGCACGCGTCGTTGGTGGTCGTTGAAGCGCCGTCGACAGCCAACGACAAAGGTTGCCCTTGCCGGCCGCCAGCGGCAACGTGTCGCTCGTTTAGTTGAGTACCTAGGTGGTAGCAGGTAGCGAAATCCAAAGTTCAAGCCAGGGTCAATGTAATGTTTGTTACTGGGTTCATTCTATTTGCTTTCAAAATAGTTTCTTGCAATTGACAAACCTAATTTTGTGTTCGTAGGTACTTTTGCGGCGGACAAGACTTTTTTATGGATGGGAAACCAAATAACTGCTCCCGCTTTGGGCGAAGCAGAAGGGAGTGTCAGACTCTTCTTGACTATAACCCATCCGTGTTCCTCCTAATGCCCTCTGCGTACCGTACTTACCAGGGCCGCGGTAACTCTTTCGAACAAATTCTGCAACATCATAGTTTACATAGCTCTCTGCCTAATAGGTACCTACTGTTATATTAACGTAGGTAGGTACTTACCTACAAGCAAAGATGCCATAAAACAAACCGTTGGCGTCGTAGACACTAAAATTTTAACGTTAGGTAGGTAGGTATTTAGGAGCTAAGTAAACAATCTTTATGTGTCACTTGTCAGTTTGTCACAATATACTGTGCACTTGTCTGATAATTTAAAGCAATCTAATAATGAATGCAAATCTAATCTAAACACGTCTGTGTCAGCCAATAGGGGTAACTAAAATAGAAAACCGACCAAGTGCAAGTCGGACTCACGCACCGAGGGTTCCGTACAAATATTATAATATAAGCAAAAGTTGTGGATTACGATTTATGACGTACCTATTAAAAAAAACTCCTTACTAGATCTCGTTCGAACCAATTTTCGCTGGTAGTTTACATGGTAATTACATCATATATTTTTTTAGTGTTATCATTCTCTTATTTTAAAAGTTACAGGGGACACACACATTTTACCACTTTGGAAGTGTCTCTCGCACAAACTATTCAGTTTAGAAAAAAATGATATTAGAAACCTCGATATCATTTTAGAACCCCTATCCATACTATACCGGCCTACAGGTTTAGGTAGGTAGTAAGTTCACAGAATACATCTACTTACCAAGTTTAGAGTTTTCGACAGCATAGTTCTTATAGTTTCGGAATAAAGTGGCTGTGACATACAGACGGACAGACAGACATACAGACATGACGAATCTGTAAGGGTTCCGTTTTTTGCCATTTGGCTACGGAACCCTAAAAATTAAGAAGACAGGTAGGTAAGTAAGTAATTTTGATAACAATTTATAGGATGGTACTTAGGTAGAACTAATTTCATTATTAGGTACTAGCGACCCGCCCCGGCTTCGCACGGGTGCAATGCTGATACTAAATACACTACAGAAAAACCGTGAGAAAAACTGTTACCTACCTCGCGTATGAGCCGCGCGGGTACCTTACATAGATCTAACTAAACTCCCCTCCCGCACGCGCACCCCCGCCTTGGTGACCGCCGCAACGGGCCGTGCAGCAGAAATCGTAATATTTTCATTTCGCCATAACTTCAAAACCAAACGTCCGATTTTAATCATTCACAGACCAAATATGATCTACATAAACTGTACTTAGTGATGAAATACTTTATTTTGATAAGGATTAATAGCATGAGTAAAATAAACGCGCTTAAATGTAGTCCAAAAAAAATCTAAATTTTTAAATAAAAAAATGGTTGTTGCGCCTCACTCGACATAGATAGGTAGGTATAGTGTGTCGCGGACTTTTTTGTAGATATTTATAAGATCTACAATTATTTAGAACAATTTATGGTTGTATCTTTTATAGTTTAGGCAGCGTACGCAAAATAAGTAACTTTTGTGGTTGATTTTTACACCTTGTGTCCGAAAAACCCAAATATCTTACGGAACCCTATTTTTTTGCAAAATAAAATATAGCCTATGTTACTCGTGGATAATGTAGCTTTCGAATGGTGAAAGAATTTTTAAAATCGGTCAAGTAGTTTTTGAGCCTATTCATTACAATCAAACAAACAAACTCCTCTTTATAATATTAGTGTAGATTAGTGTAGATGTATCTTGTACTACGGACATAAACTGCGATGACTATTCAAGTTAGCATCTGTCGGTGGCGGCGTGGCGGCTGCATTACCACCAAGGAAAAACTAAACATAATAACAATAGAATAAGCAATCCATATTAGGTACATATAGGGCCGTAGAGGTATAAAACGATAACACAGCGCCTACTATTTTTAGTACCTAAGAGTTTTTAGGTAGGTAGTTGCTGATTTCTCGGCGAGCGTCGAGCGACTATGCGCAGCGGCGCGCGGTGACGGTATGTGTGCATCGTGTAACTTCGATTTAGTTCGGAACGGTTCGGAACGATGTTTGTGTGCGTGCGAACTAGACGTGCCTGAAGGCTAGCGTCTAACTGCTCATCACTGGTACTATCTCTGTCGGGCATGATGCGAGGTGAGACAGCGTGCTTTTTGGCCATGCCTACCACTGAGTTCGAGCCCGCGACTAGTGCCACCTTAATGAGTGAGCAAGAAATAAATAAACTTCGCTGAGTTCATTTTCAAAAAAGTTCTTCAAAGTAATTGGTACACCAGGAGTAGATAAAAAGTACTGCTTCAACAGTTCATACATCTTCAATATTCTTTCGATCGCTGGAAACAGACTAAGCCATCGGGTCTTGCTATGAAACAATAGTTTCTGATAATTGACGTCTATATATTCGCTGATATCCTTCAACGCATCCGTGCGTACGGTGTATACGGAAAAATAATTAAACAGCTTCATTACTACAGATTCTATATCAATATGCAGATTATCAGTGCCATGTTGAATACAATTGTGTAGTATGTGCGCTGGGCAACCAACTCCTACGATATCTTTGTCCAGAAAGTTTTTTAAATTAGTCCAAACATTTTGTCCCGGTTGCCGATTTACTCCGCCAAAATTAACATTAGCGTTGTCTGCTGTAAATGATACACATTTCATCAACAAGTCGTACTTTTGCAAGCTTGTTTTAATTATCTCTGTTATAGTGTCAGCATTTTCATTGGGTGTGCTCAGCACATCCAGCAGTTTGGTTTTAATTCCTTCTTGCCAGTCGAAGAATTGTATCATAATAGGAAATATTTTTTCAGCACCGTGATTACTTGCATCTGTGGAAACGCCCAAGAAGTTGACATTTTGTAATGAGACTTGTACCTGTTCAATTACCCACGGAGATATCACGCCCGTTACAATGGCCTCAGTCTTCGTTCGTGCACAAGAAACACTCTTCGCAGTGTTGGAATCGGCAAATATAGCCTTAACCAGTTGGCTGGTGCAATCCATAGATTTAAATGACTGGTGATGTTTCACCGTGTGGAAAGCTAAAGTGGCTTCAGCGGCGGATATTTGGTCTGTCAGTCCAGAACTTTGTGGTTGAAATAAAGAGTCGATTTTGGTGTTACTTGAAACAGTCAAGACTATTTTTTCATGTTTTTCCGTTAGGATATGTTTTTCAATATCAGCACCTCCCTTGAACTTAATTGAAAAATGATTGTTACATATTGAACAAAACACTTCGGTAGGTTCCCTTCCATCTTTCATAATCGGAAATCTTTGTTTTAAAGTATCTGTGAATGTACACACGTATCGTGGTCGTTTGGTACTTGAAGACATTTTAACTCGTATCCATCCAACAGCTCCGATTCTCGCTCGCTCGCCCGTCCCGTGGTGACACTCAATGAAGCGTAGTCCAACCTTCGCAATGGCGCTAGACGAACTGACTGAGTGAGCGAGCGAGCGGCAACCGCGCTGCGGGCCGACGGGCGCCCCCCTCCTCCCTCCACCCCGCTGTTTTGAGTGCGATGTACATACAAGCTTGCAACGCGTCGCGTAAAACGCGTGCGCAAGATCCGCAGTGTATACAACGATAATAATACGTTTTTGAGAGAAAGTTCTCATCTGTAGAAAATCTCAGGACTTTTCCATGGAAATCAGGCCTTTTCTCCGGACTTTTGATTTTTTCATCTGGTAACCCTACTTGCAGGTATTGTTAGATTGTCTCTGTGAAAATGCATTTGAGTAAATAACAAAATAAAATTTCGCCCGTGACAGGTCAAGAACGTTTCACAAGGAGAAATTTTACGTACGAATGTAACGAAAAAGAAAAACATTAAGATTTTTAATAGTCGGTCCTACAATAATGTTCCCTCTGGTTAGGGACAAAAGCCTCTTCTCTGTGAGATGGAGTGGGTTGCAATCCACTACGCGGGCATACGGGTTGGTAGAAATCCATGTCTTCGATTTTTTTTTTCTAGGACATCTTTAATCTTCACGAAGTTTTCTTTCTTTCACCGTTTTGAGAGCAGTGGTGATAAATTACACAATGAGAAGTGCTTGCCTGGTCCTCCCCACGACATTCAACTAATCGTAAGTCGGGGGCTTTACCACTGGGCCACAACAGCTTTGTTCTGTTTTCAATTAAAATGCAATACAAATACATTAAAGTCCCGCCTGTCGTTTAGGTGTACCGATTTCGCATTTCAGGTAAATAGGTAGAATGATTACAACTGCGTAGCCGAATGATTGCACAGCGTGGCAACGTCGCTTTTCAATGTTCAAGGAATCAAGTTGATTGTACTATTAACCTACTGTTGCAATTCTACAGTGTTCAAATTTGCTTTAAATTAAAACTCGACTTTTTGACAAAACTACTGGACCGATTTCGTTAATTTTTTGTATAGCGTCATCAAATACTATAACTAGTATTGATTGATTGCATATATGTCGTAGACATACTGTATAATCAAAGCTATTATATTTTGAAATTTCTTATACAACTATAGCTGGTAGTTCTTCAGAGAAACCACAGTCTTCAACAACCTGTTCTTGAATATATATATCATGTAGATGATTTAGGTCTTGACAGGACTTGTTTATAATAATTTAAGTCTAAGATTTCATCCCATTTTTCTACAAAATGTGTGATTAATAATTTCTTCACATCATTTAATTTTCTTGTTTAACGTCAACGTATAATTTTATCACACCTGGGTTTATAGCAGAAACCTTCTTTTTTCCTTTGCAGATATTTTGGTACTTATTTAAAGTATTTTGGTAAGACTCTTCCACTCGAATATACACATTTTGTTTGTCACGAGTCCTTCCACCAAAATGTTTTGGATTTTTTTATTGAAAAGTATATTGGTTGTTTTTAAGAGTTCAGACGCTGATCGTTTCCAGTCGTAAACTTTTATATCAATTCCCAAGTAATACACGGTTCCATGACGGGTGAAAATTTCAAAATAATCATCAGGGCTAGTCATTACCTCTCTTCTTTTATTCTCTTTTTCAATTTTTGTTAAAACTCTGTCTGGTGGCAAAAATGATGGCCAACAACTGGAATCAGAATTTCTAGGCCCATAATGTGTACAGGTGCATAGTCTTGTAAACATTTAGCTGCCATACCAAGAATAGATTGGTTTTTATTTTGGCCGCTGCACCCCTCTGCCCTGTAACCTAAACGAACCTGTGTGATATGCTCTAACCTACTTATACCCGAGACCACTTTGTGTTTGCTAATGAAATTAAATTTTATAGGTAGACTTAGAGGACACCAAATTGACAAAAAATAAAAATATTAACTTGTTAGCTTTTTTTAAATTGCTTGTCTCCTATACAAATACTCTAGTTTAGCTAGTAACATGTCAGTTTTATAGTACTGTACTGAAACACTAAACATATGAACTAGGTTTAACATTTATTTAATCAAAAAAGTTTTTTTCACCAACGTCTGCATTTGTTGATTTGATTGGTTCTTTGGAATCAACAGATGATGTCATTATTACTGGTTTGTTGTCAAACCACTTCAGACATGCCACATTTCCGTTACTCCGAACGAGTTGATCTGAGGAACCACGTCCTCGTTATCTCAACTCATTGTCAGTTTTGAAATTGCAGTTTGTAGGAATGTTCGCCTTTCTAAGAGTACTGTCTGTTGCCTGCATCTTCTTTGCACGAATTTTTCCAGTAAATCCAGTGATGTAAAGTATCTGTCCATGTATAACTTGACTCCTTCAGGCAAAGTTTCAGATAACTTCAGCACAACTTTATCGCCAATATCAAGACTTTCGGCTTCATTGGTTGTGAGTATTGTGTCCCCTTTGCCCTCATACATGAAGAAGTCTAAAGGCATACCATCTGGAGTGGTGCATACAAAGTTTTTCATACGACAGGGGTTTGGTTTTCCTCTTATGAACTGCCGCATTGATACTTGACCCCAAGAGGGTACCATCTGCTTCTCTACACTAATATGTTGGGATCTGGGAGTTTCTAGGCAAGCTTTTCTTACAGTTTGAATCAAAGGGTTAACTTTCCAGAATTTATTTTGCTTGGATGCTTCGTCCACCTCAATATCATTTACAAGTTTCAAATTTGACCGAATTTTAAAATAACTGTCTCTAGTCATGCATGCGGTCTGCTTTCATTGCAACCCGCGTCCTATTTGCCCAATACATTCTGATCCTTGGCAAACCCATATAACTCATAGCTATAGATATGCCAAAAAACAATTTAATTTCTTCCTTAGTTGTGTTTAGATTTTGACCTTTCATTAATAAGTATGTCTGGTTTGAATAGGTACTTATTATTTCAAATATTACTTCAGGAATATATCTCGAAAAATATTCAATTGGTTCTTGTAACAAATTAACGCGACTTGCAGCTAATGGTTGACAGTACATGCCTGGTGGATATGGAGCGAAATCGTCTTCATGCTTGAAATATAGTCGACGACGACGACGACGTCGTCGTAGTATGTATGTATGTCCATTCCTATCTTCCCTCGAAACTACTAACCGGCTGAACCGGTTTCGGTAAATAATGCATCATTACATTCCTCTTGATAACGCAAGTGCCCATATCTAAACTTGTACTTACAATACTATAGACGAAGCATGTGGGAGTGTGGGGGGACCCTACGAAAGTGCTAAATAAGAATTATACGAATGGTTCCCGTTGTTTTTATAACATTTACTTATTTATGATTGCTTTTATTTTAGGTACACTCCAAAAGGGCCCCCAAATTTAAGTCTTCCATGTGACCACTACACCAAAGCATACAGGTGCACTTCATTGAGGCTTACTGATATAATAGCATTTAATAAAGCTTTCTACAAAAATCGGACAATATTTATCAGGATAATTCTATAATTAATCATACGAAAGTTACTACTACTCAGCGACATAGGCCAGTAAATCAATGTGGGAATAAAAAAGAAATGGTGGTAACGTACTTTGCACGACGACAACACAATGTCCTGATTCCAATTTGCAAACGCACATTTCTCTCTATTTTAGCTTTAAAGAAAGGAAGAGTGATAGGTGTAATTAATCGACATTTCAAAGCCATGGGTGAATCTGCACAAGAAAATAGAGGAGGACGGCGTAAAACTCAAAAATGTGCACCTAAGAGGAAAGCTGTCAAAGCCTTTATCAAAAAGCTTGAGCCCTTAGAAATATGTGTTGCTGGGGAGTTTGTTGGCCACTTCTTCTCCACAGCTAAAACACTAGGAAGTGGTGACAGGCGGGCGTTTTGGGGGACTGTCTTTTGTAAAATTTGACGTTCAAAAAGTGCTGGCCCTCAGCCTAATTTGAATAAATGACTTTTGAATTTTAAATTTAAATACATTATTGTCGAAGCAAAGCGCGGATGAACATAAAAACATTAAGGCATCTTACTTCAGGGAAATTTTCAAAACCTATGTTAAACCCAATTTAACATAGGTTTTGGATCCCCTCGCACAGACATGTGCTCTACTTGCATAGTTTTAAGCTGGGTATCCATTTGCGCAGCCTCGTGACGAGCTGCCTCATCCTGAGCGTGCCGCGGGCTGCGGAAAGTACATGCGTCTCCACTTGAGCACACATAATATCGTATCGAGCGGCAAGCCTCAACCCGAGCCACGATTTTCTCAATTCCTCATTAACCACCATGGTTGGCGCACGTAAAGTCGCTGCAGTATTAGTAATAATTAGTCACTACAAAAGGAAGCAACATAAGAAACGGAAACATCGATGGTGGACTAAGGAAATATATCGTCAGCGAAATGTTCATGCAATAAAATTGTTGTCAGATATGACCTTTGAAGGCGTAGAAGAAACTATTAAAAATTTTACCAGAATGAACTCTGAAACCTTTGAAGATCTATGTATCAAGCTTGAACCAATAATTGGAAAAAAAGATACATCGTTTCGCAAAGCAATCACAACAAAAGAACGACTGGCCATTACCCTCAGGTTTTTAGCAAGTGGTGATTCGTTTGTTAGTTTGCAATACCTTTTTAGAGTGTCAAAGCAATCTATTTCAAAAATTGTTCGCGAAACATGTGATGCCTTGGTAAAAGTGCTCAAAGAATATGTTCAGGTATGTTAAAAATGCTTTATTAATCAAAATTTTAGTAAAGTACAAAGTTACAATAATGACAGAGTAGTAAATTGTTCAGTATGTCCAGTAGAATCTTGTGAGTTCACAGAAGTTTGCCCATATTGTTGGGAATTTTGTGCGTTCGCAGAAGTTTGGCCGTATTGTTGCGTGTAGTATCCTTGTTGTCGTGTACCTGGTAACATCCCGGTATCAGCTTGAAATAAGATATCCATCATAGCTCTTTTAACGTGTGCTAAAGTAATTGGATCATATTTTCTAAGTTCTGCAGTAATATGTTTACCAAACGTATCATAACTATCATCTGTATAATTTAACACTTCCATAGCTTTATCTAGATCTATATTATCTTCACAAGCATCAGGCATTTTTCTTTTATTTGATCTTGAAGTTTCGGGCTGCGTCTGTTGTTGATCATCGCGGGGCAAAGATGATCGCTCGGAAGAAGCAGTTTCACGCATCGATTCATTTTCTTCGAATAATTCTTCATTCTGTAAATTAAAGTAGATAAAATCATCAAATAATGTTTTAGCAGTACGATAGCCTAATAGTAAAATATGTGACAATTTTCAGATACCATCATCAGAAGAAGAATGGTTAAAAGTAGCACAAGATTTTGAAAACCAGTGGCATTTTCCTCATTGTGTGGGGGCCCTCGATGGCAAACATATTATTCTTCAATCACCAATTAATAGTCACGGAGAATACATAAATTATAAAAAAATTCCCAGCATCGTATTGCTTGGCTTGGTGGATGCTAATTATAATTTTATGTATGTAGACGTTGGATGTCAAGGACGCATATCCGATGGTGGAGTCTTTAAAAACAGTGCATTGTATAAATCATTGGAAAATAATGAATTAAAGTTACCAGCACCCTGTATATTACAGACACCATATTTGATTAAAGTGCCCTATGTTATATTAGCTGACAAGGCATTTGCTTTAAACAATTATACTATGAAACCGTTTGAAGGAACCCCAGAAAATGGTTCTCCGGAAAGAATATTCAATTACCGTCTATCTAGAGCACGAAGGGTAGTAGAAAATGCTTTTGGCATCATGAGTTCTGTATTTAGAGTGTTAAGAAAACTAATGTTATTGGAACCAGAAATTGCTACGAAAGTGGTACTGGCTACTGTTTATTTGCATAACTTTTTACGAAAAACAAGGGCAAATATTTATACACCACCAGGAAGTTTGGACTCTGAAATCGATGGAAATTTCGTACAAGGGTCGTGGAGGAATGAACCAGATTCGACTTCTTTTGTGCCTTTACGTGCAATTCCTCGAAGGTCTGCAAATGACGCAAAAGCAATTCGGTCACACTTGGCTACACACTTCGTTACAAATGGACAAATAACATGGCAACATAGATATTAAATATAAAATATAATTAGCACTAATCACTATCCGAATCAGAAGAAAACATTATGTACGTTTAAACACTGCGAGGTTCTGTTCAGAAATGAAAGAAATAACGCCAGAGCACGCCACGACACGTAACGGCCTGGCCACGGAACATTCGCCATAGCGAATATTCGCGCGGTGCGAACGGTGGGGCGTCTAGCGACTGAAAAAACTTTTTTCAAAAAAAATATAACCGACTTCATCACAAAAAAGCACTAAAAAGAACAAAATAACTTTCATTTCGGAAGTCGGTGTTTCTCGGTGTTGTTTGTTTCTTAATGAACACCGACTTCCGAAATTAAAGTTATTTTGTTCTTTTTAGTGCTTTTTTGTGATGAAATCGGATATTTTTTTTGAAAAAAGTTTTTTATTTCACACTTTTTAGTTGCAATACACCTATAGCTAAAGTGCCTCTCATGACGATTCTAATAAGCCCAAACACGGCTAGAATTCATTGATTAATTACGGAGTTCCGGTGCCTGTCTTCCGGCTCCATCATCATCACCAGATCAGTTCAATGATAACATTTTCAATATAACTATTCAGGATTGTATGTTTATTTGTATTGTCATAGTTGCTTAACTATCTTGATTGTGATATCTATGCGAGTGTCAAGTTCCGTTAGCCATATCTGATCTTCTTCACCAGTTCCACTTCATCAAATGTTACTTTTTGAATGTAAACGCTTGATTTCTCGATGAAAATATTAAAATTACTATATAGTTGCCTATAATTTTTGAGGAGTTCCCTCGATTCCTCATGGATCCCATCATCAGAACTGCATTTTGAAAAAAATGGGACCAATCTGGAAGCATATCCATTAGAGTTTTGAAAAAATTTTGCAAATCGATCCATAAACAACGGAGTTCTGAGGTAACAAACATAAAAAAAAATAAAAATACAACCGAATTGAGAACCTCCTCCTTTTTTTGAAGTCGGTTAAAAAACGCATAGAAATACATATACTTATCAAGCCACGCGGAGCGGCGACCGGCGAAGCGACCGGCGCGGGCGACTGGCGGCGCGCGCGACCGGCGAGTGAAACAAATACATGACATCCAGAGATCCAGACATCCGGACATCCAGAGATTTGTGTTTCATAATATGACCATAAATCGATATTTTTGTAGTTTTTGTTCTAGAAACTTTTTATGTGTGCTGTAATGCTAAAGGTTATTGTTTTATATTATAGTAGACGTCATTACGAGTATTTTGATATGCATATTGTATATTTTATATGAAAGAATAAATAAATATGGCGTCCAAAAGGGCTCGGCTGAAGCGAAACTAAAAGTAAAATTAAGTCTAAATTCATGGTAGGTACTCGGTAATTCTCCATCCATACCTCGATTCCTATTCAAATCATGTACTCCAATCTCTTCCAAATATTATGTCTTGAACCAAAAAACTATTACTTTCTAAGCAATATCGAGATAACTTTGATAAAGACATTTCGCTCTCGGACTTCCTTACTAGTCGCGGCGGCGAACGTGACTGCCCGTGGCCTGCAAACGATGCCGCGCGAATGGTCGCCTCGCCCGCCGCTTCGCCGTCGCCGATCCCCGTGGCCAAGCCGTAAATATGTTTCCGCCTTTAGCCCAAAGCTTACTGACCCCAGATACTCACAGAAGGCGACGGTTCTGAATTTGTTGTGTCTCTTGCTGCAGAAGGCGACGATGTGTCGATAGACATTGAGTTTTGAGTCTCACGGGGAGAGAACTTGTCAGCCAAAAAGTAAAAGTGCTCATAAGCGAACCATTTCGATATATACACCTCATTACGACCTAGAATAAAAATATTTTTTAGAGGTACACTACACACGTGAGTAAAATGAGTATAAAATAAATGACAAGCAATATAGGTACAACTAATTTTCAAAAACCAATGAATTTTTACCTGATCCCGTGACGAGACTTTTTTTATGCCGAGATTTTTCCCTCCGAAAAGATCCACAAAGCGAAGAAATTTTTTTTTTTACTTCGGAAATGGGTAGTTTCATTTCCTTGCTTATTATTTTCCAAGAATCTTCTTTCAATTGTTTATTATAATGATGCGGTGAAGTTGGATCCCACAAATGTCGGTGGTTTTCATATAACCTAATTAATTCGATACATTTCTCATTATCCATTTTGCTGCGTGCCGAGCACACGTACGTCCGTCTCCACTGAACGCACGCCTCACACTGAGGCGTCTTTGAGCATGGCCATTTACCGACACGATTTGGCTCGCTGCGCGGCCGCCTCGTTTGGTTCAAGTCGCGGCAAGCCTCGACTCGCGGCACGGTCTCCACTAGATCTGCCTCGGGTCGAGGCAACCGCTCGGCCCGAGGCTGCCTCAAATGGATACCCAGCTGTACAAGAACGACTTAAACCTGAAAAAAACCAATGAGGTTAAAAATCAATTAATGACTGAGAGTCAAATTAAAAGCCAAAGCGTTTTATGTTTTAGTAAAAGACAGCACCGAAAATATTATAATTTTAAGTTTTGACTGCCAAAAAAACCAACCGTGACCAAAAGTCCCCATCAAACTGCAACGCAGTGCAGTGTGTTACTCAAGGCAGTTGTATGTGTACAATTTTACGGTGGTAATCGAAAATTCAAAATCACCATTAACTATTAACAACACGTTCATCTACTGCCAAAAGAACCAACCGTGTCCAAAAGTCCCCGATCAAAGTGCATATGACTCGAGGCAGTTGTATGTATACAATTTTACGGTGGTAATCGGAAATTCAAAATAACCATTAACTATTAACAAAACGTTCATCTACACCTGGACTGAAGATATTTTGCCGAAAGCATCGAATGAAATTGCTAGCGCTGTTTTTCATTGCTTTAACACCATTTTTCGGAGTCCCGGATGCGTAAAACCAATCCCTGTATATGACCCAACACTAAATGGTGCTGAATAGTACACAGACATTGTCCTGCACAATTTTGAAAACAAGCATACAAACCTGTTTCGAGCCAGCACCTTTAGTTGATGGGTTTTTACCGCACAGAGTTTGGCCCTCATGTTTGCAACAATCATGTTCGCTCTCAACACTTTTCTATACCTACGTGCTGTACCGCAACATGATTGTAAAGGCGTCTAGGAATAAATCTGTGCCGAAAATCGAGTGAGTTAGAGCGAGACAAGTATATTGCATCATAAATTGCATTCGTTTGCTATTATTTCGGTCAGTTGAACTATGACATTGGGTTCCTATCCATTTGCATAAAAAGACCTAATATAACTTAGCATAATTTTGTTTGTCATAATTATATTTTCGCATAATAAAATAACGCATAACAGCTCACGCATAATTTTTTTAAGGCTTATGTTTAACTTACCACCAGATATAGTAACATTTAGCAGTCAAAAATAGTAAATGATCACCAAAATTAAACCCGCATTTTAATGAAAACTTATAACCAAAGTTATAACATCTTGCTATCCTATCTAGGGAAATCAACTCCAAAAAAAAAATTGTAACCCAAAAATAGTTATAATGATACGCAAAAAATAACATCTCGTTATCCGATTAAACCAATTGATTCACCAACAATAGAAGGGATCTGGCGCTCGGCGGCCGCTACCGCGGCACGCTCGCTTCGCTCGCTCGCCTTCGCGCGCTAATGGTCATGGTTCTAACCTAACCTAACCCACATGTTTCACCAGCCATAGAGGGGATCTGACGCAGACACGTTACTATAGAATTTGAATATTATACTAACTGAATATTAATTTGGTCGTCAAGATTTGGTGATCATTTACTAAAGGGGAATGCCCACCGTTCATAGACACTTTGGCCACGGGTGCCCACATACAAAAGTATACACGGTGTATCTGACATCGACGCACAAACGATTTCCATGGGTCCAGGGCATGATTCTGGACACCCCAGAGTTGGAATTTTTCATCGGCATTTTTCTCATTTTTTCATTTTTTTCAAGAGTTTTTTTTACTTTAGACTGCTCATAATCGTTATTCTGACCTAACGCAATGAGATTTTTAATAAAAAAATAATTAATTAACTACTTTCACTAAAAAGAGCAATGTAAATAAAACCACAAATAGGTATCAGCTCAGCTGTGCTAAAGTTCAAACGAAAGGTCAACACAATGCCTAGTAGCTGCCGTCACACTAACGAGTGTGCATGTGTGTCATACGTGTGTGATTTGTCAAAAGAATGCCGCCTAGGATTGCATCCAAAAGAAAATAAAACGTGTCACAGCAAAACGAAGTAACCGATTTCCAACATTAACGTAACACGTTAAGGTCGCAAATCGGTTACTTCTTTTTGTGTCGGCAAAACCTATTTTCTTATTGCGGCGGCAACACACAGTGCGCGCTCTTTGACCTTTGTAAACGACGCCGACGCCGACGAGATGCAGGGGTGGATTTCAGTGTGGGGGGGGGGGGGGTAACCCGCTAAAACGCTTTTTTAAGCGTTTATGTGGTGACATGGTGATACCCAACCGAGAAAATAATCTTTTTTCTTACTATTAACAGGCGTGCGTTTCACTAAACATAAATTATTATGGTTAGTGAAACGCGCTTAAGTTAAAATGAGTAATGTTACACTTATCTCAATAAACTTGTGTCTTGAAAAATTCTAATTAGTCCGACAGTTAGATTATCAAAAGATAATTGACCCGTATTTTTGTTTTGTTATGGGAACCAAAATTGACGAAGTTAAGCTTTTAAAATTCTCAATACGTCAAGCCGTGGCATAATTTTTAGCAGGTTGTGACGTCACGAGCACTCTCGAGTTTTGATGCGTTTTATCTTTGTCATTCATTGATTTACAAAAACAAAAAATAAGTGGCCATTATTTTTCAATACTCTAACTGATGGACTACATAGTTTTGCAATTCGTGCATGATGGAAACTAGCCTATTGGGTCTTGCTTGCTACTTATACCCAATTTACGCTTTGATAGGTACATGAATGTGACAGAATTTTAAATACGGTATCAACACGGTTTAAAACTTAATAATGATGATTGAAGACCCTAATTTGTTTCTGTTTGGTTTAAATAAAATGTTCAGTTTCAAAATAACAAAATTATTCGTTTAAAAAATCATCAATAAAATAAACCAAAAAAAAAGTAACTTTCAAGCCATTTGCATCGTAAGCCCGCCACTGCCACTGTACCTATGATGGAACGTAGGTAGTTTCGGCGAGCTCAAAGGAAGTTCGGAACGAACATTTCATGATAGATTTTTGTCAGTTCCGTATTGACGCTGATCGCTAACGAGTGTGCGTGCTTTTTTTGCGAAATTCGGTTTTCGGAACGGTACGACAAAGTTACGGACAAGTTTTAGTTTCTCTCTGTGTTTGCGTGTGTTTTGTGTGTCTTTGTGTTTGTTGAAAAATGTCTGAGCGTGAGAACTTCCAGTGCCCAAGAATACGGCAACATGCTGATGTGCTATGGCGAAGCACGTGGGAACGCACGTGAAGCACTGCGTATTTACCAAGGTAGATATCCAGGAGCTCGTCATCCCCGAGATTCCCGAGTGATAACACGAGCGTACCAGCGTGTTTTAGACAACCAGCCGATTGTGCCTCAGCGCGAGGGAGCCGGAAGGCCCGTTAGACCCAGTGTAGCGAACCACATCCTGAACGTTGTGCGGCATAACCCAAGACTGGGAGTACGCACGGCAGCTCGTGTAATTCGCAACCGTTACAGGACCCGCGTCTCGCATTCGACTGTTCATCGGGTTTTACGTAGAGATCGCCAGCGCCCGTATCGTATTCACAAAGTGCAGGCGTTGTTACCCGCAGACAGAGGATCTCGTGTTAGGTACTGTCGGTGGCTACAACGACAGCACGACGAAATCACCGACTTTGCTGCAAATGTGATATGGACGGATGAGTCCACGTTTACTCGAAACGGAATGTGGAATAGGCGCAATTCCCATATCTGGTCTCGTACCAATCCGTTCACTTTGCAGCAGACGGGGCACCAAACTCGCTGGTCGGTAAATGTGTGGGCCGGTATTTATAAAGACCGCGTGATTGGGCCGATTTTTCTCCCGGAACGATTAAAAGGCACCAATTATCTTGAGTTCCTTTGTACACACCTCCAGGAAATACTCGAGGAGATTCCTCTAGCCCAGTACAGAACGGTATGGTTCCAACACGATGGTGCTCCCCCACATGTAACTCTTCCCGTCAGACGCTGCCTTACCGAATCATTCGGGAATCGGTGGATTGGGAGATTCGGCCCGGAGCCATGGCCAGCTCGCTCACCAGACTTGACCCCGTTAGATGTGGTGGACGCCGCGGGCGTCGGGGGCCACCTGGTGACCTCCGGCCACCGTAGGCGCGGGCCTGTGGACGGCGAGCTATGGGTGGCTCGCCGTCCGTCCATCTAGACAGGCCGTGTCGACGGCGCGTTAGTGTTCCACGCGCGCCTCAAAGAGAGTCAGCAACACAGAGGGGCCCGAAAGGGCCGACGCCTGCCGGAGTCGCGGGATTATTCGCAAGAGACACCGTGGCTCCGGAACACAAAGGGCAATGAAGGAACATGGATGGGTTTTAGTCAGTAGAAGTCTGACACTCCCTCCCGCTAAACCCAGAGCGGGAGGAGTCATTGGATGATTTCCCATCGCTAAAAAAAAAAAAAAAAAAAAAAAAACCCCGTTAGATTTTTTTCTTTGGGGTTATGTCAAGGACAAAGTGTTTGTGTCAGAGTGCGATTCCGCAGCCGAGATGAGGAATCGCATCGTGAATGTGTTTGCGTCGCTGCGTGAGGAGTGTGCCCAGGACCCAACGTTCCTGCCTCGTGTCCACGCTGAAACTCTGCGCCGCGCTCAGATCTGCGAGCGTGTTGGCGGCGGCCACTTCGAACCCTATCTGGTTAGGGGTGAGCGAGCTTAAGGTGAGTTAGGTAGTTACTAGTTAATACCTACATACTTAAAGTGAGTTAGGTAGTTACTAGTTAATACCTACATAATCGGATCTCAATGTACTTGTAAGCTTCTTTTAAGGATTCCGTACCCGAAGAGTAACTCGCACATCGCCGGCTTTGTTATCAATCCTTATCGGAATCGTGTTTGTAATTTTAAGAGACTAAGCTTACTACTGCATAAACATGTTAGTAGGCAGGTATTTTTGAGCTTCCACCAAGGTCAGCTTTTTTCCTTAAACTTCTGCACAAACATGCTCCTATCATCAGCAGGTAGGCAACGAAGTTATTTCTCAGTGATTAAATAATTTTGTGATATTGCTGTGGGCGATAGGTACGTGATATTCGTAGGTACCTACATGTTGCCAGCGTGCGGCGCCGTGACGTCACAGACCTGTGTATGTGCAAGACGTAAAGTATGTATGTACCTATTGCGTGCAACGCTCTCACTCGTTTAGATCGCGTTGTTCACAATACATTGCGCGCTCGAAAATGACAATTTCTGTAACCGTTAATTAGCGAGATTAATGACTTCCACAATTTGGTTACTGGCATTAGGTGTAGCATTTTCCCGAAGTTTGCGTTACGATGTCAAATACGCCCTGTATGCAAATGATAATATACAATATAAATAACGAAATGGTTAAGAAATTGGTTTAAAAAAGTCCGGATTTTTAAGATATAAAGGTTTTTATTTTCACTTAAACAGTTTTTGAAAACACGGTATTTTATGATCTTATACATCATTTGTATCATACACAATCAGTATATCATCAAGGAATTGAGCAGGAGGTAAAATATTAGTCTCATGCCGTGCCCAACCCAAATACCATATTACCGTCATCCGCTTGCACGGTCCGGGCACATGTCACGTGATGACGTTGACCGCGTCGGGTCAAATATCAAAGCGCGGGGAGCTGCCCGCCAGATGTTTATGTTTACGTAAACATTTTTTAGTCGCCTCCTATTAGAGGTACCACTCAAGTGTTTCGTTATTTGTAAAGCTGATTAACAGCTGTTTATACTTACGTTAAGTGTATGATAACGGTTAGTTTCTATATTTTTTAATTAATTTGTAAACATTGAATATTGGTGAAAAAAACACATTATGTGAACTTTGAACAGGAATAATTTAAAAAGTAAATCGATAACATATATATTTTATGACTTGTATGGGTAGCTGGGTTATATCTAAAAACGATAAATAACAAACAACATACTCCACCGTACAAAAACATATATAAAAAAAAAAAAACTACCACCAAACATTAGCCATTTCCCGCCATTTTGCATTATTTACCTTCCGACCCACGGAACAAAAATTCTAATCATAACGTAAATTTCGTTTGTTTTGTTTATGTTTTGGCTGAAATCTATTGCCCAGTAAACATAAAATGCGATAATAATTACTTTTTAGTCAGAACAAGTAGCTAGACTTAATAATTAATCAATTACGATAGCGTTCTGACAACATGGACGCCTTGTGTAACAAGGGATAGGAAAATCATAAAAAAACATGCTAATACTTACCAACATGTTTATTTTCACTTGCACACACATTAATCACATCACAATGCACCCATAAAACATTACTTAACACTAATTCACTCACAAACAACATAATAAACAAGTTTATTCGACAGCTACGTCATTGCGCAACTCGCGTCATAGCACAGACTGACTAAAAATTTAATTTCTTTTTAATAATGGACTCGCCCGTGGCGTGTTTCGTATTTTTAGCATGTATGAAATGTCAAAAAATCGAGTGGAAAAGAGCAAAAGGATTGAAATACCGTGTGTTAGACAGAAATGGACATAATTTGACAACAGATGTAGTTTTTGCTGGAAAGGTCGGAATGCGACCGTTGCGCGGTCTACGTCAAATTGTTAAATGGTAGCAAAGTAGACCCCGTGCCCGGTCAAGCGGGTATAACATGGGCACAGCATCCTACCGTTCGACGGCCGACAATACAATTGCAACAATACATTTTGATTGCACTTCTACCAGAATCATTGCCACTTATTAAAATATATATAAAATATACTTTACGACTGATGTGTCGACTAGCGATTCTAGCCCTAAGTAAAGAGCAGCTAGGACTTAGGTTAATTCCTTCCATAATGCTGCTCCTGTGGTCATTACATATTTCTATCCTGTAGCAACCATTAAATCTTATATGCTCATCATAATAGGAGCGAGCTTGCTTTAATTGGTATGTGCCACAAGCAATTAATATTAAGTCGCTGTAAGTTAAAACAGGAAATTCCCTAACATTTTCTGAGTCTACATTTATATTTCTAAAGTCTGCCCTAGCTCTATTTAGATTGCGTTCCCTTACATACTCAGATAAATAATTATTTGTTTCCATATTTTGATGAACTATTTCTAGTATTTGAGCCGCATCATCCCTGTCCCTTATTTTTGCGTGGAATTTATTAATTAGAGCAGCAGCCACAGCAAAGTCTATCATCAAATCTCTTCAGAGGATGAGTAAACCATTCCTGGAGAGATTTCATATATATGAATACACACGACACACGCACATCTACACACCCACCTCACCCTAAACACACACTTTTATTTACCATGTATTTGTGTGTGCACACGCACATACATGGTAAAAAGTAAGATAAACATAGAAAAAGGTATGGTAATACAGGAATGCAGGTTGCAGCTGATATAAAATCCTCTCTTTTTCGGAGTTTGTGACGCCGTTTCCTGGCTCAACATTGTCGATAAGCGACCTGGGTCGCTGTCCAAGGATCTGGGTGAGTTGGGGACAGTATCAGCAAATGGCGTACCCATCCTGGGAGCACCATTATTTAGCTGGTATCCAGCATCATCATAATCAACTGAAACAAACTTTTTTTTTTTAAAGTCTGCACCCTAGAAATAGCAGAAAAGAAGGGTGGCCTATACCCAGAAGTGGATAACAATATTACTTACTGTGCTCGATGATGACGGCAGCATCGGGTGCTTCTGGAAAAAATAATAATAGTGATTTAAATATAATACAGCAAAAACTCTAGACATACATAGTAAAAATATACTTACCAATAGGCAGGAGCCTTAAAGGAGTAGATGGTGTTGCTTCACGCTCCCAAGAAGGTCCCGCTTCAGGCTCCCCAGAAGGTCCCGCTTCAGGCTCCCAAGAAGGTCCCGCTTCAGGCTCCCAAGAAGGTCCCGCTTCAGACTCCCAAGAAGGTCCCGCTTCAGGCTCCCAAGAAGGTCCCGCTTCAGGCTCCCAAGAAGGTCCCGCTTCAGGCTCCCATGACGGTCCTGCTTCAGGGACTGGTGGCTCCAAAGAAGGGCCTGCTTCGGGTTCTGAAGACGGCCCTGCTCCAGGCACAAAACAGCAGGGCCCCAAGTCTGCTAATTTAAGAATGGCTCAATTGAATATCAATTGGATCTCAGTAGCAGTTTTAACTAAATTTGGTATTCCGCTACTAATTTAAGACCAATGGTTTTCCAGTGCCATTCCATTGAACTGCTATTGGAATATTTGCTAGTCTGCTCTTCAATCGTGTTACAATTGTAAATCGATTGTGGACGGTATTCTACTCTTATTTGACATTTATATCAATGGACACTCAATTGAATCTGAGTGTCAATTTCACGATTGAAGTACGATTGTGTAACAATAGATACCTAATTCTTTGGCAGACTGAACGTAATGTTATGTTAGATAGTATTCAGGTTAAATCTGGAGTAGTTTACTATACGGACCTTGTAGAAACCAGAACAAATTTCCGTGCGTTCAGGCGATTTTGCCATACCTATTACTGGAATCAAAAGTAGCTCACAATTTAGGACCCATTAATTTAAATGTTAATATATAATCCGTGGTGCTTGGCAACTGGGCCTAACCCAGTTGTATATGTCCCTTGGTGCCTATTGGCCTAGCTCTAATCTGTCTCCTGCTTGATATGGAGGGAAGTGGAAATTATATTTATTTTTCCTACTCCTCCGCTGTACTCTTCTGATTAATTTCGTTGCGGGATCCAAGACAGTTGAATCGTTTCTCCGGGACTCGTCGGGTTTCATTAACTCGGCGTTTTTCTGGTGGTCGCCACTGTTGATTCTGGCTTTCAGGAGTTGCAGTGGTTGGGAATGTGTGGCGGGCTTGTCCCATAAAAAAAAAAAAAAATGATACCTAATCTTAGGATTTTACAAGCCACTCAACGAAAAATATTAAAAAAACTACTGAAAAGATGCTGCGGTTATTGTTACGATGGCGTATTCCAGCATTAGCTAATGCGCAAGATCGCCGTCGGCGTCATCACCTTTTGGCTCAGCGCCGTAAAAAGCGGGCCTCGATAAGGGCAACGGTGGATGCCGTGGAAGATTTACCCAATGCGGAATTTCGCGTTGGAAAAGTGGAAGTGAGAGCCCTGACAATTATTATAGGCATGGAATGGAAAGGAAAGAGGCCATTGCTCTCCTGTCTTTTGGACGCAGTCTGACGATATGCTGTTAAGAACTCCGGCGCACTCTTGCCAAAGCCTTTTCGACAGACTGCGCCCCTCTTTGGACCGTGAGCAGCGTCTCAAACTCAAACTCAAACTCAAACATTTATTTCAATTAAACCATTTACAGGCACTTTTGAATTGTCAAGGTCGGTCGGTCCAAAAAGATGAAGCTATTTGCACGTTCCAAAGCGTAGATCTCTATGGAGAAGAACGTGCAAGAAACGTCCAAGGGCTAGCTCCTGCTGCCCTTCTAAATACTCTATCAGAGCTTCAATTTGTTGGACGCTCATATTATTAGCCTAAAATATAAAAGAAAACAGTTAATATGCTGTAATATTACAGCGCAATATACAATACTCATACAATAAAACTTTACAAAAAAATACAACCGACTTCCAAAAAAAACATTACACAGTAAAAAATAACGTTTTAATTTCGGAAGTCGGTGTCAAAATAATTCAATAATAATAATTTTAATTCAATAATAATTTATTCAAGTAAAAAGTTAGTACAATTGTGATTTACATGAATTACAATTGAGAATGTTTTTAGTTCTACCTGTAATGTAGACCTGCCTGATCTAGGTTAATAAAAAAACCTGTGTTTCAGGCCATCTATTTAGATCAAACATTTAAATGAAAAACAAAATGAAATGGATGCAAAATAATAAAAGAAAAGAAGACAATATTTTCAATGACTTAAAAGTAACATGTTGAGTAATATTATTTTAAACTAGATTAAGTATGATATTATATTTAAACAAATTTACGAACAATATTGTAGCCAATAAAGTGGAGACTTAATAATTAATTAAAGTTAATTACATTAGAAAAGAGGCATTATTTTACAATTTCTAGAAGTTTTTCCGTGTCTGCATAATTCTGTTTTGCTAAATATTCCTGAACTAGTAAATTACACCTATTATAACTTAGACTATAGATCTTTAGTATTCTGTTAAACTGATACAAGTAGGGTCCTAAAAATAAGTAGAATCGCTGAGCATAAGCATGTTTAGTTCGAAAGTTAGTGCATACCAAATCTTTTCTTCTTCTATCTGATGGTAATGGGTTAAAATAAAGGTTAGTATGTTGGAGCAAAATTACCTGCAAAACAAATAGTTGGCGTACTGTTAGGACCTTACATGCCATGTATAGTTGGTCTGTGGGAAATCGAAAGGGGCGAAAAGTAGAAACTTTTAAAACTGCTCTTTGGGCGCGTTCTAAGTGCAGCATGATCGATTTAGCGGCGCCACCCCATGACGTAATACCGTAGGTAATAATAGATTGACACAAAGCCAAATAAACCTGTTTAATTAATTTAAAGTCGGCTATGTTACGTAAGTTTTTAAAGATATATATTAGTTTACGCACTCTGTTGCACAATAAATCGATGTGTTTGCGGAAGTTTAGGTTTGCGTCAATCGTGATACCTAAATATTTTATATGGTCAGTTTTTGCTAAACTAGGACAAGTACATGCGATATCAGCACAATGAAGGTGACAATTGTTATGCGCTTGAATGCTTAGATTAGTAAGCGTTGGATAGGTGTTTCTCATTGTAAATAATAAGTATTTGGTTTTATCTGTATTTAAACTTAAGAGATTATCGTGAAGCCAATTAGAAACAGTATCGAAACCATTTTGTGCTACCTCATAGACCTCGACTTTTGATTTAGCTGTAAAAAGTAGAGCTGTGTCATCAGCATATGAAATAATTAAACCGTTCTCGAGGGTCAAATTGCACAGGTCATTTATATAAATAAGAAACAAGGTAGGACCCAAAATACTACCCTGTGGGATTCCGTAACAGGTATTTTTAAGTTCAGAACTGATGCATTGACCCACTTTTACAGACTGATGGCGATCACTTAGGTAATCAGATAATAATTGCAATTGTGCTCCCCGTATTCCCAGCTTCTCCAGCTTGTTCAAAAGCAAAGTACAAGAAATTGTATCAAAAGCCTTGGCGAGGTCTAAAAAGATCCCTAGGGTGTGCAGACCGTTATCCAGGTTTGTGCTTATATAATTTGTTAGATGGTGAACAGCTTGGCTCGTTGATCTTTTAGGCCTAAAACCAAATTGTTGATCAGAGAGTAATTTATTACTTTTAAGGTATTTTACTAATCTACTATTTATAATTTTTTCCAATATTTTTGACAGGCCAGTTAAAACTGATATTGGCCTGTAATTATTTACACAATTTTTGTCTCCAGATTTAAACACAGGGGTGACTACGGCTTTTTTAAGCAATTTAGGAAATATTCCTCTGGTTAAACATAACTGAAAAATATGAGTTAAAGGAGGGGCAATGACGTATTTAAATCTTTTTAGTATGCTATTAGGTATGTCGTCATATCCTACGGCACAAATTTCTTTTAATCCATTTATAATATCTACTACCTCATCAACATCGGTATCTAATAAGACAAAAGAGTTTTGTTTTGCATATGTTTTAGTTTGGCTATGACTGGAAGAACTAGATCTATTAGAAAATAAGATTTTTTCTGCTAAGTTTTTTCCTACGTTAATGAAAAAGTTGTTAGTTTTGTTTACTGCTTCGGTAGGGCTCCGCTCAGACGATAAAAGATCAAGTGCTGGTTCGGCATTTTTTGACCTAATAGTGTTAGTTTTTATGAATTTCCATATAAGTTTAGTGTTTTTACCTGCTTTTAATTTGTAGTTGAGTCTGATCGTATTGGTTTTTTAGCTTTTTCAAAAGGTTATTACAGAAATTCCTATATCGTTTGTAAATAATTGATAGTTGTTTATCACCCGGTGTATTTTTTAATTTTTGGTGGAGTTTATCTCTATGCCTAATGCAGCGGACAAGTCCGGGCGTAATCCATGGTTTAATATTACCATATTTCCTAGGTATTACTTTAGTAAATGTATTTTTCCTTATCGTAGATTGCAACACATCGACGAAGTATTGTAAAGAAATATTTGGATCGCGTGAATTGTAAACGGGGTCAAAATTAATACCGCGTAAGTCAGTTTCAAGACTCGTCATATTGATTTTAGTATAGCTGTGCATGCAGTTATTACGAGGTGAAGTTATTTGCCATGTTAGTAAAACCGCTTGATGATCGGTAAGTGATGAGTTAGTAACTAAGGTTTTGGAAGGACTCCGCAATTTTATAAGGATATGGTCCAGACAAGAGCCGCTCTGGTGGGTTGGGTGATAATGAGCTGGTAATAATCCATGAAAAGAGCAAATGTTTAGATAATTGTGAGAATGAGTATCATTTTTTTCGGCGGCAATGTTTATGTTGATATCTCCTACCAGTACGATATTTTTAAACGAGGATAATTTTCTTAAGTTACTGTTAAGCGAGTTCAAAAACCCATCAATACTTAGGGATGGTGGCCTATATATAGCCATTATTACTGTATCGGGAAACATTTTAATTACTAAGCAATTGCAGTCTGGAAAAATAGGTTCCTCTACTAATACTTTTAAATTATTTTTAATATAAACGACGACACCATCATTCTGGTTGAACGTTCTGTCGCTTTTGTGAAGATTAAATCCATCGAGAGTTGGTAAATTGGCCGTCTGCTTAGATAACCAACACTCTGTCAGAACGATAATGTCGCAGCATATATCAAGATCTTGTAACAAAACTTGGAAACCATCAAAATTACGGGTTATACTGCGTATGTTTTGTGTAAGAATGGTCAATGTTTTGTCCCCTTTAAAAACTAAGTTTTTGCACTCCTCGACATTACAGATTTTAGTTTCAGACACGGAAAACCGATCGAGATCACAAATAAGCTGATTAGCCATGCAAAGAATATTATATGTAGAAGTTAACTTACTATCTATGTGCTAAATTAACTAGTAAATTGGCGGCGCTCCTAGGCGCCCTCATAGTCAATGGAATTAATATAATTGTCCTCTGCATATTTACGTGCTGGGCAATTTACATCACCTGTTGGATGATCATTTTTCCGCTTAAAGCGTTTGCAGGTCGCACATTGAGGCGGAGAACCTTTATTATTACATTCCTTGAATGAATGTCCTGTTTCACCACAGAGGTTGCAGGTAGCGCTCGATTCTTTACAAAATTTGGCTGCATGTCTGAACTGCTGGCAGTTAAAACACCTGGTCACAATCGTGAAATCTCTCACTGGACACGATGTCCAATTTATGAAGATTCGTCCTTGGTCAATCAAGATTTTCCTAATATTTGCAGGTACTTCCAATATGTAATTGCAGGGTAGGTCGTTCTTTCTTACCTGACTTATGGCTCAACTTCAAACTTTCTAAGAAGGACTCACGAGTAACGTTCGGTAATTTATCACTCAAATTTTGGACGTAAATGCATTCGAAAACCTCTTTTTCCGTAAGGGCTACGGGGACACCAATGACCGCAATCCTTGGGCGACGTTTGGACGGTTCTTCAACCTTAAGGCCTGAGGAAACTAGCTTCTGCGAGCTTTTTAATTTATTAATGTCGTCTTGATTATCCGTTCGGATGATAACGCCTCCGTTTCTAATTTTCCTTACACCGCGGACATGGAGCTTCAATTCCTCAGGCGAGATAATTTTTTGAACCAACGACTTGGTATCATCACTGGTTTTAGTCTTATCGCTGGGATAAATAGCGACCGAACTAATATTATCTGGACGAATAAATTTATCTGTACCTTTCTTCACCATGTTAGCGTAGGAGCTAGTATCTGCTTGATTTCGGCTCATTTTCGTTTCCATGACTTCTTTGAACTGACAAAGGGATTCCGAAACATTCTGCTGCACTTGCAGGTGCTGGTTAGTGGTGTGCGCTTGGATTGATTTTTGCTTCAGCGATTGGTACAACACGGCCATCTGAGATGTCCCGTGATTGACTTTTCGACAAAGACCGGTGACACGGAGTTTTTGGTCGGAATTCATTTTTCCCTCCCCCACAATCGTGCAGATTTCATTCAGAATTGTGTCGATGGACCCAAGCCATCTCTGAATCTCCGACGTAGAGACGATTTCATTTGGGAAGTCGTTCTCTGTGGCTGCTGGCGGCACAGGTTCTCTTGTTTGGTTTTGGACAGCCGGCGATGGCGTCGGAGGGGGACTACGTCGTACCAATTGGCTGCGGCCAAAAGGGCTATCTCCTGCGTTAGACATACTTCTAACACTGAAAACGCTGATTTTCTATGCAAGATCTATCTAGTTCATCTTTCACAACGAAGAACAGTATAATTATTGGTCACACTCGGCACTTTCACAACAAACTTACTCTGCAAAATATTGCAATAACATTATTCGCAATTATTAAAACAATATCATAACAATCAACACAAAAACACGTCTGCTTAGTCTCGCGACAAATCCAAGCTTTTCAAAATACGAAGAAGCTAACAAAAACACCGACTTCCGAAATTAACGTTATTTTTTACTATGCAGGTACTGTTTTTTTTTGGAAGTCTGTTGTATTTTTTTTTGTAAAAAGTGTTTTATTTTTCACTTTTTAGTGGTACCCCACACCTAACAACACCACTGCAAAATCGCAGAAAAGCAAAATACGCAATTTCGATTACTTGGATGGCATAAAACCATCATCCAATTAGACGAATTCCAGCTATTTCGATTTAAAATCCAAAGTTCGTAACCGGTTTTGGTAAAATTTAAATGGGATCAATCTGCAAGTATATATCTGATTTCAGGTATGAAGTAACAAACATAAAAAATAGTAGTAGTAATGTAGTTCGTAATTGAATCACAGAAAATGATAAAAACGTATATTTAAATCAAACCAATAGTTCATTCACTCATTCAGCTTCTTGGTAGATTTTGAATGGCAACACCTATAACTGTTCAACTGAGATTCTGAGAACTGAGAACTGTCAATTACAATTACACTACGATTCCATTACGACTCTATTGAGCTTACATACAAGTTTTTGCAGAATACCAAATTTGGTCTCATCGTAATGGAGTCGTGATTGACTCTCAATTGAATATCAATAGCATGTGAGTTAAATAAAATTAGCAGACTTGGGCCCCAGGGCTCTCGCTCCGGAGATGGCATTCTAAATAAAATTTTAAGATAACATAGAACACAGAACAAGTGAAAACATAAAAAAAATATTATTAAAAAAACTAACTGTTTGCGGCGTTTTCGAAGAGGAGCGTCAGGAAGGAGCACCCTACTTAACTCAACAGTCCTCTTCATGTTAAGCAGCTCCTTCTTGGCGGAAGACGACAACGCCGCAACCCTTCGCTGCGTGCGTGACTTGCCTGGCCCTTATTACACTTAGTAAGTCACTGAAATAAAAATCCGTATATTATGTCTATACGAAGATTAATAAAGATAAATCAAAACAATACATACTGCTCTTCAGAGGTCTCGGCCCCACCATGTCCTCTTCCGCGACCAAAACCGCGCCCGCGACCGCGCCCGCCACCGCGTCCGCGCCCTTTTTCTACGTTTAATTCCTTAAAATTAATGTATAGCTTAATATCAACTCCTTTTGAATTACAATAAATTGGTGCAGCACAAGCATGCTCCTTCACCTGTAAATTTCATGCGGTGCTAAATTTAAAAAAGAAGCAGTGCGCCGCAGTTTATTAATAAACCACACTCGGTAATTTTTTTCTTGTTCGTAGTATGTAATAAGTTTTAGTGCAAGCTTCATGCTCCAACTTAAAATAAAACCGTCACTCTAGCATTAGTGTATATTGCAAACAAAACACGCCATAAAATTAAAATAACTATTTTTTACGTCGTCGTAGGCTCGTCCGTACAAACCCTTATTTACACTTAATAGAGAACAGCTGGCGGGTGCCATAGTACCCTGTATTGAACACCTGTTGAACACAATTATTTAAGTAACAAAATATATAAAAAACTACTTGTTTTTGAATAAATAGTTATAACATTTTATAGTCAAAATATACACATATTTACTTGTATTGCCTTTCAACCGGCAGCCATTGTTCTCATCGTATACAATAACTTTTTCGGAGGCGAAATATTGAAACTTTGAGATTCTAAAACGACTTAACTTGAACATAATATTGTAGCACAATTCTTTACGATCAATTTGATGTATAATAGTATCATATAATAACAATAATATAAGAGTATTTTACTTACGACATATTTCCGGCGCCGACACACACTTCACAATCGCAATTTGTTTACAAAGATAAACAATTTTTTTCTGTGACGTTTTGGTTGTGTAGAGCTGACAACTTTGATTATTTCACTGAAGAATTTCATAGAGAACAACTCTATGAAGCTATTTTCATAGACAAGACGCTTTAGTCGATTAATAGTGGGCATTTTTATACTGCTTCGTGCGGGGGGACCATAGTACCCTGTGGCGGACATTTCGATTTTTTTATCGGGTGCTATAGTACCCAGCGGCGCTTGAGTGGTTAAGCTCTCCTGGTACTTGTCAAACTCAAACTCAAACTCAAACATTTATTTCAATTAAACCATTTACAGGCACTTTTGAATTGTCAAGGTCGGTCGATCCAAAAAGATGAAGCTATTTGCACGTTCCAAAGCGTAGATCTCTATGGAGAAGAACGTGCAAGAAACTCCACGGACACTCTTTTAAAAATAATAAATTGTTACAAAGTTTTCTTGACATCGTGTTGAAATTATACATACATGTGAGAACGATGTGACGAGCATGATAAAAACATCCGAACTAAAAAAGGAACAATTCAAAGAAATAATTAAAATAAACCATGGCAGCTGAGAAATGACCAGTCCCAACCGACGGCGGCATGACATGCGCCAGGCCCATTCGTCTCAACCATTTTGAATGGAGCCACATAATTTAACGCATACGCCACCATCAGCTAGGCTTTTGAGTGAGCATGACACTCCCAACCGCCAGGGTACTTGAGTCTATACAATGCAAACACACACATATTTAAAAATGTTGGTACTATTGATTTATCAAATAAAGAACAATAAATCAGTGTGTGAGTTAAATTAAATATAAAAGTCATTAAAGACATCTATAGATATACTAAATATATTAATACAAACATTATCAATAAGTTTGACTTTGTTTACTACACCTCA
Source organism: Ceramica pisi (assembly GCA_963859965.1). Lineage (NCBI taxonomy): Eukaryota > Metazoa > Arthropoda > Insecta > Lepidoptera > Noctuidae > Ceramica > Ceramica pisi. The sequence goes on from OY982528.1 coordinate 1,833,685, forward strand.
GACTGTCCTATGGAGCAGGACCAGCATGTTTCCAAGCATTCTTATCTTGAATATAATCATCTAATTTGTAATATGCTTGTTTACATAGTGTGCTTTTAACATAATTTTTAAATTTTCTTTCATTTAATTCTAATATGTCACAAGGTATTTTGTTGTAACATTTAATACAGTACCCCATGAAAGATGTTCGTACTTTGGCTAATCTATAAAATGGCTGATCTAATTTATTTCTATTTCTAGTATTAAAATTATGTCTATCACTAATTTTGCTAAAGAGATGTCGATTTTTCCTTGTGAATCTGAAGTACTAAGTCAGCAGAAACATTTCCACTTCAAAGTCAAACATTTATTTCAATCCAACCATTTCCATCAACAAGCGCTGATGTGCCTGAAACATTACATTATCAATGTAAAAAATATAACAAAAAAAAACAAAACTTAGTACCTAAAAAAAATAACAGTAATGTTGCATTACTCATTTTAATTGAATATGTAAGTTTTAATATACTTGACAGCCCATCTTCACCTACATTATCTGAACCTCTGAAGCCCCTTCATGCATGGGAGTGTATTTACATATAATATGTCTTTGATCTCAGCTGTTATTATACAATGACAATATTTAAGCCAAATCAGTGGTCTCGAAACTAGTTTGAAAACACTGGCCTCTGCCTGCCACAGTGAGGCAGCATGGTGAAGTAAGCTAGAAAACATTTTCATTGAGATCAGATTTTGACAGTGGAATGAAGAAGAATATTTTTATAATACTAATGTTCAAATTACTTACTGGCATATTTGTGCAGGTACTACTGGACTGTGCCAGTGGTACTAGAATTGACGGGCTATTTTCCTGTGATGGTTCCTATAAAATCAATTTTATTAATTATATTCAGATCTTTGTTATGTGAGTAAGCTATGAATCATATTTAAAAAAATAACATACATGAAATGTTGTATTTGTAAGTGTGTGTCGCCTGTTGCAAAACCTTCACCACCCACATTAATGCTATTATTCGCTCTTCTATATTGGAATGCTCTGGCATGCTACCTTAAACCATTCCTAAGCCTGTGGTATTTCTAAAAGCGGCGCGTGCAGCGGCTTTCTTTTTTACAGCACTTTTTTGCCAGACCAATACTATAACGGGAAATAATAATTATTTCACACTGCATGATAGGCAGAGGCGCTAATAATATACGCACAATAAAATAAACTAAGTATACTTTGTAACGGGTGGTTAAATTTCAAGGGCCGATGTTGATTTTGAATAAAGCAAACTATTTAGGAAATTGTTGTAATTTTATTTTATTATGATATATTGGTATTACTCAATTATGTATGGAACAAAATATCGGCCAAATGGGCGCCGCGACCACGGCGGCACACCTCCATCCGATGGTCCAAATTTTCGATGACCCTGAGGCATAATGGAGGTTCTATGCCGTTAATGTGCCGAATTATCTCATCCTTTAGCTCTTGAATTGTTGCTGGCTTATCGACGTACACCTTTTCTTTCAAATAACCCCAAAGAAAAAAGTCCAACGGTGTCAAATCACATGATCTTGGCGGCCAATTGACATCGCCATTACGTGAGATAACACTGCCATTGAATTTGTTGCGCAAAAAGAGCCATTGTTTCGTTAGCTGTGTGGCAAGTGGCACCGTCCTGCTGAAACCACATATCGTCCACATCCATATCTTCCAATTCGGGCCATAAAAAGTTCGTTATCATCTCACGATAGCGAACACCATTCACAGTAACTGCCTGACCGGCCTCATTTTGGAAAAAATACGGCCCGATGATGCCTCCAGCCCATAAACCGCACCAAACAGTCACTCTTTGTGGGTGCATTGGTTTTTCGACAATCACTCTTGGATTCTCATTCGCCCAAATGCGGCAATTCTGTTTATTGACGAATCCACTGAGGTGAAAATATGCCTCATCACTGAAGATGATTTTCTTCGAAAATTGATCATCCACTGTTGCCATTTCTTGCCACCATTCTGCCCATTCACGACGTTTGGAATGGTCAAGAGGCTTTAGTTCTTGAGCCAATTGCACCTTGTAAGCGTGTAAATGCAAGTCTTTATGCATAATGTTCATCAACGACGAGCGTGAGAGGTGCAATTAATTGTTGGGCACGACGACGAGTTGAGGTTTACGGCTCTGCAGCCACACTATCGCGAACAGCAGCAATATTTTCTGCAGTACGAGCTGTACGAGCATGCACTGGTGTTCTCACATCTTCTGCAGACCCGGTTTGCTCGAATTTTTTCACGATTTTTGCGATTGTACGCACATTTGGACGATCAAATTGACCAAAAAAATCACGAAGTGCACGATATGCATTTTGATTTGAACGCCCATTTTCATAATAAGTCTGGATAACTTTAACACGTTGTTGGATTGTGTATCTCTCCATGGTTCAAATTGAGTAAGTCTGAAACAGAGAAATGTCAAATAAAATTCGGAAAAAAACTTGGCGTTTAGGTGTGGTTCACATTCAACATCGGCCCTTACAATTTAACCACCCGTTATATACGTTGACTGAAATGACCAACTCACCTTAATCCATTTTTTTGCAGTCTTCACCGTACCTCCACCCATACTATTTAATGTTAGGGTGATACGATCCCACTCCTTATTAGCTGCCTGTTTGGCGCTTTGATTTCTGGCAAATCCTTTAGCCAAGCTAGGCTTCCTCTCTAAAAAATCTATTAGTGTCTCCACTTGGGCCGCAGATGGATGGGAAGTACGCTCGGCACTGAAGTAGAGAATTAACAATTAATTATGAATATATCGATACCGGCAGTAACTAATTACTACAGAAATCGTACTTACTTCATTTTGTTAAGTACTTCACTGAAAATGCGCGGGGAAATAAAAATAATTTATTCTGCTTGTTCATAATCAAAGAAATAGTTTACAGACGATTGGCATTTGATGCGTAAGATACGCGACGCGAGCGAATACCTTTTTTAATACACGGACACAAGGCAAAGGCGACACTGCATTCAGCCTAGTTTTTTCAATCTCATCTCAAATATAACTTAAATATTAATACGTACAAAATCGTGCATCTAAATTGCATTTATGGCTGAAATAAATTATAAACTATTATTGTAGAGCACAAATTCAGCTAAATTTAGTGAGTCGATGTAAATTAAACCAAGAAACAATTCAGCGTCATTACCCTACTACCATAGAGCAATGTCACTTGGGTTATCGGAGGTCACTTCACTTCACTTGGCCTTGATCTTGACGTGTGAATACCAAAACTTGTACAGGCGAAATGAGAAGCGAAGTGAGAGTGACTTTCGAGATGATTTGCGAGATGGCTTTCGAAGTGATTTACCATTTTCAGAATAGCATTGCTGCTGTTGGAGCTTCGGTGATTGTTCCTCAGCTTACTCGAACAGCTAATACGTCCGGTGTATGATCACCAATTGCAATCTACTACAACTACGGCGGGTACCCAGCTCTGTAAAGACGTACCTCCTAAGTACTATCATTTATACATTCCCGATCTCGCTCGCATATGTGAACTACATTTGCGAAACACTGCATTGGAAGAATTTACAGAAAATGTGACCTTTCAGAACTCTGACTTTAATGCCAACTCTAATGGACATTATCAATATATACACTTTGGCCCTGGAGAATAGATCTAGAATAGATAGATAATTACGATATTATTATTAACGGTCACTATGCGTAACATTGTAAAACTTTTTGAACCTAATGGTTTATTAAATATAATCAACCATATTATTTTAGTTTTTTTTTTTATATATATATATATTTTAATACTAATACCAGTATATTTTACAACTACAGTCCTTCTATAAAATAGTCATAAGAAATAATATCAATTATTGACAGCTTTTTTTTTAAAAAAAAAACATTATTTGCCTTGAGGGCAACTTTTTCATGGGAAAAAAACCATGTTAGCCACTGGATTCGGCAATAATGACAACTGAGAATAGTTTCAATCTAAAATCTGAGATATAACATTTTTGCGCCGGGCCTAGGTTTTTTTGTATGGGCCGTGGCCATTCTCCTTTCTGTGAAAACAACTAAAAGCCTGAATTTTCATCAACTAGCTATAGGTACCCCAAAATTACCTTCTGTTTCTACCTTTAGCTTACTCATTGATCGTCATAATTGTATAGTATGGACACACAAAACTTCAAGTTTTGTATTCAAAAGAAAGGAAAAATAGTATAGATAGAAATAAATATTACAGATACATTCATTAAATGTTGGCAGGTAACATATTAGAAAACAATTGGATTTGACTTTGGTGTACATGGGTTCTCACAGGTACATTTTACTATGAAAGGTTTGTGTAGCAGGATTTATAAATTTGTAAAAAAACTGTCTGACTTGACGGCTGTTATGTATGTGTGTGTACCGAGCATTGGTAGGCGAGCGGGCTGCGTCCCGCCTCCCCGCGCCGGGGTCATGTCTATACTTATAATAAATCTGTAGAGAGGTCAATTCTGTACATGAAATATATTTCCAAAATAACTATCAGGGGGTGATTAGGGATCGATACTGATGCCAAAAATGCAATCAGTTCCATTTTTGTCTGTCTGTCTGTCAGTCTGTCTGTCTGTCTGTCTGTCTGTCTGTCTGTCTGTCTGTCTGTATAACCGTTATAGAAACAAAAACTACTTGACGGATTTTAATGAAACTTGGTACAATTATTATTCATACTCCTGAGCAGGTTATAGTACCTATACTTTTCATCACGCTACAATCAATAGGAGCAGAGCAGTGATGGGAAATGTTGGGAAAACGGGAGAAGTAACTCCATTTTTTAAGCTTCCGTCGCGTGTGCAACTTTAATGGTGAAAGCTACACAGAAATCATGTATGACGGAAATGTTCTCCTTAAAATTATATAAAAAATATCCAACGACAGCATATGTCTATCTTTTATGATTGACGAACAATAACACGTGTAACTCCCGATAGCTAAGCAGTTCGAAGCTTTCTGATTGTATTTGTCTACTCTTACGTTTATAAAACTCTCAGTCGTCCCTAATTAACATTAATAAAAGTTAACATTATTAACTATTCCATCAAAAAAAGAATCATAGAAATCGGTATAGAAACACCAAAGTTATACATGAAAAACGCTAATAATAAGCCATCGCGCGTGAACACTGAATCATGCTAGGATTATTTTTGTGGTCGCGAACGCACAGGCAGGCGGCTAGCTTGGCGCCTAGAGGCTAGCGAGTAGCTTCGGAAAACGGCTTACGACAGTTTGCAATATCCTTTAATAATTATAATGTCGAGGGGAAGATGGTTATAATTTCGCTTTACACCAAACGAGTAATATTATAAATGTGAAAGTTTGGTTGTTTGTTACTCAATCACGCCAGAACGGCTTAACGCATCTTAATGAAATTTAGAACAAAGATAGATTATAGTCTGGAATAGCACATAAGCTACTTTTCATCCCGGGAATATGTTCCCTAGGGATCACGCGGGCGAAGCCGCTGGCAGAAGCTAGTTCTCTAATAAATCAGTGTGCAACTTACTAGCGAGCGAGTTTGACATGTTTCCCCAGTACCACCTACATACGTAACACGTGGCGACGAGCGGACTCACATTTTCATTGTTTAGAATGGCTACGGGAGCGACGTATGGTGTTCTCACCAGCTTCGATCACCTGTCCCAAGAGTGGGACAGTTACAAATCGCGACTACATCAGTGGTTCATTGCCACCAACATAACCTCTGAAACGGACAAAGCGTCAATCGTCGGAGGGCAATACTGTTGACGTCGTTATGCGAATCGACATTCAAATTCGCAAGGGACCTGGCGTTACCCAACAAGGTGGAAGAACAGGAGTACGAGGTTATAGTGAAACTCCTCGACGATCACTTCACACCGAAAAGGTTCGGGTTTGCAGAAAAGTCGACCTTCTATGCTGCAACACAACGACCAGGAGAAACGCACACTCAATGGGCGGCTAGGCTCAGAGGATTAGCCACTCACTGTGCTTTTAAGAACTTGGAGGAGGCCTTGCTGGATAGATTTATCATGGGCATGGCGGCAGGACGAGAGCGGGACAAATTGTTCGTGCAGGACCAGCGGGAGCTGACCCTCGCGAAGGCGATCGACTTGGCGGAGAGCGTGCGCTGCGCGCGCCTGGCCTCGTCGCAGGCAGCGCCAGGCGCTAGCAGCGCCGGCGCAGTGGGCCCGGACGGCGTCTTCAACATATCCAAGAAGGAAAAGTGTAGTGTGTGTGGGTTCAACAATCACAAGTCTGAGCAGTGTCGTTATAAAAATTATAAGTGTAAAAAGTGTAATAATAAAGGGCACCTACGTAAAATGTGTCCTATCGCGGGCAAAGTAAAGTACGTGGATGAGGCTGCGGTCGTGGACGACGACGACGGTGAGTGTTTTTATAATATTCGATGCGTGCGCGGGAAACCAATGACAGAGCGCGTGATGATCAGCGGTCTATCTTTAGAGTTCGAAATCGATAGCGGCTCAGCGGTGAGTGTAATATCTAAAGAAATCTTTAATTCAAAGTTTAACGGATTGCCATTGTCAGACACCAACAAAAGATTGTGTAGCTATACGGGGGAAAATATCAAAACAATAGGAGTCGTTCTATTGCCGGTATCATATCTGGGGCGTACACATACACTAACAGCTTTATTAATAAACATCGATTAAAGCAAGATTAACTTTACTCCAAGTTGTAAGTTGAAATTAATGAAAATTAGTATTAATAAACATAGAGTAAGGAGTAAGTAAACTAATCCGACTCTACTCACGGAGTAAAAGTTCATCCTTCGCTCAACATGGTATAACGACAGACTATGATACGCATCTCTAGTAGCAGTAGGCAACTTTGTCGTGTGTGGTGTTCTGACATTTGAATCAAAATAAATTCACTTGTGTTTTAGAGCTTTGTTTGTTGTGATATATGGATAGAGATTATTTTATTGATGACTTAAGGGTGATCGATGAAATAAATGAGGTTAGAAATGAGATACCATTACTGAGGCGTGTGAAATTTTATAAAATTTGGAAGAATCCACTAGAAGAACTTCAAGAAGCCGAATTTAAATCTAAGTACAGGTTTTCTCGATCTACTGCCGTTTTCATTATTGACATGGTGAAAAATGATTTAACTGGTGATGCAAGAGGTGGCTTTATACCACCCCACCTGAATTGACTGCAATAAGAACATGGGCCCGTGGAGAAGTAAGTAAATAAAAGTGTCATCAATTTCACAGATCATTAACATGCATTATATACAGATTTCTGATTCCATATTTTTAATTCGTTAGATTCAAGATGATGCAGGAGATCTAAGTGGAATGAGTCAACCAACAATATCACTTCTGTGCAAACAAGTTGCTTTAGCACTAGTGGCACAAAGAGCTCATTGGATTAAAATGCCACGAACTGATGTGGAGCAGAATAATTTGATTGCCAGTTTTTATTCATTGTATGGATTTAGACAAGTGATAGGAACTATTGATTGCACACATATTAGAATCCCGAAAGTCAGTGGAAATGTAGGATAATCTATATACTTATAATAAATCTGTAGAGAGGTCAATTCTGTACATGAAATATATTTCCAAAATAACTATCAGGGGGTGATTAGGGATCGATACTGATGCCAAAAATGCAATCAGTAAAATTTTTGTCTGTCTGTCTGTCTGTCTGTCTGTCTGTATAACCGTTATAGAAACAAAAACTACTCGACGGATTTTAACGAAACTTGGTACAATTATTCTTCATACTCCTGAGCTGGTTATAGTATACTTTTCATCACGCTACAATCAATAGGAGCAGAGCAGTGAAGGAAAATGTTGGGAAAATGGGAGAAGTTACTCCATTTTTTAGCTTCCGTCGCGTGTGCAACCTTAATGGTTAAAGCTACACAGAAATCATGTATGTCGGAAATGTTATCCTTAAAATTGTATAAAAAATATCCTACGACAGCATATGTCTATCTTTTATGATAGACGCACAATAACACGTGTAACTCCCGATAGCTTAGCAGTTCGAAGCTTTCTGATTATATTTGTCTACTCTTACGTTTATAACACTCTCAGTCATCCCTAATTAAAAAAGTTAACATTATTAACTATTTCACTAAGGATAAATAAGTTACGGTTAACTATTCCATAAAAAAGAATCATAGAAATCGGTATAGAAACACCAAAGTTATACATGAAATACGTTAATAATAAGCCATCGCGCGTGAATACTGAATCATGCTGTAAGGATTATTTTTGTAGGAACGCACAGGCAGGCGGCTTGCTTGGCGCCTAGACGCTAGCGAGTAGCTTCGTAAAACGGCTTACGACAGTTTGCAATATCCTTTAATATAATGTCGAGGGGAAGATGGTTATAATTTCGCTTTACACCAAACGAGTAATATTATAAATGTGAAAGTTTGGTTGTTTGTTACTCAATCACGCCAGAACGGCTTAACGGATCTCAATGAAATTTAGAACAAAGATAGATTATAGTCTGGAATAGCACATAAGCTACTTTTCATCCCGGGAGTATGTTCCCTAGGGATCACGCGAGCGAAGCCGCTGGCAGAAGCTAGTACTACATAAATAGGAAAGGATACATTTCAATTAATGTACAAGTAAGTTTTTTAGTTTGTACTAGGCATCCATCTCATTCTTTAGTTGAACATGCAAGTTATTATCTTGGTCAGATCCAATAAAATCATTTAAATCCGTGACTTCATATTCAGGAAGATTTGTAAACTTTTACAGGTAGTGTCAAATGCTAATCTAGAAATCATGGATATAGTGGCACATTGGCGAGGCAGCACACATGATTCAAGAATATTCAATGAGTGTCGCTTAAAACAAAGATTTGAGCAATCAGAATTTAAAGGCAGACTATTAGGAGATTCTGGATATGCTTGTACTCCTTATTTATTCACACCTGTTCTGCATTGTAATACCCAAAAAAAAGAAATGTACAACCGTGCACATATAAGAACCCGAAACACTGTAGAACGATGCTTTGGAGTATGGAAGCAAAGATTTCGTTGTTTATTGCGAGGATTCACAACAAAATTGCCAAATACTAAACTATATATTGTTGTATTGGCAATACTGCACAATATTGCAATGCACAAGCAAGATCTGCTTGAGGCTGTAGAAGAAGATGATGACAATGTTCCAGTGATGCAGTTGATAAATAACTCTCTTAGAGGAAATTCAGCACGGGCAGCATTTATTAACGAAAATTTTTAAAATAAATTAAATTGATATTAAGATAACAAGTTTTACTTTCTTGTACCTATTTTACTCACTTTTTGAAAAGTTTTACTAACGTTTAATTGTTAAATACCCATATTAAACCGAAGTTTACTTTTTCACTACATGTGAAATAATGACTAATGTAAGGTTGTGGTTAAAACTGGTGGTATGGCATCGGACAGGCGCACTGTCTTTACTGGGCAATATATTCTTTATGTAGGTAAATAAAAAAATGGGCTATTATGAGATCATTTTAATTTCTTTTCACCAAAGGTACAAAAAATAGTGTCTTATTACACACACACACACTTTAAATTCTAAAATTTCCCTTTTTAATTTGGATCAGTATTTCTTTTTTTATGAGAAGTTCTTCTTTATGTATTTCCATTTTTATTACATGTTCTTCTTCAGCCATTTCCATTCGTCTCATGTGTTCTTCGTCTTTCAACATTTTGCTATGGCCTAACATGATGTTTATATACTCATCATGGTCCTGTAAGTGTAAATAACAAAAAACTTTAGTAAATTCTATTAACAGTTTAATGAAGTACGAAGAAAGTTCAACGTTACTGGCAGAAGGTATAAAAGTTACCTTTCTCGATTTCAAACTATTCTCCGGGATTTTATTTAATATTATTTTTCGTTTGGGTACCTGTAAATAAATTCAATTAAGTAGGTTTAAAAATTTTTAGCAGTGGCAATTAAATAACATGTATTTTAAGTATTTATATACCTTCTTTGCTAGAATTGTGCTCAAATTTTTGTTTACTGGAGTGGCCATGATCATATTATCTTGAGAGATCTGTAAAATAATTTGTAAAAATTTGAAGTATAGGTACAAACTATTTACTCACAAAACATGTATAACGCCTAGTATATCATTTACCTTTGCTTGAATTCTGTCCATATTTTTATTCATTGGAGTGTCCACCGTTGTATTATCTTGAGATATCTGTAATATTGTATAAAATGTTGTAAATGGAAGTACATCATTTTCATAGACATACCATGAGTATACTTTTGTTGTTGGCTCACCACTAATGGAGTTATTTCCCGAACATTCACTTGTGCATCAACATCTTGAATTGTTTCTATGAAATCATTCTAAAAGAAAAAGCAATAAAGTTTATTTACATACTTATTAGTATTTTTGAGTGAGATGTGTTCAGTTCAGAACATTCTGAGAACAATAAGAAAACATTCTGATACAAGGTTAGGTCAAGAGTCCACCTCTGCCTATCCCTCCAGGAAATGAGGAAACAGATGTGAATCTATGTATTTAATATTCTGAATGTAATGCTTTTTGCTATAAACTGGATATTTTGATAGATACTTACATCTATCTGCTGATCTTCTAGATTAATAATATTATTATTTCCTGAAGCATTCACCATATATATTTTTGGCTTTGAATCCTGTAATAAAAAGGGTTAAAATTACGGCACATTTTCAAGAATATTATTATTTATACAGTTTTAACCATACAGTTTTAACCTACTGACCTGTAATGTGATGGCACATGTTTCGCTCGTAGTGGCCAAAACAACTTTATTTTCTGAAGAACTTGGGATCTATTGATGAAAACAGATGAATAAATGTTTACTTAATTAAACCACGTAGCAATAGTTAATGGACTTCTCTTTAAAAAAGTTATGAGCAGAATACTAGTAAACATTTTGGTAAGAAAATCAAAGAATAATAAATATACTCACAATCCCATCCGAGTCATACATATTGTGATCTCTCAATAGTTCTGCAGGATTCAATAAATCTTTTATTTCAATAACTGCATCACTAGGAGTTGTCGATCTAGCTCCACCGCCTGTTTTATTGATCTCATTTTGGAAGGTGCTGTATGTTTTCCGAGCATTTACTTTCATTGTTTTCCATTGAATTTTCAGCTGGCTTAGTTGTCGATGTCGGCTATTTAACTCATTAAACCTAGTACAGAAGATGAAATTATGTTGGTAAATAAGATACTTTCCTAATTTTCAGATTTGGATCAAATTTAGTAGAAATATAAATCATATCATGTAAAAACACACAGAAGAATAATAAGGTCGAAATCGCAGGCAAACCTAGGTACTATTACATCTTAAAATATACAGAAAACCAAATATCTTACTTTTTGTGAACTTCCTCCCAGGCTTTACTTTTTATCTTGTTTGTATTCGTATCTAGGCATTTATTCTCAATAACTTGAGCATATTCTTTGAGAACGGAGCGAAATAATTGCTGTAACAATAAAGGACATTATTTTAAATAAACACCACAGCACCTATACAATGAAAAAATACCACGCTAACACTATCGACATGACTTACCTTTTCTTCTTCATCCCAGTTAAGAGAGCGAATACGTTTTTGGTTCATTTTAAAGTTGAGAGTTAATTAAATTTATTAAAATAAGATAATATATCCGATACTGCTAAAACTTTTTTGTGTTCTGCCACCAAAAATCGCGCGCGAGTTGTAACTTTCAAAGTAGTTAGTATCTGTCACGACTGTCACTGTCACTGTTATGTCATAAATTCATTCAATACTCGTTCTTTTTACTTTTAAACTAAGTGGGTTGCCATAACGAACGCGTTAATCCTGGTGTAAGAAATGTATTGTTCATCTGAGGTAACTCCATGTTTATTAATACTAGAGTTATGACTGAGTTAATACGCTGTTACTCAGAGATTAACAAGTACGAGTGTAACTTCTGATTATGCTCGGAATAGAGTATTTTTATTAATAAGGCTGTAAATGTTTACGTGGTGAACGCAAGCGGCCCGCCGTTGCTCGGTCGCGATTTTATTCGAGAATTCGACTTGGAATTAGCGCCGGCGCGAACAGCTGTGCAGGTAAACGCCGTTACCCAAGGTAGTACATAATACGCGAGTGTAATATCGGTGAACGACTTACTAACATGTTTCCGAAAGTTTTCTCAGGCAATCTAGGAGCATTTAACAAATATAAAATAGATTTACATTTAAAAACCGAGGCGAAGCCAATTTTTTTCAAAGCGAGACCCTACGCACTCAAAGAGAGGATAGACAAGGAACTAGACCGGTTATTGTCACTAGGCATCTTGCAACCTGTCCAACACTCGGAGTACGCATCGCCCGTCGTGCCGGTTCTAAAAAATGATGGCAGCATCAGACTTTGTGCCGACTACTCTGTTACTATCAACAAACAGCTGATCATAGAACAGTACCCGTTGCCAACGGTGAACGATTTGTTAGCGAAATTGCATGGCGGCCTACAATTCAGTAAGATTGATCTATCCATGGCATATAATCAGTTTATTCTGAATAATGAGTCGCAAAAGTTTACATGCATAAATACACACCGTGGGTTGTTCAATTTTACACGATTAGTTTTCGGGTTGTCGAGCGCGCCCGCTATATTTCAACGCGCGATGGATTGCTTGCTCGCCGGAATAGAGGGCATTATCTTTCTACTGGACGACATCCTAATCACGGGAGCAAACAAAGATCAGCATATGCAAAGGCTCATTACTGTCTTACAACGGTTGGATGACGCCGAATTGACCGTACAGATGAGTAAATGCGAATTTTATAAAGACGAGATCTCATACCTAGGGCACGTCATAGATAGGCACGGAGTAAGGAAGTCACCCGATAAAGTAAAAGCTATCTTGCAAGCACCTACGCCAACAAACGTGTCACAATTGCAGTCATTCATAGGTCTCACTAATTATTATCGGAACTTCGTGCCAGACGCGTCGTCCATACTTAGTCCATTGTATAATTTATTAAATAAAAACACTAAGTGGCAATGGACGCACATTCATAATAAAGCGTTCGAAGAAATAAAAAAAAACACTAGCATCCGATAAAACTTTAGCGCATTACAATCCGCAAGCTAAACTAATATTAACGGTAGACGCGTCACCAACAGGTTTAGGAGCTGTTCTATCTCAAAAAGGGGATGACGGGTTAGAAAGACCGATATCATACGCTTCGCGGACGCTATCAGCAGCGGAAAAGAATTACGCGCAAATACAAAAGGAAGCCACCGCGATAATTTTTGGCGTAAAACGTTACCATCAGTACCTTTATGGACGGGCGGAACCATTTGTATTACGAACGGATCACAAACCACTACTGGCTATATTCGGCCCACATAAAGGTATCCCGGAGGTGTCCGCTAATCGGCTACAAAGATACGCCATATTCCTAATGGCTTATAACTACTGCATTGAGTATATCAGTAGCAAACTTAATAGTGCGGACTATTTATCACGGGCGTGTGACGATAACATAACAAAAGCGCGGGACGACGAGCTTGTTGATAGTATGTGCGATCGTTAACTTTGTAGTGGAGGGAGACTTACCGGTGACAGTAAGCCATTTGCGTAGCGAGACGGAGCGCGACGGCATTTTAACTAGGGTCAAGCGTTATGTTTTAAACGGATGGCCTAGGAAGGTGAATGACATAAGCTTAAAACCGTTTTTCAATTGTCGAACGCAATTATCTTACGAAAGCGGTATCTTAATGCGTGGACATAAGGTCATAGTTCCCACGACATTACAGGATAGCATATGTAGGGAATTACATAGCTCACATTTCGGTGTGGTAAAAATGAAAGCGGAGGCTCGCAAGCGGTTGTGGTTCCCCGGCGTGGACGCCGCGCTGGAGCGAGTAGCAGGCGCCTGTGACGTGTGCAGTGCGCTGCGACCCGCGCCGCCGCACGCCCCTCTCGCGCCTTGGCCGTTACCGCCGCAACCCTTTTACCGGGTACATGTAGACTTTTGTGGGCCAATTCACAATTACATGTTTTTAATAATAGTGGATGCATATAGCAAATGGGTCGAATGTTACGATGTATCATCTACGTATAATTCAAAAGCGGTTATAAATAAACTATACGACTTAAATGTCGCGATTCGGAATTCCGCATACGTTGGTGAGTGACAATGGCACATCCTTCACATCTTCGGAATTTAAGAATTTCTGTAAACTTAATGGCATTGAGCACGTTCTGTCTCCTGTTTATCACCCAGCTAGCAACGGGCAAGCAGAGAGCATGGTGAAAGTGGTTAAAAAGGGACTTAAGGTTATATTACTGGAGGGTTGTAATAAAAAAACAATTAACGAAAAAATTGCAAAATTACTATTCGATTACAGGAACTCTAAAAATAGTACCACCGAAAAGTCACCCGCGGAAATAGCATTTGGGCGCTCGCTGCGCTCACGGCTGGACTTATTAAATCCAAGCACGCCGTCGCCCTCGTCCACAAACCTCAGTAAAACCGTCGCACGAAATCAGTCCTTACAGGCTAAATATTATAGAGGGGTACACAGAACAGACTTTAAAAACAATGAAAAAGTGTGGATTACAAAAAATACGGACAGTAAAAAATTCAGCTGGATACAAGGTATCATAAGGAAGAGAATAGGCACGGTAATGTATGCGGGAGGAGAGGAAGGGCTGGAAGCGGGAACCATGGAGGAGGATAATCCGTCGACACCGCCACGAGCCATTGGCATTAATCAGCGGCGCCAAGAAATTAGCCCAATCTTCTCGACCCCAACAAACCAGGGTGGCAGTAGCTAAGGGGGAGGGATGTATGTGTGTGTACCGAGCATAGGTAGGCGAGCGGGCTGCGTCCCGCCTCCCCGCGCCGGGGTCATGTTCTCTAATAAATCAGTGTGCAACTTACTAGCGAGCGAGTTTGACATGTTTCCCCAGTACCCGTACCTACATACGTAACAACGGCAATCTTCTCTTCGGCCAATAAAATAGAAAGTGGATTCAGACGTGTTGTTCGCGGTGCCTAGTAGTGATGCCAGTATAAGTTATCAAGTCCTTTTAATTAATTTCTGCGGCAGATGAGTGCGTTTCAAGGAAATAGGCCCTTATTTCTTCAATGAGGCTAAGAGCCATGTCGGGTGTTAGTCTATAAACAGACTGAAACCGCGGGTCGGCAAAAGGATTCGTCATATCCTTTAAGGCTCTATGAAGAGATAACGTCTCCTGCCGCTGTTGTCGCAGGACAACTTTAACTGTCAAAATTATTCGGTTTCGGAATTGTGAATTGCGTTTGGAGGACATCTTCGATAACTTCAAATCGATTCAATTCATTTATAAATTTTGTGAACACAGGGTACACACAATGATCTTGTATACAATGTTTCGTCCAACCTATGATTCGCCAAAGGGCATACAAAATATTAGTGCAAATGTCAATGTACAATCAAGATTAAATTCAAAAAGATACTACAATGTCAGCAATATTACAAAATGTCAAAATTAAATCAATTTAAATAAGTCATACAAAATAAATATACTATGTCAGCATAAAAAAAAAACTAAACTACCAACACAGTTTACACTACTAACTCAGTTTTAGAGCTACCCTGACCGTCGGTCGGTACGCGCCGTCGGTCCTGACGGTACGCACAACCGACCGTCGGATTTTTAAGTTTAGAGCTCTCCTGACGGACCACACTGATCCGACGGGTACAGCAGGGGGGAGACAGAACAAGCGTAAATTCAGTAAAGGAAGAGTCGCCATCTACTTTTCTTAACCGAGCAACTAATAGTTTCATAATTATCGTTGTGTCATATTCTGGCAACATAACACAATATGGTCACCGGCTGGATTCTCTGGCGGAAAATCAAATACCGCGGGTGTTAAAAATTTCTCCTTCGTATTAATTTGTATTTTTGGGTATATTTGCTTAGATAGTTTATTATATTCCCAGTGTATACAGTAAAATGGGAATGGAAAGTGATGGGGACGATGCCCCCATTGATAAAGAACCGAAAAAGCGAAATTGGCTCTCATGGATTCGGCACAGCCTGCAGCTTACAAAATCTTCATGAAACCGAATTACAAGAGGCAATTTCCCGAATGCCACAGTGGCGATAGATCAAATTTTAAAAAGACCTTGGAGGAAAAGACTTTGAACTGTCCTGAAGGAATGGTTTTTTTGGGAGACCAAGCATTCCCTTTGACTTTGAATATCTTATAGTCGTCGAACAAGTTTATCTAAAAAACAAAAAAAATTCAACTGCCGTCTATGCAGAGCTCGGAGAACCATAGAAAACACTTTTGGTGTATTAGTTAGTAAATTTCGGATATTTTAAAAACCTATTCCTTCACTGCCAGAAACTGTGGACAAAATTATAAAGGCTTGTTGTGTTTTGCACAATTGGTTAAAAACTACACCATCATCACAGTATAAATATGTACAGTACGGAAACTACCTACAAACGCTCGAAACGGCACACTCACACAAACATGCGCACCGACGAGACTTTTCGGTGCCCCTCGCGGTACTCTCAGTAGTGAGTACCGCCGGCCGCGTCAAGACGAGTTTAGCCTCGCGATCTTTTTAAAAATGCCACGAATGTATTGCGTAGTATACGGCTGTTTGAACTCTGCTTCATCACAACCGAAGCTAACGTATTTTAAACTTCCTTGATTTTGAAAGGTAAGAATCATTAATTATCTTGTTATTTAATCGTTATCGAATTATAAGTCCGTGTGATCGATCAAAATAATCGTTATCGAATTATAAGTCCGTGTGATCGATCAAAATGAATTCGTGAACTTCAAAACTATTAGGTACTACTACTTCTTGTAAATCCAAGATGGCGCCTGCTATAGGTATACATTTTTTCGTCATGGGTGTCGGTTTCATGGTTTTCGAAGGTGTTGAAGCCGATAGTGATGTCAAAACGTGAATCCAAGATGGCGGCTGCAATAGGTACCAATTTTTTCGTCATGGGCGTCATTTTCATGGTTTTCGAGGGTGTTGAAGCCGATAGTGCTGTCAAAACGGGAATTCAAGATGGCGGCTGCAATAGGTACCAATTTTTTCGTCATGGGTGTCGTTTTCATGGGTTTCGAGGGTGTTGAAGCCGAAAGTCATGTCAAAACGGGAATCCTAGATGGCGGCTGTTTTCCGTGTTTAAACTATCGTCTTTTGTCGAGATTAACCAACGCCATGAGATAACCTATTTAAATTGTACTTGTAAGCTAGTTACTCAAATTCGATTGATTGATCGCTACAGAACAAAAATTAAAAAACAAAAACATTAGAAGTGACAACCCTATTGCTTCAATGGAGCGTAGGTATTTATATTCTCAACTTGGCTTAGTTTCCGTACTGTCCATATTTATACTGTGCCATCATCCTATATTCAACCAGGATTGATGAAGGAAGGATGAAGAAAATACAAATACAGGAGAAATAAGGAGAGGTTCATGGCGAGAAATACCACAGGCAGCATTCAGGCCACTCAGCAGTTTTAGTGGAAATCATTCCAGAAATGCCCACAGAATAAGAGAACATTACAGTGACTACTTTGTTGGCCAAGGGCGTCTAGAATGGCAAGAAAGAATGATTTATTAAATTTAAAAACTACAAATAATAAAATAATAACTTACCAAATTTTCTGTATTTTCTCTAGTGTGACTATCAATGTTTTTCATATGAGACAGCCACGGTATTTTAGACACGTACACCTCATTAGTTCCCATACCCGTCGTGTTAAATTTTTTTGCTTTCAAAAGTTCGTTGTTATAAGTATTACGAAGTATCCGTATTTTGCTTACAACTTCTTTCACGGTGTCCATTTCCATGGTTTCCATAATTACCTTGTAGGCTGCCTCTCTAGCATCTCTATTTTTATATTGAGGGTGTTTTGTATCCCTAAGACACTCGTTACGCTGGTATTCGTTAATGAATTTTATATTTTTATCGACTGACCAACGTTGGTTTGCAATTTTGGCGCATATTTAGCTGCACGATGCACACAAACACACACGTCTGCCCTGTGCAGATGCTTTCGCGACACTAGTTTCGTGTCGCGTTTTAATCGTGAAAGTAGTTGCGTGACATTAGTTTTACAAAAAATATGCGCATGGCACGAAATTAATCCAGTGTCGCGAAACCGATGCATGCATTATAAAACTGTTAATTTACACGTGAAATTGTTGATGAAATTAATGTCATAAAACTAATTTCGAGCCACTAGTTTCGTAATGTAAATTCGGCTAATGTTCGACACTACGCGCACGGCGTACGGTCGGTATAGCTGGGTATAGCTCTGAACGCGTCCATACGTTGCCATAGAACGCGCCGGTCGACCAACGGCGACGGTACGCATGCGCACGCGCTAGACCGACGGCCCGCGTACGTAATGCGTAGCAAAATACGCGTGTAAAAGAAAAAGGGAATCTATAATAAATTGAATACTGTGCCTTGGTGAGAAGGCACAGTATTTCAATCTTGGAATGGGAATCGAACCCATTTGTGGCTAACCTAAGGAAACCTAGTACAAGGGTATATTTGAGTAGAATACGGAATATCGACGCACAAAATATCGATAAATGCTAATACGATGCTACAAAATTGCGATGCACGTTACGGCGAAAGACTGTCTCTGCGAAGCCACTACACTTCGATGCACGTTACCGCGATAGATCTTCACTGCGATACTACTTGACTTCGATGCACATTACCGCGAAAGATTGTCACTGCGATACTGCTTAACTTCAATGCACATTACCGCGAAAAACTACGGAGCGACTTGTAATTTATTTTTTTATTTTTTTTAGGGATGGGAAATCATCCAATGACTCCTCCCGCTCTGGGTGTAGCGGGAGGGAGTGTCAGACTTCTACTGACTAAAACCCATCCATGTTCATTCATTGCCCTTTGTGTTCCGGAGCCACGGTGTCTCTTGCGAATAATCCCGCGACTCCGGCAGGCGTCGGCCCTTTCGGGCCCCTCTGTGTTGCTGACTCTCTTTGAGGCGCGCGTGGAACACTAACGCGCCGTCGACACGGCCTGTCGTCACTAGACGGACGGACGAGTGACTTGTACACTACGACCTATTTTCAGAGATCCTAATAATCAAATCCAAATAGACAAAAAAAAACATGAAAAGCTTTTTACAAAAAAATACAACCGACTTCCGGTGTTTTTATTAGTTTCTTCGTATTTTGACACCGACTTCCGAAATTAAAGCTATTTTTTACTTTGTAGTTTTTTTTGGAAGTCAGTTGTTTTTTTTTTTGTAAAAAGTTTTTTATTTTTCACTTTTTAGTGGTACCTCACACCTAACAACACCACTGCAAAATCGCAGAAAAGCAAAATACGGAATTTCGATTACTTGGATGTCATAAAACTATTATCCAAGTAGACGAATCCCAGCTATTTCGATTTAAAATCCAAAGTTCTTGTTTATTATGTACCTATACTGTACAAACCATTATGGAATATATATTATTTTGTTCACTATGCGTTTTGGTTTATATTTTTTTAGGCCCACTCAAAACATATTAATATGAATTAATTATACATGTAATAGTTTCTCAGTAACGATGTTTCGCAATAGATTATCGAAGTCAAGTCGCTCCGTAGTTTTTCGCGGTAATGTGCATTGAAGTTAAGCAGTATCGCAGTGACAATCTTTCGCGGTAATGTGCATCGAAGTCAAGTAGTATCGCAGTGAAGATTTATCGCGGTAACGTGCATCGAAGTGTAGTGGCTTCGCAGAGACAATCTTTCGACGTAACGTGCATCGGAATTTTGTAGCATCGTACTAACATTTATCGATATTCAGTGCACTACGAGCGGTTTTTTATCTACGTGTCTTAAATTTACCACAAATAATAAAAAACGATTGGCGGCGCTAGTGGACGGAATACACGCTCTTAAGCAAGTTTTGTTCACCAGTTTACGTTTTAGAAGTGATTATTGTTTTACAACATAATTAACAACAGTTATTTTCCTATAAATGTGAACAATCTAACACGTGCGTACGGTCGGTCGAGCTCTAAAACGATTTGTGAATTTCCATACAAATAACAAACGCAACCGACATACGCACCGACGACGGTACGCAGAGCTCCAAAACCGTATGCTTAGTGCGAGTTTTTTTTACGCATCGAGCGCGTAAACGTTAACGCAAATTCGTATGGCATTGGGTAAGCGCCACCTAGCGTCATACGTGAGAATTAAATTGTGCGATTCCAAGTTTTAACATTTACGTCGTCGCTAGTGACGATCGAGTGCCGCTCGAATGTGAGCACCGTTTCGAGCACATCGATAAACGTTTGCATCTATAACGCGAGTGTGAGTAACAACCTTGACCGTTTTGACAGATCGAATAAGAAACGCAGTCACTTGCGAGCGCGTAAAGTTGTCACGTAAGATTTTGTAGTGAGAGCGTCGTGAGGCTGGTGAAATAACAAAGTAATTTAATTTAATTTCAAACTGTGTATAAAAATTACAATGGCATCTCGTATGCATTTCGCTTGGAGGATGTTTGAGACCGCAAGAGTACAAGATGAGCGTAATTTAACGTCCACTGATCGTGCAAGAGCACGTCAGTCGAGCAATCCGCTAAGAGACCTTCCGGAGGCTGAATTTAAGAGAAGATATAGGCTACCTAGGGCAGCCGTCAGGTTTTTGTGCCAAGAGCTGAGGCAGCTTGCTGGTTTAAAGTCTTCTCAACGGGTATCCTTGGAAGATAAGGTTATGTATCAGTACTTATGAAACTAATTTTTCAACCTGCCCCCTGGCACAATGTTCTTACTTTCTATGTTTATTATTTTAGGTCCTTACAGCCCTGTTTTTTTATGTAACTGGGTCTTACCAGCGCCCAGTGGGAGTTGCTAAAAACGTCTCACAAAAAATGTGCAGTGTCTACATTGAAGAGGTGACCAAAGCTTTGACACATAAGAACATGCTAAGAAAATATATTCAGTTTCCTAATACTTCAATTACCAGGCAAACAATCAGTCGAAGGTATGATCTACATGATTTATAGACTGTATATCATTGTAATATGGAATGTATATTAAGTAGGTATGTTGTTTGTTTCAGGTTTTGTGATAAATATGGAATACCCGGAGTAATAGGGTGTATTGATTTCATTTCATTTCATTTATTTCAGTAACAATTTTTACATTGTGTCGAAATTTCACATTAAAATTGTAGCCATTTTAGGATATTTGGCCCACCAAAAGATGAAGAACATCTGTATTATTGCCGCAAGCACTATCATTCAATAAATGTTCAAATGGTAAATAATAATAGTTAATTAGATACATATTGTTATTTAAAATTTATTCTTACCTTTGAGATTTATTTTTCATAACTGTATTTTTATTTTTCAGATATGTGATGACCAATATAGAATTTTAAATGTAAATGCCAAATTTGGAGGTGCAAATCACGATTCTTTTATATGGGAGAATAGTGACATCAACCACTATATGCAGTCCCTGCACCAAAATGGGGAGATAGTGTGGCTTTTAGGCAAGCTCTATCCAAAAAAATATTGTTTGATTGAACAACAATGTGCATTAAGCTAAAGTAAAAAAACTAACACATTGATCCTCATTTTAGGAGACTCTGGCTATCCACAAAGACCATGGCTGATGACACCGTTTTTAGATGCTGCTCCAAACACGTTGCAAGCCAATTACAACCACAAGCATGTGGCAGCCAGAGTTGTCATAGAAAATACATTTGGGCGGTTGAAGAATCGATGGAGATGTCTAAACAAAGATAGAGTGCTCCATTATAAGCCACTGAAATGTGCAAGAATTATGCAAGCCTGCTGCATTTTACACAATATTGGCATCAATCTTAATGTTGTAGAAGAAGACATCACTGGTATGAAATATTAAATAGTTTGAGAAAGTAATCAATTGCACAAATGAGTATTGAATATTAAATTATTTTTGATTTTAGGATTGGAACATGAAGAACAAGAAGTCAATGAGCCCATTCCCACTGAGAGAGTTATAGGTGCTTTAACGTCTGACCTAATTAGAGGAAGGTTTCTAAGGGAACAATTAGTTAGAAGACTTGAACACATTTAATTTTATAAAACCTTTATTAATCATGTTTATTATATTAAGTTTGTGTTGTTGTACATATTAGTTTAAGTTAGTTTAGTTTTTTTTATATTTTTATTTATTTTTTAAACTCTTGTAAAAACTATAATATTTTATACTATTTTACTATTAGATATTTGTATCTTGCTGATGGTGGTGACACATCAGATCCTTAAGATCCCTGAGAAAGGTTGAGATCTTTTTACTATTTTGTTTTTTAAATTCAATTCAATTTAAATTCAGTTAAATTTATTTATTTATTGTGATTCATAAAGCAGATACAAATACATTTATTTCATGTGTGAATTTGTTCTGCACAAAAGTTATACTCTACCTCATAAGCTAAGGTAAACCTGTAAGTTAAGAGTTAGTATAGATGCGGTCTAAGTTTATATTACATGAACACAAAAAGATACATTTCTCGAGTGGACTAAGGCATTAAATAAAAATAAAAATAGGGAAATGTGTGTGAGTGGTGGGTGTGTGTAAGGTGTGTGTGTGGTGACAGTGCAGGTATATCTATACTTCTATACTAATATTATAAAGCAGAAGAGTTTTTTTGTTTGGTTGAACGCGCTAATCTCAGGAACTACTGGTCCGATTTCAAAAATTCTTTCAGTGTTAGATAGCCCATTTATCGAGGAAGGCTATAGGCTATATATCATCACGCTAAGACCAATAGGAGCGGAGCAGTAATGGAAAATGTTACGCAGACAACGTTGCACGGGTCAGCTAGTTACACTATATATTTAAGTAAGTAATTACTATAAAATTAGATTTTAGCCACATTTTAGTTAGATTCGTATTTAAAATAAAAAAATGTACATGTTTCTAGTAAGACAAAGTTATTTTTCCTAGTTGTATAAGTTATGGCATTGTCATAGAGACTGATTGGTCTAGAATAAATTATGAAACAGTTGAGTAACAATATAATCTTGTTTTCCTAACTAAAATCTTACCTTAAGGCTTGCCCAATTATGTTGGGTTGGGCTTCCTATCTAACCTGATGCTGCTGAATACTTGTGGTACTTTTATATGGACCAACTGCCTGTGTAACATTACACACTATACCATGTGAAGTAAAATTAACTAGAAGTTTGGAATTTATAAGAATAAATACCCAGTGAGCTCATTGTAAAATTAAGCTAAGCTACCTACTATAATATGTAATTATATCAAAGTAGCTTAGCTTCATTGTAGAGGAACAGTATTAAAATACCAAATACTAAGGTTGCAATACTTTTATTAAGATTATTATTCTTTCTTGAAATTATTGTTCAAACCAGGAACATTTTGACACTTTTTGGAAACATTCGATAACTATTTACTTACACAATACAATTAATAATAACTAGTTTATAGTTCCAGACATGAGAAACACAAATAATATCCACAAACGTAACACCTGATTTAGTTAAGCAGGATATAACTACTGACTTGACTATTCTGCAACATTTAACATGTGTTTAAGGAAAACATAAGATGAATGAACGCCAGTATAAGTCCGAAACAACGATCATGACAAGTCAAAGAGTAGTTCGGACTTCAACAAAGTTTCAGCATTTAAAGTAACATTAAGAGTCCTATTACATTTTTTACGGAAATTCATGATTTTTGACGCTGTAATTTTCAGCAGCAGTAAGATATTTTAATTATTTGATCCTGAATAACGATAGTGCCAGTCTCTTTATTGTAAGTTGGAGTTACACATTTTAATTTTTCTTTTCGTGTAATTTACTATAAATATTTTACGAACTCAGTTTGCAAGAAAAAATGTCGGCGATGGAACTTTGACGGTCTAATTCACATTGTTACAATCAATTCTTTTAAAAGCTGAAATTACTAAAAGGTAAGTTGAATGTTTTACTTGTTTATTGGAGTTCTAGAATTTCTTTAAATTCCTTGAGTTTTCACGGAAAAAAACGTAAAGAAATCCTAATTTAAACCAGAAATGTCTTGATTCAGCGTCCATTATATTACAAATAAAAACAATTTTATCAAAAAAAATAATATGATATAAAATTTCAATCTACAATTAATACGTTTCATAAGTTCTCGTTTGTCAATATAATTAAACAAAATTACAATAAATAAAATTAAAGTACTATATATTCTGCGTCAATTCAGCGCGCGCGCTCCTCAGTCTCGCGCGAGCGCCCAAATAAACTATAATCTTATTCAGACTAGTAAGTATCAAAATTGTTTCGCGGACTAAAGATGTACTCCCAACGCAGACCAACGTAACTTCGTCTATTGCAAACGAGCATTTACGATTCGTAATAGGACTCTTAACAGTTATTTATGAAAATACTCCAATCTGTAGAATGTAAATTGCATCAAGTGGAATAACATCATAAGTCACTAAAGAGACCCAATTCCACAAAAAAATAATTAAAGTGACTCCATAGCACACTCAAACATAATGAGTTGCCCTCTTGGACTAAATGTAAACGTTTTTTGTATCCCTCTCTTAAGAAACACACAATGGAAACACTTACAAGTTTTTGCTATCACAAGTAGAATATACAAGATAAGCGCGACTCTGTGTCGCCTTGTCACCGAGTGTATAATAAAGCTATTCTAAATTACAAATAAAATAATAATTACACCTGCCTGTAACTGGGCAAAGGCCTCTATTATATTATGTCTCTATTAACAGGAACCTAACTGATAAATAATGTAAAGATGAATTTTTGTAACTAATCTTTACAATATTTATCAGCTAGTTTTTCCAAAACATTCACTAATCTTCCACCTAATGCTTGCCAGTCCCTCTGAGCTTGTACCTCTAATTCCCTTACACGGTTTTGCTCTCTTCTCAATTCTAAGTTCTCCCTGTGCTGCTGTTCTTTGAAATTTCTCCAGAACGAATCAGCTTGGAGAAAGTGTTGAGTTGCCTGCTCAATATGTGCTGGCCTCCCTCGTCTACGAGGTGAACCTCGAATTCTCCTTGCACGACGAGGAGTGGTATGCACAGATGGGGCAACCCCATGATCAACTCGAACTGAAGTTGAAGGCCTCGTTGGAGAGAGCAAGCCCGTCTCTATAAAAATATAATAAAAGGAATAAGTCAAATATTCTCAATAATAATTGTTTTCAAAAGGCTTCAAAGATTTTCTTGAGTTCTCTCTTTATAGTTAATATTACCTTCCACTTCTGGTTCCACTAAAGTATGTGATGCTGCCGTGGTAGGTCTTGCTTCAGGTAGTGAATGCGCTGGGGCAATTGACAACCCTGATGGCCCAGGCTAGGGAATGCAATCCGGATTCTTCGAAATTCGAAAATAACTGAAAAATCCGGATTTTCTGGACTTTTTAAAATCCGGTTTTTAAGACTCAAATCCGGTTTTTTCGAATTTCAGTCAAAACTGACTTCAACAGACTATATTTGTATTTATCCACAAAGTTTTATTGTAAGTAATTGGTAGATCGGTATTACCTGAACTAATGCGCAAATCCGAACAAAATTTGAATTGGTAGGATTAGGTATATGTTCAACGTTTGCGCGAATTTGGAGCGAAATCCGTGATTGATTTAGTTTACGCTCATATACGACAAAAAAAAAACAAGCAGCGCGCCCCACCCCACGCCAAGACGCACGCGTCGCGCCAGCAGCGCCCCGCCCGCCGCGCCGCGCGCGCAGTCGGCCAGCAAGTTTTATAGAAAGTGGTTGTCTTGGATTGTGTTTCGTCTATTGGATGATTAGGTGCGATCCATCGCCACTCAGTTTTAAAGAAAAGCTCAATCATCAACTTTCTCTTGCAAGTGTTGGAATTGATCATCAGCACCAGTCAACGAGTGTGGTCAATGCAACTGATTTGCCTCAATGATTCACGTTGAAATGACGTTATTTGAAAACGGTGGAGGTCGTGGAGAAATACTAAAAAGATCTCTGAACTGGTTGCTTTCCATACCGCCGACCAGTGTTAAGCCCGAAAGAGCTTTTCAATCAACTTTATACAGCTCCAGCACCCTCATGAGCCATGTTTGTGGCACCGAGTCATAGCCCTTCTTATAATATATCCAGCATGTCGACAGATCCCTTCGGGAACGACGAACCTGTTGGCTAATGGCAATGTCAATGAGGAGCAGCTCCTTAGTACCGCGGAACCCGTTCCTACATCCATTCTAAGAGGCAGACATAATTGAATTACTATCAATATGATGAGTAATCTTTGCTCTCAAAATGGATGCAAGAACTTTATAGACCGTCGCCGTCTATAATTTTTAGGCTCCGCGGTACCACCTGATATATGGAGCAGGTGGGTTATTCCTGTAGTTAGGAACTGGGGGCAGTGACCCTGACTCTAAGGCAGACGGGAATTGAAATGCCAAGCGGGCGTGCGATCTTTTGAACCATTTTATCCAAAAATTGTGCAGCCCGTCCGGCCCTGGCGATTTCCAGTTAGGCAACGGACGAAACGCACAGGCAACATCTTGGGGGCTGATGGTAATTGCCCCCATACCTAACCCAACCTAAGCATAATGCTGACGCTTGAACCTTTTGCTTCCGGTATTGTAGTTTTGTGTATGTACTAATACTACTAAATGTAATACTGGAGACAATAAACGTTATTCTATTCTATTCTTTTTCTACTGCTGGCATATTCTGTAATAAAATAAGATCGCGCCTAAACGATGAGACACTTGACGCGTTTATGTTGATCTCGTTGTCTAAAAAACAGTGATTAAAATTCGTATTACTGTTACAATAAATATGACTGATTAGATAGTTATAAAGGTAACTGATTGAGTACCTAATTATTTTCTTATTTGTATTGTATGTGTAACATTTATAACTGACTAACGTTAAAAGTTATTTTTTTAGACTGATTTTTATCAGGAAAGATGAGTGATATGTACCTGTTTATATTAGTTGATTTATTTAGTTCTGTGAATTGAGCAGATAAATGCTGATTTTAAATAATTTATACTACTTTTAGTTTAATAATAATAATAAATTAAAAACTTCGAAAACTTCGAAAAATCCGGATAATCCGGATTTGTATCAGACGAGAATTCTTAAAATCCGGATTTAAAAAAAATCCGGATTTTGCATTCCCTAGCCCAGGCTAATGCCAATTCGGTTGAGAACCTAAAATATAAAAAAAATAAAGGGTTTCTGCTGATGCTACAACAAAAACACAAACAAGTAACAAATTTACTAATGTTTCAGTAAAGCTTTATTCATATTTGTGCTTATGCTATCACTGCTTTGTTATGAATATTTTGTTTATCTAGTAAAATTGGTGTATATCTTACTTTCAACTTCCTGCTCCACAAACATAAGAGGCGGAGAAGATATAGCCCGCAAGAGTGATGGTGATTGAGCTGATGACGCAATACTAGTCTCAGCTTGGTTCACATTCTGAGAATCTGAAGCAGAAAATATTATTTTTAACTAAATTATTAGTGTATGTTTTATTGGAAACCATATTACCAATTTATTAGGAACATAGTTCTAGGCCACTTACATTCTTCAAATCGATGGAGAGTTAGTATGCCTGATTCATTGCAGTTGCCAACAGGCTGAACTTCCTGCAATAATAACAAAAACAATTAAATCTAAATAAAATAATAATTTAAAAGACACCAAAAATTGCAGGTACCACAATGTAATAGCTATGTATGTAATACGGTATAAGAATTTAAAACATACATGTGACAACCCAGCTTCTTCCACTGCTAAACCCGTAGCTATTTGCAGACCAATCAGATTTAGAACTCTCTGCTCTAAATCGGATAATTTGGCAAAAACTGCAGGCCCGCCACCAGTACCACTAGCTCCTCGATGCAAACGAGCAGCTTTCTTTTTTATATTATTTTTAAAGTCACTCCAAACCTTAAACCATACAAAGAAGCCAACACTTTATTCCCCACCAACACACCCAGTTGCCCAAAATGGGTTAGCAACCTAACCTAACCTGTTAACTTACCTTCTTCCATTTCTCAGTGGTTTTAGTGTCACCAGCACCATCACTGTTCAATATTGTAGTCAATTCCTCCCATTTCCGAAATGTCGCTATCCTACCTCGGGCATTTGAGGATAATTTGCTTAGATCTCCGTGCCTAAAAAGATACTTAGTTATACAAAGTTCACTGATTGGATAAAGTTCACTAGACACCAAATTATATAAATTATACTTACTGTTCCATATATGTCACCAGCATTTCAAATTGGGACGGGCTAGTCTTCATTTTTAGAAGAATATTTAGAATATTTAGCGAGAATATTTAAAACTTTATCCAAACGCAACTATACTTTGTTTACACAACACCACAAGTGACCACCACAGACTACACAAACAAAAGTCAAAACTACTATTTGAATAGGCAGTCGCTTTTATTAGGAACACAGATTATGAATGTCAATTTATTTTGGCCGGTTAACAACGTTGGTTCAGTTGTTCGTTCACCATTCGTCACTTCTCACGGTGAGCTTACGCGAAACGAATGGTGAATAGTTTTGCATCTCACACTCGCTAGTTATCGATAGTCGGTGCGTTTGACGTTTACTCGATTTACGCGATCGAGACGTAACTCGAATTTAAGTATGATACTCGCACTAAGCATACCGGCCTTAGACGTTCGATTCGGTACGGAATCGAATCGAACGTCTAAGTTATCGAAGATGTCCTCCAAACGCAATTCACAGATCCGAAACCGAAACATTTTGACAGTTCAAATTCGATAAGAAGACTCGAATCTTTCCGACAGCTTTTTCCTATCGGGAGTCATATCGAAAGAAAATAAAACGAATGAATAAACCATATTTCCAGCTTATTTCAGTGAAATAAAAATACTGTAAACTTTTTAAACACTGCCTGAAGTAAGTAAATGAATTTTTATTAATGTATTGACCGTATTTCATCGATTTATACTTATTTACATAAAGTCAAAGTGTTTACGGAAATGTGATATTCGTTCAAGATTTTAGATAACATACTCGTAATTTGGTATTTTGGTAGATGGAGTAAGTGATTGTGCGAGCCAGAGACCGTCGATGTGCTGCAGAACAACAGAGGCAGGAGACGTTGTCTCTTCATAGAGCCTAGGATATGACGAATCCTTTTGCCGACCCGCGGTTTCAGTCCGTTTATAGGTTAACACCCGACATGGCCCTCAGCCTCATTGAAGAAATAAGGGCCTATTTCCCTGAAACGCACTCATCTGCCGTAAAAGGACTTGATAACTAATACTGGCATCACTACTAGGCGCCGCGAACAACACGACTGAATCCACTTTCTCTTTTATTGGCCGAAGAGAAGATTGCCGTCAAGTCAGACAGTTTTTTTTACAAAAGTATAAATCCTGCTACACAAACCTTTCAATAGCAAAATGTACCTGTGAGATCTCATGTACCTACACCCAAGTCAAATCAAATTGTTTTCTAATAAAATAAGTTACCTGCCATTATTTACTGACTGTATCTGTAATATTTATTTCTATCTATACTACTTTTCCTTTATTTTGAATACAAAACTTGAAGTTTGTGTGTCCATACTATAGAATTTTGACGATCAGTGAGTAAGCTAAAGGTAGAAATACAAGGTAATTTGGGGGTACCTATTAGCTAGTTGATGAAAATAGTTCTAAAGTTTTAAAAGTTAACACTTTTTCCGCTTTGCCAGTTTGATAGACTGCTGTTTACAAAGCAGGTTTATTCGAAATAAAGTTTATTTTGGTTAATAATAAAATTATTTTGTATCGTTTGCTATCTATTAGGCAACTAGCTGTATATTCCATATTTAAACGGAACAAAATATTCAAATAAACCAATTTTATTTACTACTTTAAATTTTCTACCACGATCATCTATTTACTACCATTTTTTAGCGTTCCCCATAAACACAATGGTCTATCGGATAGAAAAAAACACATCCGTTCGGATCTGTGAATAGCGTTTTGACAGTTCTTCGACTCGGAAATGAGATTGTCGAATTCGGTTCCCTACCGACACGGAATCGAATCGAATGGTTGTGAATAAGGGGCCAGGCCCCTTATTCACAACCATTCGATTCGATTGTGATTCGATTTTGATGTTTTTTTCTATCCGATAGACCATTGTGTTTATGGGGAACGCTAAAAAATGGTAGTAAATAGATGACCGTGGTAGAAAATTTAAAGTAGTAAATAAAATTGGTTTATTTGAATATTTTGTTCCGTTTAAATATGGAATATACAGCTAGTTGCCTAATAGATAGCAAACGATACAAAATAATTTTATTATTAACCAAAATAAACTTTATTTCGAATAAACCTGCTTTGTAAACAGCAGTCTGTCAAACTGGCAAAGCGGAAAAAGTGTTAACTTTTAAAACTATTTTCATCAACTAGCTAATAGGTACCCCCAAATTACCTTGTATTTCTACCTTCAGCTTACTCACTGATCGTTAAAATTCTATAGTATGGACACACAAACTTCAAGTTTTGTATTCAAAAGAAAGGAAAAATAGTATAGATAGAAATAAATATTACAGATACAGTCATTAAATAATGGCAGGTAACTTATTTTATTAGAAAACAATCTGATTTGACTTGGGTGTACATGAGATCTCACAGGTACATTTTGCTATGAAAGGTTTGTGTAGCAGGATTTATACTTTTGTTAAAAAAACTGTTTGACTTGACGGCAATCTTCTCTTCGGCCAATAAAAGAGAAAGTGGATTCAGTCGTGTTGTTCGCGGCGCCTAGTAGTGATGCCAGTATTAGTTATCAAGTCCTTTTAAAGCAGATGAGTGCGTTTCAGGGAAATAGGCCATTATTTCTTCAATGAGGCTAAGGGCCATGTCGGGTGTTAAACTATAAACGGACTGAAACCGCGGGTCGGCAAAAGGATTCGTCATATCCTAGGCTCTATGAAGAGACAACGTCTCCTGCCTCTGTTGTTCTGCGGCACATCGACGGTCTCTGGCTCGCACAATCACATTATCCATCTACCAAAATACCAAATTACGAGTATGTTATCTAAAATCTTGAACGAATATCACATTTCTGTAAACACTTTGACTTTATGTAAATAAGTATAAATCGATGAAATACGGTCAATACATTAATAAAAATTCATTTACTTACTTCAGGCAGTGTTTAAAAAGTTTACAGTATTTTTATTTCACTGAAATAAGCTGGAAATATGGTTTATTTATTCGTTTTAATTTCTTTCGATATGACTCCCGATAGCAAACAGCTGTCGGAAAGATTCGAGTCTTCTTATCGAATTTGAACTGTCAAAATGTTTCGGTTTCGGATCTGTGAATTGCGTTTGGAGGACATCTTCGATAACTTAGACGTTCGATTCGATACGGAATCGAATCGAATGGTTGTGAATAAGGGTGCAGGTTTCTTTACCGGCCTTAGACGTTCGATTCGGTACGGAATCGAATCGAATGGTTGTGAATAAGGGGCCAGGTTTCTTTTCTTCATTTTCTCGCAAATGTTTATCTTCTGTTTCCTTTCGCGTGGCTAGTTCAGCTAAAACATTATCATATTGCTCCTGCATCTCATCAATTTTTTTTTGTTGTCTGTAGATTTTTTTGTGGAGATGTTTAAATCCTTTTCCCAATGTATCTAGCCGTGAACGTAATTCTGCGTTCTCTCGTGTCAGCCTGCGTTCCAAGCGTCGTTGTATATTTTGGTACATTAATGAATCATCAGCTTGTTGCTTGCTCGAAACTTGTGAGGGTTCATTTTTTCGATCTTCTCTCATTTTTGTAATTTTTGTTTGTCCTCTTCCTTAAGGAGTCTACACACCAAACCCGCCGACACAGCCCGGCTTGGTGTCGGCGACCCAAACCCGCCAACCCGCCAACATGTGTCATGGGGCTGTGTCGGTGAGTTAGTCGGCGGCAAGAAATCAGTACAACTTTTTTAGTTAGTGATTGCAGTGTGTACGAACGTGACGTGAAGTTTTTCTCGAATATTGCAGCCTACAATAAACATGGATACTGATGCTGATCTAATAATAGCAGCATGTGGAATAATTTTAGCTGGGTCCCTGAAGAGAAAACGACAGTGTTGGGTTAGACCAAGCTTAATGAGTCGCAGTCGTTACAGTAACAGTGATAGAATAAAAGATTTAAGAACAGACGATTTGATTGTAAAAAGACCCTTACATTTTAAGACATTTATGTCGTTAACGTTTACCGACTTTGAATATTTACTAAGCATTGTTGGACCCACAATAGTTAAAAAAACAAATTACAGAAGTGCAATTTCACCAACGGACAGATTATCATTAACATTAAAATACCTGACTACGGGAGATTCATTCAACAGTCTTTGTGACACCTTTAAAGTATCTCCTCAACTTATTTCCTACATTATTCCAGAAGTGTGCCAAGCTATCGTAGATGGACTTTCGGATTATGTGAAGGTATGTACATATATGGGCGTTTAACTTTCTTTAATCTTCCAGAAAAACTATGTTCCGAAAAATTACTATATAAGTAGGCAAATGGCTATCCTATCACCGAGCACATTTCCGATTTCAGATTCCACGAACATCAAACGAATGGACAAAAGTTGCAGATGGATATCTGAGTAGATGGAATGTACCTAATTGTGTTGGATCTATGGATGGAAAGCACATTAGAATTGAATGTCCAGCACGAAGTGGAAGCGATTATTTTAGTTA
The DNA here is from genome assembly GCA_963859965.1 of Ceramica pisi. NCBI lineage: Eukaryota > Metazoa > Arthropoda > Insecta > Lepidoptera > Noctuidae > Ceramica > Ceramica pisi. The sequence continues at coordinate 1,866,462 of OY982528.1, forward strand.
TAAAATGTATTTCAGTATTGTACTGTTTGCATTAGTGGATGCAGATTATAAGTTTTTATACGCTAATGTGGGGTGCCAGGGTCGCATTTCCGATGGTGGTGTATTTGCTAACTCTTCATTATGCAGAATGTTATATAATAATGATTTAAATTTGCCAGATAAAAAACCTCTACCTGGAAGAATTATGCCAGTACCCTATTTTTTTTTGGGCGACGATGCGTTTCCTTTACAAACCAATATTTTAAAACCTTATGATGGTAATCATGCGAAAGGGTCTCCCAAGAGAGTGTACAACTATCGCATGTGTCGAGGTCGAAGAGTAGTTGAAAACGTATTTGGACAGTTAACAAAACAATTTAAGATATTTAACAAACCCATCCAGCTAAATCCATAAAAAGTTACTATTGTAACATTGGCATGTATTCATTTGTTCAATTATGTAAAACGACATGGTATAATACAACAAAATGAATATGATACTGAAAATAGTAGGGGAGAAATCAATCCAGGAGATTGGCGCAGGGAACCACGTGAAAATAATTTGTTTGCTGACTTGCCTAGACAAGACAATACACATTCCCTTGAGGTTACAAGGACACAATCTCCTGAGGTTATAAGGACAGAATTGGTTCAATATTTTCTTTCCGATGTCGGGAGATTACCATGGCAGAATGATCAATGACTAACTCGTAAGTTTTAATGAAACTCATACTTGTATTAGTACTTGTATTTTTATTATAATTTGTATTAAAAACTTCGTAAATCACTTGTTTTTGTTCATTTATAAGTGGTTTTATTTACCGAGTTATTCTATAAATCCCCACCGCGAAATCCCCACTGATGTTTTTATGCATTTTGAGTATACTATGACGATTCTATGACAACAACATTAAGACGAAATACTTGTGCCTACATAACGTTATCTCGCATCAGGTGATAGGGTTATTCTCAGAGTGCATACGGTGGGGATTTGTGGAATAAACCTATTTATCTGACTCAATAGATGATAATATGTTCTCAATATCACCACTCTCTTGAAGCGACACACGTAACGAAGGTTCAATTGAAGATGTTGAAGGTTCACCAAGAGGCGGTGAAACAGGGTTTGTTACGGCAGAGTTGGATGATGAGTAGTAGGAATTTACATCACATTGATCCATTGTATAATATCCTGGATGACTATGGGCAGTAGAAGGTCTTGGCGAAGCTTCGAACATGTCTGAACGATATCCAGTTTCGGTTTCAAAAAAGATATTGTTAATCCGATGTTTTATTATTGCCTTTGTTGTTTTATCAAATTTTCTAAGTTGTGTCGCAATATATTCGCCAAACAAATCGTCCTCATCTTTTATTTTTTGATTTGTCCGTTGACTGACTGTTCTCATTAAATTTAATGCTTCCGACACCATCTCATTACTTGGATTAGGTTTATAACGTTTATTCGCTTGGGGAATGATGTTTGACGTTTGAGGTGAATCGTTTTCCCCATGTTGAGCATCATTGTCCGCATGTTGGGCATTATTGTCAGTTGCTGTTATCTCCTGAAATAATATTTTATTTGAATCACCAACAGTTTACTTATGAAATGTATTATACACTAGCTTTTACCCGCGAGTAGGTACACCGCACGGAATATATGAAAAAAAAGACAATGGTCATAAATCATACCTAATACTAATTGTTTTAGAAATATTATTATTAATTATTATTTACATTGATAATTATTATTATTGATAAATATTATTATTAATTATTATTTACATTGATAATTATTATCAATGTAAATAATATGTATATTATTATTAATTATTATTTACATTGATAATTATTATCAATGTAAATAATAATTAATAATAATATTTCTAAAACAACCTAAAAAGAAAAAAAAAAAGAAAATGGTACGGAATCTCTCGGTTTATAATAGAAATTCGGCGAAATTAAAAGATTGTTGAGAAAAGAGTTGTTAGTTTTAAAAAAATACATTTGCAATGACTATTATATCTGTGCACATGCCATTCCAAGAAATAATTTGTTTAGGAAATATTTCGGTGCAATAACAATAGCGGCAGCGCAACAACAAAGGCAGATAAAATAAGTACCTATGTCTTTATTTACCGCGCGCCTCTCTTCACTCGGGCCAAGCTTACATATCGCCTCTTTGCTTCAATAATGTGATATCTGGAAAAGTGGAATTTTACAGGAGAGCGTTTTTAAATATTCAAAAAATTATTGTGGAGCACAGAATATTTTTTGACAGTAATTATATAATGTACTGTAAATTATGAATTATAAACTAAGTAAAAACTTTAAAAATAACTGATATTTCAAAAGTTTTGCAAGAAATTGGCTTTATTTAAAAAAAGGGGGAAAACATGTCACATTGTTCTTGCAAATATATAGTAAAATAAGTGTTTCAAACTTAATTGTCACGATTTTGATGATATTATTTTGGTTATGAAACTGAGTTATATTATGAGGAAACATTGTTGAAATAAAATAATATTAAAAAATCACAATCAATCTTTATTGGAAACAGTACAATTACAAAATCTATACCTACTAATATTATAAAGCAGAAGAGTTTGTTTGTTTGTTTGGTTGAACGCGCTAATCTCAGGAACTACTGGTCCGATTTGAAAAATAATTTTAGTTTTAGATAGCCCACTTATCGAGGAAGGTTAATTATAATTATCATCACACTAAGACCAATAGGAGCGGAGCAGTAATGAAAAATGTTACGCAGACGACGTTGCACGGGTCAGCTAGTGTAGGTACTTAAAAAAATTCTCAATGAAACATCTTATGACTACTAAGATCCCAATTTTTATTGTTTATTACCTAACGAGAATCACATTGACTGGAGAAATTAAATTATTAGCTTAATATTTTGTCCTTTTGAATAGTCAAACTTTAATAATTGAATCACAGGTAGGTAAACCTTATTATAACTTAACAAGTAAATGTTGAGTATTGTTGAAGAGACAAGAAAATCTTATTCAAGAGTCTGCATTTGCAAATACAATATAATTGCAAGAATTATTCATTAACAACATCTAACTCGTCATAGACGAAAAAAGAATAATTTTAAGAGTGTGTATTCCGTCCACTAGCGCCGCCGTTTTTTACTAATTGTGGTAAATTTAAGACACGTAGATATAAAACCGCTCTGTAGTGTTCTGAAGAAATGTATCTATTATTTTTTGAGAGCTATTTTTAATACATAACTCATGGCTAAATAGCCAAAACGGCAATTATTGCTAAAAGTGGCCACTTTTAGCAAAAATATCGACTTTGGCAACTATTTATGTTCTAAAAGTAACAAAACATAATTCTCAAAAAATAATAAATACATTTCTTCAGTACACTACAGAGCGGTTTTTTATCTACGTGTTTTAAATTTACCACAATTAATAAAAAACGATTTGCGGCGCTAGTGGACGGAATACGCGCTCTTAACAAACTAAAAAAAACAAAACTCAAAAGTGACTGACATTTGGAATGTTAAATTAATTCAGTACTGCTTGTTAACGAACAAAAAATATCAATTTTACATAATTAATAATAAAATATTATCCGTACAATCAAATGATAACACACTATCTTTAATTGTGCAACAGTTAATTAGGTATACCAACCTTTTAAAAATTAAAAAACCCGCTTTTCTCATAAGCTTTCTCAAAACTTTCATAAAATGGCCTATGGTATCTGGGGATAAGGTTTATGTTGACTAAATCCATTAGGTCTGTGACTGTAGTAGTAGTGTAGTAGTGAAATTTACTTTCAACAAAAGACGTAAGATGAGCTGCTTGATGATGAGTCGCTTGAAGAACTACTGCTGCTGCTTGTCGAATCACAACGAAGGCGATTTAATATTGGTGAGGCCGCTTTGTTTTGAAATTTGACGTTGCTTCTTCTATTGTAGTAGGTACCTACGACAGAAAAAATGTTAATTTATAAACTTAGTGCCTAGAATATAATACCGCGCACAGAACAGTTCAATATTACACGTATCTACCTAGACCTACCACGCATTATAAAGTAGTTTTAAAGATCATCAATAGTTAATATACAAATAAATACCTGCACTTGTCCCTGCAACAGGTGTGTTCGAGTTGTCCGTTGTCATTGCAAGATTAACAAGTCTTTTAGATAGCGAATTCATCTGAAAAAATAAGTACAACTAGTTATTTGTTTTAGCATTAACATAGTAATATTTCGGAATATTACTGGTCAAATTCACTTGTGTTTTGTTCAATAACGGAACATCAGCAAATAACTATTACTTGATTTTAGTATTAGAAAAAGTTTTATCAAATACAATGTTGTATCTCATGATAACACAAAGCAAAATTCTCATTCTTTCGGCAACAATGTGATATGACCAATTGTAACAATGAACACAGGCCCCCCTTTTTTCAACAACACTGTGTCAACCCGCACTATCACATTTTAGAATAAAAAATAATAATTGAAACGAAACATACCTTTGCAACCACAAAGTGATAACTTCGTGATGTCACGTTTTTGCCGAAATATGAGAGCACCTTCCTCTCCGTGTACATAGTGACAACTGTTTTGTTTCGTTGTTGAAACAAATCTCCGCGCAGAAAGAGACAACGTGATATCGCGATCTGACACAGTTGTTCTTTCTCTTTCGCTCATAGATTCACTGCTAGATGTGCAAAAGATACCACGTTTTGTGGAAAAATAAAATCGGCCACGGCGGTTTCAATAATCAAATAATAAAAAAATAGATTTTTCGGACTTATCACGTTATTGAAGCAAAGAGGCGATATTATTCTTGTGTGCTCTAATAATTAGGTTAGAAATAAAATAATACAACATCACTGAAATGTTACATACCGTATCGATTGTTCCAGTAGGTTTATTTTTATTGAGCAAGAAATTCAAAGATTTAAAGGCAAACCACTTGCTCTCATGAACAGAATCTGCGCTGGTTCCAGACTTTTTTGATTCAATCGTCTTTTTTCTTTCTCTATAATATTGGCTCGTCAAATTTTTTATCTTCCGTTCTATTTCTGTGACATTTGTATTTAATTCGTTTGCCATCTCATTTAGTGCATCAAAACGTTTAGGTCTACATTTGTGATCCAAGTGTTTTGGATTCCATAATAATTCCTTTATATGATACAAATTTATTAACTTTAGAGTGGTTTCTTCGTCCCATTCCATTATTGCAGAAAATCGCAAAAAAAAACACAAGCACGTCACTATCGCTGGAGTGTCGGCGGGCAACTGAGCGTGCGCGTGCAAGTCGCCGGCCATGCCGCCGACTTGCACGCGCGGGTACGAGTCGCCGACATGATTCTTGAAGCAAAGTCGCCGACACCAAGCCGCCGCCGGGCTGTGTCGGCGGGTCGGCGGGTTTGGTGTGTAGACTCCTTTACTGAAACCAGTCAAAGCAAACAATCTTCGTGAAGATGAGTCCTGATAATAAATTTCAGCAGTTAATTTTGCCGCATCACTTATTTCTTCAACAAGGACTTTACTATTTATATTCCCCACCAGTACCTTGCTCAATGACTTTCCCAGACAAGTTATGAGTTTGCCAGTAAGATTTTGTCTGTAGCTGATCCTTTTATCCCTTTAGGGTTTGATCTGAAAGGGAAGCTGATATCTCAGCATTAATTAAAGGAGCTTGTTATATCTTTAGGGATATACTGGTGTAAATTAAAACCCACAAAAAACGAATTACAAGTATATTGACAACAGGTCGTTACATGTGCGGATGATCCAAAAAATTCGAATGAATAAAAAATGTATAGAGGCAAGTGAAGTGACATTGACAGATGGTAAATGACGTTGACAGATGGTCAAGTGACGTTGACAGAAGGTCAAAAGTGACAAGACTTGCTATGATCTTGGAAGGCGTCAAGCCTGAACATATTCCCGGCCGTTGAAATGTCAATTTCAACAATCGCTGAGCTCTTCGTTCGTGGGAAGCTTGCAGAGACGAACCAGAGAACGCCGCACGCTGCCCTTGATTGTTAGGACGTCTGCTACTCTGGCTATTCCGTCAGGTCCAGCGATGAGACGAAGTACACGCCCAAGCTTCCATGCCAGCGGGGGGGCGTTGTCATCTGCTAAGAGCACCATGTCGCCAACGTCCAGCCTTGATATGTTTTGTCGCCACTTCGTGCGTTGCTGCAGCTCGGATAGGTACTCTTTCTGCCATCTTTTCCAAAATTGGAACCGGATTCTCTCAAGTCGCTCGTAGCGGCGCATCTGACTCTCCTTGACTTCTGCCAGATTTGGGGTAGGCAGAGCGGTCAGCGGTCTCCCAATGAGGAAGTGCCCTGGGGAGAGGGAAAGGAAGTCATCAGGACTGGATGAGAGGGGGCACAAGGGACGGCTATTAAGAATGGCTTCCACTTGTGCAAACAAAGTTGAAATTTCTTCAAAAGTTAAATGGCTGTCACCAATGACACGCCTTAAAAAGTATTTAGCTGATTTCACCCCAGCTTCCCAAATGCCACCGAAATGAGGAGTGTAAGCCGGAATAAAATTAAATTCTATTGATTGTTGAGTTGCAAAATCAGACAAAGGTTCGTGATTTCCCTTTAAAAATGCTCCTATTTCTTTAGCGGCAGCGACAAAGTTAGTTCCATTATCGCTGAATATTTCCTTTGGTTTGCCTCGGCGAGCGATGAAACGTCTGAGTGTCATTATAAACGCCTCCTTCGTTAAGTCGCTCACGGCCTCGAGGTGAATACACTTATAGCGCAAACAAACAAACAGACACAAATAACATTTAATTACACGGCAACCACGGCCTTTTCGATTTATTATATAAAAGGGGCCAGCAAAGTCCAAACCAACGGACAAAAATGGGTAGTCTGGGGTTATACGTTGAGGTGGTAAGTTGCCCATCTTAGGTTGTAAGGTCTCACCTCGTACTCGTCTGCATCGCACGCAGTTGTTAACTACGCGTCTCGCAAGATGCCTGCCATTAATTGGCCAAACGCTTTCTCTTACAGATGCGAGTAGCAACTGCGGACCGGCATGTAAATTAGTTATATGTTCCCTTTCAAAATATAATTTAGTTAACCTATGCGACGCGTGAAGCAAAATAGGATGTTTTTTGTCATAGGAGTGCGCGGACGCATCTATTCGGCCACCGACACGAATTAATTTGTGTTCATCTAAAAACGGTGACAACGATAATATTTTACTTTTATTATCTAATGATTTGCCTTCGAGTAAACGATTGCGTTCAATAGGGAACGTTTGATCTTGAGCAATAAAGCATAGCGAGTAGAATGACTCACGCAGTTCATTAACGGACAACATACCTGTACATTTATTATGTTTATTTTTTGTGTTATTAATGAATCTGCGAACATAAGCCAGTGACCTTTGCAATTTAGTTAAAGATGAGTAGTTATCAAAGTTAATTATAGGTTTGTTAATGATCACCGACTGTACCTTTAATTCTGGTATAATTTCCGGGTCCTTAACGGTTAATTTAGGCCATTCATGTTCATTTTTCAATAAAAAGTTAGGCCCAGTCCACCACAGAGTCATTGATATAAGACGTTTACCTTCTACTCCCCGTGAAATTAAATCAGCAGGGTTAGAATCCGTGGGGACGTATCGCCATGCGGAGGATGAAGTTAATTCGTTAATTTCAGAAGTGCGATTAGCTACAAACACCTTTAGTCTGCTGACGTCACCACGAATCCAATATAGCACCACTGTGGAGTCACACCAGTGAATCAATTTATCCGGTATGTACCGCAGCGAACACAGGACCGACTTAGTGAGTTTAGCAGAGAGTAAGGCCGCACATAGTTCCAGACGAGGTATTGTGGTAGGCTTCAGTGGTGCTACCTTAGATTTCGCGCACAATAACCTAACCGTGACGTCACCATTATGGCTTATTGAGCGCATGTAAACACATGCACCATATGCGTATTTGGAAGCATCACTAAAGGAATGCAACTCAATAAACTTAGGAGATTGGCCTAGAACCAGCCTTGGTATTTGTAAATTAGACAAGTATGCTGCATTGTCAGAAAACTTGATCCAGTCATCCCTTACCTCCTGAGGGACTGGCTGATCCCAGTCTACCTTTTGTTGCCAAAGTTTTTGTAGCATTATTTTAGGTACTATCACAACTGGGCTCAGTATACCCAGTGGGTCAAATATTTTGAATGCGTTTGACATGATAAAGCGTTTAGTTATAATTTGATCATTATCATGCAGAAATCCTTTTATAGGAAAATGCAACATATCACTAGAAGGGATCCAGCCCAGTCCTAGCGTACTTGACGACTCACTAAACGTTAAATTATCTTTTTCATTTACAACAATGTTATTAAATATAGAAGAACAATTTGTTTTAAATTTTCTTAAATTAAAACAAACTGACCGTAACGCTTCACAAGCAGCTTTGTGTATATATATTAATTGTTGTGAGTCGTTTGAGCCTGTTATCAAATCGTCAACATAGAAATCTTCCTGAATAATGGTTTTAATTAGCGCATCGCTTTGTTCCTGCCCCACCTGCCATAAACAACGTGTACTCAGATAACTTGCACTTGCAGTGCCGTATGTTAATGTATTGAGCATAAGCGTCTGAATTGGTTCAGATTCCTCTCCTCTCCACAAAATTAGCTGCAAATGCCTATCGTCATTGTGAACAAGTACCTGGCGATACATTTTTTCTATGTCTCCGGTGAGTAAGTATTTATATTGCCTAGAGCGTATCAAAATAGAAAACAGTGTATCCTGCAGGGTTGGACCGACCATTAATATGTCATTCAGTGAACAACCGGAAGTGGTGGGAGCAGAACCATCGAATACTACACGAAGCTTAGTAGATTCGCTATCCTGTTTAAAGACCGCGTGATGACACAGGTAATAACTTGGGCTTATTCCATTATAAAAATAATCATTTTTTAGCACAGTTAGATGACCTAATTCTGCATATTCATTTATAAACTTTGTATATTCTAGCTTCAGTGTATGATTTCGTTTTAATCGTTTTTCAGTGTTAATGAAGCGTTTCCTAGCCAATTGGTAACTATCGCCTAAGCAGTCCACAGTATCTTTTAATGGTAATTTTACACAAAATCTACCTGTACTGGTTCTTGTTGTATGAGTGAGAAAGTGTGTTTCACACTCATTTTCACTCATACTAGCCCTTTTAGGAATTTCCTCCAGGTCCCAGAATTTAGTTAACATTTTTTCTATGTTATCGTCACTACTAGTGTAACTACAAATTGTACTATGGTTACAATGTACGTCTATCGGCTGCGCCACTGACTGAATGGGACCGGACACTATCCAACCTAATTGTGAGCTTCTTAACTTAGGCTCATTTACGCCTAGTGACATTTGTTTATTGCCTAAAATATCCCAGAATACGTCTGCACCTATCAAAACATCTATGTCGGCTGGTTGATGAAACATGGGATCAGCCAGCTGAATATTTTTAGGTAACTGTAATGAACCGATATCAATGGGTGTTTTCGGCAATCGACCCGTTAATTCCTTTAGCACAAGGCAGGAACAGGTTATGTTAAATTTATTGTGTACTGATTGTAATTTTATATTACAACTTTCAGTAACATTGTTTGCTAATGTGTTGCCTATGCCCATTACCTTTAGAGTGTCAATGGGATGAGACGATAACTTTAATCTGGTCTTTAGGGACTCAGTAATAAAGGATGATTGGCTGCCACAGTCCAACAATGCACGAACTTTGATCTTTTGCTGGTCAAATGGATTCGATACCTCTACCATGGCAGTTGACAATATAATCTGACTTTTATTTTTATTACAAAAGTTTGTTACTATTTCGACTGGTTCTTGAACCGTCGCACATTGGTTTGCCGATGTGGCTGTATGGTGCAACAAAGTATTGTGCCTCTCATTGCAGTCAGGCTCTTGGCATGACCTAAATCGACAGTCCTTTACGGAATGTCCCTGTCTTAAACAATTTAGGCAAAGTTTATATCTTGTCACATCCGACATTCTTTCATCGATACTTTTAGACTTGAAAGTTGGACAATCATAGATTCTATGACGTTCGTCGCAAACAATGCAAGAAAACCCTTTCGGAGCCTTATGCTTATTATTATTATCTGTACTCGCAAAAGATTTAACTATATTATTTTGGCCCTTTTTTTGGCCATGATTATGATTTTGTCGACTACTATTTGGGATAGGACGTTCATCAGGCTTCGAAGACACAATTTTGTTAGTATTGTTACCATTGCGATTGGTAGCCTCAAGTACATTTGCACGATTCATGATAAATTTACAAAACTGATCTAAGCTCGGCGAATCGCTGGATATACTATTGCGATGCTCCTCCCACTTTAATAAGGTTTGACTATCTAACTTAGCTGACAAAAGAAAAATTATTAGCACGTCCCAATTATCCGTGGATTGTCCTAAGCTGGCCAATGCACGTAAATTCTTAGTAATGTGATCGACTAAATATCTTAAAGATTTTTCGGAATCATGAGAAAGTGGTTTTATATTTAATAATGAGTTAAGATGGTGATTTATTAATATTCTATTATTATTGTAGCGCTGGCACAGCAACTTCCAAGCTTCAGCATAATTTTTAGAGGAAACTTCAAGATTAGAAACTATTCTGGCCGCATTGCCTTCCAAATAAGAGTTAAGATAATAAAATTTATTTATTTCGGAAATGCGGTCGTTGTTGTGAATTAAACTTTCGAAGGTGTCTCTAAATTCTAACCAGCGGAAATATTCACCGTTAAATTTAGCGATTTGAATTTGTGGGAGTCTTAATCCTATACTGTGATGATCATCTGTGCAACATGAAGCGTTGTGAACGGAGTTGCGTCTTTGTTCAGACTCATTTTTGCGAGAGAACAATTCTAACAAATTCTTAGCAGTAGCCATGTTCACAATAATATCCTGCTCAATGTTGTCGCGCTCATCTATTTCAGATGCAATATTATCAGGGTTTAGAACCTCTATATCATTCTGCAACTCATCAACCCTAACGGATAATGCCTCAAATTTTGTAAGTCTCAAGTTTAATTCTGTTAATTGAATGTTACTCAACTCATCCTCTTTTGAAATATTATGTAAATAGTTTTTAAACTTAGTGATTTGTCCCTTGGCGGACACTCTTTTTGTTATTAGTTCCTTATAGCGCTGCTTATTCGTTTCCATTGTGAATAAACAGGCGTACAACAGTTAAATGTAATTACCGTTAGGAGTGAGTTTTATAACAAAGGCAAAATAAATTGAATGGGCTCACGTTCCTCGTCTCGGTGTCACCTGCCAGTTGGGAAGCCGGAGTCACACGATCAGCTGATCGCCAATCGCTCCGTCAGCAGCTGTTAGGTACAGCTCCAACAGAAAGATGCTCGGAGCTTGTAGGTTGACCTGAAATAGTCGGCAGTCTACGCTAAGTACCTAATACAATAATCGAACACGAATCGGGTAGGTACGTAGGTATCTAATGGTACGAAGAACGGAGGACTTAAATTGAACAATAAATATATTATAATACTTACTAAACTTTCAACAATACGAGTTTAATAACGAAGAAGAATAAAGAGAGCTATTATTTATTAGCAATAATCGCTACAAATAAAAGAAATGTTGCAAAGGTATTCGAATTCTCAACGAACCAATTTTATGTAGGTATAAGGAAAAAAGTCTGATGCAATTCGCAATCTATGGAAACTTTCGGCGATAATATGCACGAAATTACTTTAATTTACACAAATGGAACACCATACTCAATATTTAATAGGTATGTAAGGATGCTTTGGATATTGGATGGATTTTCAACGAAGGAATGGCACTTAACTTTGAGATGACCTTGACGCTCGGCTCGATGCGACGCTTTAGCGGCACCGCTGCTCGAATCCTGGCTCCCTTGTCCAGGCGACAGTCCACCATACGCTGGAACCCGTGGATGTAGTACTTCACTGCAAGGCTTCCAATCTTGATGATCTTTGTCTCCGCGCGCTCGTTGACCTCGTGGCGGTTCGATCGAAGAAATCCGCAGATTTTTTGACTTTCGCGGTTTACGATTATTTATTATTTTTCCCCTCATGGGCCACCATGTTATATCTTTAGGGATATACTGGTGTAAATTAAAACCCACAAAAAACGAATTACAAGTATATTGACAACAGGTCGTTACATGTGCGGATGATCCAAAAAATTCGAATGAATAAAAAATGTATAGAGGCAAGTGAAGTGACATTGACAGATGGTAAATGACGTTGACAGATGGTCAAGTGACGTTGACAGAAGGTCAAAAGTGACAAGACTTGCTATGATCTTGGAAGGCGTCAAGCCTGAACAGAGCTACTGCCCTTGAGAAATTTACAGGCGTGGGATGTTTTTTCGAAAGTCTCTCGATATTCTTAACCAAGTCCTGTTTGAATAATCCTCGTCCAACAGAGTGCTAGCTCTGGTCGAATAGCTTCTACTTCTGTATTTTCTTCACCTTCATGTCCCAGGGCTCGTAAGAGCTCTTCAGGTAGATTATCTTCTGAAAAAATTATATAACCAAGATATAGACATGTCTATCCGCTTAGTGATAGCGCTTGCCATGTTTTTTGTGAGGTTTGACTCAGTGTTCACCCGGTGACGCTTATGTGTTAACTTAATCTCTCTATTAGGATCACTCAATATTGGGACACATTTCCACACGAAAATCATCAGTGCCGTCTTCCACCATTCCTAAGACCCAATGACCTTCCACTTGACGTCCTCTATTGTACTTCCTTTTTCCAAATTTTGACTCGTATATTTGAACGATTTTGCCCGGGCCTCCAATCTTTGGTCGCTTATCTTCATGTTCCAGTTCATAAATTACTACTGTTGTACGACAGTAACTGTACCAGTCTGCTATAGTACCATGAGATAGAACTGTTGCATTGAAGAGTCATCCTTTAAGTTGATTTGTACTGTTTCATATGTGAGATTTTGACTAAATTAATAAGTAAATTCGACTAGTTGTGGCAGAGGTAAAGCCTTGTATCCACTTGAGCATGCTCGGGCGAATGAGCCGCTCATTCGCCCGAGCATGCTCAGAGGAACAAAATGAATGTTTTGGTCGAACGAGCCTCAACATTGAAAAAGCTGTGCTCAGGCTGCTCAGTATATGCTCGACTCCGTCATGTCTTGACGTGTCCGTGTAGCTGCTGCTGCCTTTATAATCATTCACTGTGCCATAAAGAAGAAGAGAAAACTACCAAGGTGGTGGATGAGAGAAATGTATCGTCATCGAAGAAACAACTCGGCTAATATAATTCGTGAATTGACTTTCGAAGGAGATAACGAACCATTTAACAACTTTACAAGAATGTCAAGGATTGATTTTGAATATTTACTGTCATTGATCGGACCGCAAATTTAAAAAAAAAGATACACATATGCGTGAGGCCATATCACCGGAGGATAAGTTACTGATAACTTTAAGATTTTTAGCTACAGGAGATTCCTATACTAGCTTGCAATACATGTTCAAAGTATCTAAACAAAGTTTAAGCCGTTTTGTTCCGGTAGTGTGTGAAGCTATTATACAGGCACTCAAAGATTACATTAAGGTAAGCTAATTCGATTATTAATAGTTATTATGTTTTTTTTAAACTAAGTAGGTAGGTAAGTTTATCAAATAAATGCAAAATGCGGTTGAAATATGTTTTATTAAATTTAAAAATTATCATAGAATAATTATGTACAGCCTTACTTATAAACGTTTATTAAAATTAAGACACTGTTAACCTCTCACGTACGGAACGTTTCTTACGTCACAAGTCCTTGACGCCCCGCGGGCGGTCGCTCATTTTAAGTGTAATCTGACCCGGCTAACAAAAAACGTTACTACAGCGTTTCTGTAGCTTGTATCAACACACTTGAAGTGGCATTGGGTTCTTGAATTATGTCGTCATGAAATACAACGTAAACAATACTCTTATTAGTACTCGAGAAATATATATATCCTATTGAAATGAGAGAACGTGCTGAATGTAGTTATGTTGTTGTATTATGTTGATTTCTGACAAAACTATTGGATCAATTTACACGAAAATTTGGGAACTAGCTTATGAAAATACAAGTAATCTAATTACAATAATATTTTAGGAGTTCTATAGCGGATTACAGCAATATTCAATCTCAAACTTCATAGCGCGCGGCGCCGTTTTCATGAATTTGCGTTATTCAATGCGCTATTTTGTAAACGATCATCAGAGTTATTTCAAACAGATTCATATGAGAAAAGCTTGTAGAATACTACCTATATATTCACCAACACATTGTTACCTATAAATCGTCAAAATATGCTTACTATATTGTAATATATCAAAATAACCAAGACGAGGGAACAAATCGGGTAACTTTCTTTGTAGGTTATTTTCACCTCGTATTTAAGGTTTTAGGTTTTGAATATTAGTTGAAAATGAACAAGAACAAAGTAATTTATCGATTTCTAACCATACTTACCTTATCTTTCATGGAAAAAATAAAAAATATCAACCTCTCAAGTGGTCATAAAAATGTATGGAGTTCTGACATTCCGTAGGGTGGGGACCACACCACTACAATATCGATAAGTTTGACTGAGTCGGGTAAGGAAAATAAAAATCAATTTAGTTTGACATACTTTACTTATTGTGCTTTACTGTTTCCATTTGTATAATTGTATAATTATAATATAGTATAATTGTACTTTACTTGATTTACACAGGTATTTGACATAATTTGTTTTACTTATTGTGCATATATGTTTATATTTGTATAATAATTGTACTTTACTTGATTTACACAGGTATTATAATAATGTATAAATACAGCAAACATATATTCAAGATTCATAGCATTTTATTAGCTACTGATAGTTTTTTTTATTTTACTTTTTGTCTGTTGTGTGAGAGTCCCAAATAAACATTTTTCTTTCTTTCTTTCTTTCTTTCATTCATTTATTCCAAATAAACCATTTACAGGTACTTTTGAGTTGTCAAGGTCAGTCAGTCCCAGGCTTGTGAATTCTTGACGATTTTCCATCCAAAAAAATTAAATGTGCGTCTGTTTGGGATGACTATTTATCGTTATTTACAAAAAAAAATGGGGTCAGACATTCAAAAACATAAGGCTATTTGCACGTTACAAAGCATAGATTTGTATGGAGAAGAATCTGCAAGAAAATCTTTTGAATCCTTTTATGTATTACAAAAATCCTGGTTACATTATCCTTGTTGCTTCTATATGTAAATACAAAATAAAAGTAAGCCAAAAGTACAAAGTAAAAAAACAAAGTAAGCCGACCTGAGCCCCAGTGCACGTGCACCCAATCCATACATACTCGGCGTTTAGACAATAAGGATGGTATGACCGAGAAAAGGAGTGTCTCTACAGTTTGTCGGTCTGTCTGTTAGTTTGACTTTGCGGAAATAACAAAAGGGATACTCTTATGTCAGTCTGTATGTCACAAACCATTAAAAGGCACTTGTGAACGTCAAATTTACAGTTTAGAAATAATAACAAAGACTCTAGTTGTCCATTAGCAAAGGAGAAGAACGGACAAGGAACAAAAAACAAAAAAAGTCTGTCAAGTGAAGTCTGTCAAGCTGGAAATAAAAAATACACAAAACGGAGAAGACCTAGAGATTGCTATGGTACAGCTTGAAGCAGGGCTCTAAACAAAGAGGTACATCACAAACACAGCACACATACGTCGTACGTTTTGTCACGCGCTGTAGGGTGCACTGAGTGCACCGACGTCGCAAGCGGCGGCCACACTGCATGAAATCAGTGGTTTGTTTCGGCCAGTGATGTTCATTAACTACTGGCCGACCCAAAGCACTCGGTCCAGCACGAGGTGGTGGAGGTGGTGGACGTGCATGTTTTGGCATGTGTTCGTGATGATGTTGGAGTAGCTGTTCAACTAACTCCAAACGAAAAACTAAGTGTTGTTTGGGTGTGGCAGTTGAAGCCTCTAGATGAATACGTGAATTTAAAATTGAGCAAATGAGAAGGCGTTTGAAGACCTTCATAGTCCATTTAGCGCATCTTTTTCTTTCCAGCAGGTATGGTTCCAGCATTTGATCTTTACGATCAACGCCTCCCATACCCTTGTTATAGTCCAAAATTACCTGAGGTTTGAACTCAGCCTCGCGATATGGTTTCGGCTCCATCCGGCTTTGTTGAATGCCATGGTAGGTAGAGATGGTGCTGATCTTCCGTTTCTTGTCCTGGTATGCCATGACAACAACATCGCCGGAATGACGGGCTGTAAACTGGCCTTGTTTCATTTTACACAAGGATATAAGTGGAGAAACATTGCGCCGGTTGGCACGCAATGTACCTACACAATCCGTTTTGCGTAACTTCAGATATTTGGCCAGTAGGGGGCTATTAAACCAATTGTCCATAAAAAGAGTATACCCTTTGTCAAGGAGGGGATGGATGAGTTTTAGGACGGTGGCAGTGCTTTTCAGCAGTGTGGACGGGAAAACGGGACTGTAGGTGGTGTTTTTGCCGAGATATATAAAGAACGACCAAAGGTAGCCAGTCGAAGACTCGCACAGTTCGAAGGTCTTCACCCCGAACTTGGCCGCCTTGGTCTTTATATACTGGCGGAAGGTTAGGTTTCCTTTCCACAAAGTCAGGGATTCGTCAATGCAAACATTTTGGGATGGGACATAGGCTTCCATGAAGCGAGAATTTAAATGATCTAAAATGGGGCCAAATGCAAACAAGCGGTCGGAGTTGTCAGTCGGTCTGTTAATGTTGTCACTGAAGTGGAGAGCGCGGCAAAGATTTTCGTAACGGGTACGGGAGAACATCTTTCTAAAGATGTTCGTCTGGAGGAGTGGGTTCTTAGTAAAGCAAGATTTTGTGGAGGGCATCCGGATGATTCCGAGCATCATCCAGAAGGAAAATAGGACCAAAATTTCGTGAATGTTCGTGTCATACCAATCCCGGCCGAAGCTGACGGATGACACAGCGAGGCCCTGGGCATAACGGTTTGTCTCCGCCACAATATGTGACAAGACGCTGTCATCCCAGAACTGTCTAAACGCCCCATACGCGTTTTCAGATGCGACAACCGGCCCTGTCTGCTGAGGCAGAAATTGTTCCCGCTCGCCTGAATAGTTATCCATGGATAACCATTCAAAGCGAGGCCTTGCTCCCCCAGCAAACAAGGTCTCATCCTCGCCGTCATCAGCATCGAACCATTCCTCACGTGCTTCACTCTCTGCCATTTGCCTCCTTGCTCTCGCTGCCGCCCGCTCTCTCGTCGCTTCCCTGGCATTCACCACTTGCATTACTTTTTCTCTCACATCGTCAGGCACGTCATCATCATTTATGTATACCTCGATCAACCTATCACCTTTCTTCCACTGGGGCTCACCTGCTGCGCCGCTCCTCGCGCCGCGAGCTCCGCTCCTCGCGCCGCGCGCGCCGCTCCTCGCGCCGCGTCCGCGTCCTCCCCGCGTGCGCCCACCCCTTCCTCGCCGGCTCGGGCGTCCCCGTCCTCGCCCACGCTGCACTCGCTCCTCGGCCTCCACCTCTGGCGAGGTGCTCATCCGCCAAGCCATGTGCTCGTCCGCCAGGTGGAACTGTTCCACAGCATCTTCGTCCACGGTGAGGACTACATGCCTAAGAAAAATAAACAGTAATATTATAAATCTACATACATCTAAACCACCAAGAATAGGTAAGTTTTATAACTTACTGTGGGCCAATTGCCACCTCGGGCGAGAGCGGGACGCGCAGTGGGCTTGACCTATCAAATAAAACGTTTTCGTTATTACAGATGTTATTACTCAAACACAATTATTTTGTTGAAAATATGTTTTATTACTTACGGCTGCATCACTCGCGGCGGGCTCGTGGCGGTGGAGTGCAGCGTAGATGTTGACGGGTGCGGCGGACTTGAGCTATAAAAAAAAGTTTTCGTTTTTATAAATACGAAACCACCAATACTCAAAAACAAATATGGAAAACATTTACTCACAAAAAGGCAGGCGACGCACGCGAAGGAGTCGGAGACATACCCAGGGGGATTTCTTCTCCCTCCTGGGTATACAACCCGAGGAGGGTCACTGGCTGACCACCAAACTGAGAAAAAAAAAAATTAACTATATAACCATATTGTAACATTCCAGAGTCACGATTCCAGACGATCACCTTTCCTAATAAAAAATGTGCAGACAAAAACACTAACCACACAAAATCATAACATCAGATTTTAACATTCCAGAGACACGATTCCAGACCATCACCTTTCCAAAAAATGTGCAGACAAAAACACTTAGCAATCCCACACCAAATTGAACCACATATACAGGGCGTATTTGACATCGTAACGCAAACTTCGGGAAAAGGCTACATCTCATGCCACTAACCAAATTGTGGAAGTCATTAATCTCGCTAATGAACGGTTACAGAAATTGTCATTTTCGAGCGCGCAATGTATTGTGAACAACGCGATACAAACGCGTGAGAGCGTTGCACGCAATACATACCTACTTCACGTCTTGCACACAAACGTACATGGTCTGCGACGCCGCCGCGGCGACGCGCCGCGCCGCACCTCGCGCGTATGTGTGTATGTAGGTAACTACGAATCGCCACATGAAATTACTTAATCACTGAGAAATAACTACGGTGCCTACCTGCTGATGGTAGGAACATGTTTATGCAGAATGTTAGAGAAAAAAGCTGACCTTGAGCTATGTTTCTATCAGCGAAATGTGTTTGAATTTGGATTGCATCTAGGTATCGTCTAAATGGATGGCAGCTAGCAAGGTCACCTTGAATGGAACACTGCATTACATCCTTCTTAAACATTCTTAAGAACTTGTTTTTGAAGAGCTTAAGAGAAAAGAAGGAGCCATAAGCTTAGTCTTTTAAAATCACGACTCCGATAAAGATTGATTACAAAAAATAAGCTTGTAAGTACATCGAGATCCGGTAACGCAGCTAGCTAATTAACTACCTAACTCTTTTTGAATGTACCTAAATACCTACGAATATCACCCTTCGCCGACGGCAATAATATCACATAAAATAATTTTAATCACTCAAAAATACCTACCTACTAACATGATTATGCAGAAGTTAAGGAGACTTGCTTAGTCTCTTATAATCACGAACACGACTCCGATAAGGATTGATAACAAAGCCGGCGATGTGCGAGTTAGACTCTCACACAAAGGGTTCCGTACCATAACCATAAACAAAAACACGTTTCTTGTATGCGAGCTTTCCAATGGAGCTCTCTGTAAATTTTATTTTTTATTTGTTAGAAATACCATGCCTGAGATACAGCCCACTAACAGACAGACGGACCGGCCGCGGCGGCCGAACAGCAGAGGCTTAGTAATAAGGTTCCATTGGTTACCTAGTCTTCGGGTACGGAATCCTAAAAAGAAGCTTGCAGTAGGTATTAAGGAGTAACTACCTAGAACTCACCTTAGGCTCGCTCACCCCTAATCAGATAGGGTTCGAAGAATCGAAGTGGCCGGCGCCAGCACTGAGCGCGGCGCAGAGTTTCAGCGTGGACACGGGGCAGAAACGTTGGGTCCTGACGCTGAGGCCTGAGCACACTCCTCACACAGCGACGCAAACACATTCACTATGCGATTCCGCTTCTCGGCTGCGGAATCGCACTCTGCTGACACAAACACCTTGTCCTTGACATAACCCCAAAGAAAAAAACCTAATGGGGTCAAGTCTGGTGAGCGAGCTGGCCATGGCTCCCGGCCGAATCTCCCAATCCACCGATTCCCGAATGATTCGGTACCTAAGGCAGCGTCACATCATCAGCATGTTACCGTATTCTTGGGCACTGAAGTTCTCATTAAGTCCAGATGACATTTTTCAATGAAACACAAAGACACACAAAAACACGCAAGTTCACAGAAAGAAACCAAAATTTGTCTTCTCTAACGTTTCGAAAACCGATTTTTGCAAAAAAAAATGCACTCGTTCGCGATCAGCGTCAACAAGGAACTGACAAAAATCCATCATTATTTCATTAAAAATGTTCTTTCGATCTATCCTTTGAGGTCGCCGACAGATACCTACATTGGACCTACAGTGCCAGGGCCGGGCTTGCGATGATAATAGTATGAAAATTCATTTTTTTGCTTTTAATTTATTAATGTTTTTTTATCGAATAATTTTGGTATTGTAAAACTGAACTTTTTTTTAAAACCAAACAGAAACAAATTAGGGTCATCAATCGTCATGATTAAGTTTCAACACCCGTGTTGATGCCGTATTTAAAATTCTGTCACATTAATTGTATCAAAGCGTACAATGGGTATAGCAAGATCCAATTGTAATAAGCATAACATTACTTATTTTAACTTATTTATTTATTTAACAATTTATGTACAAACATTTTATCAGAACATAAGAAGGAAACAGAAAACAAAGCATTATTATGGTTTTACGCAATTATTAATAGTAAGAAAAAAAAAAGATTATTTTCTCGGTCGGATATCATCGTGACTCCACATAAACGCTTATTAAAAAGCGTTTTACCGGTTGCACCCAAATACGGCCCTGGCGTCCGTCGGTTTCGTCGGTAAAGGTCAAAGAGCGCGCGCTACGTGTTGCCGCCGCAATATGAAAATGGGTTTTATCGACACAAAACAAAGTAACCGATTTTCAACCTTAATCTATTACGTTAATGTTGGAAATCGGCTACTTCGTTTTGCTGTGATACGTTTCATTTTCTTTGGAATGCAGTCTTAGGCGGCATGCTTTTAACAAATCATACACGCGTGACACACATGCATACTTGTTAGTGTGTGGGCAGCTACTATGCATTGCGTTGACCTTTCGTTTGTACTTTAGCACAGCTGAGCTGATACCTATTTGTGGTTTTATTTACATTGCTCTTTTTAGTGAAACTAGTTAATTAATTATTTTTTTATTAAAAATCTCATTGCGTTAGGTCAGAATAACGATTATGAGTAGTCTAAAGTAAAAAAAACTCTTGAAAAACTGGAAAAATGATAAAAAAGCCGATGAAAAATTCCAACTCTGGGGTGTCCAGAATCATGCCCTGGACCCATGGAAATCGTTTGTGCGTCGATGTCAGATACACCGTGTAGTTACTACTTATCTTTATCCATGAATAAAATGACATCCATTCAGGTTGCTAGAAGAACACAAAAATAATATTATTATAACTGAGAAAATATTTACTAATCATCTAGTATGCCAATAGAAACAATGTCCTTTTCAAGTTTTAGGCTAGCATTGTGTGAAGCTGATCACAACAAGGTGAGTAATTTATTCATGAAAGAGAAAAATAAGAATTTACCTCACAATCCGGCTCTAGATATTCTGGATCCAGATACTCTGGATCCAGATATTCCGGATCGTGGTTGGGGTCCGCCTCCTCATCCTCGGATTCCGACTCCTCCGGCTCCGACTCCTCCAGCTCTGGTTCCTCGAGGAACTCTTCATCCCCCTCCTCAGGGTCGGAGTCGCTCTCCCGGAGGAGCTCATCGAAGTCCTCCGGGGCGTCCTCCTGACCCACAGCCCAGCTGCTACGATTATATGACATCTCGAAAAAAAAAAAAAAAAAAAAAATAAATTCATACTACACTACACAAATAAGCTTTATAAAATACTAAGAACAACTAAGTTTTATATTTTATCCATTCAAACAATTTACAAAAACAATCGATGTTATCGATAACTTTTATCGACATGACCCCACGCCCTACCGATCAAATTTTAGCTTGTGACGTTTGACAGTTCGAAATTCAAATATGATTTCGTTACCTACACATGCAATTTGCTTCATAATATGAATACGTTATTGAAATATGCCTAGAATACGTGATAATATGAATTATCAATAGATTTTACGTTACTTCTACCTTTGCAAAGGTGAAATTCAATGAAAAATTGCCAAAAATCAAACAATACAAATGGCGACCTCGACCAACTCGGAACAATGAGAATTTTGTTTGCTCAACAGAACACGTTTTGTGATGTTATTTCACGCAAAAAACTAGCTAAATAGTTGCAAGAAACACTTATGAACGAATATTCATCCACTTACGGTTGGATTTCTCCCAAAAAACCACTGAACACAATTAAAATACCACGCGCGTCGTGACCGTGACCGGAGATATTTTCGTGTGACGTAGCATTCGTTTTTTGTAATGTTGCCTAGTATATTTTTAGATTCGGTTTTTATCTATGGTTGGCAAATTTAATTCGCCATAGAGAACATTCGTTCTCAAACGATTTTAAAGCTTAGTATACACAAAAATAAAGTCTAAATCAGTCGCGGTGTGCCGGTTCACATGTGAACCAGCGGGGCTCAAGTGCGATTTGACATTACTGGTTCACATGTGAACCACACGGAAGAGAGAGTTAAGCAACGCTACAGATTTAGTAAAGAAAATATGGAAAAAATTATAAACATTTTAAGACATGATTTGTCCGTGGATAGCCGGGGCGGCAGTATACCTGTGGAATTGCAAGTTATGGCAGTTATTAGGTACTGGGGTCGCCATGAGGCCTGACCATATTTATACCTACTTACCTAAAAAAACTAGATATAAACTTTATCCAGAAAATTGCCAATTTTATTTTTTCAGATTCAAGAAGACTGTGCCGAAATCCATGGTATGAGCCAGCAGACTATCAAGAACATCTAATAGAGTTGCAATTGCATTGGCCTCAAAAAGTTCAATTTATATTAAAATGCCTTCAAATTTAAGAGAAGAAACAGAAACGATTAGAAAATTCCAATTAATTTGTGGGTTCCCACATGTGACTGGTGCAATAGATTGCACTCATATTAAAATAAGAAAAGTTGGAGGAGATGCTGGTCAGTACTATGTGAACCGAAAAGGACATTATTCAATAAAGACTCAAGTAAGTAACTAGTAATAAGTTCTGTTTGATTCACACTTTGAAAGAGGTCGATATAGTTTTGTAAGAACAAATGAAGTACCTAGGAACCTACTTAATTGGTTTTGTTGGACTTCATAATAGTTGGTGTCTGACTTTGGTAACTGTAACATTGAATTAATTCACAGGTTGTGTGTAATGCAGATTTAAAGATTTGCGATATAGTTTGCCACTGGAGGGGCAGCACTCATGATGCAAGAATATGGCGTGAGAGTTCAATAAAAAGGCGATTCGAAGAAAATGAATTTAAGGGGAAACTTATAGGCGACAGCGGATACCCTTGTACTCCTTACTTACTAACCCCAGTTCTGAGACCAAGAACTGAGTCAGAACAGCAATACAATTATAGCCACATTCGCACAAGAAATGTTATAGAGAGATGTTTTGGTGTATTGATGGAACGATTTCGAATACTGCTTGAAGTTATGAGAGGATCATACAGCAAAATCAAAACTACAATTGAAGCATGTGCTGTATTGGATTATGGTAAGTAATAAAGATAACTATTACTCTCATTCAGTTTCCTTGACTAAAAACACCAACTAATTGGGTTTTTTTTTCCAGATACCAATTACACAGACAGCGATGAAGATACCGAGGCCATTGAACAGGGTTCTAATAACTTAACACATATTACTAGAAACATATTTATTGAAAATTACTTTTAATAATGAATTTAATATGTTCAATAAAATACAACAGTTTTCTTTACACATTTTTTAACTTCTTTTCCCAGTATTGTTGTTCCAAATCCAAAATTATCATTCTTTTTGCATGTAATTCATCCTCTCGTTGTTCTTTATTTTCTCTGGACTTTTTTGCGAGTAAAAATAATTGCTCTTCATAATTATCAGCAATCTGAAAAAAAAAAATACAATATTATAATTTAAAAACAAGAAATATGAAAAAAAAATGTTCCAAGTTAGTAAAAAATGAAGTAGTTGATAATGCTTGTGCTTTAACGAATCCATTAAACACTGGCTTAACCTGTACTTCAGTGCATACCTACTTTAATGTGATAATGAAAAAATGCTATTGCATATTTTTTTTTTCTATTCAATTTCATAGAACAATGTTTCTATTCAATGGATGAATATTTTCAATCTTTTAGATATCATTGGTGAGTTCCGTATCAACTTGACATACTAATTTAAATCATCTCTCAATTTATTATTGACATTAGTTTTATGTGACATTTTATGGAGATATTAAATTAAATTTATTTTTAATGTCATCAAATTTAATGCTATACTTAACTAATATAATGTTAAAAATGTATTTGCATGCCAGCTTATGGTGAATTGTGCGAACAAATTATATCTATTATATCACCTATATGCACCACTTTTCATGCAATAAAATGATATTTGAATTAAGTTGGCTTATCTTCTTATTTTGTTTTGCTTTAGGTTTGTATAATTTTCTTTTACACTTCAGAACAGCGTCTG
The DNA here is from genome assembly GCA_963859965.1 of Ceramica pisi. NCBI lineage: Eukaryota > Metazoa > Arthropoda > Insecta > Lepidoptera > Noctuidae > Ceramica > Ceramica pisi. The sequence goes on from OY982528.1 coordinate 1,890,836, forward strand.
TTGTTGATGCTACTGGCGTTGACTGTGTTTCTTCTACATGTGCAGGAGGATTTGATAACTATAAAATCAAAAAGTGCATTATAATGGATATTTCATCATATTGATTTCATTAAGTCAATAGTTGGATTACAATACCTGAACTGGTTTCTCAGAATCTATGATAATTTCACTTTCTGAGATTGAAACCAAAGCTACCTCAGAAACTGACTCCACCTTTTGAGTCGCAGTTGACTCTGACTGCAATAGAAAATATTTATTAAAATGTGTACTATGCGATGAAACCAAACCACACTAAACCCGATTATCTCATTGGCTTGGTTGAGTAAATAATACAAAACTGTACACACCTGTTTTAATGTTTTATAAATATGCTATCACTATCAAAAGCATTGCTGTCAACCACAAACTCATTAGGTAAAGATTGAATTATTTCTAGATCTTCTTGTGAAGGGCTTGGTGGTCGAGGTCCTCCTCCTGTCATCAGCCTGGCCCGTCTATACTCCGACTCTCTACTTTTAACTTTTAACCTTTTGTATTCCGCCACTGGGTTACGATCTGTGTCATATCCCTTTGTTTGCTGTTAAGGCTATTAAAACTGTTTAAAAGGTTATTAATTTTGTAAATAAGTGCCTTCAAATTTTATAATATAGGTAAGTAATAGATAGAATGAAAATACTTAATAAAATGTTACCTAGACAATATCTCTTGCCAAGCAGCTTTTTTCTGTGCATGCGTATTTGTAGTACAGTCTTTCTTCTCTACAATATCTATTTTTTCCATTATAAGTTGTCTTAATAGTCTCTGCAAGAAAGTAACAAGTATTTTACAGCCGCATACGGTTTAAACAGGTATTTTGGTGACCAGCAGCTAGACAAAACAACACCTTTCAAACACATAACAATAAACATGAAAATACCTTTTCTTCTTCATCCCAGTTTGAAGATCGGACCCTTTTTTTGGTGGGTTTCATTTCCATTTGATGTTCCATTTTCATAAGTATAAATTGAAGTAACACGCGAGTGCGGAAGAAAATTATATTTGGTCGAAAAACACCACGGCACAAACAAACAACAAATCCTATCCTTAAAAAATACCTTTATTGACAGAATTTGACACAACTTTGACGTTTGTTATTTTTAATTTTCGCATTGAGTAACAGGAATTTTAGCATTACAACTAGTGTGACGTTAGGTATCGGTCGTGTAAAAAAAAAAAAGTTAAGTACTTAACTGTTGGTTAGTTAAGTGTCGTTTAAACAACGTTATTAAGTAAGAAAAAGTTAATTGCTCATTAAGGAGTTCATGAGTTATTAGTTAATTAGTTGCTTAGATGTTGATTACTAGATTTTTATAAGTAAGGCTGGTAGTTTTTAAATGTTGAAAAAAATCTGAGTGGGGTTAACAGCGATTCCGATTCAGTGAATTGGTTATCAGCATTTGCTGTTTCTGCTGGTGATGGTCGATAAGTCGATTCCAAAGTTGGTGACGGTGGCGCAGGTGGCGATGAAACAGTTGATGTACTTGTAGTATACCCATATTGTTGTGGATTGTAATATTCACGTGGACAATAGACATTTGGTGAATAATTTCCCATATCTGCCTGGAATATTATATTATTAATGGCATGTTTGACACAGGCCAAAGTACCTTAATCGTATTTTTTTAGTTCGTTGGCAATCTGCAATCCATAACTTGTGTACGGGTCATCATTGTCCGCTGTTTTCTTCAAAAGTTCACATGCACTCTTTACCATTGGATTGTCATATTCTATTTTCTTTTTCTTAGCACTTCTTTGTTTTGAAGGGCGCATTTCACTGCTTGCTTCATTGTCATTAATGCCTTGACTATCAGCATTTTCAACATCCAAAACGTCTTGGGTTCGGTTTTCCTGTAAAAAAAATTTAATAAGGAATTGATGCATTGTAATTTGTTAATGGTTTGTACTGCTTCAGGTTCCTCGAACAGAAAGTGAATGGCTACAAATATCACGAAACTACCCTCATTGTGTTGGGGCAATGGATGGCAAGCATATTCAAATCATAGCACCGCCTCATAAAGGAACTGAATATCGAAACTATAAAGATTTCTTTAGTATTGTATTATTTGCGGTAGTAGATGCTGACTATAATTTTATATATGTTGATGTTGGATGTAAGGGTAGAATTTCTGATGGAGGTGTATTTAAACATACCAATTTATATAGAGAACTTGAAAATAAAACTGAATATTCCGCCACCAAAGATATTGCAAATTCTTTATAATGTAAAAGTCTTAGAATAATAACGCATAGAAACCTAGTACGAGTGCAAAAAGTGAGGCAACTAAAACTTAGCCTAATCCGTCAAACTTAGCCATCAGGCCGTCAGTACTCAATGTCACGTTCCGTCGAACACAGCTCGCGAGTAAATAATTGAAAATGACAGTTTGTTGCGTGAAAGGAAGTTATAGCACATCAGGAAAACAAAAAAATGTGATAAAATAACATTTCACAAATAAGTACTCACATTCTATGCACTATTTTTACGTAAATCGATAAATAAAACAAAATTCTAATAACCTAACTTGTCATAACACAGTGTTGCTATTTGTGAGGAAGACGACGCCTAAACTAATTAAAAAAAAAAAAAATACCCACATTGCTTTCATTCATGTTTTTCATTTTTGTAATTTTAAAATACAATACTTACTGTTAATTCATATCAAACCCGATGTTTTAACATTGTTTAAAATTATAACCCATCAAGCATTCTAAACGCATTGAACAATATCTCATTCTTTATGCGATTTATTTCCTTTTATTTTGAAATAAATTGAATTATACCTTCCGAAAAAATATGTCATATTACATGAAAAATCATGTTTACCTTTTCCAGTTCCCAACAACATAAAATACTTGCCTTGATAGCAAAATAGTAATGCGTCTTCCCATATTTTGTGGGTAACGGCTTAGTAATGGTATCACTGAAAGCTATATCTGTGTGCGTTAGAGGAACGTAGACACATTCGGCTCACGCACACAAAGAAAATGAAGTGGACACACGATTTTGCTCGGGTTTTGTTCTAGACGCGGCTTCTATGCGTTATTATTCTAAGGTAAAAGTACCTTATTGTATTGTAGGAGACAACGCTTTTGCTCTTAATGAATATACAATGAAACCATTTGCTGGTAATAATTATATACGAGGTTCTCTCGAACGAATTTAAAACTATCGACATTCAAGAGCTAGACGAGTCGTCGAGAATGTATTTGGTATTATCGCATCCGTTTTCAGAGTATTACGTAAACCGATTGCAATGGACACTAATAATGCGGTTTTAGTTGTAGTGGCTATTACGCATTTGCATAACTTCATGCGTCAAAGAAACTATACTAGAGAATACTACTGTCCCATTGGGATTTTTGATAGGGAAGAAAATGGCGAGATAATTCCAGGTACATTTAGGAACGATGAGCCATTACAATCCTTCTCTTCTTTGCCACACGTACCCAGGAGATCTACCAACCAAATCAAAGAAATTCGTTGGCATATCGCACGGCATTTTATAACAAATGCAGAATTACCTTGGCAATACAATATTAATTAAATTAGTTTACTTATAAGAATTTTCTAAAAATTTTCTGAGCTCAAAAGTGCCATAATATTTTCTGAGTTGGTTGACGCAGTTCATTACAGTTCAGTTAATTTTCACAAAATATGTAACCACCAGGAATAGTGTACCTTTATATTAGTGAAAGAATTATCCATATTGGACCAGAAGCACCAGAGTAGTCCCCGGTAATGTTTGCGAGTTTGTTGTGTTTGTGAGTTCCAAACTCGCAAACATTACCTCTTTATAATATCAGTATAGATTATGAAAATAAATAAACTTACATTGGAACTATCTCGAGTTTCATTTGGTTCACTTTTATCCATTAAAAATTTCATCCGATCAAATGCAAACCATTTTGACACATACGCTTGATCTTGACCTGAAACAAAAATATTGAATTATGTTATTCATATTTATTTATTTATTTATTGACACACCAACGACTTATTCACTAAATCATTACAATCATTTATATACTCTATTTAAAAGTTTTGCGGTGAATTTGTCACTTATAGGTGTGCACAACACTTGTATACCAAAGATAATAAAAACTAAAATGGAATTATATAATAACTAGCGTCTTCCCGCGACTTCGTCTGCGTAGACTTTAGAACTGCCGCGCAACTTTTTTGCCTTATTGTCTCATCCTTAGAACTGCAACTTCATGATTCAGGTATCCAGACATTGTGAGTCTTTGCGGTGCGCTGAAAGTAATATTTCAGCCCCGAAATTACTTCGACATGTTTGTGATCTCCTGGTAGGTACTTGTGAATATTAAGCGCTCACGATTCCTGTCGAAAAAATACTTTGAAATGTTTCTGGTCTCCCCCGGTACTTTAGAATCCTATTTGCTCACAATTCCAGCCCCAGAAATATTGCTACATGTTTCTGGTCTCCTGGTAATTGTTAATCTTTAGCGCTTATAATTCCAGCCTGGAAAAAACTTCGGCATGTTCCTGTTCTCCTGTTACTTTTGAATCCTAACTGCTCAAAATTCTAGCCCCGAAAAAACTTCGACATGTGTCTGCTCTCTTGGTACTTGTGATTCTATAGCGTTCACAATTCCAGCCCAGAAAAACTTCGACACGTTTCTGTCATATTTTTAGCCTCAAAATTACTTAACATGTTTCTGTTTTCCTGGTACTTGTGAATCTTTAGCGCTCATATTTGCAGCATCAAAATAACACTTCAACATGTTTTGGTTCTTCTGGTACTTATTACTCCCAACCGCTCACAATATTTCAGCCCCAAAAATACTTGACGTGTTTCTGTTCTTCTGGAACTTTTGAATCCTAACGGTCTGCTATTAAACCCCCAGAAAAACTTTGACATGTTTCTGGTCTCCTGGTAATTTTGATTTTTTCAGCGCTCATAATACGGACTTCGAAAATACCTCGAAATGTTTCTGGTACTTGTGAACAGTTTCTAGCCCTAAAAAATCTTGGGCATGTTTCTGGTCTCCTGGTACTTGTGAATCTATAGCGCTCATAATTCCAGCCCCACAAAACTTCGATATGTTCCTGCTCTCCTGGTATTTGTGAATCTGTAGCGCTCGTAATTATGAACACGGAATACCTAGACATGTTTCAGCTCTCCTAGTACTTGAGAATCTATAGCGTTCAATTTTCAACCCCGAAAATACTTTGACATGTTCCTGCTCCCTGGTATTTGAGAATCTATATAGCTCGTAATTATGGCCCCGGAATACCTCTACATGTTTCTGTTCTCCTGGTATTTTTTAAACTTAACCGCTCAATCTTTCGTTAATTATATTTAAAAATGTTTGCACATGAACATTATCATCTATTAATCTGTGATAGGCATTTATTAAAGCGGCAGCTATTTTGAAGAACTCAAACATAACGGGTGTAAGGGACAGCCCTCCTCAAACTGATAGGGTGATTTCAGTATATCGTACTAAGTTGACCGGTACATGAAATTATTTCAGGAACTTTATGGGAATCCAATAAAACTGATTTGTTTAATTACCTCACTCGCAATGTATCGCTACCTCTGCAAAACGCACGCAGCGAACGGCAGCGCAGCGAGCTTTCGAAAGGATAGCTGCGCCCGCGCTACGTTTTAACAGCTGATTTCATGCGTCGTTCATGAGTTTTTTTTTTTTTCATTTTAGCTGTGTTATTTACATTAATGGAGTTCTGCATACAGATAATGTAACTTTACATTGAAATAAAGCAAAAAAAATGAAAAATCGAAAAAAATAATTAAAAAAATCCTGAGGAAATTTCCACTGGAATATGATTCAAAATAAGGAGCTGATTGCACCCTGTTAATTTGTGGAAGGCTGTCCCTTACACCCTGTATAGTATAACGTTCGGTTTATATATATGTTTCTCAGAAGCCGAAAGTCTCGTTGAAAACGTCCGTTCACCACCTCAACAACCCATCGGCAAATAGTGATCAGACGGGACTTGTTTGCCTGGTCTGTAGTAAGTTGTGTTTCATTCGGATGTTTGCTTTCTGGCATATTCACTGAGTATCCATGTTGTTGCATGGGTACAACAGCGTCTCTGAAACCGCGGTACAAAATAAAAACATCGCCATTTCTGTAGAACCAATGAAAACGCCATCGCCGGTGTCTTCTTCATTGTCTAATACATCATTCATTACTTGAGCATCTGATGTGGTGGCACCATGAGGTCCAGACACTTCTATTATATGTCCATCACAACACACAAATAAGAAAGGTTTTAAGAGGTTTCTGTACTTGTGATTACTGATTTTCTTTGGAAGAAATAATTGGAACTCTTCTGAATGTATATATATGTGCCATCACAAATCGTTATCGCCTTTCTTTCATTAGGTGGACTATCTGGATTGCCAAAGAGATTATCTGGCACTGTGAGGTTTCTCCGAGCTACGTCTTCCCTACTTAAGTGATTAAAGTCCAAGTGCAGTGGGACGAAATCTTGTATCAGTGCAATACGACCAGTTTTAAGCATGCGGGCAAAAGAAGATTCACTTGTTCTAAATATTGTAGCTAGTCTCGCATTTGAATCTCCTGTCCGCAGTTTCACAAGTACAGCTGCCAATATAATGTTTTTATTACGGCTGTCGTTGAGACTAGGAGTGTTTGCCAATAAATCAGTATATTGATCGTGAGTAAGGCCAGTCCAGGGGGCTTACTCTTCAAACTAATTTTAATTCCAATCCTAGGCCAATGCGATCCCAATGTTAATTTTGCAGTCACGTGACTCGGTACTCTTGAAAACAATATTGTCAACATTGGATTGAGATTGGAATTGCACCGCGATTGTTTTGTTTCACGTGAAGTTGGCAATGTTACGGCCCGCAATAGTGTTGGTCGGCTAATCTTGATAAACCGGTAATAGGGTTTTAAAATGCTTTATCCTTTAAATAACAAGGCCAATAAGTAAATATTATATAAATGGCTGTTTCATTGATTAATTGTAACGTATTAAATTCATTTTGGCGTAAGAAAATAATTAAAATCATAAAATGAATCATGACTTAGGCTGTATGTGGTAGGATCGTTGCCTACATTTCTTAAAAAAAAAACCCGGCGTCAAAGTTCTCCAATTTCAAAAATAATTTAAAGTGGTTTTGTGAATTCGAAGTGCAAGTTTGTTTGTTTGGAGCATTAAAGTAGTCAGATACTGCGCGAGTTGGTTTTGTAACTAATATTACAGTTATAAACAAGTGGTAAGTAAATATACATTCATATTTTATTAGGTAATTAACGTTTTACTAAAGAAAAGGTTTAGTAGGTAGTTATTTTCGTGGTTTATGTTTGGTACCCTTTGTAACATGGTGTCAATATAAGTAAGTAAATAGGGGTAGGTACCTACCCCCGTGTTTCTTCTGTTTCCTTTTGTATTCACGATAACTTTGCAACGGATTGACCTGTTGTACCTACCTACCTAAATAAAAGTTTTTAAATTTCAGTTACAATGACAAATCGTCCCAGTCACGCCCAATTAGAAGGTTTGGTGGACTTTTTGGAGCAAAACCCAGGCATAGCAAAAGGTTTGCTTCGGACCAGTCAAGGGAAAATGGAAACGAAAAGAAAATGGGCAAATTTGGCCATAAGTTTAAATTCTCTTGGAGGAGCAAATAAAAATGGTGAAGGCTGGGCTAAAGTAATATTGAAAATAATTAATTATCTTAATACTTACATATTGAGAATCATTTGGTACAGCATTTTATTAAAATAATGTGTTTCTAGTATTGGGCTGAGAAGAAATGTGCTCTCAAGAAGCAGTACGCGCAACTCGCAGCTTCAATGAGGCGCACTGGTGGTGGGACAGCAGACAACTTGCCAACATTGTCTGCCTTGGAAAATCGATTGGTGGCGGTGATGGGTGGACTTGAATTTGCCACAGGAGATCCAGGATTGGCAGTTAATCCATTTCCTCAATTGGTAATACAAAATTATATTTATAATTTATCAAACCTATATTTAATTTATATAATAGCTAGTTGACCCGCGCAATTTCGTCTGCTCCGCTCCTATTGGTCTTAGCGTGATGATATATAGCTTATAGCCTTCCTCGATAAATGGATTATCTAACACTGAAAGAATTTTTCAAATCGAATCAGCAGTTCCTGACATTAGTGCGTTCAAGCAAACAAACTCTTCAGCTTTATATATTAGTATAAGAAATATAAGATAATAAGCATTTCTTTGTTTCAGACTAGACCTACTGAGTCATCAGTTGTTATGGAGGCAGAGGAGGAGCAGTCACACACCAGTGTACCAGTCCAAGACACAGAAATGCTTTCTTCGGTCATACAAATGTCCCCTATCCCCAGCACATCACACAATGTTGCAATACCGCCACCATCCACAAGTAAGTCTTCATGAATGTGTTAACAAATTCCTGTAGGAATGTGTATGAAAAGTTTTGGGACTAATCACAATTTGGGCAAAAAAACAACTGTAGTATTACAAGTATTTATTTACTGACTGACTTATTTTTCATAACTCAGAAGTTTGAAACTTGTTTGGTCAAATGCATGGTTCACTTTGTTGTCCGTTCGTCTGTCTGTCTGTCTGTCAAGACCCTTTGGCAAGTAATATCGTCTTATATTAAAAGTATAGAGAAAAATTTGAAATATTTTTTTTTTCTTTGATTTGAATTAAATTATAAAAAATTAAGAAGTTAAGCAAATGTTTTTTTTGTTTATGGTACGGAACCCTTGGCTGGTTCGAACTCTCACTTGCCTGGTTTTTTATATCAATGTTTACTATATTTGATATTTTTTATATTTTCAGTACCTGCGCCTCTTCAGAGTACCATACCACCACGACCCCGACGGCGCCGCTTTTCCGTTCCGAGGGCGTCAGATGTAAATATGGAGCAATTGGCATCTATCGAAGAACGGCGGGTTAAAGCGGAGTTTACAACGGCACAAGCATTGTCACAAATGTCCTCGAACTTCACCCAAATGTCTGCAAACATTTCGCAATTGTCCGAGAACATTGGCAATATCGCAAGTGCCTTAAATAATATTGCTAATGCAATTTCTGATGTAGCCAAAAAAATGCCAAATCCATAAAGAATTTTGAGTTTTTTTGCTCAAAATTTGTAATGAAAGACTGAACTTTTGAGAAGTAGTAAAATTTTTCTTTTTAATATTGATTTGATTTTTAATGTTGATTTTTATTGTTGATTTTTAATGTTGTTTTTTTTTTGTTGATATATTTTTTAGTTGATTTCTATTGTTGATTTTTGTCATAGTTTCATTAGTAAGTAAATAAAAACTATATTTAAGCAAAATAAAAACAATTTATTCAATTATCCATTTTTAAGAAATGAGGAAACAAGATAATTTTTAGGGATTAATCATTGTTAAACCTAACTTTAGAAATACAATGTCAAAAATAGCATGAAATCTAATCTAACTCGAACTTAATATTATAAATGTGAAAGTTTGGATGGATGTTTGTTACTCAATAACACCAGAATGGCTGAATGAATCTGGATGAATTTGTAACAGAGATAGATTATAGTCTGGAATAGCACATAAGCTACTTTTTAGAAGAAGTTAGTACATTATAAAATAAAGTAAAAAGTTTTAACTAAGTAATTAAAAAAAAAAAATCTATCTAAATCTAACTATACCCTTTACCTTCTACTCGCCCACAGCTGCTGAACTAAAACATTTCGCTTTTCAATGCCTTGTCTTAGTTCAGCAGCTGTGCTGCTAGTAGATTCTTCAGCTTCAGTGATAGCTGGGTTTTCATCATCACACTCAGCTATATTTTCCTCAGGATCAATACCTGATTTATTTATACACATGTTGTGTAACACACAACAGGCATTAATTATTTTGCCTGCTACTTCTGGATGATAATGTAACACCCTATGCCCGAGTAAGCACCGCCATCTGTTTTTTAATACACCGATGGCACGTTCTACTGTATTACGTGCAGAGCAGTGCAACTTTGTATAATATTGCTCTGGGGATCCTTCAGGAGCATCTACTATTGGTGTCATCATGTACTCCCTCTGGGCATATCCAGAATCACCTGAAAACTCATTAAAATATACTCAAAATCAGGCTAAAATTTCTGTCTTTCTACTTATTTACATCATTAACTTGCCTAGTAAAAACACATTTTCTCCATCATTATTTAAATCAATTAAATTTTGTCTCACAGGATGCTGATTCCAGACAAAACTGTCATGTGATGCTCCTCCAAACGAAGCATTTACTGACAGAATTCTTAAATCTGCATCACTTATCTGAAAGTATATAAAATAAGGAGTTAAAATAATTTGTATCGAAGTGAATTAGGTACAATTAAATATTAATAAAATGTTTTGGCTTACAATCAGAACATTTCTTGAATGGAAATGTTTACGATTAAAATATCTCTCTTCATTTTCTATTGGTCTCACTATAGCTACATGAGTTCCATCGATACATCCAATAACTGATGGTATGTGGAATTTTTCAAAAAACCTGGAACATAAAGCATAGTATTCATGTTTACTAAAGGTACTATAAAAACAATTTTAGTTATCTTAAATAATTTCATAAATTCAATAAATAAAATAAGGTACATATTTGTCATTAACATTACCTCCTTTTTATGACATCTCTTTCCTGACGAGTTTGAGGAAACTTAATCCATTTGGCTTGTACTATAGGATGGTTAAGTGCTGCCGTTACATCTCTAATACAACGTGAAACAGATTGCTGCGACATTAGTGTTCCATATGTGCCTCCAACTATTTTTTGATAACTCCCAGTTGCATAGAAGGACAGTGCCACTAAAACCTACAAAAAGTATACAAGTATTACGTTATTGATCTTTGAAACATAAAGTTCATCGATACAAATATTATAAAAAGTTACAAGTTTGTGAAGTTGTAGGATGTAATCTCTGGATCTACTGAACCGATTTTGAAAATTCTTTTACCAATAGAAAGCCACGTAATTTGCGATTATCATAGGCTATATATTAACCCGAAAAATACCGCTCAACGAAGTAGGCATGGGTCACATAAGTATTGATAAAAGTCATGACAACATACCTTATATTTTGGTGATATATCACTTCTTCTCTTAGGAGTTAGCATAAAGGGCTTAATATCTTCATAAATTTCTTCAAAAAAATCCTTGCTCACTCTGTAGTTAGCTTTAAATTCGTCTTCGTTCATAGAAAACGCTTTGTCCGTATATCGCATTAACCGACGCTCGTTTCGTCTTTGTTTTAATTGTTTTTTATGGGAATTGCGTATAACACTGTATATTAGTGCTAAACGTGCCATATTAAACAGTTATTTTTCCCTAAAACCCACTTAAAACACAAAACAATTTCTAAAAAGTTACACTTTTGCTATTGGAAAAATCACAATCGACAAACAATCCTAACTCAATACCGGCGCAATAGACAGCTGTCAAAATACACTCAAGAGTAGCGTTTACCGCACGTCAAACCCGACCCCAATGTGATCCCGATCCCAATTAGTTCCTCATAATAGACACTCAATTTGGCGCTAGCTTCGAACTCAAGAGTACAAAACGTCACAATTCCAATGTCGATCGGTCGGAATTGAATTCAAGAGTAAGCCCCCAGGTATGAAACTCGTTTGGACTTATTTTCTGGTATTGGGCGAAGTTCAAAACATCAGTTGTTACATGCCTAGTTAATATCGACATGGCTCGTACTATGTGGCCAGCTGTAAATTCCGATATATTGTTTTGTTGTACGGCCAGCACATGCCATAAGTCTTCCTGCAGATGTTCATTACAAACACGACTGTTTTCGGATATAAGAATATTATACCGCCCTAGCATCCTAAGTACAATATTATTCGGTATTTTGTACCTTGTACTGTTTTCGCAGTATTGGAAAACACACGTGCGCCTAGTGTCCGGAGTCCGCACATAACCAGGCAACGTCAACTGAACTGGTTCTCCGCTTGCAACTGGCTCCGTAGGAGGAACATTACCGGCGTCGTCTTCTTGGCGTGCTTCTCATATGTTTCGATGGTACGTTCTTTCTGCTCTTTGCCAACAAGGGCGACAAATGTATTCCGTAGGCTGAGCCTGAAAGATAAAATAAACTTGTTAGACGAATTATTTTCAGAATTCGTTCAAGAAACTCGAAAAATGATGATTATGGACTACTTCTACATAATAAACTGACACTACTGTACATAATTATTATAAGAGAGCGACATACTCTTGTGAAACAGCAACCATAACCCTACAACAAAACGTATGAAAATTGTTAGTAAAGGTTACATTCTTAATTGCAACTTTTCGTCTAAAGAAACTTGTTTGACGTAAGGCAGAAGGGATCGAAGAAATGATTCATCCTCATCGATATCGCCTAAGATTGTTCTGCTCTCTGATTTATTTACGTTGTAGTTTTTTATCAGTTCATTGCATTCTATTACTGTTTGTAAATACTCCTCATCGGTACAATTATTAGCCTTTCGCTTCTTTTGCGTCTTTAGATGTTTAGAATCAGTTGATTCAGTATCTGAACTCTGCACTGTGAAGTTTAATTGTTCATCACTGTAAATGGCAATAAAAATAACAGTGAATCAAAGTAAATATATTTCCTCTTCTTTTTCTTTCGCTTCCAGAAGGAATATTCTTTTGAGCACTAAGCTCCCTTCGGAAGCAGCTTCTCAAAGAATTCTACTTTGTCTATATGTTTTTTCATTAAAAATAATTATCTAGGTACTTGTAAAATTTTATTTATAAATATCTTTTTTGAATTAATTTAAAACTTTTTTTAAGGTATTTAGGACGAGGATCGTCGTTCGTTGAACTCGAAGAAGATTATCTGATTGCAGCTACTATTCGTTCTATAATTAAGGAAACATGTACATCGATTTGGGAACTATGCAAACGTCCTGCGTCCTGCTTTTACAGTGCAGAGATGGCTCGAGATTGCGAAAAAAATCCATGATCAAACTCAATATCTAATAGGGGAGACTGGGTACAGTTGAAACAATTTTACTTTGAACGCTCGTAGCACAGCCATTTTGAAACATACCAAACAACAAAACACACAAAATGAGAGAATAGACTTTTGTCTTCAAATACATCTCAGAATTAGAGGCTCAACTGCCATATTTACTAGATAGGAAGAGTTTAATAAAATAATGTGCCACTGTTTCAACCGTACCCATACCAGGGGCGGTTGAAACAGCGATGGGGGTCAGTTGAAACAGAAACAAATACGTAATAAAAATCAGTTTCTTTATTCATAATCAACAAGAAATAGTTAAATTCTAGTATGGCACTATTTCAATCAGTCTTAATAATTGTTTCGAACATAAAAAGAGCTCTTCTGCTCTGGTTTAAACTAACAAACTAACACGAATCAATTCTAACTAAAAAATCAACAATCAGTCTCAATAATTAAATGATAATATAAGATTTCCATATCTCAAATTATCTGTAGGAACAAAAACAAGCTGAACAGCAGCTGCTGTCTATAATTAAAAAAAAAAAAAACATAATAAAACATTTCTTAAACTTAACAATTTGTTTTTAAGTAAAATATAGATCCTAATCAGATTCGTCGCAATTGTGGCAAACATAGTGTCGCCCACCATCTGTACATTATAAGTGGGACCACATTTTACAGCCTCCTTGACATTGTACCCATTTTTCTCCGGATCTACTGTCCGTGAACGCTCCCACACATATGAGGCAAAAATATTCATCTTCTTCCGTTGAAGCTGGTGAATCGGCCTTCTTCTTCCTTGCTTTACTTTTAGGCTTCTTTGCTGTAGTATCTTCAAGTATTGTCTTCTTTACCTGCTTAGATTTTTGTCGTTTCTGTCTATCTTCATGTTCTTTTCTTATAGCTTCTTTTTCCGGAGTGTCTGTGTAAATAGTAGACTTTTTTGTGTTGCGAGCTCTATTTGTTGTTTTCCGGGGGGCAGCTTTTGGATATGGCCGTATTATTTCAGGTGTAAATGCAGGTTGTTTGCTTGTAGACGGCTGCGGTGATGATTGTTGAAGACTGACGTAACTTTGGCTAGAAGGCAACCTCAGAACAGCGGTAGCATCTCTAGGAGAAACATTTGATTCCGGTTGTATTGCTGTGTCTTGTAACTGATAACGTACACCTGCACAACTTTGTGTGGGCGGCGTCGTTAAACCTTCAAAGTTTTGTGGGATATTAGTCTCTGTATTCTGTATCGGGGCTAGTTGTTGTGGCACGTTTTCAGACATAGAATATTCGTTCAACAAGGAAGGTGACAGCGGTGGCGTCTCCTCGTCAGGTGCTAGAACAACTATTTCTTCCGGTGCAGGTGCGATTACCTCCACTGGTGCAAGTGTAACCACGTCTTCTACCGCATCATTCGGGTTTGGCCTGTCCGTTACGAATGACGGAGCAAAATCCAGATCTTGAAATAAGTTCCGGTTGAAAGGGTATATTCCAGTCTTACGGAACCCAGCCTGAATATTCGACTGTGTCAGGGCAAGTGGCATTGCAGTTTTTATCATTCCAGGGATGTCATAAATGGACATAGTTTTTCCAGGATTATTGCGCATCCAGGCATCAGCGGTAGAGTTTATAGCTTTTTTTAAAGGGCCGTAAACAGATCGATCTAAAGGCTGCAACTTGTGCGAGCAGTGGGGTGGAAATGAAAGTAAAACGATGCCGTTTTGTTTGCAGAAATCCAGAAAATTTATGTGGACGTGGGAAGAATGATTATCTAGAACAAGCAGTACTTTATGGGATGTAGAGGCATTTGAATGTTTCTTAAAATGTTTCAGAAACTCAACAAATAGTTCGTTTTGCATCCAGCCTGATGGGTTGGCAGTTCCAATAGAACCCACTGGACCATCTCTAATAAAATGATCTTGGTATCGAACCCTTGGAAACGCGAACATTGGGGGAATCGCATTGCCCAACGCGTTTGCCGCAAAGGCTAGTGTGACTAACGTCCCACGTTCGGCAGAGGTGACAGCTCCTACCTGTCGCGTTCCACGCTTTGCCACAACTCTGTCGGGCTTTTGTACAGTTGTTACACCCGTCTCGTCAACATTGTAGATGTCTTGTGGTTCAAAGTGGTCACGGTCAAGGACAACTTGCAAGTTATCGTAAAAAGCATCCACGTTGGTCTTGTTAAAACTTGTTGCCCTGGAGAGACTGGTTGCCTGAGCTGTGCGCACCGACAATTCCACATTTCTTTTCATAAAAGAGCGAAACCACTCTTCTCCGGCAACCTGATTTTCGTTCCATGTAGGAGGTGTGTTTAAATTATATTTGACAGCGAGCTGGAATGCTAATTTTCTTACTTCCTTAACAGATAGACCAAAGTAAATATCCGCACAGCGGATCAAATATTTTGACAGTGTAAATTACAAAATACAAAAAGTTTATTTTCTCTCTCACATAGCATTATACAAGGAATACATAATTCAAGGTGTACATTTGTGGGCTATAATCTATGTGAGAGACCGTTTCTGTACTAGGAGACCTGTATGACAGATTACCAGCCTCTCCAGACTCCGGAAGTGAGTAACGGTAAGCTGTACATCATTCCAGTTTCGTGATATTTAAATAGATAAAACTTGGTGAAGTGTGACTGTAGTGAGAATTAAGTATAAGAGGTTGTGATCATCAGGTGTGTGAATGTGTATATGAGGGTGTGTGTGGGGGGTGAGGGTGTGTGAGTTGTGTGGGTGTAAATGTGTGTGTGGAGTGGGTGTATGTGTGGAGTGGGTGTATGTGTGGAGTGGGTGTATGTGTGTGGGTACCTATATGTAGGTGATAGTGTGGGTGTTTGTGTGGGTGTGGGTGTATGAGTGTGTGTGGATGTGGATGAGTGTGTGGATGATGTCAAATCATACTAGGTTATTTTAGGACGGGACTTTAAGCAAATTTTCTGTTTCCTCGTAACTGAGGGACTTAAGCCAAGTGGTTAAAGCCCTTTTACAATTGGCTCTTGTAAGTGGATATATTGAAAGCTTTTTATTTATTTTATTGTAAAGAAATCCACCTAAAAATTCAAAGAATTTGCGTGAGAAAGCAGTGTTTCGCTTGGTTAACGTTTGGCAAACCCTGTGTTTGACTCGCTTATTATTATTCAGTAAGGGATCATACCCTATTAGAGAATGCTGTTTTAGAAGTGTGCACAATATATACAGTTGGCGTACTGTCAAGACATCAGAGAGCAAGTAGAGATCCTTAGTAGGAAAGAAGAATGGCAGCGACAAACTTACTTTTAAGACCGCTCTTTGGGCTCTTTCTAGTTTCAGCATATGTGTCCTACAGGAGCCACCCCACACAGTAACACAATAACTCAGAATGGATTGGCATAGAGACATTTATATACCATTTTAACGACTTTTTTGTCAGCTATGTGTCTCAGACTTTTAAAGATATATATTAGTTTCCTAGTTCTAGAGGTTAGTAAGTCAAGGTGATGTTTGAAGCTTAGTGTGCTATCAATCATGACTCCAAGATACTTTATACTAGAAGCTCTTTCTAAGTCTCTACAGGAACATAAATGGTTGGAGGAGCAGTAGTGGGCTTTTATAGAATAATTTTCGTGAATTGCGTCTGTAGTATTTATGATGGAAAACGGTATATATTTGGTTTTGTCTACGTTGAGTGTAAGGCCGTTGTCATTGAGCCATTGTATTACTGTGCTGAAACCAGTTTGAGCAAATGCGTAGACATCATTCCAAGTATCACCATGGAAGACAAGTGCTGTGTCATCCGCGAACGTTATGATTTTGCCATTTTCAAGTAGGAGATTACACAGGTCATTAATGAAAATGAGAAAGAGTGTGGGGCCCAACACACTGCCCTGAGGAACACCGTAGGTTATGGGTAAGTCATCACTAGTTGATTCCCCCACTCTAACTCTCTGCTGCCTATCAGAAAGGTAATCCCTAAACAACTCGAGCTGCGCATCGCGAATCCCCATGGTATGTAACTTGGCTAATAGGAGTGGAACAGAGACTGTGTCAAAAGCCTTTGCTAAGTCCAAGAATATTGTTATTACTTTATTTTTATGGTCTAGTTTATTTACAATGTAATCAGTTAATTCATGAACTGCATCATTTGTCGATATTCCAGCTCTAAATCCGAATTGAGAACTCGACAGTAGGGTTTTGGTCTCAAGATATTTTACCAAACGTTTGTTGATAAGTTTCTCGACAAGTTTTGGAAGTGTAGGTAGTATAGAGATGGGGCGATAGTTATTGACACAGCCTCTGTCACCACTCTTGTGTATTGGGATCACTTCCGCAAGTTTAAATTCTCTCGGGAAAACACCTGAGCTGAACATCAAATTAAAAATGTACGTTAAAGGGGGTACCAGAATGGCGTGGTATCTTTTCAGAAAAGCTCCCGAGATAAAGTCACGTCCAGCAGTATTGACCTTCTTTAAATTTAATATGCATTGACGAATCTCTGTTTCATCAGTAGGATACAAGGCGAAGGAGAAAGGAGTGGAGTTGACATAAGATGTACTGCTAGGTGGATTGCCGCGATCAAAGCTCTCAGCAAGGTTCTTCCCAATAGACACAAAAACACTGTTTATATTATTGGCTGAGGTAGTAGGGTTTGACGGAGAAATAAGATCCATAGCTGGATTTGTTTTTTTATTTGTGTGTTATTTGTTTTATAGCGTCCCAAAGTTTTTTGTTGGTAGTGTTTGCTGCTTCATTTAATAGACTTTTTTCATAATCTCTTTTTAGTTTCTTTAATAACCAGTTGCAAAAATTCCTGTACCTTTTATAAGTGGTATTGATAATTTCATTATCTGGATTTTTTTTTGCATTTTATATGGAGTTTATCACGGTTCTTCATACACCTTAATAGTCCAGTAGTTATCCAGGGCTTTTTAATCCTCTTGCGATTGGGAACGGTAATGGTTTTTGTGTTAGAATCGATTTTAGATTTTAAGTCATTAACTAGCATAGTTGTAGCTAAATTAGCATCCGATGTTTCATAAATGGAATTGAAACATATATTTTGCATGTCATTGTCAAGGCCTGTATAGTCAATTTTCCTAGTGATAGCTGATTTAGTGAATTGGTTATGGTGTTCTAGCACAAGTATCACACTGTCATGATCGGTAACTGACGTTTCCGCAACATAGCAAAATGCAAAGAGATTACTTTTAAGCATAACGTGGTCTAAACATGTTTTGCTATGTGTTGGCAACTGATGAGCTTGTAAGTTCCTATGTGAAGCTAGGAGGTTTAGATAGACTAATGAGTTGGTATCCTTAGAGTTTGAAGTTATGTCAACGTTAATATCTCCAGTGAGTATAATATTGGGGTACTTTAAGCTGCTTAGCAGGTGATTGAATTTTTTTTAATTTAATTTAATTATATATATATTTTTTTTTTAATTGTAATTCCTGGTCAAGGGTAAATACTCGGTTGTGGGCTACATACCCCATACTAACATCAGCCTGGTTACCTTCTTCGATCGCTGCATCATAATATTCATAATCAAACTTCATCGTCCGTCGAGCCGTTTTTATGAAATTGCGTAATAAAATGCATGACTTTGTAAACGCTCATCCTAGTTATATTGAGTAGTTTCTAATAAAAAAAAATGTTACTAGGATACTACATAATCCTTTATTGATTGATAACTAGCTATATGTCGTAAAAATATGCCACTATAACTTTACAATGATAACATTTCCTTGAAAAGGGAACTAATCGGCAATGTTTTTTGTACTAGCTAATTTCACATAGTATGTTAGGTTTCAGAATTTGAATATTTATCAAACCTACACAACATTGAGCTATAATTTCATAGTACTAATAAATACTTACTGACTTTGATGGATAAAAACAAAAATACTAACCTCTGAATTCATCTTAAAAAAACGTATGGAGTGCGAAAGATGTCGTAGCGTTGGGACACATTACTAGGTTAAAATATCCACAAGGTTGGTTTAGTAAGCAAATAAAACATTTTAGTTTCATTATTCTCTATAATTTATTTTATGTGTTGTATATACTTTATTGTACACCAAATGAAAAATACATAACAGAAATCTTAAACTAACAAAACATACAATTGGCGACCTTATCGCATTTCGCGATCTCTATGTATAGAATAGTATGTCTAGGTATTTTGGTGTGTGCGTGAGTTTGTTATTTGGTATGTACAATGTTTACATAGGGAAGAAAAATACTAAACATTATTCTTGAAAAATGCGTATTTTATTTTACAAAAAGAAAGGATCTTCATGAAATTTGACCCAGAGGTAGATCAGGAATAAAACAAAGGTTACTTTTTATCCCGTGAGTATGTTCCCTATGGATCACGCAAGTGGAGCTGCTGGCAGAAGCTAGTATGTGATAAAGTTGTTATATACAGAATAGAAAGGTAAAGTACAAAGGTGCTGCCTATTTCTCAAGTTATAAAACGAGTCGGACTCGCGCACCGAGGGTTTCGTACAAACCAGTAAGTATTTTATTATAAGCAGAAGTTGCGATTTACGATTTATGACGTATTAAAAAAAAGAACTTACTAGATCTCGTTCAAACGAATTTTCGCTGGTAGTTTACATGGTAATGTACATCATACATGGGTCATTTCACGAAGGCTCAATTTTTTGCTAATTTCGGTGGAATTTTTTATTTGTAGGTTTTCGGATGAAAAAATAAACTTGTCTAATTCTAGAACACATTAGTAT